>LR990341.1:32936433-34136433 GCA_905147345.3 Mythimna impura
AAATGTAGGGCCATTACAATTTATTATTATGATCAATGACCTGCCTGATGTAGTGAGTGACCGCCAGGTGTCTGCTATTTGCGGACGACCTTAAATTGCTTTTGGCCATTGAGACCGAGGAAGACTGTCACCGCCTTCAGCAAGACATTGATCGTATAGTTGAGTGGAGTCGGAAAAATAAACTGCAGTTCAACGTTTCGAAATGTTCAATTCTGACATTCAGCCGTGCAAGATTACCACTTCACTACAACTACAAACAGAACGATACGCCTCTGAAAAGAGAGGAAGTAGTGCGAGACCTTGGCGTCCATATGGATACACAGCTGAGATTCCGGGATCATATAGTCAGCGTTTGTAAAAAGGCATATAAGCGGCTGGGATTCGTGCTTCGCAGAGCAGCAGATTTCACCAATATTAAGGCTATTTCGGCATTGTACGACGCGCTAATTAGGAGTCAGTTAGAGAGTAATGCGGCTGTATGGGCTCCAGATGAGGCGAAATACACTCTCATGTTGGAGCGCATACAAAATAAATATACGCGATACCTGTACCTAAGACTTTATGGCGTATACCCACCCCCTTTATCCCTTGATGTATCCAACCTTGTTCGTTTTGGGCATGGTGGGATACAACAGGTTGAAGACAAGAAGGGATCTAGCGTTGGTATCGTATATTCTAGGAGTGTTCCGGGGCAATACAAACAATCCGGGTGTGTTTGCAGGAGATGGGATTGTGCGTGCCCGATGGGTACGTTCAACGTCGCAGGACGGCCGGATTTGTTCGCAATGCCGCGTGGTCGCACCAAGCTGGTGGCCAACGTCCCATTCTCGAGGGCAATGCGCACACTAAACCTGGTGGCTGATAGAATTGATATATTCTCATGTTCACTGAGCGAGTTCGAAAAAGTTGCATTACATGTTTTATGTTATAATAATAATGATAAATAATTAATTGAATTAAATAATTGTATTCTGATAATTAATTGCCTTATATTTTATTTTAATTGTGTTATATTAATTTTTATTATATTGACTGTTATTTTTATTTTTTAAATGTTATGATTTGGAATTGTATGAAATCATTATTGTAATTTATATTTTTGACTACACTATCGCATTGGATTGGTCTGTAATGATAGCTGTATGTATGTCTAATAATAATAAATAAATAAATAAAATAAATAATTTGGAGTGTCCCGAATAGCATCGGAGGTCTCAAATAACCCCGGTTTACGGTACCTATAATCTGTTTTTCCTGTTTATACACTAATGAAATAAAAACACATATTCATTGGCATGAAATTTTATTTATGGGATAAATTCGTGTAATATATAATACTTTCAGGGGAACAAAACTTCTTAAGTCCTGAAGGTCACTATATTTTTTCAGCAAAAATTGGCAATTTGTATACAACCTTCCAGGCAAAATGAATTCGTTGTTGTACAGTGTTCATGTCACTGGTTTTCTTTTTTCTTCCACTTATGAAAGCAGACTCCCAGGGCCCATTATAAGTAGAGCGGAAGCCTATTTTGGTACTCAACTTGTCAATTTTGAGAACTTTTATAGGGCGCGAAGGAGAACATGACTTTTTAGCATAAATTGTGTCCAAATGGCTAGTCCATGATCTGAAATAAGATGTGTCCACCTCTATGACTTCAAATGGACTCGGCTTACAGCGGGCATTTTGGAAAATTTCGGTCCAATCCGATGGAAGTTCTGCTCTGGTCTTAGATCTCACCAAACCCATATTTTTATCGCACTCCATATACGTGTGGCCTCTCACTGGAAACGTCATAGTAATTCTTTCCAACTTTTTCTCTTTATGTACTAAGTGATGCAAGAAACGTAACATAGTAAAATTTTTATTTTGCCCTCCGCAAGAGTCACAAAATATTTGAAGGTGAGTTGTAGTAGTAGTAGTAGTAGTAGGCTTCATGTAGTTATAGACGAAGTGATGGACAAGTGAGCATACAACATCGCTTCCTTTTTTACCTTCCGTTTCTGGATATAGGTAAAAGATGCTTTGTGATGAAGATAATATATGC
Organism: Mythimna impura; assembly: GCA_905147345.3. Taxonomy (NCBI): domain Eukaryota; kingdom Metazoa; phylum Arthropoda; class Insecta; order Lepidoptera; family Noctuidae; genus Mythimna; species Mythimna impura. The sequence goes on from LR990341.1 coordinate 32,938,479, forward strand.
ACATTGAAAGCATACACTGATAGCTGTCGTTTATAATAAGTATCGTTTGTTTGTTAGGAGCACAAAGATTTTTACCATAGTCAAAACATATTGCCTACATTGAACTGCCTGCTTCTCTACTTTGCAACCTTGCCATTCGTTTTCTGTAGTAAAAAGTGCTTGCTTGTAGCTTATGTAATTTGTTTTGATTAAAAAGATTCAAAATTTCCCGATCCAATGTGGACTTGGCAATTGTATAAGTGCATGTCTTCTTCTTAGCCTCCAATGCTTTTGTTTTTGCAATGAATTCATCACAAATGCTGCATGTATCTGTACGAGGATAGCCAAAAGCAATGTTAAAATCAGTGCAAAAAATATTTCTGTAAGTTTCACAAGATACAGATACACCTTGATTATCTTGAAGGAACATTGCATGCATTTTTTTACATTCAAATCTTCAGGCAAATATGTTTTATTTGTATCATGTAGACTGTAATGACTGGAACGACCTAGAACAAAATATAAAAAAAATGTGGTATCATGATTTATATAAAAAACAGAAAACATAATAACAACAATTTTAACTTTTTCAACACTTCAGACATCCGACTTCCTCTTTTTTGTAGTCTTATAAACATAATTTTCATCACAATCACTACTATTTTTGTCCATTTTGGTATAAACAAGCTAAAAGTTAATGCACAATCTACAGCGTCGTAAAATGTGTGCGTACTGTTATACCCAACCAATGTACCCTTTCTGGCTTACCTGGCAGCTTATGCTGCATTCCCGTCAGAGTGCTGACACATCACTCCTCGACTCCTCATACACCTTCCATCCTTCACCCAGTGCACTCGCGTGCTGCACTCGCGATAATTATTGTAAAAGTCGAATAAAGTGCATTAGTTTTCTTACAGCCAAAAGTGTTTCCTTTTTTAAAAAGAGTGACCTAGACCGGTTTCTAACATTGGTGGCAGCGTAAAAGGGATTGAAAAGTTCTTGGTTTCCTCCGTTAACCTGTGAAAACCAGTGAAGTGCAGTGAGTGCATAAGTTCCGCGAAGCGACTCGCATCATCCAGGTGTATCCCGTACACCACACCGGTGAACCTAATAGCCGATCCACTGTGCAGTAAGTGGCAGGGAGCAGTGACGCAGGTAGCGTCTCCCGTCTCCAAACCCAGCACCGACCTGGCTCAAGGTCAGCCCCGGTTCCAGTATCCAGAACTCCAGCTCCAGTTCCAGTTCCAGCATAAGCATGAAGAACGTGTTTATATAACATGTTTGATGCTCCTGTGAGTTTTGTGATGATTTATTTAATTTAAAAGTGACTAAACAAAAGTTCTATCAAACTTACCTTCGACGGCTTATCTCATAGCCGCAACATTGTAACAAGACTACAAATTGTCCTGTCTAGACAGTGACCCGACGCAGTTCCGGTAGACAGCGATAAGAACAGTTCGACGAGATTTGCCGTGTAGACTTATAAGCTATACTAATTTTATTTCCAGGGTTTACTTGTTACAATTTTATTATTTTATATAATATATTAATATGTCTCAAAGTTCCAAGAACGTCAAGGAAGAGCCTAGAGAAGGGTTAACTTTAAACGTGATCCTAAAATTTATAAAACCTTTCGACGGTAGCCGCGAAAAACTAAACGCTTTTATAAATAATTGCGACAATGCAATTTCCTTAGCTTTCTCAAATCAACAAGACATCGTATTTAAATATATCATCAGCCAGCTAGACGGCAAAGCCGAAATAGCGTGTTCAATTAAAGAGTTCGAAACATGGCCCTCACTCAGGGATTTCCTACAAAACCAATTCGGAAAGCGAAAACACTACGCTCACCTTCTAATAGAACTACAAGATTGTAGACAAGGTGCCCAGGAAAATGTAAGCCAATTTTCACTCAGGGTTGAAACTTGCCTATCCCAGCTTCTCACAGAAATCGCCGTTACTAACCATAAGAAGAGCGAAATTTCTGGTAGGGTAGCCGCTATGGAGGACCTAGCTCTCCATACTTTTACTATGGGCCTCACTCCTCGTATCGCTAATATAGTCAGATGTAGGGACCCTAAAAACCTTAATGATGCTATCAATTGTGCTCTATCAGAAGAGAAGCTGCAACAATACTCATATAAACAGAATTTGGTCGCGAAAACGTTGCGTGGCAATGACGTCAACACTAGACCAAATAGAACCGGCAACCTTAATAATAACCAAACTCAAAAGCCTTCTACAAGTCAACCAGCTTCAAAAGACCCGTTCTGCCGATATTGCAAAAAGGCAGGACATCTTTTGGAAAATTGCAAACTCCGCGAGTATAATAATAAAAAATTCAATGTAAATAAACCCTCTAATTCTAATGTCCAACCAGGCACGTCCTTCAAACCACAAATTAATACCTTAACCGAAACTGAAGGTTATGATACTGTCGATAACAATGATTTAAACTGAATAATGTCCCGAATAGGTGTCGCACGGGACAAATGGTAACCATAATAGACGACACCAATATCGACACAATGACCCATGGACATGGTAATTATAAGCCCAAAACTCGAGGTCATTCAATTAGGATCAAGCAACAGGGTAACCAGCCCCAAACCGTAGATTCTAATAAATCTGGAATCAAGCAACAGGGTAACCAGCCCCAAATCGTAGATTCTAATATTTCCGTAAAATCGCATGTTGTCAAGCAACAGGGTAGCCAGCCCCAAACTGTAGACTGCATCTTAAATCCTGAAAATAAAGAAAATATTAATAAAACCATATACGAATTCACACAAAATATATCAAACAAATACTTACCTTACATACAAGTAAAATCTCCTGTGTCTTCTAAAGACCTTTTACTCCTTGTTGATACTGGTGCATCCATAAGCATTATAAAAACATCAGTCATCGACGATATGCCTATCATTAATAAATCGGTCAAGTTCAAGATCAAAGGTATCGATTCAACCACCGATAGTCCCCTAAGTACGTTAGGACAAATTCCTATAACTATAAGTACCCATGATGAAACCCACAGTGACTGTAAACACTTAACTCATGTATTCAACTTAATAGATGGCTTAACTATACCCTATGATGGCATTGTCGGCAACGATTTATTTAATTCCATGAACGGCCAAATTAATTATGAAGAAGGTATGTTATATTTAAAAGACATTAACTTTCATATGTATTTTAATGAACCCGTCTACACAATAGCAGCGCGTAGCGAAGCCATCATTGAATGCACAGTCGCAAATCCAGAGATCGGAGAAGGATTAGTAATCGATCAACACATATCTAGGAACCTACTAATAGCCAACTGCATGGTTAAAGTAAAAAAAAATAACCGTGTTAATATTTCCATTTTAAATACCTTAGAAGCACCCGTAAGGATCAATTCTGACCTTCAATTGCGTTTAGAACCTTTCCAACTACAAGCTTCTATATTTATAGGTACCACGGCCGAATCGCATACTTTTGAACGCACAGAAGAAGTTCTAAAAGAACTTCGCGTGTCCCACCTTAATTCAGAAGAAACTGAAGCACTATACTCAGTCTGTTCCCAATTCTCTGACGTCTTCCACTTACCTGACGATCAGCTGACCTCTACCGATGCGATAGAACATAAAATTAAAACAACCTCGGATGAGCCAATCCACGTAAAGACATACCGATTCCCCGAATGTCATAAGAAAGAGGTTGACTCCCAAATCGATAAAATGTTACGGCAAGGTATCATAAAACCTTCCATGTCTCCATGGTCTTCACCGATTTGGGTAGTGCCTAAAAAACTCGACGCGTCCGGTCAAAAGAAATGGCGTGTGGTAATCGACTACCGCAAGCTTAACGATGTAACCATTGGTGATTCCTATCCTATTCCAAATATAGCAGAAATATTAGACCAGTTAGGTAAGAGTAAATATTTCAGCACGTTAGATCTAGCATCCGGATTTCATCAGATTAACATGTCTGCTGAAGACTCTCCAAAAACAGCATTTTCTGTCCCAAAAGGACATTACGAGTTCACACGTATGCCATTTGGACTTAAAAACGCTCCGTCAACTTTTCAGAGGTTAATGAACTCAGCCTTATCTGGGCTCCAAGGCATACAATGTTTTGTTTATCTCGACGATATAGTTATATATTCTTATGACCTTGCCTCTCACATTAATAACCTAACAAATGTATTTGGTAGACTCCGTCAATTCAAACTTAAATTACAACCCGACAAGTGTGAATTCCTAAGAAAGGAAGTTTCATACCTAGGCCATGTGATCACTGACAAAGGTGTAAAACCAAATGCTGGAAAAGTAAGTGCAATATTGGATTTCCCTGTGCCTAAAACTCCCAAGGACGTTAAGTCATTCCTTGGATTTGTTTCCTATTATCGCAGGTTCATTCCTGACTTATCTAGTATCGCAAATCCCTTAACAAACCTACTTAAAAAGAATGTAGAATTTGTATGGTCAAATGAACATCAATTAGCCTTTGAAATCCTAAAAAACAAACTTATGACAGCACCACTATTGATATATCCTGACTTTTCCAAACCATTCATTTTAACTTGTGATGCATCGAATTATGCAATCAGCTCCATCCTATCTCAAGGCGAAATAGGGAAAGATAAACCAATCGCCTATGCATCCCGTACACTAAATAAAAGTGAGTGTAACTATAGCACAACGGAAAAAGAACTACTTGCGATTCTTTTCGGTTGTAAAACATTCCGCCCATATCTATATGGTAGGAAATTTCTGATTGTTACCGACCATCGCCCCTTGCGTTGGCTCTTTAACCACTCTGATCCCAGTAGTAAACTTCAAAGGTGGAGACTAAAACTAGAAGAATATGAGTACGAAATAGTTTACCAGAAAGGAAAATTAAATAATGCTGCTGATGCATTATCGCGTTATCCTCCAACTAAACCTGTTAATGCCATAGATCCTCTGCCTAGCACTTCAAGGCAAAATGTAAACTCACCTGATTCCGATAAGACGATAGATTCAGACGATCTAGTTCAACTCGAAGATCTCATAGATCCACTTGCTCCACCCACTAGCTTACCAGAATTAGGTAACCTTGACGACCTAGATAATGTAACTAACCAAAATACACCATCATCTGCTGATCACTTAAATCCAACAATACCAATCGATAACTCAAGTCCGAGTAGTCCTGGTACCCTAGATGGTAATTACTCAGAATTCCTTAAAAGTACCTCTAAAGATTTCAATTCTAATGTAACTATTATAGAACATAATGAAAGTTTATCTAAAACAGATAAAAAATATATTATCATTCCTACATCTATAGATATGGATGAATCCGTCCCATATGTTCAAGAAGTTATATCTAATATTCCTAATTTGAATGAGTTTTCCTTACTAGAAAGAACCTTATACACTTTCCTCAAATACGAAACTGAAAATAAAACGTATTATTTCCTCTTTACTAAAGTCAATCATTTTGACACCTGCACTTATGAAGATATCTAAAAGTCTTAAATCTGTAAGAAATGAGCTAGTAGTTAGCCTTGCAGATCAAAACAATCCTGAGATAGCCATCTCAGACTTTAGTAACCCTTTTGATAGTCACCAATACCTAAAGGTTTACAATATTATATTATATTTGTTCCACAATTCGGAAATAAATGTACATATTTACAAAAATGCTATTATTTATCCGTCACTAAGCGAAATCCCTAAAATCATGAAAGAAAATCATGACATACCCATTGCCGGTCATTTAGGTTCCGCTAGAATGCTAAAACGTATCCAGGAAAAATATTACTGGAAAAATATGCGATCAGACATAGAAAATTATGTGAGAAAATGTCCGCAATGTCAAACCAATAAAGCCCTTAGGAAAGTTAATCGTGCTCCCATGCAGATTACATCTCTTTCCACTCGTCCTTTTGAACGTGTAGCGTTAGACATTGTGGGTCCACTCCCGGAAGCTGGTAACGATAGGTTTAGGTATATCCTGACCCTTCAAGATGACCTTACCAAATTTTCAACTGCCTATCCAATCACCAACACTACAGCTGAGGAGTCATGCGAATGTTTAGTTCACTTTATCACATTATTTGGAATACCTAAAACTATTTTAACAGACCAAGGAACTAATTTCACAGCTGAGCACTTTAAACAAACCTGCAAGCTATTAAAAATCAAACAGTTGTGGAGTACCCCTTATCATCCTCAGACTCAAGGCGCTCTAGAAAGGAGTCATTCCACATTAAAGGAATACTTAAAATCCTATGTAAACGAAGAACAAAATAATTGGCCCCGCTTTGTATATACAGCTATGCTTGCCTATAACTCCGCCATCCATTCAACCACTCATTTCTCTCCTTACGAACTTGTATTTGGAAATAAACCATACATACCAGATTCTATCTACGAAGAGACTGCAGGCGTAACTTATCCCGATTATGTTCGCGTACTCCAAAACAGACTTAAATACTACCGAACTAAAGCTATAGAACACATACAAAAATCTAAAGAAAGTTCAAAAAGCTACTACGACACTCGTACAAGGCCAATTAAATACAAGGTCGGCGACCTTGTCTATCTGAAAAATCATCTACGGCTTCGGAAGGCTCTTTCACCAATATGGAAAGGCCCGTACAAAATAGTAAAAATACACGGAAATAACACCGCATCACTCCTAATAAATAGACGTCACGTCAAACACCATTTTGACGAGATGAAACTACATACTAGCAATAGCGTATAACATACTAATATAGTCTAGTAATTTACAATCACTTTCCATTCCAGAATTGGTTACATTTATCCGTCCCTGGCATCAAACAGTCAAAGATATATCCAGCCAGCATCTGACAACGCAGGCATATATTTCGACCCTATTGGTTCTCTAAAAACTACTGATGATACATTAGATATTATTATTCCTATAGACATATCTTTTATCCAACCGCATCTAGATAACATAAGAGACATTCTAGGAACTTCGAAATATTTATGTAAACAAAGTAATGCATATTATGAAAGCAAATGTCATTATCTGTTCCAACCATTGTCATCCCGTTACTATGATATAGCAAGAGACTTCGACTCTATATCTCATCTTATGTCTAAATCTAATAAGAGATCAGCTTGGTTTGCTGGAATCGGTTCTGTTATTAAACAACTGTTTGGCAATATGGATGAAGATGACGCTATAAAATACAGCGATGCTATCCAAACCTTAGAAAATGATCAAACGAAGTTAGCAACCTTGATGAAAGATAGCATGTTAGTTACAAAATCTACGTTATCGTCCCTAAAAGAAATAATTGACCAAATTAGTGCAAATGAAGCTAGTTTAAACCATGCTATCGATACCCTGAACCAAGATGTAATTAACATCACGTTAGTGGCAGATAAGCTACTTATGAGATCTAAGATATCAGGATTGTCAGATATCTTAGAAAGTACTATGTTAACATTATCATTTAAGTTAGAAGATATTATTAACGCTATTATGTTTAGTAAGTCCAATATATTATATCCATCTATTATTACTCCTAAGCAACTTTTTGCAGACCTTGTTGATAATTATAGATTCCTACCTAGTTCTAAGCAATTACCTGTACCTCTAATCTTAGATAATATCCACATTTTAGAAAACATATCTGATGTATCTAGCTATTATGCAAACAACAAAATAATATTTGTGTTACAAATACCTCTAGTAAACACAAAGGAATTTGATTTATATAACACTATACCTTACCCTGTCGAACTCAGTGACGTAAATGGCACACTATATTCAACGATAATACCATCCACGAAATATATAGGCATAACTAAAGATAAGTCATCTTATTGTAAATTAGAATCACTTAGCTCTTGTAAAGTTATAAACATGCAATATTATATTTGTGAAACACCTAGTGTTTATTCCACATCTGCAGTTCCCATATGTGAAAGTGAGATTATTTCTAAAGCTCTGACTTCTATTCCACATATTTGTAATACTAAATTCGTAAACGGTAATTTTGAAACTTTTCATAAATTACATAGAAACCAATGGATATACGTAATAAGTCAAAATTCTAAACTCACAATAGAATGTAGTAATCAAGACTTATCTGAGCTTTCCATCCATGGTACTGGAATATTAACTATACCAGAACATTGCGTTGCTTATTGTAGAGATAATAAGTTGATACCTCAACATAGTATTGTAATTAAAACAAAACCAATAATATTACACTTTGAAATAATCAATGATACTTGTTGTAGTCCTACTGCTTACCTAAAAAACAATATTAAAGTTCCCTATGTTAACTTAAAAAACGTTAATAATCTAGATTCACTTTTGTCAAATTATAATAAAATAACTGACCAAATTAAAACAAATCTCGATAAAGTTATTGAGAAACCTCATATTGTCCTTTACGGTAATTTCTATTCTTATGTTACTATTATAATAAGTTTAGTTATAGTTATAGCTATATCGTATAAATTGTATTGTTACTGTAAAAGATTTAAAACTTCTAGATGTAAACCAGATAATTCCATAGAAATGTCATCTCCTGATCCCGAAGACATACCTGTTCCTCGACTCCGAATGACCTGAAAACCCGGAAAACTTTCCTAGACCTGGAGCTTCCTTCTTTCCATCGTCAACTTACCTTTCCACCCGTAAGTTTCCTCTTAATCGGGGGGCTGTTATACCCAACCAATGTACCCTTTCTGGCTTACCTGGCAGCTTATGCTGCATTCCCGTCAGAGTGCTGACACATCACTCCTCGACTCCTCATACACCCATCCTACTCATCCAGTCAGTCGTCTTCCATCCTTCACCCAGTGCACTCGCGTGCTGCACTCGCGTGCTGCACTCGCGATAATTATTGTAAAAGTCGAATAAAGTGCATTAGTTTTCTTACAGCCAAAAGTGTTTCCTTTTTTAAAAAGAGTGACCTAGACCGGTTTCTAACAGTACGCGCAGCGGAATGTTGTTGAATTTAAAGATTTTAATTATGCAGATATTTAGTGTATGACGTCGTATAATTGTGTATGGTAAAAAAAAATTTGTGCACGCAACCATTGTGGAGAAATTCACCAAAAACTGATTCCGCTGGGCGAATGTTGTCCTGGCGGAACTTTTTTTAATCCATAGACTTTAGAAGAAAAGAGATGTGTCCAAAGATTTGTGTGTATTTGTGTGTAATTGAGTATGTATGAATAAAACTAGTGCATGCATAAACTTCGGAGAAATTCAAGTTTCCGCTACGCGAACGTTTGGCCATTAGCTAGTTTTCATATAAAGCGCTTACATAGAGAGCTGTAGATTTTTACATACGTTGTTTTGAATTTGTTTATATTTGTTTAAAAAACAGATTTAGAAAAAATCGTAGGGCTTAAAAGATAAAAATATAAACGTAAAATACGCTTATTAGGTCTTAGTTCTTAAAGTATGCACTTTGGGGTCTAGATTTTCACGTTTATACAAACCTTGTAAGTGTCTGCAACATGTTGCCAAGTATCAATGATGTTCCGTTAGTAACTAAAGAGTTAAAGGACAAATTTACCATGAACAGATCACTGTTTACAAAGCAGTCAAATATCACGACGTTCTGAAGGAATTGCATGGTAATATGTATGTCAATAATTAGTGTATTCATTCAACTATTCTTATGCAAAATTTCATGTCATTAAATTCAGTAATTAAAGAAAAACAACTATAATGCTGACGAAGCATCGAAAACCTACATAACCCGACCAAGTTCGGATGGCTACCAAAAAGCGGCCGTGCCATATATCTAAGAAACGTTCGTAACCTTCCAATATAGTATTTATTAATATGGTACAGTTGCGTACACAAGCGTTAGGAAAAAATAAAACAATTGCATTTCTTGAATGAAAAATATCTTTTTAATAATAACGCCACTATCTACGATAAAAACAAATCTTCAATTAACAAGTACTTCTCTATTTAATACGACGTCATACACTAAATATCTGCATAATTAAAATCTTTAAATTCAACAACATTCCGCTGCGCGTACGCACACTCGTAAAATTTCTGAAGGGAAGCTTATCTGACAGCTGTCACTTGTATGGCAAAAAAATCAGATAGCCGACTATGAGCGCGTTCGTTCTTTGTTACAACCGCTGCGATCAGCCTGTTCTAGCGTGGTTTCATAGATAATGGGCACCTTTTTACTTGGTATAGAATGTAATGAGCGCGTTTTATTCTAAAGTAGGTTTTTTTTCATTGAACTTTACGCAAAATCAGCCCCTTTTATCATGTTTAAAATAACGTGCTCTAATTGGCCATAGAAAAACGAAGTAAATGGTACAGTCAATTCAAAAAAGGCAAAATTGTCAATGAGCTCGTTTTTTTCCTGTACCCTTCAAATAGTAGCGCCAAGAGCCCTCTTGCGTGATAAAATTGCAAACCTGTTTGACAACACGCCATCTGTAAATTGGCCCCAAACTAATCACATACCTACATAGCTATAGCTATATATACATGCTATCATGTTGTTATAGAACGTTTCGTCCTATTTCTGTAACATGTTTGAGTAGAACATGTTACAGAAATAGGACGAAATGGAATAAATATAGTAAAAGGTAGAAATAAAACAAAGAATTATTATAGGTATATTACTTTTTATTTTTATAATGCTTATGTTTATTAAATTATATTTGTGCATTCATTTTAATTTGATCTTCGCCGCTATATGTAATTTTTCCTGCCAAAATTCGGTTGACGGATCTGCACCAACTGCATACTAGCAAATTGATAGTTATTTTACAAAAATATTGTTTTAAATTGATCTTTGTTTTTCACAATCAAATGGAAAATCAACTAATGTATTAGCTATTTCTATTATATGTTTCTTGATGTTTATTTTTGCAACATCTTTTTTTAGGAATGCTATAGTAATGTTTTGAAGTGCAGAGAAGCAATTTTCTAATTGCTGACTGGGGTAGTACAACCATTTTTTGTTGGCGTACTCTTTGATCTTTATATATGCATTGTTAGTATTAATATTTTCTTGATCAACTAGGTTTTGTCTACACTTTTAAAAAGACTTTACAATATTTTTAAGGCACTTTGTCAAAACCCAGCCACATACATAATTTTTTGTCCAGCGTCAGGTTCATTCCTCTCAACAAAAAGATCTTCATTACATTTAATTTCGTCGTCTTTGGAAATATCAGAAAAATCTGTAGTACTTTCTGGCTGCTCTGTTATAAAAAAATCTAGTGATTGAAGGCATTCATTTAGATCTTCTTCGCAATTTGCGCGGCTTGAGTGGGGCGAGTTATAATTATTTAAAAGGAGAGCTTTAAATGCCCCTTCAAATCCTAATATGTTAGGGGCAACATTCCTCGCCCCATAACTTCAGATATTTCCAAAAAAATTCTCGACTGGGTCCTGATTTAAATGTCTCGTCTCGTCAGCATTTCTCAATCTTTCTTTAAATATTTGACCTCCGAAGATGCTTGATCGTGCACAGTGGTCGAACATAACATGTTCGATTAATTTTGGATGCACCTGGAAAATTATAGTAGAAGTTTAAAACCAGCTGGGTACAACTTTAGAATCAGAAAAGGAATCATTTAAATATTATCATGAAAGTCTCATTAATTAAGTTTTTTAGTTGTTAAACTTCTCACTTCATTCAAAATGATATGGATGAAACTGTACAGATATTTAAAGTAGAAATATATATATCTGGACATTTGCCAATTTGCACTCTTAGATTTAATTGCTTTTACACTTATCAGTCTTTCTACAGGTTACCTAACACAGGTTTATTAGGATGTGTCTATATCAACAAGCTGAATATTATAAAAACTAAAAAAGTATACTTGTATTACCTACCTTTTCCAGTCATTATTTGTGGTTGGCTAATCATAGAATAATTATGTTCCAACAATAATTGCATCGTAGTTGAGTTTGTACACCTGGCAACTGAAATAAAAAATAGAAATATTAATATCATCATCATTTCAGCCGATAGACGTCCACTATTGAACATAAGCCAAATATATTGAAATATTAATATATGTATTATTAGATAATTACTAGTAAAGTAGGATTTCAAAATGATGGTAATAGTGTTTCACTTCAGTGTTGTTTGCCCATATTGGGATGAAAACCAAGAACACAGTAATAATAATAATATTCCACAAGTATCACACAACGCCGTCTAGCCCCAAGCTAAGCAAAACTTGTGTTATGAGTACTAGACAACTTATAAATATACTTATATATTTCTAAATACATACATATTATAGATAAATTACACCCAGACACAGAACAAATGATCGTGCTCATCACACAAACATTTGTTCAGGGTGGTAATCGAACCCACGACCTTCGGCATAACGGTCAGGGCCACTAACCACTATACCAACAGGCCAGTCAGTAAAGCAGTAGGTTAACTACTACGCTATTATTTAATGTAGTAGTGATAATGTTTTGAGTACTGACTATTTATTTTGACATTTAAGTCAATAATTAATAGACTGAAAAAGAAAACCAACTTGAAATAAACCTGTCTGGCCATTGTGGTACTATACCACAATGGCCAGACAGGTTTATTCAAAAACCCTCTTATTTAAGAATATACCTACCTATATGTCTCAGACTTAACTGTTACAACCATAATGATTGATGGAAAGAGTAGCCAATAAATATTTATATTTAATAAAATAAATAAGTTATGAATCAGAATAGAGCAAAATAATTATTTTATTTACCTTCTGCTGGATGTGATGCAGCAACAGGTTGTAAATGCAGTCTTGAGGGTAATTCTGGATCCGCTCTACTCACTGACGGCCCTGTAATTTTTAAATATGTAACTGAATGAAAAAAAATTTAAGCTGCTTATTAGTAACTTCTAATTAACAAATAAATATTTCTGGCATTATATATATTACACTACACACAAGTAGTAGTATAGCAAAGATTATCAGAAATAAATAAATTAAGAACACACAGCTATACTCAGTCAATTTCTTTGGATCCACTTAATTAACTAACTATTATAGGTAGGCAAATATTTATTTTTATTACCTTCTGTGTTAGTGATATAGCATCTGGATGGAAATGTTGTGTTAAAGGTTGCTCTGACACTGTTTGACTTGAAGTAGACCCTGTAATTTTAAATATAATTATTTCACAATAACAAATAAAGAAAGTTACATACTAGGTTGAACTCAAATTAAATAGCATGGAAGCCACAAACTTTCACTTCCATAGGTACTACATAATTGACCAAACCCAACATCATCCTAAAGCCATGGTTGAATAGAATGTGTGGCATGTTGAGTGAACTTTGGGTACATGTAACCCATGGGCTGCACATGTACATAAAGTTACTACTAAATAAATAGTATTCCTGACCTGGTAAATGAAGAGATGGAATGGCTGCTGTATTTATCCGGTTATTGCGGTTTCTGTCTTTATCAGTGAAATGGATATCGCAAACCCTCTTCTTTTGATAATATTCATAATCGGAGGAAGACTTCAATTTTCCACCAACAAGAATTACCCAGCTCTTGAACAGGCCAGGAAACTTATTAACATTTGGAAATCTGTGCATTGGTACCGCTGAAATTTATGAAAAAGTGGGTATTAAAATTATTTGATCTTACAAAAACTCACTCTTAGATATAATATGCTTAGGAATCCAAATTTATGTACACTTACTTACTGTCTAAAGATTATTGGATCCTTAGGCAATAAATAAATAGATAAGAAGTACTGAGTTCAATTGGGCCATGCAGTGTTGGTTTAAAAAAAATACCAAGTTATTTATTATTATTTATATGATTCAACCTTTATTATATAAGACTGAATGATAGCTGTAATAGTATTAATCTCCTTGGAAAAGACAATAACACAATCACATACATGATATACAGGGTGGGCCAAGAATTCGTATAAAATAATTTACAAACAATTGTAATCTGTGATGGAACATAATATTTATTTAAATAAAAGCAGTAATTATAATTATGTTCCAAAAGGAGTCATACTCATTACATAAATATAGAAATCTTCTCAAACCATTTATGATTGTAACATGTGATGAATATATTTTAGAGTGTTATGCCCCCCCCCCCCCCCCTACAAGGCTACCACATCAGATGCGGACATAATGAAGTCTCTATTTATCAATGAAAATTCTCCAATCAGACGTTATTTTCAAGAAAATTATGTATTTATTCTAGACAGGGGTTTCAGGGATAGCATCAGCTTACTAGAGAGCTGCAATTATAAGGTGTATGTACCAGAGTTTCTAAGTGAAGGTGAACACCAATTGACTACTGCCTAAGCAAACAGGAGTCGCTGTGTAACAATTTGCAGATGGGTAGTAGAGGTAATCAATGGATATTTTAAGAGATTATAGACTATTTAGGTTTGACCACTTCAATAAAACAGTGCCAAATATGATGGCTTATTTTCAGATAGCAGCAGCATTAATAAATAAGTTTGGTGTTCGCCTACATGACAGAGTTGATGCTGGCCAAATTGTTAATTTAATTCGAGAAAGGATGCCCTTAGAAAATAATTTATCGAGAGCGGTTAATTTACTAAATCTAAATAGACGGGCATCCTATTTCAGGATTATCACTGCCCATGACTATAATGTTCTGTTTCCCCGTCTAGAATTTAATGAACTGATATTATTCGCTTTGGGAACGTACCAAATACGTCAAGCTCGTTCATATTATGGTGAACATGTACGTTTCCATGGCGGATATACACGTGTGCAGTGTGAAGTGTGCAGAGAAATGTTGAACATGGATGAGTTTAATTTGAGATGTAGTGGGGAGAATTCATTGATCAGGGCAAAATTAAGTCGAGGCATATTGGCGGGCGGCAATAATATGTCTATATTTTAATAGAAAATAATTTAAATGGACTAGAAGGCATAACTGAGTATTGCTGCAGCTGTCTAGTAGGACGTCGCACTGTTGGTTGTTGTGCACATGTAATGACGTTGGTGTGTTAGTTATTAATATAGAAGAAAAAGATTTCTTCAGGAGAAATACAATCTCTGAATCTTATATTTTGTGATCTTGCCTTTGATTTTTTAATTCGTTCCTTTGATGACTTAATCGCGAAAGTTAAAGGAGGCCTTTAACTTTCGCGATTAAGTCATCAAAGGAACGAATAGACATTCTAAAGTAATTATAAAACTTTAGCTCATCACTTTTTAATTCGCTTATTAAAGTTTGAAATGTTTCAACTTCATTTTACTCGGCAATAATTGGATGCTATAGCGTCGGTGGGGAACGAATTAAGACTCTCACATCCAGACTCATATCTAGGCTTTATTCACAAACTAAAGAAGTTAAAAGAGATACAACGATTTTTATCTTAGCGCGCGCCGTTGCCGCTCGAACGTGTCACAACTCGTTATGTCAAACGCACTAAACGCCTCTAGCGGACGGCACAGGAATAATGCTCTAGGGTTGCCGCGCTATACACTCCCCCTCGAGTTCCAGAGAACGTCCTCGCTCGTGAACTCGCACAAAGGAACACTTAAATACTAAACCTTAACTTAACACACAGGACAAACATGCTTTCGAGGACGCCCTCTCTGACGTTTAGGAATCACGGGACGAGGAGGCGAACTCTCCCTGTTATGAAACCGCGTAAGATCTGACATGATATTTGCCTAATACGTTTTCAGGGTTATCTAAACTCGCGATAACGTAGGCTGTAGGACTAACCCTTTTTACAATCACATAGGGACCATCTTTCTTTGGAACAAACTTAGCTGTTATGTTCTTTGCAGCATTGCTAAGCACATGTGATTTTAAAAGAACCCGATCTCCGACCTCGAAGACTTCGGCAGGGGTTATACGGGTTGCAGACCAAGAGCTAAGCTAAGTTAGTTTAGCTTAGCTCGCATAGCTGACGCAGTTTTCCATACTTGTGTGCAGACCGCAAACTATGCGAACTAAGCTATGTGAGCTAACTAAAATATGCGAAGCAAGTTAGTTGTGTATGCCGATGCGCAGCTACACGAGCTAAGCTAAGCCCCTCCCGCTACCCCGCACACCCTTTGCACATCCTTCGCCAGTGCTGTCCAGTGTTCTTTGTTGTACGCACGGTCGTTTAGTAGCGATTATGGAGCAATTTATTGAAACTGTTAAACAATTTCCTATACTATGGAACACACAATCAAAGGACTATCACAACTTAATTAAAAAGGATGTTGTATGGAAAAGAATAGTGGAGGAAATAAGTAATCCAGACATACCAGACGGTAAGTTTAATTAGTATTTATTTAAAGTTTAATCTAATTTATATTATTAAAATAATTACAAAAGGATTCTCTGACACGAAATGCTTCTCTAGTTGCTCGTAAGTTGTCGTATTGTACCGATCTTAAAGTTTGCTGTTCTTCAATATTGACGGTATTTGCGTTACTAGTTGTCGTTCTTGAAGACATTAAATAATTGTGCAAGATACAGGTAGTCTTTGTAATGACGTCTACTAGTTCTAATTGACATTCGAATGGTCGACGAAACACACGAAATCGCGCTGACAATATGCCGAACGCATTTTCTACTACATTTCGTGCTCTACTGAGACGATAGTTAAAGGTGTTTTTTGCTCTGTTATCTAAACATGTACCCCGTGGGTACGGTCTCATAAAGTGTTTTTGTAATGGGAATGCTTGATCACCTATAAACACAAAAGGTGTAAGTTTAGTTGCCCGTTTTGTAATTTGTAGCGAAATGCGCTATCTGCAAAAATACCTCCGTCGCTAAATCGGGTTGTTGTACATTCGTCACAAAGTTAATTCGTCACATTTTGTAATCTCCATACATTGAAAGTATATTCGTCACATGCATAAAAATATGTGTAAATTCGTCACAAGCTTGCATAGGTACATATTTTTTGCATAAAGTACTGGTAGAAAACAAAGTTATTGATTTTTAGCGCTCGAAATGAAAATGATTTCTAAATTTTTGTTTTCTCCTGCGCTCCTGCACATGCTTTTACGCGCTCGCTCGCTCGCTCGCTTTATCTCTCTTTCTAGCCGTACCGGTCAATGCATCAGCCCAGTCATCCAGTGGCTCACTTGACCTTGGCGATGCGCGTGTGGTATTCTGTGTAATAATATTATAGTTTTCTTTGGGTGTTTTTTTGCAAATGTGATTTTCTTAATATTATAGTTACCATAGAGTTATAGCACATAATATATTAGACCGACGGTAGTTAGTTAGATTGGTGCATCTCTGAAAAAATGGATAATAATCAGCCGGGCACAAGCTCGGGTGGACATGGTGTAAGTATATTATTATTGATTGCAGTATTGTTTTTAAAAAGAGTATATATTATTATGGCTAAAATTTCCATTATTAGTCGTTGCTTTGGAAGTTCATATTTTTTTTGAAGATATTACTCATAAATAGAAAAACTTAAAAAAAAAAAAATAAGTTACGTAGATTCCTGGTTTACGAGATATAATATTATAAAGTTTCCATACAAATTGGAGACTAGCACGCCATTTGCAAATTTTAGGTTAGATAAATTGTCATGGTAGACGTCAAAGTTGACATTTCGGGTCCGTGGGTTACGCCCCCGGTGTGTTTTGCCCCCGTGGTGGAAGCCCCCGATTTTAAATTAAGTTATTATAGTTGATTTCGCCGAAATAAAAATATTTTTTACTAGATACAGACGATGAAAAAAGTGTTTCGGAACCAAATACGTAGACAAACTTACTAAATAAGTATTCTAACTAACACAATATTGGATACTATAAACATGCTACAAGGATATTCACTTTATTACTATATTACAATTATTTACTTTAGATGCATTACTTTGTACTTTGTCTAAACGAGGCGCCCGTGCCCGGCCAAACTGGTTTTACACAATAGCCAGATCGAATTCTAAAAGAAAGAGATAGGTAGTCAAAGAAAGGGAAAGATAGGGTTGAAAACAATAGAGTCCAGGGTGACGGACAGTGAAAATAGCAAACATAGCGATGGGCACTATTTCTATCCCTTTCCCACATAGTTGCAATATGTTACTGATAAGAAAGTTTAGTCGGTCATGTTAACTCAAAATGGCAAGTCCAGGTCCTTCACGGGGTTTAGCACAAACCAATTACAAAATAATTTCAAATAAACTAGGTGGAAGAACGTTACTACATGTCGGATTTGCTTATAATCTTCATAGGAAAAATAATAAATCGAGTGTGTGGACATGCGTAAATAAAAGACATGGCAAGTGTAGTGGTTCTATAAAATTAAGTGAGGAAAGTGACAATGTACAAATCCAAAAGTGTCATAATGCTGAGTGTCAACCTAACTTAATGAAAAATGAAGTTAGAGTTGTTATGGAAAAATTAAAAAAGGAAGTGAAAACGAGTTTCTCGAGCTCTATACAACAAAAATTTGAAACAAAATTTGCCGAGTTAAAAAACACAGACACAGCCTTCGATGAATACATACCCAAATTCAATAATATCAAGCAACAGTTATACAACTCTCGAAAGAAAGCCTTAAATGTAGAAAAGACACAGTTTCGTAATCCAGCTGAAGTCATTATACCTGAGATTTTTCAAAAATATCTATTAGTTGATTACTGTGAGAACGACAACAGAATTATAGTATTCGTATCAGCACAGGCTTTAAAACACATCAAAAATATACAACACTACTTCGGGGATGGTACATTTGATTGTTGTCCAGGTCCATTTTACCAAATATTTACCATTCATGGAGATATGGGAAGTGATGCACAAGCAACCAATATTGTGCCTATATTTTATGTGCTACTAGTTAATAAAGAAAAAAGTACATATGAAGTCATGTTTAAAAAAATTAAAGAAGCTGTGCCGGACTTCAGCCCCATGAAATTCACTGTAGATTTTGAATTAGCTACAATGCTGGCAATAAAAGAGGTATTGCCAGCGGTCACAATACATGGCTGTAATGTTCACTTCCAAAGAGCCATTTACAGAAAAGCGAAGTCTTTAGGTTTATTGGCACACGAAGAAACAACATTGTATGTGAAACTGTGCACCTGTCTAGCATTTCTTCCTAAAGAAGATATAGAAGATGGTTGGCTTTCCGTAATGGAAAACAGGTAATTTTAATTTTCATTTTATTTTAAAGTTTTAACAGCTCATAGATTGTTTTTATAAGTACGCAAAAATAAAAATAATGCTTAGGTATATACGACATGTCATATATATCATAATTTTTGTTTTCAGTATTCCCGATGAAAAAGTCACCCAATTCAACGATTATTTCGTTGAACAATGGCTTGAGCCTCCGGGGATGATCTCAAAGTGGTGTTGCTAT
This sequence comes from Mythimna impura, assembly GCA_905147345.3. Lineage (NCBI taxonomy): Eukaryota > Metazoa > Arthropoda > Insecta > Lepidoptera > Noctuidae > Mythimna > Mythimna impura. The sequence continues at coordinate 32,957,771 of LR990341.1, forward strand.
AAAGAACGACATAGAACCACAAATTTAGTGGAGGCCTGGAATCAACGGCTTCAGTGCTATCTGGGCCGAAAACCATCATTATTATCGTTTTTGGAAATTATAACAACTGATATTTCTACGTATAGCACAGGTCAAGTGAGGTAAAATGCTGATTACTTACATAACGCTTAATATATCAGTAATTCATTTTTTTTACTCTTAGTAAATAATCTTTATCTTATACTTTCAGATTACGAAGAAATGACAGTCCTATATGTAAAAGGAAAAAATCTTCAATAATCAATGACAAACTCATTGCTAAGCTGACAGACAAATATGAAAAGAAACAAATTACAATTATGGAGTTTTTGGAACAAATCCGTCCGTATGTGCAAGTCAAGCAAAAATAATCACCTACTTACTTAGCTTAAAAATAATGATTTTGCATGTTTATTGTTACATAATTACTACATTTTAATTTTATATCTATATCAATGTTGTAACCTCCATAGTCACTGCATATAAATGACTTAAATTACATAATTTAATTACAAAGTTCAAATCATCCTAATATTTTTACTATGTTTTTCTTCTTTTGTTACTTTTGTTATCTGTGATTTTAAATGTTAATTGTTTTTATTATATTTTAGTGTTTGAACATTCTGTTACCAATCTTCTAAATATTTAAGTAGATGCCTACCTATATACTTAGTACGTAAATAGTATATAAGTACTTAAAATAATCCTAATTTTAAACTGTGATTTTTAATTTCGTATCTGTGATTTTGCATGTTATTGTTGCTTTATTTTAATGTTTGGTTTTATTTGTTATCAAAGTTGTATTTACGTAGATACCTATTATTATTTATTAGACATTTAATTTAATTTTTATTACATATTAAGTACCTACGTATTACCTATTATTACCCATTAGTACCTATTATTAGATAAGCAAACGTTTGTTACACCGACATTGTTAATAAAGATTTATAATAATAAACTATGATTTTGATTTTAATAATGAACCATGACTTAGACATTTTTTATAATAGGTTACACTTTGCTATCTGACTGTACTTTTGATAAAAATATTTAACTAATAAATATTATAGTACTAAAACGAAATCGGGGGCTTCCACCACGGGGGCAAAACACACTGGGGGCGTAACCTACGGACCCGACATTTCACGTTCCGTTGACGGCAGATGTGTATTTATTCAATTTTATGTCATATTTTTTACTTAAATATAATTTTATTTTCATACTTCTTCAATAATAACATTCCTCGTGTTCTATTCTCACGATAAGAATAAACGAAAAATACCCAAAACTACGATAGTGAGCGTGCTAATGAGAAGATAGATTACAGTTAACTCAGATTTGACATATGATCATATTTCCAAGAATGATGTTGCCATATTTTGAAATATAATCGATTATTTGCATCGATTTTTGGTCTATATCAATTTAATTTTTATCTAAGTTATTTATTTCGCACTTAAATTAAAACATGAATATAATAATTATGATCTTTTCAGATCACATTTACGAAATCTAAAAGAGGACGGCGAATGCTTGTGAGACATGGTTACATGTACAATTTGCACCGGGAAAATAAATCTGGAAGTGTATGGAGATGTTCTGATCGTTCGTGCAGCGCAACTATCAAAATTTCGGAGAATATTGACATCAGAATTTTGCATGAAGCGGCCCACAAGTGTCAACCAAATATAGAAAAAACTGAAGTTATAAAGATAGTAAATCTTTGTAAGGAAGTAGCAGCGAACACAAGTACACCTATGCCTCAAGTGTATGAAGAAGCTTTTCAAGCAACCAAGGATGCGGGTTATGATATATTAAATGCTATACCGAAATTTTCGAACATTTCGCGAACACTATACAATGTGAGGAATCGTGAACTAAACGTGCCCAAAACACATTTTTCAAGATGCGAAGATGTTGTTATTCCACAAAAATATAAACATTCTTTTTTATTATTCGATGATGACAGTGAGCCTGAAAATAGAATAATAGCTTTCTGCACTGAGACAGCTCGTGAAACCATAACAAATATACAAACATTCTTTTTGGATGGCACATTTTCAAGCTGCTGTATACCATTTATCAGCTGTATTGTATACATGGAGACGTGAATAGCGATGATAATAATTCGAACATAGTCCCACTCATCTACGTTCTTATGTCTAATAAACAGGAACGGTCTTATGAACGACTTTTTACATCACTGATGCAAAATTTACCTACTTGGACACCGCTTACAATAATTGTTGACTTTGAAATTGCTGTGATAAATGTCATAAAAAAAATATTTCCTAATGTTAAACTACTTGGATGTAATTTCCACTTCAAACAAGCACTGGCCAAAAAAGCTCATGCCTTACAATTGAATGACATTGAAGAGAAGAGACACTTAGCCATGTGTGCTGCATTGGCCCATATAAAGAAACAGGACATTGAAGACGCTTGGTTGCACATCATGGAAAATGCTCCACAGAACGATGCAGTCACAAAATTCAACGACTATTTTGTAGCCCAGTGGTTAGAAAACAATAATATAGAGTTTATTTGGAATGTACATGGGGCTCGCCATAGGACAATAAATCTAGCAGAGGCATGGCATAAACGTTTGAACAATAAAATGGGTAAAAGGAAACCTAAAATGCTTCAGTTTCTTGATACTCTTAAAAATGAGGCTGATCATATAAATTGGAAATTGAAGCATTTTAAATTTAATATACCACTAAAGTTGAGAACACGTCGATCTATTGCATATGACAAAGAATTGAAAACTATTTTGGACAATTACGATAACATATCCCTGGCTGAAGTTCTGGAAAAACTTTCTTTTATGCAGCATTTTGAAGAATTGTAACATACGTAAATTACCAAAAACCCGTATATTGTGATTTAATTATATTTCTATTATTTAAGTTATAATCATAACGTTGCAGGCAAATCAGCCACTTGAAATAAATAAATACATATAGTTGTAAGTAAAACTGTGATTTTTTATGTAGATGCAAATTACCAAAAAATAATGTGATCATTACTGTGATTTAAATATTTTATCTTTGTATTGTTTTTGTTATAAGTGTAATGTTGCAGGCAAGTCAGCCACTTGCAATAGATAAATATATATAGTTGTAAGTAAAACTGTAATTTTTTCATGTAGATGCAAATTATCAAAAAATAATGTGATTATTACTGTGATTTAATTATTTTATCTTTCTATTGTTTGTGTAATGTTGCAGGCAAATTAGCCTATTGCAATAAATAAACATAATATAGTTGTAATTAAAAGTGTGATTTTTCATGTAGATGCAAATTAGCAAAAAAATGTGATTATTACTGTGATTTAATTTTCTTTTTATTATTTTACATATAATTGTAATGTTGTAAACAAATCAGCCACTTGCAATACATGTTATTTAGGATTAGGCGTGTCACGTAAGTCACGCTGTCCTCGTGACAACGCGGGCTTAAACACGCACAAAACCAGACAAAACTACCGTATATTTTAGCCGTAAGTGAGAAATGTGATTTTTATGTGAATTTCTGTGATTATGAAAAAAAAAGAAATAACATTTTATTCTTTATTGTTTGATTTTTCTGCTGTCTGTACGGAAATAAACAATATGGCGGATTTTCTTTCATGAAAATAGAGTTGTGACGAGTTTACACATACTTTTTATCGTGGCGAATTTACTTTGTGACGAATGTACAACAACCCGCTAAATGGGTTGAACCAACGTCTATTATAATAAATCTTTTGTTCGCATCAACGACTGCGAGAAGGACGACAGAATAAAATTTTTTATAATTAAAATAATTAGAACCCGACTGTGGAGGGCATTTTATTGAGATATGCTTCCCATCCACGGCACCAAGGCAGTTAGGAAATTGCCATTTATCATTAAAGTCTTCTGCAATTGCTTCCCATTCACTTTCTGTCGGTAACTTCATATATATTGGTTGCAAATGAATCCAAAGTGCATTGCACACATCTTTCACAATCAAAGAAACTGTGTTATTACCCACTCTGTAATTATATCCAATTGTTCTAAAGGAGTCACCAGTAGCTAAAAACCTGAAACATATAAATATTTATTACTAAGTTTGACTTGGTGTTTGTTACAGTGAAAACTGCGAAGAATGAGTGGAAAAAGTTACGTGATAGTCATCGAGAGTCACTCAAAAGGATGAAAGCCAGTACAAGTGGTCAGGCTGCTTCTCCGGCAAATAACTGGAAATATGCCGAGTTACTCGAATTTCTTTTACCCCACATGAAAAACCGTAAGAGAACCGGTAACGTATCAATTAATAATAAAAATACATTGGCCAGTACATCAACCCAAAGTCAAAGTATTTTGCTCGGTGCATCAACTGATAATCAAAATACATTGCCCGGTACATCGATCGAAAGTCTAAATACTTTGCCCAGTACATCAACTGAAAGTCAAAGTATTTTGCTCGGTGCATCAACCCATAATCAAAGTACTGAGATTTTCGAAGAAATTCCGAATGATGATGATGAAAACACATCCGAAGCACCAAGGATAAAAAAAAGAAAAGTTGGCGATGACTCATCATTACGCGACTTACTTCAGGATGTCGATAACGATTTTATGAAACGATGTGAGCAAAGAGAGAAACGGAAGGCTGAGGAGGCAAAAGAGGCGGAGAAACAAAAACATCCGTTAAATTTGTTTTTTGACAGTATGTGCGAGTCAACTAAAAAGCTTCCCGATTGTATACAAAGAGATGTTAAAAAAAAGCTTTTTCAAATTGTAAACGAAGCAGAGGAAAATTATGAAAGTTATTTGTCTAGGCAGACTTATCAATATGGGTACTCATCATCATCTAGCTTCTCGACACCAGCTCAAAACGATAGCTTAGAAAATTTGTAATGTAACCTTTTGTCATTTACCAATAAAAAATTGTTTTAATTAAAATTGTTTTGCTTACCTCAAACAAATAGCTAATCTTTCTTCTGGCGTTATAGCCTTCCGATAGTTAGTATCTTGTTTAGTAATATCTCCGATAATCAAAGATAACAAATCATAAAACTGAACTCTTGTAACACGATAATATAACTGAAAATGTTCATCATCTAACTCATAAAATAAAGTTCTGAACTCTCCACTTGTGTGCCGAGATTGAATGTGTTGACATATCCAAGACCTGGAACGTCTTTTTCTTAAATAATAATAAGTCAGTATTAATCTTCTTTTTCTATGTGTAACGTATTCATCATCGGAACTTTCTTCATCGATTATATTCATGGCGAGCGACGTCCGTCTAATTGAACTACGCAACACTGACTGAGCTTTGGCTTAGCTGTTGGTGTGCACGCTAGTTATTTCTAGCTTAGCTTAGCCTAGCTTGCTTGGCATAGCTTAGTTTAGCCTTGGCATAGCTTAGTTTTCGGTCTGCAACCGGCTTTAAGGTCTTATCAGCACATTCCTTACGTCGATCCTGCTGTGTTTCGACTCTTTCCCTAACAGCGGTAAAGGCGTTAACAAAACTTTTCAAATAGGGTGTAATTTGAGGAACGAAATTGTCCTTATCAAGTATCAACCGAATGTCGTGTTGAACGTCGACTGGTGAGCGAAGCTCTCTAGCGAAAGTTAGATATGCTGGAGATACACCAGTAGTTTGACAAACAGCTGAATTCATGGCGAACCTTATCGCAGGTAGGTGATGCGGCCATGACGAGTGATCTGTTTCAACTAAACGTGACAACTGAAACTTTAAGTCCCTATTTTTACGCTCAGCTGGATTAGCTGACGGATGATACAAAGGTAACAATTCTTGACTAATACCTAAAACGAACATGCATTGTTGCATGACGGCGGACACAAACTGGACGCCATTGTCTGATACAATGCGTCGAGGAAGTCCATAGCGGAGAAAATACTCCTCAATCAAAGTGCGTGCACACATCTCTGTGCCTCCTTCAGAGCATACAATTCAGTCCAACGAGTTGCTGTATCTTCCACCAACAGTACCCACCGTTCCCCATTGTCCCCTACGGGAAGCGGACCAAACAAGTCAATTGCTAGCACTTCTCCTCTTTGGCTCAAAACGGGAGTCTGTAACAGCCCCGATGGCTTTTTGTTTGAAGACTTATACCGTTGACAAGTCGCACATGTTTTGACATACTCTGTTATAGCTCTATACATAGATTTATAAGAACATCCAGATGCCTAGTACGCGCTGTCCAAATGCTTCGAATTCAAAGACACCAAAATAGCGTCTTCGTTCGTTAGCCCCGCCCACAGGCCGCCATTACGCGACAGACGTTCAAAGCGCGTCTACGCTGTTAAATATAATTGAAAAAATGACTGTTTGTGCGGTGAAATCGTGTAAAAACTACACTCCAAAAAAAGACAAGGATACAAACATTACTTTTCACAGGTAAGTTTGCAATTTTATGTTGAATTTCTTTGAAAATATTACGAAAACTAAATAAAAACAAAACGACTCCATAATATTTGAGTATTGCCAAGGTACAGTGTGAAATATTTTTACCCCTTTTTTGTGCTGCGATATTTTAATATTGTAAAATGTTACGAAATCAACTTTATTATTAACAAAAAAAAAAAAGAAATGATATCAATGGTTGCCAAGGGTATGAAATACTTTTACCATCTCTTAAAATATTGCGATATTATTGAGTCAACAAACGGATTTGGAGTAAAACAATATTTCAGGTATGTTTGTTACGTTAACGTACGTATGTTTGTGTAGTGATAACTCTCAAAGCAGTACAGTACGCGGCAAATAAGTTGAACCATCATGACGGTCGACTTTGAATGCGCAGTAACCGATTTTCGTGTTTCAATCGGAAGTCCCGGCCACATGAGTAGATAAACCGTACAGAGGGAAAGCTTACTAAGAACGTGTAATATTGTTACCTATTTTGGTAGGGTTGTCACAATAGGTGAAAACAAATTAAATGAAACATTTGATAAATAGTTTTATTATTCAGAATGTTCAAAATAGGATAAGTAACTAATAAGATTCCAATAAGAATTAATAAGAAATTGCGAATTTATTTTAGCGAAAATGTAAATTTGTTTGTTAACTATTTTGAAAGATATTTTATTTACGTTATCGGTGTATGTTTTATGTAGCTGATTGGTGTTTTTGAGTCTAATATAGTATATTAGGAACAATAGATTTAAGATAGCATAGTTGTTGCAGTTCATAATATTCACGATCTCGATTACGTACTTAATTGTAAACTGATGTTTACCTTTTTAAGCTATTGCATAGCTTCCATCGCGGGCCTTGAGCGTGGAGACCGAATCCAGGAATTCCGTAACGAAAATAACCTAACACCCACCCCCTACTCATTTGTTTTATGAGCGTGGTGACCGATAAGAAAACAAATGAGTGAACAATCAATCAAAATTCAATTCAATGTGTGAAAGTGTAACTTCAATTAATATCAAAGAAAAAAAAACAAAGGAAAAAAAATACTGCATATAAATAAATAATTACAATTGCATAAGTTGATAAAAATGCTATGCAATAGCTTTACCGCGGCAGTCCCCGAGTGCCACACGTCTTTTTTTTGTTTTGTATCAAATACTCACCATAACTTTATTTTTAGTTGAGACTTACCTAAAAAATGATAATGTAGTAGTTGAATAGTCAATCGGTATTATATTGGGTGAGATATTGAGAGACTTGTGTTGCGTAATTAATATGACTAAAATTATGTTTTTAGTCATTTTTGTTTTATAAACTTTTTTATGTGTAAAGTTATGTAAAAGGTTATAGTTTTATATAAAAGTAGACATACGCATTCAGGGGTGCGTGGTGGTGTACGAGACCAGCGCGACAAGCAAGGTACGCCAATCGGGTTGAACTATCCCGAGGGCTCGGTAGCTGAAGGGTACTGACTGCTACCGTCACCGCCTCCTAACGGAGGTTAATCCGCCACAAATTGTGTTATACTATACACAGTACAATAAATCACCATTATTAATATTAAATTAAGTACCACGTTTTTACGTTAAAATATTTAAAGTTGTACAAACAAAACAAACAACGTGCGTCGTATAGACCCTACGATTATCCACCGACTGTGTTTACGTTAACCGGTTTTATCCAGTATTGTCGCGTACGCAACAAGCGGGCGGTGGACACTCACACATTTCCCGCGCGCTTGTAGTAGTGCAACCGATTCGAGCGGTTGTTTGAAGCTTTGCCTCTGTTCGGTTTATTTACTCATGTGTCCCGGCAACGCGTAACCATGGCAAATGGTTCAACTTATTTTCCGAGTAGGTACTATACTTCGATTTTGATGATCCATGGTAATGAAGAAAAAGTTATTTGCACAAAAAACCAGTCATCTTCACATAAATTAATGATTAAAGTAAAGAAGTCATGTTTTACTTTGTTGGTGTGCAGAAAAAAATTGCAATTTTTTTAGTTTTTCATGCTGTATGCATCAAAATTGCTTCAGCAGATATCAAGATATTTATACATAGACGTTATATATATATTATATATAAATTTAGGTAAATATATGTTTTGTTGGAATTTGGTAACATAGTTATTATGTAAGTTTATTTCTTCCATAGATTTCCAACAGATCCCGTGACATCCAGTCGTTGGACTGAAATAATAAGACGGACTAGAAATGAATTCTGGTGGAAGCCTAAAGTAAGGACATACATATGTTCAGCTCACTTTCATGAGAAGGACACTTACACAACCAAGAGTGGTCGTCGGAGAATTCGCTCAGGGGCTGTGCCTACAAAGGTATTTTAATGTATTTTAGTCACACATTTACAAACACGATGGATGGATATTATTTATGTAAATTCTCAAGGATTTCTGGTGTAATGAAAGTCCAATTAAGTAAATTGCACTTCCGTCTTTATGAAAACTTATATATAAAACCGACATATAAAATGGTTACATCGCTTATTGTTCTAATGGTCCTCATATATTTTCAGGATTTATTATATATAACTTCAAAAATCTCTGCTGATGACAAAACAGAAAATACGAACGAAAATGTTAATGTTCCTTCTTCTGATTTAGGGATTAAAGAAAAAGAAGTTTTGGATCAGAATTTGTATGAACCTGTAAGTAAAGACGGTTATTATATTGAAACACCTTCAAAAATTTAATCGATGTAAGTAATATTATTATTCTTTATTTTAGAGTACTTCGATGGGACAACAAACGCAATATAAAGAATCCACAAAGAAAAACCAAGAAGGTGAACCGGTTAGTAATCTACTTGACTTAGTGTAGGAAAAATACATTATTACCGAAATTATCGTAATCATTCATAAAAATTGTATTTGTTGCAGGATATACACTCTTCGGACTTAGAGTCAATTTTCGACACACCAAAAAAGGCAAAATTAAGAAAAGAATTAAGAAGAAAATCCGCTCTTCAAATAAAACATGTAAAAAAAATAAATCTTTTACAGCAAAAAAATCGACGTCTAAAGAAACGAAACGCGTCCTTACGTCAAGTTATATGCTTTTTAAAGAAGCAACGATTTATTGATAATGACATACATGCTATTTTGTCGAAAAATGCGTTTGCAGCGGATTTATATAACAACTTAACTCAAAAGTTAAAAAATAAGAAAAAAAGACCCATGACAAAGTATACAGCGGAGTTCAGGAAGTTTTGTCTTACATTGAACTTTTATTCTCCAAAAGCCTATACTTATGTTCGAAAAGTATTCAATACTTGTCTTCCACATCCGAAAACACTTGCTACATGGTACCGTAATATTGACGGTGCTCCAGGCTTCACATCTGAAGCATTTGACATTTTAAAATTAAAATGTGAGAAAATTAGTAAAAAATATATTTGTGCATTAGTAGCTGACGAAATGGCTATACGTCAGCAAAGTTTGTGGGATGGAAAAAAAATCAAGGGTATGTGGACATAGGCACTGGTACGGCAGACAATTCGGTTAAAGCTTCTGAAGCATATGTATTTATGTTAGTCTGTCTTAATGAAAGATGGAAAATCCCATTGGGGTATTTTTTGACTCATGGTTTGACAGGAACGCAGAAGGCTAATTTAATTAAACTTTGTTTATCCAAATGTCAGGAGGTAGGCGTGAAAGTTGTATCAATAACCTTTGATGGTCACCCGACAAATTTATCGGCAATGGAGTTATTGGGTTGTCAAATAAAGGATATAAACAAATTAAATACAACATTTAAACATCCTTCGGCAAATCACAGAGTGGCTGTATTTTTAGATGCTTGCCACATGGTAAAACTCATAAGAAACCATTTTGAAGACAAAAAAACATTATTGGATGAAAATGAAGACGAAGTGAATTGGACGTACATTGAAAAACTTAATGAATTACAAGAAAAGTCAGGCATACATCTAGCTAATAAATTAACAAGAAAGCATTTAGAATTTAGAAATTCAATTATGAAGGTGAAGCTGGCAACTCAGCTTCTTAGTAGAAGTGTTGCAATTGCTTTGCAGTGTTGCAGGAATGACCTTAACTTAAAAGATTTTGAAAAAAGCGAGGCTACTGAAAAGTTTATTATGCTTTTTAACAATCTCTTTGACATATTTAACTCTCGGAGTTTAAAGCAGCACGATTTTTGTCATCCACTTTTTCCGGGAAACAAAACTGAAATATTTACATTTCTGAATTACGCTAAAGACTATATTTCAAAGTTACATATAAAAATATCAAGAAACATATAAAAATATCAAGAAAACGTACTTACAAAGAGTCGCAAAGAAAAATAAAATTGACTCTTAAAACGTACAACCCGGTACTAAAAACAAAATCAAATACTGGTTTCTTGGGCATGTTAGTTTGTATAGAAAGCTTAAAATTCCTTTATGCAACTTTAGTTGAACAAACTCAGGAATTAAAATACATAACCACTTACAAAATCAGCCAAGACCACATTGAACTTTTTTTTGGGGCCATTCGCATGCACGGAGGCCATAACGACAACCCTAACGCTCGTCAGTTGAGAGGTATATACAAAAAACTGTTATGCCACATGGAACTGAAATTAACGGACACCGGAAACTGCGTACCATTGGAAGAGATCGCAATTTTAAATTGTTCTTCGGCAATAACGGCCATAAATTCAACCACAAAAGCGCGCAGATATGACGAGGAGGATGAAGATATTTGTGCTACAAATTTTTGTGACGGGCACAGTGAAGGCACTCGTGAGAAAATCATTGATTTTGATTTAAGCTACATAGGTTTGCTTGATCAGACAAGTTCTCAAGAATATTACCGACAAATTGTCGGTTATATAGCCGGTTACGTTGTTCGACAATTAAATCGAAAACTCAAATGTATGCCCTGTATCGAAAGCTTAATTAGCCAAGAAAAGCTAGGCTTTCATAAATTGGTTGGGCTACGAGACAAGGGTGGCTTAATCTATTCTTCAGAGAATGTTTTTAATGTGTGCTGGTCATCAGAGACGATTTTGCGAAATTGTTTAAAAGAAAAACCAATAATTACAGAAAATGAATACAAATTTCTTATAATTAAAATAATGACACAATTGATTAATAAAAAAAATTTCAATTTTAATGAAACAGGTCATTTATACGGGCGTTATCATGAAAATAATATTGTTAAACTGATAGTCGAGGGGTACTTAAAAATTAGACTTTTTCATGTAGCCAAAACAGAAAATGTATAAAAAAATGTACCATCGAAAAGGCAAGTGTTTAGGAAGCAATTACAATTTCAGGGTTTTTTTTTTTTTTTTTTTTTTTTTATTCTTGATAGGTTCGCGCTTGACCGCTAACTCACCTGATGGAAAGCGACGATGCGGTCGACGATGGAACGCGCTTACCTAGAAGTAACCTATTCACTCTTGACTTAAAGATTCCCGGGTTGTAGCCATCAGGAAAAACAGATTCCGGCAAGGAATTCCACTCCTTAGCTGTACGCACTATGAATGTGTTCGCAAAACGTTTTGTGCGTATAGGTGGGATGTCCACCATGTACCGGTGGCGCATTGCCGTACGCCTGGTGGTCCGATGATGGAACGGGCTAGGCGGAATTAGGTTATGCAATTCCGACGCACACTCCCCGAAATGCAACCGGTAGAAAACCGACAGGCTAGCAACTCTGCGTCGATGCTCAAGACTTTGAAGCCTCGACTCAACGAGTGCATCATTGCCAATGATCCTCTTGGCTCGCCTCTCAATTGCCTCAAGTGCATCAAGCTGGTATCGGGCAGATCCGTCCCAAAGATGAGAGCAGTACTCCATACACGATCGAACTTGCGCTTGATAAAGTTTGAGCAGCTGTTCCGGCGTGAAGTACTGTCTGACCTTCGCGAGGATTCCCAGCTTTTTTGCTGCCAGTTGAGCCTTTGCTTCGATGTATGGCCCAAAGTTGAGTGTTGACGTCAGCGTAACACCAAGGAGATCAAGATGGTCGGTTATTGGCACGGTTACGCCCCGGAAAGTTGGAGCAGGGCTGAATTGGCTCCTTTTAGCGGAAAATAGACACGCCTGGGTTTTAGCAGCATTGAACTTGACCAAATTGGCATCGCCCCATTCAGAGACTGCCTCCAAGGACAAGTTCAAGCGCTCGACCATAGCCTCTCGGAGAGACTGGATCTGCGACCCACTAGCCTGCGCGCTGGATATGTAACTCTCAGCAACAGTGCTGTCGTCTGCATACCCAAAGGTACCGGGCTTAAGCAGATCATTTATGTGCAGTAAGAACAATGTTGCCGAGAGCACTGACCCCTGAGGGACCCCGGCATTAATGTTATTAATGAGGGTTTATAAATAAATAAATTGTACGCTCGAATTATTATTATTTTAATTAAACAACAGCCATTTTAGTTTCACTAGCAATTTAGTATTGTATACGTGTAACATTTATTGATAGGTTTATTTTTATTTTTTTAAAGCTTCTTTTTATAATGTGAATTTGAGAACATTATAGGCTTCGCGGATTCATGGACTACATGAATTCACATGAACACATGCCTAAGTGAAATAAATAATTTTGAGTTTAAGTTTGAATACGTTGTTTTATTTTATTTTTTCTTTTATAGCTGCCTGCGGCTTTACCCGCGCGAAAGTAGAAATACATTCAGTCAGTCGTTCGATCTTTAAGAAGAAGTACCTAACAAACATACACAGAAACATGCACACACACCACTCACAAACTTTCTTCTTTATAATGTTAGTATGATATTAAAAGTTTTTTGTTCATTCACACATGTTTACGAAAACCATGTTATAAAATAAAATTATAACAATCTCCAAAAACTATCATAATAGGCACTCGGTATGAATGTAAAAGGCGGGTTTCATTTTGTACACATATATTAACTACATAATTACCTATGTCAATATGAATAAGAAAACTACCCGAATTTTCCCATATTTTGGGGTAATCATTTTGCGCTGGTATTAGAAACTGTCACGCACACAAACGCAGAAACGATAATAATACACTTGTGCTGGGCGGTCCGCACGCACACGCGCATTACAAAATGCATTCAATTTGAACGTTGCGTTTTGTACGGTACACTCAATCTGGTTCTTATAAATCTATGGCTCTATACATACCTGGGAAATAGAAACCTTGAGCGACTCGATTGTACGTTCTATCAACCCCATGATGACCACCTAAATCAGAGTCATGACATTCTTTTAGAATTTCCAGGCGCAGTGAAGACGGAACAACCAGCTGTGCCTCTTCAGTATCGACATCGGGATTATACCTGTATAAGACACCGTGCTGCATGAAATATCCTCTTTCGGACCATCGCTTAGCACCTATAGACTGAGCATCAGAAGTATCTTCTAGTTCACTAATGATTTTCTTTAGTTCCAGGTCATCGAGCTGCGCGCGCCGCAGATCCGAAGCACTCCTGGCAGGTAAGTCCACGACAACAGAGCAAACCCCGCATTGATTTTTATTATCTTCTTTACAGGTTGGGCGACTGAGCGTATCAGCTATAACATTAGCCTTTCCAGGCGTATATTGAAATTGAATGTTAAAGCACTGCAGCTTCAAAGCCCAACGAACGAGTCTACCGGACGGTGACTTTAAGGTAAGAAGCCACTTTAACGGCTGATGATCGCTGCCTATTATAACCTCATGTCCTTCGATGTAACCTCTGAAACGTTCAACAGCCCAAACAACAGCAAGAGCTTCAGGCTCTGTAGTACTGTAATTCCTTTCAGCTGGAATGAGAAGACGGCTGGCGTATTCTATCGGACGTTCATCTTTACCTTCACCTTGTAGCAAGACCGCCCCAACGGCGTAATTGCTAGCGTCTGTCCTTAACACGAACGGCTTGCTGTAATCCGCTTGGATAAGAATCGGTGCCGAAGTCAAGCGCTTTTTCAGCTCCTGAAAGGCACTGTCCTGGTCTTTACCCCAAGACCAAACCTGATTCTTCTTCAGTAAGCGTGTTAACGGCTCAGCAATTGCAGAAAAGCTTGGAATAAACTTCCTGAACCAAGAGCAGGTTTGTAAAAAGGTTCTCAGGTGACGCAACGACGAGGGTGTCTTCATCTCTAGAACTGCACTAACCTTGTCATCATCTGGTGAAACACCATCTTGGGTAATGACATAGCCGAGATATTTTACTTTATCCCGTGCAAAGACACATTTTTCTCTGTTCGCGCGCAACTTGAACAAGCGTAACCTTTCAAACACAATGTGCAAGTCAGCAATATGCTTCTCAAAGCTACCTTCAGATATTATTAGCAGGTCATCTTGATATGCTAGAAGGGTCACGTCCTTCAACGAAGCGCCCGTACGAAGTCTATCTATCAGACGCTGGAAGGTTGATGGCGCGTTCTTGAGACCGAACGGCATACGCTTAAAGCGGAATGAACCAAAAGGCGTTAAAAAGGCTGTTTTATCTCGGTCCTGATCACGTACGCGAACCTGCCAAAATCCACTTCGCATATCAATGGTACTCATGAAAGAGTGCCGTTTCGTTGATTGAATAAGCTCGTCTATCAAAGGCATGGGATAGACATCGGTCTTAGTAACCGCATTGAGCTTCCTATAGTCTACACAGAAACGTACCTTTCCGTTTTTCTTTGGAACGAGAAGTGCCGGAGAACCCCACGCAGACTCACATTCCTCCACAATGTCATCAGCCAACATCTTGTCCAACTCAATCCGCATGACCTCTTTCTTAGCAGGGGTCAACCTATACGGCGGGACGGTAACGGGGGGGTGGTCGCCGGTATCAATTATGTGTTCGGCAAAAGGAGTCGCTTCTCCCCCTGGCTCGAAGATATCTTGATTTGAGACAAGGAGCTGTGCCAGAACTTCGCGCTGACTATCGCTAAGCGAGGTCGCCTCGTCATCCCGGAGCACTTCTACAGCGGCACACGAAGACACAGGTGACACACCTTCAAACTGTATTTCGAATTTATGCTCATCATTTTCAGCAAAGTGCCAGCTGCTGTTACCAAAATTAAAAACAAGATTGAAGATAGTAAGAAAGTCTATGCCTAACAAACTCTCATTACTGTCTGCTTCAGGAAAAATAATAAACTTAATGGCGGTAAGTACATTCATCTCCCTATTAACACCATCCGCTAACCTAACAATTTGTGTTGACGGCAATAACTGGTGTCCTAGCCTTAATAGGAGAGCGTAGAGCGTATGGCCGGCAATACAAGTTTTAGCTGCAGAATTTACTAAAGCCGTACCACAAAACCCTAGAATGCTTATATTTAACACGGGGCGACGAAAAGATGCACAGTCATTAACATTATTGACATACAACTATTGAAACCATAACAATCGTAAAAACTAGGCAAACTTGTGTTTACATTAACAGCATTATTGTAATCAAAACATTTGTCATTATTAAAACTATGCTCCGAAATGTTTACATTACTAATCTTTCTGTCATACGATAAACAATTATTGTTTGAGTTAACCTCACAAGTGCTTAGGTTACAAACATTTTCGTTACAAAAATCCCCTACAGCAAGTGTAGGGTTACCTTGCGTAGACATTGGCATTGACGGGTTGACTAACGACGAGTGCTGCGCGGCGTCGGGGGCTGAGACGGCGCCGGCGGCCGAGCCGCGCCGACAATACCTACAGCCGCGCGACCGCGCCAATGCGCGGGAAACGGACGTACTTAGAGTATCCCGTCATGCGACGAAATGTTGAAGGAATAAAATGACGACTGGCCTTGTGGTGAACAGTTTTTACACTTTGATTTTATTACGTTCGCGGCACCGCAACCGTAACATTTCACTTCACTTTCCGATTTTTCTTTATTGACGCTTTTATCACTCTTATCACTAACACGTTTAAGCTTCTCACACGTTTCTTTACCGTGTCCTAAACGCTTGCAGTACGAACAAAACGGCTTTTTTGACTTGGCGACGACATCGCCGCTGGCGCCGGCGGCGGACGACTCGACCGACGCGCGGCCTGCGGTACTCGACACGTTAGCGACTGTAGGTATATCCCGCGGTGACGATGACGATGCATTCGACGCTGTGTGCTTGTTGTTATGCGCTTCTCTTACCGAATCTTCGACCTGTCGAGACTTGTAGAGCAGCTCGTCGAAGTTATTCACGCATTCTCTCGTCACGCGTTTCCTGATGCGCGTGTTAAGTAGACCGTACGCCATATCCAATTGGACTTTCTCTGAGAGGTCATCCTTTGGGAATTTGGCTAATATTGCACGTACCTTAGCAATAAACAAGTCTGTGTTTTCATCTTCTTGATGAATAAGACTATTAGAGTTTCCGGTAAAGGCGATGTGGCGGGTCATGTTCACCAAAGGCGCATTTTATTCTAGTGACGGCTTCCGACCACGTGCTGGTTGATTGCTTCACGCCTTGCCACCAAACTGCAGCAGGTCCTTCAAGTAACATCGAAAAGCCGCGGAGAGCATTCACGTCAGATACATTTACGCAGTCTTTATAAGTAATCACGGCGTCCAAAAAATTATCCAACGACTCGTCCGCGCGTCCGCCATAACGGGAGGTACATTTCGCGAAGTTTCCGTTCGCGCCAAAAACAAACGATGCTTGATGGGCTTGGGCCTCGGAAATGTTATGCGGCGTCGATGAGCGTACTTCTCGGATCAGCTGCTGGCAAAAGTCGTTCTGAGTTTGTTGTATCGATGCTATAAAGCTAGCGATCTTGAGACATTGTAATGTTCATGGCGGCCGCGCCCGCGGCGCCACTGGAGTCCGAGTTTTCTTCTGACCGTGTTTTTGGCATTTTGGCCACTGAAGACACAGGATAAACAGGAAGAACACACTCTTAGGTTCGATAATAGTCCCCTACGGTCACTTTTGTGATCGTTGCAAGTTATTTCGCGATCTGCACTCCGTAATACACAACACGAAACACCTACACACGTTGGGCAGCCACTTATAGCGACGGTGGGGAACGATTTAACTCTCACATCCAGACTCATATCTAGGCTTTATTCACAAACTAAAGAAGTTAAAAGAGATACAACGATTTTTATCTTAGCGCGCGCCGTTGCCGCTCGAACGTGTCACAACTCGTTATGTCAAACGCACTAAATGCCTCTAGCGGACGGCACAGGAATAATGCTCTAGGGTTGCCGCGCTATAATGCACCCAATATTTCTTTTTTCTTTTTTTCTGCCTTTTATTTAAATACCACATTACATTTAAAACGTCGTCGTCGTCCATCGTATACAAGTCAACTCACGACTGACTGCTTTGTAACGATCCGGGCAGTAAAACGACCGTACCGTCAGTGGTGTTCACATTAGGTCGGGTCTGCAGCGGCTAGTGTGAACAGCAACAATCGAGAGTCGGTCAACAGTAAACTGTCGGTCCGACCTAATGTGAACCAGCTCTCAGAGAGATGGACCATACACCACTGTTAACGCGCAGGAGTGCGGGGTGCGGGACGCACTGCCGAGGTATTCCAATTTGGGCACCCGAGTGAATGGCACCTGAAGTATTCCACTTTGGGCACCCATTGATATTTTTCGTAGGTTCCCAAAGTGGAATACTTTATTATTTAAAATTTTATTCCACTTATGGCACCTACGGATTAGTAGCTACTAGTGTTGGTGTTGGGTTTCATGACTTTTATAATTCCAAATGTAGGGTAGAAGTTGCGTGCCTTGCAAAATGCAAAATCATCCCACCTATATCTATCCTATATCCACATATATCTAGCCACGCGCACGCTGATTGATTTTTTTGCTCTGTCATCGTCGTTCGGGAAACTTCTATGAAAGACAACTCTTCACCATTGTCAAAACCTCTGTGATGTGTGCCACGCGTTATAGCATAATATCTTCTTATATATTTCGATTTGCGAACTGTTACGAGTGTTAAAACCTAGCTGCAGTTACGAACATCGTGGTGAATTTGTAAGTGCGTGGAGACAGTTCGAGAGCTTCCATCAAGCCATGATTAAACCTTCGCTTCGACGGACGAATCCAGGTCAGTGTGCGTTCCTAGCCCAATTTTCCTAGGCCCAAAACCTGCTTCCGTCGCCCATAAGTCGCATTTTGCAAGGCCACGTATAGTTACGATTTTCTACACCGCATCAATACAGTCCACTTTATTCATTTTTATTCAAACCAGCCTAAAACCCAGCGCCAGGGTAACCGCATTGAATTTATATTATTTCCGCATCAAGTAATTGGTGTAAGGCGCCACCAGTTGGGACGTTGTTTTATTTTTTTAGGATGTGTAAATTAAACTTAAAGAGTTTAATATCATGATAATTAATAAAATAGTATGATTAGCTAAGCGCCATCTATAAAATTTATCTAATTCCGCTCAATCCTTATTAGTTAGATCGAACGATGTCGCCTACTATAGCCGCGTGAGCTGCAAAGAAGCGGCAACAAGAGGTGGGAGTGCTCCTGCGCTACTACCGGTGTTGAAAATTTTGTGAGTTTAAACATGGCGACTTTTGCATAAGTCTTAGCGACAAAAAAAAAATGATTCAGTGATTTTTCTAACCACTTTTGGAGTATAAATCAAAACAGTATTAAATGATGGATACTTTTTTTGTCAACGTTAAAGTATTTATACTTAAAATTTTCAAGGAAAGGTTTAAGTATAGAGTAGGTAGGTACATTCGTTCTTGTAAATTCCTGAATCATCGACGACAAAAATTAGTTTTATTAGGTACTAATGGAAAGTTTATTACACAGGAAGTCTACTCTCTTTCTTTGCAACTAATATTTGTAAACGAACGATATCCAAACAGAGTCAGAATCATTAATGAACCTACTCTATTAAATGTTTGCCTCGCACAAAAGTTTAGTACTTAAACTACAACACTACCAATAGTAACAAAACACTGATTATACAATAACGCATTACTACTAAGGTGTCGATAATTTATTAATCTTTATTGCAGTCGATACAATATTTAATTAATTAAAAAATATTGATGGCCTAAAAAAAGGTGGCGCGAGCTGAGGTTCCTACTCCTACTACTCTTATTGGATCTGCCTCAGGAATCAGCGAGTTTTGATATTGAATCCAGCGAATTGAAACTTTTGGAGTTGGCACCGGCTACAACTACAATTGTATTCAAATTCTCGCTTGTACTTGCACACGAAAAGTTCCAATAGTTGTTTACGTAAACTTGCAATCATTATCCCTTTAAGCCGAACGTCCACCGCCGGCTAAACTAAGTTAGTTTAGCTTAGCTCGCATAGTTGAGCCAGTTTTTCATACATGTGCGTCCACCGCAAACTATGCCAGCTAAGGGCCGGGACACATAAACACGATACGACGTCGTATCGTACCACGATGCGGCGTCGTTTCACTATGCGACGTCACGTCGTGGGAATCTACGACAAGCATTGTAAAAAAACTACGTCGCGACATCGTAAACAGCCACGATACACGGCACGAAGTCGCGTCATAGAAACTTACAATGCGTTCCTGTGTCAGTGCCACAGTTGTTATTCAAAATTCAAAGATGACGGACGCTAACGAAGTCAGTTAAAATAAAACCAAACAAAAAAATAAAGTGGATTTCTAAGGGAATACGAGTCTGTAGTAAGAAGCAGCGCCGCCTTCTTTGGGAGCACAGGCTTAGGCCATCAAACGAAAGCAAACATAATTTCAAAAATTATTCTCAACGATTCAAGAAAATCATAAAGTTAACTCAAAGGGCTCAAAATCACTATTTTATCAAGAATTCATTAAATAAGTCAAAAGCATCCTGGCAGGTTATTAACAATAAAATATGTACTTATGAACCCATTTCTCATATAAATATAAATAATTCAATTATTAACAAACCTAAAGAAATTGCAGACGCATTTAACAACTACTTCATCAATCGTACATATTAGCCGCATTGTTAACTTAGCCTTCAGCACCGGTGTATTTCCTGATGCTTTGAAAACAGTTATAGTTAAACCACTTCACAAAAAGAATTGTAAGGAGAATATAGCTAACTATAGACCAATTGCTTTAATTTCTGTGTTCTCCAAAGTGATAGAAAAAATTATATATGAATTAATTAATAACTTTCTGACAAAACACAACATAATATGTGATGAACAGGCAGGATTTAGAAAAAATAAAAGTATTAATACAGCTATATATGCTTTTTTACACGAAATAATGATAAACGTAAATAACAAAACACCTATATGTGCCATTTTTACAGATATGACTAAAGCTTTCGAGTGTGTCAATCATGATATTTTATTTAATAAGCTTAATAGCTACGGTCTGAGAGGAAATGTGCTGAATCTCTTAAAATCCTACCTCAGTAACCAAACCAACTTACCAAAGACTAAAGTGATATATATCAAGCTTTCCGGCTGAGCCATCTCATTACTCACGTAACAAAAATATATACAAACGTTATTTGTCACCACTTTTAAATGTCACAAAAATGCACGAACTTTATTTAGCGACGTGTATAGAGCAGAATTTACCGGAAATATATAAAATTAAGAAATGTACATATAACAAAGTATTTGTTACTGAATTTAATCTCTCTTTTGGATACCCCAAGAGCGACACATGTGCCACTTGTGATGCTGAAAACTCCAATGAAGAGCATGGATTAAATTATCACGCCGCGATTGAAGCCATGGCTACTGATAGAAATAAACCCAAAGAAGATATTGGATTGTTATACCTCACAGTAGACTTACAACAGACCATGCCACTTCCCAAAATACCGACTTCTAAGGCTTTCTATTTACGCCAGATTTGGTTTTACAATTTGGGCATCCATGTTGTTGACCAGACCAAACAAAAAGCTGTCTGCTGCACATGGACAGAAGACGTAGCTGACAGAGGTAGTGTTGAAGTTGCTAGCTCTCTACTAAGATTTGTTGAAGTGGATCAATCTTGTCGCAATAAGCATCACTTAGTAATATGGTCGGACTCGTGCGCTGGACAGAATAAAAATTTCAACATTATAGTCTTGTAATACATGATTTTGAAGGGTTACTTTAAAATTATTGACTACAAATTTCCTGAAGTCGGTCATTCCTATTTGGACTCTGATAGAGATTTTGGCCGCATCGAAAAGATCATGCGCGCAAGCATGAGGCAGTTTATGCGCCTGAGCAATATCGAGAGATTAGGCAAAGCATCTAGAAACAATGTTGTTATTGACATGACGGATCATTTTCGTAGTATCAACGACTTGCAAAAAAAACTCAATTTGACAAACAGAAAATTGGACGAAAACAAGCAAAAAGTTAACTTCAGGGACGGTATTAAATGGATATGGGTAGAAGAATTCGGTGCCTACTTATATAAAGAAAATTATGACGAAATGATGCCATTTAGAAAAGTGGATATATTAAAAAAAAGAGGTCAAGTAGAAGACCTTGTAGTTGCACGTTTTCAGGGAAAATATAGTACAATTTCTGAAGAAAAGAAAGCTAATATTAAAGAACAGATGAAATTTGTGAAACCAGAATATAGATATTATTATGAAAATATTGTAGGTCAAGGTTAACTTGGTGAAACTGTTTTTTTGTTTGTTTAATTACGTTTTTTAAGTAGTTGCCTCATTCTTCCTTAATTTAAGCATACAAATTATTTATATTTCAGCGCTGAATGTAGGAGTTATGTACATATTTTTTTCAATAAATACATATTCTTAAACATTTATTTTATTTTTTCACTCCATATTAGTAGTTGCGTGTATTTACTATAATTCGACATAAATAGTAAAATAACAACAGGAAAAAAGATTTATCTCAATGATAAGTAACAAAACTTTGGTGCCCGTTATCTTCACATTTACAAATTGTATCATAACCCCTTCATCCACTTATGTCTTCAATTAGTATAGTTATTATTATTATTATTTATTATTTATATCAGATACATCCATATTATGTTAGTAGAACTTAAAACTATGTTAGTAAAATTGTTCATTAAAATAAATAGAATAAAATAAAATCAGTTCATAAACTTATAAATATTATAACTGTGCCCGCTTGCCGCTGCACCAGACCTGCAGTCTGCAGTCAAACGAGTCCAGTGCCCCAAGAAGGGGCAATCCGGCTTATCAGCTATTACCCTCAAAATGCTGTTGGTGTCATAGTGCATGATTGATTTTTTTTATCATGATTTATTATTATTTGAATCTTTTCATTTAGTTATGTTCATTATGTTGATTTATTAGATTATTAATTTAATTTATACTTTACTTTTTTTTTTGTTTTTTTTTGTACTTTATTTGCTTTGATTGTTTGATTATTTTGACTACTTTAATTAATTATTCTGATTATTATAATAACTACTTTGCTTACTTTGACTATTTTGATTTTTTTTTTGCTTTGATATTTTGACTATATTTTGATTATGTTGATTTTCTTAATTATATATTTTTGATTACTCTGATAATTTGTATAATTTGATTATTTATTTTGATTCAATTACCATGATTGTTTTTTTTTTTTGTTTGCTTTAATTGATTATTTGTATTATTTAAATTATCTGATATTTCGATTAATGTTAATTGTTTTGTTGCTTTATTCTTATTCAATTGCAATGTATGATTTTGATCTAGTTGTGAATGCTGGTTGACCTGTAATTGGCGACTGTGTAAGACTTAGGCCAATTGTTACCCTTACCTGTAAAATGCTGTACACAGAAGCTGTTGGTTTTACCTTAATAATAATAAATAAATAAATAATAAGCAGTTTGACGCCGGCGGCCCCCACGGCCAGGCGATTGTCGTTTTTCCCGCGCTTTTTCATCGATAACAAATCTAAATCGCGTTTATCAACATGTCGGACGACTCTGACTTAGATCCTAACTTCATACCGGAGTCAGACGGTAGTCACCTGAGTACTGATAGCAATGAATCGTCGGGTGGTAGTGATTCAAGCTCTGACACCGATGTTTTACCGCCGCCGCGCTCGCGCCAGCGATCAAACCGTCCTGCGCAGTCAAGAGGCGCGAAAGATTGGTACCTACCAACCGGCGCCCATCAGAAGCAATTCCCGTTTACTGTCACTCCTGGATTGAAAAATATTCCCGAATCGTGCCACAGTCAGTTGGATTTTTTTATTTTTTTATTCTTGATAGGTTCGCTCACCTGATGGAAAGCGACGATGCGGTCGACGATGGAGCGCGCTTACCTAGAAGTAACCTATTCACTTTTGACTAAAGATTCCCGGGTTGTAGCCATCAGGAAAAACAGATTATATTATTATATATTATTATTATATTTGGATTATTATTTAATGTTTATTGACGAAGAAATTATGAACCTAATGGTAAATATGACCAACTGTTATGCAAATAAAGAGCCTGCTCGCGCACGTTGGACGAGTAAATAGCTTTTAACGCTTTTATGACTAATATTTGTATACATCATTTGTGTTGTGCATTACAATTGAATCTTTCATTTCAGAATATCAATTATCAATATTGATAGTTGGCCGCTAAGTCAGGGCCTAGAGGTTACCTTGCACCCACAACGAAAACGACGGTGGAGTCCGTAAGTAGTTTTAAATTGTGTCTGGTTGCTAGTTGCTAATTTTAAAATAAATATTCTTGCCAGTGTAATGGCAAGAATATTTATTTTAAAATATCTAATTTTTGGTGTACAATAAAGAATATATCTATCTATCCATCTAGGTCGGATTCGGCACCTCGACCACGACCACCTCAACCACCACCATCACCACCGCCACCACCATCATCACCACCACCACTACCGTCACCACCACCACCACCACCACCACCAACGTCGACCGAAGGCGTCGCGGAGGTGCTCGATAGTTCGTTGCCGGCGATGATGGTGCCCTCGCCGGCGATGTAAGTATCTACTACTACAACTCTTCTATATGTCTCTAAATGATTGGATATGTTACTACAAAACTGTTTTATTTTTGTAGATATGTGGACTATCAGGAGCCGAGCACCTCCTACCAGCGTCCTCGTCCACCTCGCCAGAGTCTGCGTGACAGCGATGTGTGGGCAGCGCTACGTAACGGTAAGTAGCTGCTGACTTCAGCTCGGGGATGGGTCTAAGGGCAAACTTCTCCCACCAGATATGTAACTACCTACTTATCATTTCACAGGAAGCGAATCAGACTCTGGCGGAAGTGATAATAAAGAAGGGATTGAGGCACCAAATCCCTGCTTCGATAGAACGGCTGGTAAGCATCCGTGAACACTAGGTCAAGCTGGGTCAAAACAGCTCGGGCAATAGAGGGCTCGTTATCCCTATCTTTGAGTTCGAGATATCTTGTCATCAACTCTCTTCTTATCTCCATATGACTGTATAGAGATGGGCGCTTATCCACAATATACTTCCAAACTCCATCAGTGAATCTCATGCATCTCTTCACAACAACTGGAAATCGAGTAATGGAGATTCCCTGCATACTCGATGAGGCTATGGCACTTGAGACTAATCTATCCCAGGTAAAGTCCATCGAAGGAGCTAACTACAGCAAATGCAGGCTCATTGACAACAACAAGTACCCGGCGCCTCCACCATTTGTGAGGGGGAAAGCGCAATGAAAGGCTTAATGTTCTTGGAGTAGATATTATTTAGATTTTAGCTCTTTCATTCTATGTTTTTACATATCAAATATATATATGGACGTTCCTTGACGTCTCTCTTTCTTAAACATTCGAACGTCAGTCGTAACTAAACTTTTTTATTACGTAAACCTTAAAAGTCTAACATGCCAGTTTTGCAAGTTAGTAATTAGTAGTGGAACCTATACACGGTTGCCACAGCTCTGTGCTTTGCTGGGCCCCGAGGACGCTGAAATTGACGACGCCTTCGTCCCTGCGGTGACGGACGATGCCGCCGTTGTCGCCGCCGCTGCCGCCGCCACAGCCGGTGTCGCCGCCGCTGCCACCGCCACCGTCGGGGTCAACGCCGCTGCCGTCGCCGTCGCCAGGACTAGTGGCGAGAATGATATTCCTCCTAGTGCGACGGACCAGCCTAGGAGTCTTTATGATTTTGACTGGAGACCGTTTCCGACAGCCCCGATTTCACCTGTGTCGAGGCGGGAATCGTTTTCGGAGATTAATGTAGGTCCGACAATTCCAAGTGTCGACCCGAGTGTCTTTTTTTTTTTTAATTGATATAAACCAGTGCTTGACTGCGATCCCACCTGATGGTAAGCGGAGATGCAATCATTGATGGTCAGGCGCACTAGTTTATTAAGAGCCTATTTACTCTAGCCTTGAAGACACCTAGTCGACCAGAATAACAATATATGTATGGATTAACTTTTGGTTGCAGGTTTTTTTGAAACCAAAACGTCAAGTGTCGTCATATGTTTACAGAGTTATATCTCCGGTTCCCAGTACCTCTACAGCGAACGTTCTTGCATTGGAAAATATCCCAAGAAAGAAAAATATGAAGAAAAACATTGACATTCTTAGGAAACGGTTACAAATTAAACAACAAAAACTAAAAAAATTAAGGGCTCAAAAAAAAAACGCGCCTGCGAAAAAGTGACAAAATTATCTCAAGTGATAAAAATTTAAAAAGTCTTACATCGCTTCAGAACGACGTTGGTACTGCAATGGGGTCTTGTTCAATGGATTTCTTACAGAATCTCATTGATAGGGTGAATAAAAAAAAACCAAAATAAAAAAATGAAAGAAAAGTATGATGCGCAACTTAAGAAGTTTGCCAGCCGAGGCAGATATTATTATTAAAGGCCGTAGGGTAACGTGCCAGTTCTTAGTATTGCCTGGTATATATTAGAACACTTAGGTGTAGATTTCTTAGCGCGGGCCGGCATGGTGATAGACGTCGCCCGACGCACATGGTCGTTCTCGGCAGTCCGGGACATTGTTATGATTTTGTTTACACGTATACTCTCGACTCCGCCGAAGCAGGTTTATTGCACACATCCTCCAATGAGTTGTTGCTGCGGTCAGACGAAGAATGCAAGTCAACCCCCGAGCAGCGGCGTACCCTTGATGCGTTCATTGAAGACCGCGCGCCGCAGTTTGCCTGCGACGGACCGGCAACAGAGTTTGGAGTCCACAACAAGAACCTATTGCTTGTCCACCATACAGGATGTCACAAGTTAAGAAAGAAGCCTTGCAGAAGGAGCTTGATAAGCTGCTGCGGGATGACATCATTGAAGAATGCGAGTCACCTTGGGCACGGTAATATTATTTATACAGTATTCCAACTTCATACAAACGGACGAAACGCGAGCTATACCTACGCGCCTCGATCTCGACGTGCGTTCGGGATGCAGACAGTCGCGTCTGTGCCGCGCGATTTTTTCAATAAAAATAAGTTCAAGTACATATTTACATATTTAATATGATGAGTAGGATATATTGTGCTGTTTTTGGTTGCATGAATTCTTCATTTAACACTTTGAGCTGAGCAACGTTATAATAGGTAAAATTTGATAAACGCTATTTGACACAACGTTTAATCACGTCAGTAAAAAATATGTCTTTCTTCAAAGAACGTGTATAAACGGCTGAGGCTTATACAAATTCCTTCAAGCTACGTCATCGCGCCGTATCACTTTAAATTTTGGGACTGCTAGCGCCACTCCACGTTAGTTTTTTTGTGCACTTTATAAAGCTACTCGCACACATACATTCTAGTTACGCATACATTCGCAACGTCGTAATACGTCCCTCGATGCCCCCGCTCCCATACTTCAGTCGTCCCGTGCGCCGTGAGCGGGAGAGTATTCAATTGCAGTGCCGCGGCCGTGGTTTTGCGAAATTACCCCTTCGAATTATCATGGATAAAAAACAAGGTAAACAAAGATCGATGAGGCATCGGCGTCACGGGAATCTACTCCAGATCCTTTCAGTGACGATGGTGAACATGGATCTGATGACCCGGAGCCAAGACGGTTAGATGGGAGCGATAGTTCAGTAAGTAATGAATTACTATTTCACGGAAGACCACGAGCAAGAACCAAGGATAAGCGTTTAGATTCTGATCAGTTCATTTCCGAGACTTCAGATCACAGTGCAAGTTCTGGAAGTATCTTTGACACCAGAAAATCAAAACGGCCTAGAACTATGTCAGAGCATTCCAATAGTGCTGATCGCGATACGGAAACAATGAGCTCACCTGAGCCACAGTCGCGTCAAGAGAACGAACTTGAAAGTCGTGACCCGCCACCACTACTAGATATAGAGGGTAACCTCGAAATGCCTAACCCACTGCCGCTTCTAGATATAGGGAAAAACCCGTAATTTTCGAGCTGCTGCCCCGTCTAGACATGAAGGTAGAGTCGGAAATCCCGAGCCACCACAGCTTTTAGACATAGAAGGCAACCCGGGAAATCCTGAGCCACTACCGCTTCTAGACATAGAAGGCGACCCGGGAAATCTTGACTCACCACCGCTTCTAGACACAGAGAGCAACCCCGGCATACCAACAATTCATGAGTCACCATTGCCTTTAGATGTAGTGGGCCATTCCGTAACTCCTGATCCGGCGCCACTTATAGCCCTAGGCGGTAATTCAGCTTCTCCTGTCTTCCGTCCACCTGCTACGATAGAG
This sequence comes from Mythimna impura, assembly GCA_905147345.3. Classification (NCBI taxonomy): domain Eukaryota; kingdom Metazoa; phylum Arthropoda; class Insecta; order Lepidoptera; family Noctuidae; genus Mythimna; species Mythimna impura. The sequence continues at coordinate 32,985,751 of LR990341.1, forward strand.
GACAACCCAACACCAGGCCCATCTCACGGTCGTGCTCGAGATACTTCGAACACCGCGCGACGGCAGCGAAGATACCGAACACCGTCTCCAGTAGCAGATGGGACAGACTCTATAGCAGATATACCAGAATTTGACTTTAAAATGTCGACTTGTTTAGACGTTGTTCCCCAATTTATTAATATATATGGACAGTATATGACACATCGATTAAGAACGTCAACGTGGTTAGACGCTGTGCTTTATTTATGTACTATACGTGGATTGCTTATGACACAACATGGATAAACGTTGACGTGTAGTAACGGTTGTGTCACATATCATATTATCTTTGGTTGTATGAAAAACATAACGTCACTAATCGTCATTTATTTTGTATGAGAAAATAGTGCGCCGCGCAACAAACATTTTTTTAATTTTAATTTAAATTTTCATTAACAAATTGTAAAGTAGCTGCAGGTATCTATAACCAAGTAAAAGATATTCCTTTTTCTCCACCTTGTCCATGTTTCCCAAAACAATTTTTAATTAAGCTTTATATTAGAATGCGGATTTTTGTACTTTAAAATTTAATAATAAAGCATTTCGTAGGTTCGTCTCCTCTTGGTCGCAAATATTGAACACTTCCTATTCAATTCACAAAGTATTTTATTTGTTTATATAAAAAAAGTATATTTACAATCACAAAACTAAATGGAAATACAAAGTAGGCAAATGTCATTAAAATGCTGGAGGCGGGCAGCCATAGTGCGGGCAGCCTTATAGCATGTTTACGTACCGCGCGGCTGTAGGCATTTATTTCAAAGATACGGCCGAGTTACAATACTGTTTAGATAATATTACCGTGCCTTGGGCCTCCAATGTCGAACTCGTGGGTAAGAAGGCTGGAAGTTTAAGGCTATGTATAGATTACCGGAAGTTCAATGCGGTAACGGAGCCAGACCGGTACCCTCTCCCGCATCAGTCTGGCGAAACTCCCATACAAAAAACCGATGTATGAAACGTGCGTCCTTTTTAATGGCGGCTATAATCCGATAAATTTAAGAAGGACATTGAGAACTCAGGGTCTATATCAGCCTATGACTCTTCAACACATAGTTGGATTACACCGCCGCCATTTTAACCACAGATTATTAATATCCTCAGAGGATTTTGACTGTCACTTACGTTTGACAGTTTGTTATGGTTTTCCTAAGATAGTTTTCAATCTATTTATTGTTTTAAAATATATTATTAATCATTTTGTGGGAAGAAATTTGTTCTCTACTTATCGTTGAGTATTCCTATATATAAATATGAGAAAAGTAACGTGTGAAAACTGTGAAATTTGTGGTATTAGATCATGCCGGGTTGATGATAACAAACGTCATTTTATTGCAAGATTTCCATTAGAATATAGAACGGTAAGCATAATTAGTTATTTATTTCTTTAAAGAACTCAAATCAAGTACAATCTTTGAACGTTTATTGCATTTTAACAGAAAAAGAAACTTATACGAAATATACGTAGTGTTGGGTAATTAACCAGGATTTATCGATATCGATGTTTATTTATAGAAATAAGCCGATGTTTAGCAGAGGACATTATAAGCTTAAGTTGATGATGATAATGATATAAGGAAGTGAAATCAATGTTTTCTCAATTAGTATGTTTTGTCATCATAAATTTCCTTTCATGTAATGTTACAGTAGGTTGATAGAATGTTTAAAATATATTAATCGAAAAAATGTCGCCTGTCATATAAGTTATTTTGTTACATTTTATAATACATATATGTAATTTATAAAATAACTCATCACCCAATTTTTAGGTGTAAACAATGGGTCAAAGCGACAGGGAAAGAAGACTATGTGCGAATTGAAAAGTTGCATCAATTGAAATATCTTTGTGCAAATTATTTTACGAAATACAGATTTCAAAAAGAAAAAAAACTCCACTGAAGAAAACGGCTGTTCAGAATCTGAAAATCTCACGTACACCATTATATGATGAGATTTTAGTTCAATTTCCACTACATTGTATCGCTAACAGTCAACCATTACCAGCCAGAAGAACTGACAATGTGCAGCTCTCATGTAATGGTAAGAAGGTTGATTTCATATATTGCAGAGGTCTGCTAATTATATAATTTATGTTCACAGAATTACCTTCAGTTAAAGGAATATAACTACCACCAGAATTTATGTGAACCAAGTAAGCGTTGTTGTGTATTTATTTATATATTTTTTTTACCAAATGGTCTTATTAGCAAAAATATATTTAAAAAAAAACCTTTTCATTTTTGTAGAACTTTCAACATCAAAGCTAGACGGCTGTGGACCAGTTAATTTAATAAGGAGCTCATGTAGCCCAGACATCAGACTTCCCTAAATAGAAGATTTTGTAGTCCTAGTGAGTATTGTATACAATTTATTTAAGTTTGCAAGTACTTTATAACTTAATTTTTAACACCGATTTTCTTTGTTTCAGTACCATTGGTGTCACCAAGAAAACATCAAGAGAGACAAGCTGTCCCAATGACATGTCGGAAGCGAAAGTTAATTAAGAAACTTAAATCAAGTCGACATATTATAAAAAACCTCTAACAGAAAGTTCATAAGATATTAAAAAAAAACACCTGTCTTGAGAAGTGCAAGTGCAAGTTTCATTAAAATTGGTTCAGTAGTTTTTGAGATAAGTTAAATTTGTTAGTAACTAGAAAATTTGTTGACTTAAGTTATTATTTATTGCCATTTTTGTGTAACTGTTTGTTTTCTTAAAATAACCAAAGATATAAATAGCATGGGTAAATTTAAATCGTTGAATAAATATATATTAAAACAACTTACGTTTCGATTTTTTTTTTTAATTTCCTGAAAATAAGAAATCCCCGTTAGGAAAAATTGCCGATATCGATAAGTTTTCGCACAACCCAGTACGTCACTAGTAATGTTATTATGTTGGCAGTATGTACTCCGCCATAGTTCTGTAATTCTGTTAGGTTGGTATTGATCGAGGACGCACGTTTCATACATCGGTTTTTTCTATGGGAGTCCCGCCTCTTAAAGCGTTAGCTTTACATACTCTTTGTCCCGCATATCGAGGACACACTGCACGCCGCCAAAACCGGTGAGTATATGACGACTCTTGATCTTCGCTCAGGTTACTATCAGGGTCCTTAGACATAGTAACATCACTTCGTAGCGAAACGATTTCTAAATTCGTCGTCGTCTCTGAGATAACGACAAACATTTCATAGCCAATGTAACACTACGGTCGCGATCGTTGTGTCGAATTGTTTGTTCGTTAAAAAACAATAATATTGGTTATGGTATCGAAAATTTAGCTGTCAGTGTCAGTCAAGAAGTTCAAATTGGATCAAACCCGCGAGTTATTGTTGTTTTCAAATTTTATTAATAAGAATAATAAGACAGTGAGTGTTGCGTTTAATTGTTTTTAAGTTATAATAAAAACGATATTTTTATAAGTAGTGGTAAGTGAATAGAGTGTTATTACTTTTAGATCGTCTCCAAAACTTAATGATAATCAAAATAGACTCATTTTTGTATGTGACTGGTGTTCAAACGATGGAGTAATCTATTTTAGTTTTTAGTGATAAAACATAGAATCAAGAGTGCGAGCAAGTCCCGAACAAATGTCAACGCTGCTTGAGTATATGGAAACGTAAGTAAATCCAAATTTTATTCATGAGTATCTAATGTAAACAATGACGCGATCTTAACAATGAAGTACTTATATTGAATCTTTGTTTGTTTATGTTACAGTCATGGTGACCTGGCGAGGCCTCTTGCTGGATCACAAGGTCGGGTACAGTCAGGCCGACTGTGGGCTGAACTGACCAACATATTGAATGCTGTTGGTGGTGGTGTCAGCTATAATATAATCAATCTATTTGATCTGCAGTAATGCCTCTAATACAGAATAAATACTAAGAGTATGTCATCAATCAATGTCAAAAATCTGCTGCCGAATGAAATCCGGCCATATTTGTTTCGATAACTACAACGTTTTAGCATTCGTTTCGTTATCTTTTTTGGCGATCACGATTGAGGCGAAGGCGAACCATGAAAGCGCTGCTTGTCTACGCATTTGTATGGGATAAACACGATAACGATACGTTACTTTGTGGTTTCGTTATGAAATATAACATTGTCTACCAAATTGCGATAACGATGTCGATTGACCACGTGACTTAACGCGGCTTATGTCAATCCCATACATTTTAGTCTTTTTTAACTTCGTTATCGTTTTTAAATTGTTACTTTGTCTAAGCCCCCAGGTGAGCGTCTGCCCAGAGGACCAAGACAAGACAGCGTTCACAACACCACCCGGTACCTTTAGATTTAAGCGAATGCCGATGTGGTTGCGTAATTCCAGAGCCACTTTCCAAAGGATGATGGACCGTTTCCGTTCTAACCTGAAGAAAGTGGAACTCCTGGCATACCTGGATGACCTGATCTTGCTGTCGCCTTGTTGAAAAGCATCTGGCCGACCTGGAAGCAGTCTTCGAGCGACTAGCCATGTTCAAGTTAAGGGTGAAGAGTCTGTCAAATTCCTAGGACACGTCATCGTTCCAGGTAGATCCAGACAAGACAGCGCATTATATTACAGTAACGTTTTTCAATACGCCGCGCCAACTTGTAATACTTACAGTGTGTTAGACGATACAGCTGCGAGAAATATAGGTATATTTTAAAAACGATAGACCTAATGATTTTCGATGAAATAAACTTCACATCAAATAACGTTACACAAAATAAATTGTAGAGTTTATAAATTTTATATGTAAAGAAATTATATTAACAGTTTGTATATCTCAGGGAGAAGCCACACGGTGAGGTATTCCTCGTAGCGCTCCCGTTTTGAAACGCTCCCATCTAAGCGCTCCCGTTTTGTTCCTCCAAACGCTCCCAAAAAGAGCGCTTCGAGGAACGATTAAAAATATTAAAATTTATTTCCTCGAAGCGCTCCCATGATTAACTTTCGGATAGAGATGGGACTATACTAACTGAAATTATCGATAATAAGTAGAACACATTGTTATAATATACAACTAGCGGCCCGTCCCGGCTTCGCACGGGTTTGGTAATTAATTTTTTTTTTGTTTTATTGTAAATCCTTTAGTCCACCAAATAGATGAATATAATCTACCGACATATGTACCTATTCATATTTTTTTATTGTTTAGAAAGCTTATGATTTCTCTCCATTATGTTTCCCATTACTACCCCCTTCCCCGCACACCTCAATGTTTTTTTTCGGAAGTTTTTCGTAGAAATAAGGCAATGAGGTGTCTATCGTTTACGTCAATGGTAGAAATGACTTTCCTTGTCCTAGGCGGGGCGAGAGAGTGTCAGACTCTTACTGACTAAAACCATCTACTGACTAAAATCACCTGCTCTGAGCCGGGATCCAGTAACGTATTGCGCTCAACGGTGATGCTACCTATGCGATTGATAAAATGGTTAAAACAATTTTATAATTAATTTTTGCCAAAAATAGCGATACTAACTTCTTTACTAAGAGTTAAAGATGTGGCGCGCGCGGCGTGCGCGGCGTGTGAGTCCTGCACACACACATACAAACCGTAACCCCGCCTCCCCATTGTATCCTAGAGAGTCGCGTTTAACGAATTCACACGAACCCAGCCGAGCATTGCTCGAACTTGTGTTTACGTAAAATTGCGTTTTGTTGTTACGCGACGTCCTGCGTGAGCGATCTAGACGCGAACGCGAAGCGGCGCGGCGCGGCGCGAAAATAACAAACATTCGAAACCTATTGAAGTGGCCTACGTGACCAAACGCACGTGGGGTGCGATGCGGAGCGGCGCGAAATGAAGCGAACGCGATCAGTTGGCTCAGGGGCTTTTCACTTAGTACTTTTTTATTTTGTATGGACCAAAAGGCTCGGGGTTTAGTTCGGTCGTTGCTCAACAGATGGCGTACCCGTACCCTTTTCATGGATGATAAAATTTTAAAAATTTCACAAAATATTTTCTGAAGATGTATATAATTTTAACTATATAAACTTAGTATAAACGAAATTAAATAAACTAATACGAATTTTATATTTATATATTTTTATAGCAATACTGCCAAATACCAAATAAGTATCCGTTTCATTACACGCATTTTAATATAACGCCAAAGAAAACTGACATTGTTTAGTGAAATTATTTTTGTTTCTACCACCCGGAAAGAAAAAGTTTAGTTGTAATTAATATTACTTTCTTTAATTGACGATTTTCCGTAAAATTATTACGTGGTTTGCAAATTATACTTCAAGTGAAATATTGGCACCCTATAAATTATTTTGGTAAAGGAACGTCATCGTCGGCCATTCCACAATTTGTTTATTTATGTCATTTATCTCTATTTAATTTTCTAGTTTTTAGTAAAGTTAAAAAATGTAGTATGACAAACGAGTGCTGTGTTTATAAATCTACGTGTTATGACGCTATTTTGCTCCATTTGCCGTGTAAAAGACTCGCTAAGTGATGAAATGCAAAAACAATGAAAAGAGTTATCGGTAGAGCCTATCTTTTCCTTATTACTCAAGATGTGTGTGATTTGAAGATGATATTTTGAGTGGAATAGCATTTTAGCAAAAAGCTGGTAAATATACATCAAATTATTACTTCTTGCTTGGCTAATTTTCAAACTTCCTTCACTCTAGTCTTAGGTTCTACAACTCAAGTCCTAACTTTCAAATGGCCATAAAAGACCCTGTCACAGTAATTCAACACTACTAACAGGGTGCTTTTCCACCAGAGATGTGCTATGTGCTATGCTACATTGCTATGGATGCGTTTGATATCCACCAATCATATTGGTGCACACAGCTTAGCACTGGTGGAAACGGATTCAACTAAGATATGTTTTTTATATGGAAGGATGCGTGCTATACCTACTGCTATGGATGCGTGCTATGAATGGTCGCGAGTGGTGTAGTTATGTGCCGCTTCCCTGCTATAGATACATTGCTTAGTTCGAGCTAAGGGAGATCTTCATAGCACATTTTACTCGCTCTGCTACATAGCTTAGTATCAGTGGATACGGTCACATAGTTTCACAGCATAGCTATTACATCCTTGCAGCATAGCTGCACATCTCTGGTGGAAAAGCAGCCTTAAACTACAAAAAGTTTAGCAATTGGAACAGGATTAAAGTATTTGCAATTGTAACATAAATTATCTTTTCAAACTGAAATCTAGTTTTATGGATACTGAAATTGATTTGTTTGTCTAATTTCAGAAAATGGGTTTCCTCAGAAGGAGTATTCAGAGTCCTGTTAAATGCCTCGAACCACTGAAAGGTTTGTTATTAGTAAATTTTTGTTTTGATACTATTATAATATTATTCTGTGTACACGAAACTTGAAGTTGTTAAACACGCTTGCTTTATTTTTAAATGGTTTTTGCCATTTTGTTTTTCAGAAATTTGCATGCTTCCACTTCCAGTGAGTTTCCTCTATAGCACCAAACGTGCCTACCACAACATATACAAAAACGTCAGGATTCAGGTAATAAAGATTTATGTAATGATGTTGGTCCCAGCTGTGATTTGTACATCTGATTTGTCTGATTGTTAGAAGTCAGAATTTCTGACACTACATCATGTTACCCAATTTATCTAAAACCCGTTAAACTGGAAGCGAGACCCAGTAAAATTGGGAAAAACCTCTCCTTTTTTCATGGCCTGATGTTCCAATAAAGTTGTCTGTATATTTTCAGATGTACCTACTCGTATGTTACTTGCCAAATCCTGAAACATTTGCAGAAAAGTTCCAAGTTTGGGTGAAGAGTATTGGGGTGATATTGCGAGTCTAGACAGTGCTACTGTCCAAAACACTTGAAGATTTGCTGTTGGCACTATGAGAAGCAGTTTCTGTATGCAAATAATAGACTTAACAAATTGGCTGTTCCCACCTTGATTTTACCTACAGAAAATATTTCAGGTACCTACTTAAACAAATATTATAATAACTTTTGAAAGTCTTCACAAATTTTGGTTTGACCTGTCCTTTATAGGTTAAAACATGAGTATGTTGTTTATTATGCTTTAATAAGTACAAATTGTTGGTTATGGGCTATGCCTCTACTTTGGGCAATTTATGGTTTCACCATGGCTCTCAAGAGTGTGGGAAACTGTGAAATTCACCAACCACTTACTGGGCCAGAATGGTTGATTGCTGCCCACTGTCTTTTAAAGAGAGTATATATCTATGTTCCAGCAGTGGTAACATTATCTTTAAATATTTAATTTCAGTTCATTTTTTTTTTTATGACAATCTCGTTCTTTGCTTTTCAGTACCTACAAGTTCATTGATTCCAGATAGCTCACTATCTACTCCAATCCCAAGAAGCTTCTTCTCTTATCGCGCTACAACAATAGGAACTGTTGAACACAGTCGTCTCAGTGGTATGTAACTAATTATATTTATCTACACTTCTTCTTCTTCTTAGCATATTGATGTCAAAACTAGTTAAATTCCTTGCGTGGCCCAGTATTCGGCCACGGCAGTGCCGTCCGCTGATGCTGTCATTAGGTCCCTAATATTTATATATCTACACCAATATTATAAAGAAGTAGAATTTGTTTTTTTATTTTTTTTTGTTTGTAGGAGGTAATCTCAGGAAGTACTGGTTCGATTGCTAGAATTTCTATTTGTGAAAATTTTTTATGCTGCTTTGTTCCTGAGTGACATAGGCTATATTTTATGTAAGTACGCGAAGCCGCGGACAGAAGCTAGTTCTTAATGTTGTTGGGGATATCTTTTTGTGGGTGTTTTCGATCTTTAATTTGAGTAAAACGTTAAAAGTGGTGCATGCAAAGGAGGTGGCTTAAACACCCCAGCGGCTGTCTTCTCCTGCAGCAGCCAATGGAGCATGGGCAGTCGTGGGGGGATTCTTGATGTCACAATGGATTGAGGAACCACTTCTCGTATGTAATTAAATTAATATGGTTACTAAGTAGTAACTTTAAAAACATTGTTCAATTGATTATCGATTTTGTTGTTATAATATTTCAAAAGTTATATGAACATAAAGGTGGTATCTCAACCTACTTTGAGATGCCACCTTTATCATTCAGGATTTTTGGGAAAAGATATCATGGTCCTGAAACGCAAAGGGCAACTGGTTGATTTTAGTCAGTAAAACTCTGATACAACCTCTTGCTCCTCCCCAGAACAGAAGTCACTAGATCATATCCCACTTAAAAAACGTATCTAAAAATTAGTAATTAATATCTAGTAATTATTGACAACCTCGACAGCAACAGTAGTATAGGTTTAGACGATATCAGCACAAAAACCATTAAATCCCTTAAAAATATAATTGCAGAAAGATTATCAGACTCTCATGGGGAAAATACCGTGAGTTAAGCACATATTTATTATGTGCTTAAGTCACGGTATTTTCCCCGACTCGCTTAAAGTTGCAAGGGTCAGTCCTATTTACAAATCTGGGAGTAGAACTGACCCCGGCAACTATCGACCGGTATCAGTCCTACCTGTGATATCGAAAATATTTGAACGAGTCATATACAACCGTTTAAACGCGTATTTAACTAAGAAAAAATTCCTGATTGATCAACAATATGGTTTCCGCCCTAAATCAAGTACCCTAACAGCCTCAATTGTTTTGATAACAAAAATAAAAACTAATATTGATCAGAAAAATTTTGCTGTAGGTATTTTCATTGACCTAAAAAAGGCCTATGACACAGTTAGCCATAAAAAGCTACTACAAAAATTAAACAATATAGGTATTTCAGACAGCGCCCTTAGTATGTTCGCTTCTTATTTAGAAAACAGAAAATAAGTAGTTAAAATGGATAACTTCACAAGCACGATACAAAACATAACATATGGCTGTCCGCAAGGTTCAATTTTAAGTTCGTTAATATTTCTCATATACCTTAATAACATTGATAAAATAGGTTTGAAAGGGCACCTAACACTATACGCAAACGATACTTGCCTCTTTTATTTCAACAAGTCATTACAAAACATTATATCTGACGCGCAAAAAGACCTCGATCTACTAAACGAATGGCTAAAATATAACTTGCTAACTAGTAACACGTCAAAAACATCATTTATGATCTTTTCCACAAAAAATAATCCACTACCCCATTTCTCACCTCTAACGAATGAAGTTAATAAGTTCATGGTTCTGCAAAATGCTCATAAGTCCAAAATGATTTATTTAATTTATTGGATATTATATATTTAAACTTTCATTAATTATCTTTTTGTTTTTTTTTTTCAGGTGTTTATTGGACTCCGATTTTCAATAATGTCGTCAGAAAAAAAATGCTGTGTACCGAACTGTGTAAGTTTTTATTTTACTTTTCTCTAAATAATCGGGTTTGTTTAAGACTGTTGAGGGACAAAGGATTCAAGTGAAAGACGTGCTTAATGTTCTTCTCGTTACGCTCATTTTACTGAATTAACGATTATGCGTCCTTGTTGTCAACAAACTATTAATAATTCAGCCTTAAATCCCTTTCTAAGTTATGTCCCGATTTACCCATGCATTCCTATTTACCCCGTTTGACCCGGTACTCATACACTTACGTCAGTCAAAAAGGCATAGCCCTAAGAAAACAGGAAAAGACATTATCCCATAAAATTAAAGATAATTTATATTATAATAATATAAAGTAGTTTATGCTCTATCCTTCCTGAAAACATTCTATATGGTAGTAAAAACTGCATTAAGTTGTTTAGATAACGATACTGACAAATGTGGATACTGACTTTATTTGTACTATTTGTCAATGTTCATACAAAACTTAGTTCTGAAAATATATCTTATTAGTAACAAAATCTTTTTTTAGGTTCAGAAAAGGAAATCCTCCACAAATTTCCTAACCCCAACAAGGAACCTGAACGCTTTAGAACTTGGATTTACAATATTGGAGGATCAGTTCTGGCCTTGGATAATGACATGATTTTTAAACGCCGCCGTGTTTGTCATTTGCATTTCGAGGCTCAGTACCACACGAGAAGCAAATTCTTAAGTGCTGATGCCATACCTCGACTCTGTTTACCAGGTAAAAGGCTGGTTGGAGTGTACGAAACGGGGCACTGAGAAAAAAAGACTTGGAAAATTTTGCTACAAAAAAGACTTAGAAAGATTAGAAAAATTTCACACAAAAACAATGCCTAATCAAGCCTTCGGGATCCGGTGGGATGTGAGAGTAGAAGGGTGGGGAAACATCGGGGGGACACTGCATATGATCTTGACTTCAATGTTATCCCGAAGGCTTGATTAGGGGTTGTTTTTGGATGAAATTTTTCTAAGTCTTTTTTCCTCAGTGCCCCGTTTCGTATCCACTGACTAAAAGGCTTCTTCTAAAATAATAAGGTTAACTTTTAAAATATATTTCAATAATAACTAAAATTTAAATTCAATTATATTTTACTAGCTTTTCCCTTGACTTTGTACATCCCATTTTTCCCGTTCCCATAGGAACTTCAGAATGAATTATACACCTAAACCTTCCTCATGAATAACCCTATCCATTGATGAAAATCGCAAGAAAATTTGTTCAGTAGTTTTTGAGTTTATTGTGAACAGACAGACAGACACGGTGGGGGACTTTGTTTTATAATGTATAGTAATAGGGATTGTATGCTGGCTATGCTCCTTGACTAGTTAATGTTGTAATTTCTATCAAATATATTTAAAAAAAAACTTTACATTTACAGGATTCAGGCTCATTAGAAGACCACCTCTCATGAATGTAACAAACCAAGGAACCAGCAGCACTCCTTCTGAAATTCTTCTACCACCTCTCATGGATGTAACAACCCAAGGAACCAGCAGCATTTCTGCTGAAATTCTTCCACCACCTGTCATGGATGTAACAACCCAAGGAACCAGCAGCACTTCTGCTGAAATTCTTCCACCACCTGTCATGGATGTAACAACCCAAGGAACCAGCAGCACTTCTGCTGAAATTCTTCCACCCCCTCTCATGGATGTAACAACCCAAGGAACCAGCAGCACTTCTGCTGAAATTCTTCCACCACCTGTCATGGATGTAACAACCCAAGGAACCAGCAGCACTTCTGCTGAAATTCTTCCACCACCTCTCATGGATGTAACAACCCAAGGAACCAGCAGCACTTCTGCTGAAATTCTTCCACCACCTGTCATGGATGTAACAACCCAAGGAAACAGCAAACCTGCTGAAATTCTTATATCTGAAAGACTGCCACGTGAGCAATCTGCTGCTAGTAGCAAAAGAAGTAAGTATTTAACATTCTATTTTGCATCAAAATTATCAAAATATAAACTTATGTTATTACATACAATAATAAATGGGTTAGAATAACGGTTTAAGGCGACGGCGAAAGCTGAATTATCCATACAAACGTAATACCAAAATCATTTGCAGATGGAGCATATTTCCACCATATTATGATGATATTCGAATTAAGACAATATTTACCTAGGTTCCTACATCTTTCTTTTTTTTAAATACTTACCTAAAACGAAATTTAAGCGTATTTTATTTCGCATATTTTTGTAGCGTAAATGGCATGTTTTCATTTTGTTTTTTCTATATTATAAACAACAATATTTCTAATATTCTTTCCGTAGGAACATAGTTTATATTATCAAGTTACAAATTATAGAAAAAAAAAATAAAAAACATTAAGTTTTCATTCATCATTTTTGGTATTACGGAACACATCCAAATTTATCCTAAACTTTCAAGAGTTAGTAGTGCTATCGCGGCAAGCGAGAGTGTGTGTGTGTGCGTCAGTGTCAGTGTGTACGTGATGTCATTACTTCGGTCGCGTTGTAAATTTTACTGTAATATTTCTATTGACTTTCTGTATTCCTTTTACTTTTTTTTGTTTTTTATGTGATGCAAATTATTTATATGCTTATGAACATCAAAACTAGTAAATATATATATTCCTTTTACTAAACTTCAAATGCTTAGGTACTTTTTTTTGGGTGAGAAATCATCCAATGATTTCTCGCGCTCTTGGGCGGAGCGAAAGAGCGTGTCAGACTTTTACTTACTAAAATCGACTCCTATATTCCCTTTTTGTTTTGCGTTCCAGGGCCCTAGGTTTTCCTTTCAGAAGCGAACCGTAATAGGGATTGTATGCTGGCTATGCTCCTTGACTAGTTAATGTTGTAATTTCTATCAAATATATTTAAAAAAAAAAACTTTACATTTACAGGATTCAGGCTCATTAGAAGACCACCTCTCATGGATGTAACAAACCAAGGAACCAGGAGCACTCCTGCTGAAATTCTTATATCTGAAAGACTGCCACGTGAGCAATCTGCTGCTAGTAGCAAAAGAAGTAAGTATTTAACATTCTATTTTGCATCAAAATTATCAAAATATAAACTTATGTTATTACATACAATAATAAATGGGTTAGAATAACGGTTTAATCATTTAAATTCAATCAAATTTTTTCACTGCTAATTTGGCTAGAATACAAACTCTTGGTGGAAATCAAGAATAGGTATGTTTTACTCTGAAGGTTTGTGTAAATATTTCAATCATTTCCTTTCAGACACAACCAAGAAAGTGGTCAGCAATGAACAACACTTGGCAAAACAAATTAAAAAGTTGATAACTAAGAATAACTCCTACCAGATGAGATTGAAGAAAGCTCGGAAACTTTCCACAAATACTGCATTTCAAGCGGCATTAAAGAAATTTAAAACATTGGCTGCAATTTTCACAGATATGCAGTTTCGAGAAATTAATAAACCTAAAATGGCACGACGGTTTTCAAAAGAGGAGAAAATTATGGCCCTCAGTATTTATAAAATGGGACCAAGAGCTTACAGATGGTTAAGCAAAATATTTGTATTGCCATCTCCTGTCACACTAAGCAGAATGATTTATAGATCTTCTCTGAAACCAGGGATTAATGAAAACATTTTCGAACAATTAAAAATAAAAGTTGAGAAAATGAAATATGATGATAGGTTGTGTATATTAATGTTCGATGAGATGGCACTCTCTCCACATTTTTATTATAATCAAAGGAAAGACAGAATATCAGGTTTTGTAAACCACACTGGTAAATCTACTAGAAAAATAGCAGATCATGTCCTAGTTTTTATGATTAGGGGTGTAACAAAGAACTATAAGCAGCCCATCTACTTCTCATTTTGCTCTGGGAGTACACCAAAAGAGATCTTGGCAGTACAAATAAAAGAAGTAGTAAAGAAGCTCCACTCCATTGGCTTTATTGTTTTAGCCACAGTGTGTGATCAAGGCACATCAAATACAAGTGCCATAAATTACCTGATTGAAGAAACAAGAAGAAATTATGCAAGAAGAAATATTGACTTTAATAATTCTGTATTTGAAATAGAAGGAAAGCAAATTATTCCACTGTATGATGTACCTCATCTCCTGAAAGGGATGAGAAATAATTTATTGACTAAAAATCTTAAATTTAAAATAGATGGTCAAGTAAAAGTGGCAAAATGGGAGCATATTATGCAGTTGTATGAAAATAATCCAACATACAAGGGATTAAGGATAATAAAAAACCTTACAGAAAATCACTGCAACAAGGATAAAATATCAAAAATGAAGGTTAAATATGCTTCACAACTGTTTAGCCAAATTGTTGGGAAAACCATGGGATATTTAGCTGGTAAGTCAATAATCTATATATGTATTTGCTTTTTTATTACAAACATCACATCCCGTTTGTTGTCTTAATTAAATGATGGTATATTGTTGGAGTGCAGTGGTGGCCGAGTGGTAATAGCCCCGACTTACGAGTTGTAGGTCGTGGGTTCAAACCCAGCCAGGTGCATTACTTTGTGTTATTTATTTCATCACCACTGCTCTCAAAACGGTGAAGGAAAACATCGTGAGGAAACCGGCATGTCTTAGAACCGAAAATTCAAAGACATGACGTGACATTCACCAATCCGCACTGGGCCCGCGTGGTGGATTACGGTCCATTCCCTCTCCTAGAGAGAGAAGGCCTGAGTCCCAGCAGTGGGAACATTAAAAGGCTGATTATGCTTATATTGCTGGAGGCAAATCTTTTTAGTATTTTTTCCCTGAGAACTACGACCCGATAAATCCCACAATGCATTTAATTTCAACTGATGAAATAAAGTTTTTATCTTTTTCAATACCCTACGAAGTGCATAACATATATTTTTGTTTTCACTTTTCAGAGAATGGCATTCTACCTGAGGAGACAAAGGATACAGCTGATTTCATTATCTTTATTGATAATTTATTTGACTCCCTAAATGGAAGCATGAAAAACTCAGGTATTCGGTCTGCGAAAGATTTATTAAGAAATGTAACACCTAATTCAAAACACAGAAATTTGGGTGCAAGCGAAAACTATCTTAAAATCAATGACATTTATGGCGTCAAAGGGGAGTGCTGGTACCGTACCATCAATAACTAATTGGATTAAAACAATTGAAAATATTGGCATTTTAAGAGACATAATATTTAACGATTTTAAAATTAAATCTTTTTGGTGCAGACATTTTAATCAAGATCCTCTTGAAAACTTTTTTGGGAGCATACGTAGTCATGGGGTGAGAAATATCTCACCCACCTGTGCTGGGTTTGAAGCTGCATTTGCTTCTTTGCTTGTAAATAATATGAGCAGCAATTATTCTGTGGGGTCCAACTGTGAAGAAGATTTTTGTTTCATATTTGAATCATTTGATGAGTTATTTTTCACAAAAAATAAGAAAGAAGAAGCGCATACCTGCGAAGTTGATTTGAATGATTTAAATGATGATATAATAATTAATTTTGAAACAAAGAAAAGGGACCCCAGAATAATTGGCCAGCTCGAATATGTGACTGGTTACATATTGCGGAAAGCAAAAAAAAATTACAGAAATTGCAAAGACTGCAAAGTATCTTTGTATACAGATGACCCAGCTAAAAACAGGTACCTGCAACACAGGGAATATATAAAAGGCAAAAGATACCTATGCTACCCTAACGAAAATTTAACAAAAAGTTTTTCAGAGATCCAGGATATTCTGCACCATATATTAAGAAATAAAAGTCATATTGAAAATTTAAAAAACTATATGAAAACCATATTGTATATCAACGTAGATACACAATTTATTCAGTGTAGTCGCCACAAAAAAATCTTAATAGAATTTATATTTGATTTTTCAAGTAGGTTCTTTGCCCACAATTGGTGTAAGTGGACCAACAAATTATTAAATGGTACCAGCACAACCAAAGATGTTGATTCGAGTGATGAGATTCAGAATCAGGCTTTAATGTATTACAGCAAGAGACGAAAAAATAAGCTAATTAAGTAATAATATAATATCATTTTCTTTCTAATGATCATTATAAATAAAATATGCCGTGGATAATAATGTGATTTGCACGTTTGTAGCATGTACATAAGTTAATTTATAAGATGTAATGTAAACTGTTAGTTATTCCTAAATAAATAAATGTTTGTACTAAATAAACATTGCAAGTTAATTTTATTTAACTTGCAATGTTTTTTAGTACAAACATTTAACTTACTTATAGGTTTGTTTTCATATCAACATTATTTTGTTTAGAAGACATTATTGTTGCCTTCTTTGCAATTGCAATAATTTCCTCCAAACAATTTTAAAACATTGTTATAAAATTATATCAACAAGTTTTCATTTTGTAATATTGTGCTGTGATACTCAAAATTACTTATTTTGTGAGATATAGTTGCATTGATTTTCTGTTGGTTAGTTTCTGTAATTATTATCTACACTTATTATGCTTTATGTAATTCTAAGTATGTATTGTTTGTATAAACTTAATAAAGCTTTGTAATATTCGATTTTGTGTTTCATTATAACGAAATTAAACAATAAAACTGAAGAAACAAAAGGAACTGCTATATATAGGTATAGCTATACATGCTATATATAGGTATAGCTATACATGCTATACCTACATACGCATAGCTATAGACGCGTCGCGTACAAATTTCAATTAGTTGTGTCGTTAGTCACCAGATGGCGCATGACGTTGAAGTCAGCTGAATACTCTATACCCCTATATTCAATGTACTCTGTGAGTTGGCTTGATATTTTT
The DNA here is from genome assembly GCA_905147345.3 of Mythimna impura. Classification (NCBI taxonomy): domain Eukaryota; kingdom Metazoa; phylum Arthropoda; class Insecta; order Lepidoptera; family Noctuidae; genus Mythimna; species Mythimna impura. The sequence goes on from LR990341.1 coordinate 33,002,845, forward strand.
GCGCGAAGTGGACGCGTCGGCCATATTTTTTTTCAAGCAAAAATTGTAATGTCGGAGGTAGAACTTCTTATTAATGCTATTTGCTATCCAAGAACGTCCTACATTATGGGACAAAAGGACTAAAAGTTATCACAACCGGTTATTATCGCACCGCGAATGGGAGGCTGTGGCTAAAATAATTGGGACTACAAGTAAGTACAACATATTTGTTTATTATTATTACATTCTTGGCAAAGGATGTTGCTCAAAATACAGTTTAAAGTTTTCTCTTGCCTGTGCGGCTGCTCGTGATGTAGCATTGTATCTTCTTTGAGAATTATGTCTTTGTGTTTGTGTCATATTTTGATATGTTTTTCGGAAAGACATTAACTCATTCTCATTTATTGATTCAAGATCCCTAATAATATTGTGTAGTAAACATATGGCTTTGACGATATGAACTGCATTTGTAACATTAGTTTCGATAGATTTATGTAGAATTCTGAATTTAGAAGTTATTGAACCAAAAGAACATTCCACCACCATTCTGGCTCGAGATAAGCGATAATTATAATTATCTTTGGCGTCCCCTTTAACCGTTGACTTTTCTGGAAAAGGTCGCAACAGGTATTTCTTTAAAGGAAACGCCGCATCTCCAAGGAGCACATACGGAGCTATGATATTAGAGCCCGGTAATACTTGTTCTTTAGGTATTTTTAATCTTCCTTGTTCTATTGCTCTTCGAAAGGGGCATTCCTCAAAAACACCGGCATCGTTGTCTTTTCCATAGGAACCCACATTTATCATTACAAACTTATAATTTGCGTCAGTGACTGCTAACAACCCAATCGAAAAAAAGGATTTGCAATTATAATACATGGAACCACTCTTTTTTGGTTTTATTATGCAAATGTGCTTTCCGTCAATACATCCAATGCAATTAGGAAACTGCCATCTGTCCCAAAAACATTGCGCTATGTTTTTAAAGCTATCTTCTGAAGGTTCGGGCATGTGTTTCCTAACTAATTGAGTCCATATAGCTTTGCAAACTTGTGGTACAATTGTAGAAATAGCAGATTTTGAAATTCTGAACGAGAAAGCAAGTTGCCGAAATTGTATACCTGTGGCCAAATACCTGAAATAATGCAAAATATTAAGTTTTTAATTCCTTTTCTTTTTTCAGGTGAAATGACTAAGAAAAAATGGAAAAATTTGAGAGACACGTTTAGTAAAGAATTAAAAAAAATTCCTAAGCCACGTTCTGGGACTGACGCCGATAATGAGCCGAAGTATACAGGCACATGGCCACATTTTGAGGCCATGTCTTTTTTAAAAGTAGTTCTGAAACCCCGACAAACAGAAGGGAATATTATATCACAAGACTCCGAAAGCAATTCTGTAGATCTGTCAGTGTATTCAGACACGGCTAGTCCGGAAGAGATATTCAACATGAACGCATCCGACAATGACAACACCCAGCTCCCTGAATCTTCATCTATTTTAGAAGAAATACCACAGAACATGTCCATAGATAACAGCCTTCGACAAGATCGTCCACCATCGCCCTCGTTGCCAGGTCCTTCGCCTTCATCCTCGTTACCGTTGCCTTCTTCTTCGTCCTCGTTGCCAGCTATCACAAGACAAACACGTTAAAGAAAAGATATAAGTCTCGAAGCATTTCTCGATATTGAGAGAGAAAAAATGAAAATTCTTCGCGAAGATCAACCAGATAATACTGACGACGACCTTCTTTGGTTCAAATCAATATTACCTTACATGAAACAGTTGCCATCACTCAACAAATTACATTTTAGAACGCAGATGCAGGAGCTTCTTCTAACGGAGCTGTCAAAGTTAAACCCACCACAATCCAGTGCTCATCAACATGGCTATTACACATCTTTGTGAAAGTATTGCAATTATGTACATACTTACTAATTAAACTTAATTAATATTATATGTAATTTCTAACATTTATTTCATAGTTTGTTATTTCATAGTTTTCTTATCGTTCTTCTACAGAAATAGGTTCCTGAAAATTTGTTGTAGTAAATTGCAGAACAGGTTTAATGGCTTGTACAATATAGTCAAACGTTGTAGGTAACATTCGACAGTATTCCTTGAACAACAGGGGTTGAGTACGTAAATCCTGGTACAAATTATGAAATTCCCCATGAGTATGCCTTTCTAAGTACACAGTATTAGTTCCACTTCTCTGCTTTATACACTTCTTCAATATTTCATATTTAAGATATGAATTTTCCAACAACATTAGCTTCCGTCCGTCCATGACAAATGTTTAATGATGACTGAACTGAACGGCGGCGGAGGGCGCGGAGGGGACGGTTCGCGCGCACGTAGGACAGAGTAGCCGCATCGCTCCGCATCGTATTAAATTCGCATCGGATCGTTTCGCAATCGCGTTCGCGTTGAGTCGTCCACGTAGGACATGGCGTTATCGCAAGTTGCGCGAATGTGTCACGGAAGCAAGTTTGTTTACTAATAAAGTTTGTGAAATAATTGTGTGAGCATGGAACCAATTGCTGGACCAAGTACTGGAAACGTGCTAATTAAATACGTCCAAAGTAAAAAAGGAAAGTGTTGTTATGTGATAATTATATATACAGACCTATAAAAGTTAATAAGAATGGGAACAGTGTGTGGCGGTGTACAATAAAGACGTGTGGTGCCTTCCTAACTCTTAATAAATATGAAGATATTTTAAAAAAGAACGAACATTCTTGTCGGCGTAATGAGGCATCACAATTTGTGCGAGAAGTAGTGGAGGATATTCACCAAGAAGCCATGTCCACCTTAGACCCTCTCCCTGAGGTTTATAAAAGAAAACTTAATTGTTTATTAGACCAGGGAATTAATTTGACAAATCAAATACCAAAGTTTGAAAATATTAAAACTGGACTTTATAATAAAAGAAATAAAAGTTTTGGAGTTAAGCGTTTGTTTGGGAAATGTCTAACAGATGTGCAAGTAAGTAATTAATATAAAAATATGTATATTTTATTTGATGCCTTGCCCTTTAGAATCACATTAATCTATGCTCTAGCACAGATTACGTACAGATACTTCACTCCATAGAAAATTTATAAAACCTACTGCTATATTAGCCTACTCCGTCGCGTCAGCAACCACTGCATGCTTAAATGTGCTTAAATACTCAAGCGTACAGTTGTAATTGCTTCCATTTGTTCCCAACGAGTAACACCCTCAAATGTCACACTGTTACTCGATGGGAATGTTTTTAAGAAAAAATTCCCAACCAGTCACACTGTTACTCGATGGGAACTTTTTATTACTAATTTCCCAACCAGTCACACTGTTACTCGATGGGAACTTCTTATTAGTAATTTCCCAACCAGTCACAATATTACAGTAGTTAATGAAAAGAAGAATTAAATCGGTTTTTACTTTAAAAACATTTATTCGTCATATTGCTGGTGATTCTCCTTTGAACGTTTTATTCTTAAATCTATACTAATATTATAAAGCTGAAGAGTTTGTTTGTTTGTTTGTTTGTTTGTTTGTTTGTTTGTTTGAACGCGCTAATCTCAGGAACCCGGGCGTCTCTTCTGCAAGAATCCGGCGCAGGAATCTCCAGCACTTGCCATGTTCGGTGAGAAACTGCGTCACGCGAAAGTGAGGACATCGTGATGTCTATCCAACCACACCTCAAAGACCCCTCTTTGACTTACCGCCGAGATTATGGCGTGCCCAAGTGGGGGTGTAGCTCTATGAAGTACTTTTAGATAATTATGTTCTTTTAAAAATTAAATTGTCGAAAAAAAAAAAATAACAGAAATTGACACAGGCAAAGTCGTAGGTAACAGCTATAATTTATAAAGCTGAGGAGGTTGTTTGCAAAAATAAATATGATGCCCAAAATAACTATTCCACGCGGACGAAGTCGCGGGCACAGCTAGTAATTAAATAAAATTACAATACCTAAATACATACATACATACATAGACTCACGCCTGTATCCCCGAAGGGGTAGGCAGAGGTGTAATATTACACCCACATCTCGCCATCTATATTTAAGTCCCACGTAATAAGGGGGGGGGGAGGTACCTAAATACAATCAGCTTTATATAATATATCAGAGTAAATCATCACATTTTACAACAATTATCAGTTCTAATTTCTAATGTTAATTTGAACTTTAAACAATTTTCCAAATACATATAATTAGCCATAAGTATGTTGTGACAATTAAAATTATGTATAGCAAAATAAAGTTATGATAAGCCGGCAACATCAGTTATCGCGAGTGTGTAATGGCGGTTATTTTCCATGCACATTTAATGTAAAAATACTTTTGCATCCCTCTTCCCGCGGCCCCGGCGGCGGCGGCCACGTGTCGCAAGTGGGGGAGAGGGACGCAAAATGAATTAGTCAGAGCAGTGCAACGAAGCAAAGTGCACGTTGTCGACAATGTCAGAGCCCACCGCATCTAGTTCGTCCGGTCAAGTGCCATTAAATTTAATTAAAAGGAATGGTGGGACAATTTTGCTACGAAGTGGACATCAATTTTATGCTAGACGAAAGCATAGTAGCGGATTAATAGTGTGGGCGTGCACAAAACGAAACATTTGCAAAGGAATCTTGAGAATAAAAGTAAGTACCTATATAATAAAGTTTACTGATAAACCTATGGTTTGTTTGTTAATCAATACGTTTATTTGTGAATGAATGCTTTGCATTATTTTCATAAAACTATAGATTTGTTTTATTTCAAGCTACTTAAAGTCCTAAATACTTATTCGTTTTCATTTCTTCCAAGCATACGCTATTATTAAAAGCGGCTTAAAACATTTTTTCTTAAGGCTTTTAAAATTGCTTAAAACTTGTTTCAAAATGTATTATTAATAAAGCCGAGTTTACACTTATAAGACAACATTAGGCGCGCGACAAGTGACGTTTAACATGTATGCTAAGTAGTAGTAGATGCGTCATACACAAACGCGGCATAAACACTTAATCGATTTATTTGGAACTGTTATAAACACGTGTTTTAAAACAACTTGTTTTAATCATACGCAGGGTTAAACAATATGACGAATATTACTAATACGACAGCTTTGACTCCTGTTATTATTGTTGCTATTTTCTATTTATAGGATCAACGAATACTAGACGAGACTGCTCATAGCCATGCTCCAGACTTTGCGAAGAACGAAATTGATGAATCAATCCATAAATTAAAGACTGAATTGTACAAACCGGACTTTCCTAACATTCCACAAAAATACAATTCCATGATAGGCAACTTTAAAGATGCCAGTATAAATATTGTATCCAACATACCAAAATTTACTAGCGTTAAAAGTACACTGTATAGACAACGGAACAAAGAAGCTGGAGTTTCAAAGATGTTATTTAAAAACGCTCTTGAAGTCGAAGTGCCACCAAGATATAATAACTTTTTGTTAGCAGACTACTCAAATAAAACTAATAATACACGAATAATAGTATTTTCCTCGGTGGAAGCAAGGCAAATTACATGTGAATCAAAAGAATTTTATGGCGATGGCACATTCAGAAGCTGCCCTTCTCCATTCGTGCAATTGTATACAATTCATGTAGATACTGGTAGTACAATAAACCACACAAATATAACCCCTGTGATATATGCTTTAATGACCAACAAAACAATGCAGAGCTACTTAATTCTGTTTCAAATGATTAAGTCGCAGTTGCCGGATTGGAATCCAACAAAATTTAAACTTGATTATGAAAAGGCTGCAATGAATGCCATTATCAAAGTCTTTCCAACAGTCATAATAAAAGGTTGTTATTATCATTACAACAATGCCATTTTTAAAAAAGGAAAAAGCCTGAATATGACCTCACGAACGTCACAAGATTTGAAGGAGGTGCGAATAATTGAACTTAGTGCGATTCTTCCATTATTGCCCGAAAACGAGATAATTAATGGATGGGTTTACATAATTGCTAGATACGGAGATAGTGAAGGTACAGGCACAAAAAAATTCATTAACTACATGGAAAAACAGTGGCTCCGAGAGGAATATTTAAAAGTGTGGTGCGTTTTTGGTGACGCCCATCGCACAACAAATGCACTCGAATCTTGGCATAATAAACTAAATAAGACCATTGGAACAAAACACCCGAATATTATGCATTTCTTGCACACAATTGAAGAAGATTCTTCTCAGAATACTGTCAGAAATGTTCTGAAACAACAAGGCAAACCGTCAAAAAGAAAACGGGGTAAGAAATCTATATTAAGAGACGAGTTTATTCTGGAAGTGCAGCTGGAATTAACACAAGGTCTTATTTCAGTTGGCCATGCTTTGGAGATTTTACGACACTAGAATTAAGAACTGATACTTATTGTAAAATGTGGTGATTTACTGTGATACATACATATAGGTACAAACATAAGGTTGATTATATTTAGAAAATTGTTCTTTAAAGTTCAAATTAACATTAGAATTAATAACTGTTAATTGTTGTAAAATGTGATGATTTACTGTGATACATGCATATAGGTACAAACATAAGGCTGATTATATTTAGAAAATTCTTCTTTAAAGGTTCAAATGAATATTAGAAATAAGGACTGTTAATTATTGTAAAATGTGATGATTTACTCTGTTATATTATATAAGGCCGATTGTGTTTAGATATTGTTACTATGACTAAAACATTAAAATGAGAATTACTAGCAATATGACGAATGTTAACGTTTAACGTCCGTAATTAAGTAACTGTATTTACCAATGTTGTTATTTTGTTGATTTTAATAAAAATTTAAAAAACCGATTTAATTCTTATTTTCATTAAGTTCTGTAACAGTGTGTTCCCATCGAGTAACAGTGTGACTGGTTGGGATTTTTTTCTGAAGAAATTCCCATCGAGTAACAGTGTGACTGGTAGTGTGACCGGTTGGGAATTTTTTCAGAAAAAAATCCCATCGAGTAACAGTGTGACATTTGAGGGTGTTACTCGTTGGGAACAAATGCTTCGCACCGAGCTATCCCACAGCAATCGCAGGGCTGCTCTTCGATAAAATTAATTTAACATAACTTTTTGTGTTTATGTTATTGAGAACTGTGATTATGTTTTAACTATTTTTTTTATCAACACATCTAGATAAATAGAGGTCAGTATGAAGGTAAAATAAAAAAAAATCTTTAAAAGTTACATGAGTTTTATATATATTATAATTATGTAGGTATCATGTTTAGATAAATTTTGTTTATCTAAACATAATCGTTATTTTCGTCAACGTTTTTGTAAATACCGATCACTGCCAATGACCATAAATTTCTTGTTTTAGGTGCCAAAATCATTTCACAACTTCACCCTTGCGGATTATGATGACGGTAAAAGGAGGATCCTTTTGTTTGCTACCGAGAAGAGTAGAGGGGAATTAGGAAGATGTCGTCATTTATACTGCCACGGGACTTTCAAAAGTGTGCCAAAACCATTTAAGCAGCTGTACAGCATCCATGGAGAAATCGATGGCGTTGTGAAGCCACTAGTATATGCTCTATTATGTGATAAAAAGAAGTCAACATATGAATTATTATTTCTGTTGTTGAAAACAACAGTACCAAATATGCAGGTTGATTTTTTTAAAAGCGACTTTGAGGAAGCCGCAATCAGCGGTTTTTTAGCAGAGTTTCCAAATGCAGTTGCAAGTGGGTGTATTTTTCACTACAAACAAGCGCTTAAAAGAAAATCTCGAGACCTAGGTCTATCCAAAATAGTATTTTTAGGAAGCATGTTGCTTTGTGTACTGTATTACCTCATTTACCTGCCTCAGATTTAGATGATGCATTTCTTTATATAATGAGTCAGTCTCCACAGGACAAAAATATCACAAAATTCAATGATTATATAGTTTCCCAATGGTTAGAACACCGATTTTGGAAAAACAAATTTACATGTTACGGTGAAAAGAATAAAACAAATAATTTCGTGGAATCACATTATTCAGACATTAATAAAAAAATCAATCAAAAGCAAGGTGTAAATTTAGCCAAACTGCTAAGGTACTTACAAAACTATTGTAACAATTTTGCTGAAATAAGATTAAAAATTAACACTTCCGAAAATCAAAAACATGCCCAAGAACGAAACAATGTAATTGAAAATATATTACATCAATACGTGTCTGGCGCTATTTCTATAGGACATTGCCTAGAGATATTAAGATTTTAATAAGTATTTTGGCGTCTGTTAGTAATGATTAATTAATCAGTAATAATTAAGATTATGAAACGATCTGTGATTTTTAATATTAAAGATTTTTATATTATTATACTACTCTTAGTAAGATTAATATTGTTTCAATGTGATTGTAACTGGAAATATTATTTTATATCCTATTTGTAATTTGTAATTGTTAAACATGAAGGAACCATCTGTGATTTTTTTTTTTATTGGCGATAGGCTCGCGTTTGACCATAATCACACCTGATGTTAAGCGATGATATGGCCTACGATGGAGCACGCTTGCCTAGAAGCAATCTATTCACTCTAGACTTGAAGACTCCTAGGTTGTAGCTATCAGGAAACACAGACTCCGGCAGGGAATTCCACTCCTTAGCTGTACGCATAATGAATGTGTTCCCAAAACGCTTTGTACGTATGGGTGGGGTGTCGACCATGTAACGGTGGCGCAACGCCGTACGTCTTGTGGTCCGATGATGGAACGGACTTGGCGGGATCAAATTGTGCAACTCCAATGAACACTTATTAATTAGTCAGTAATAATTAAGATTATGAAACGATCTGTGATTTTTAATTTTAAAGATTTTTATAATATACATACTTATACTACTCTTAGTAGAGGAAAGTCACCAAATATGGAATACTATTTTGTTTTTGGGATATAAAAAAAAAACTTCATATAAATTAAAACAGTTTAATGTTTTTACTAATCAGTCATACATTTATATGTAGTAATTAACAGCCTTTAATCAAATATATTAGTTATCAAATTAAAATCTAACATAAAAAACAAAATCACAAATGAGTAACCAAATATGGAATAGGTACCCATATATGGAATATAAGCATAAATCAACATAACAATAACAAAAATGGACATTAATATCTTTGAGATCAATTAAATAAATATAACATATTGTGATAAATGAAAGAAGTTACATAATTACTTGCAAAAGTCACAGATCCAAGTATTAAACTCTGGACCAGCACAATCATAATGTGCCCAGAGCCCACACATCAAGCATTTAATCCAGCTTTCTCCACTTTTATCCATGGAAAAAAGTCTTGAACAGAACATACATTCTGCATCAGCAGAGACAGGAGGTCAGTCATCACGACTGTCCATATTTGGATTTTTATACTAGTTCAAACTCTTCTAAATATTTTTTTAAGTCACAATATTTTGAAATTAAAAGATCACAAAATGGTGAAATAAACATAATACCGATATACTAAATAGTATAACACTTATGTATACAAACATATCAGCTGGTAATACTCATTTATTACTTACCTTTAAAATTTTCCGCACGACAACAAAACAAAACACGCCTGCCACACGTGAAGTGTTCGCGCAACTGACTCGATGGTGTGAGTGCGATAGTTAGTAGACCGAATGGAACAGAAGATGGTCGAGTGTTGCGTTTCATACTTATAGTCTTAGAGAAATGAAGGTATTCCATATTAGGATACTATTTCATATTTGGTGACTTTCCTCTATTAATGTTAATTTAATGTGATTGTAACTTGGAATATGTTTTTATATCCTATTTGTAATTGATAATGTTACTTTGCCAAATCGCCTGAAAGTTTGTCATAATATAGCCTGTATGGATACAAGTAAACAACTTTTTGTTTCTCTCAAAAATACCCAGTAGTTTTTATTTTATTAGCAAAAGTGCCCGTTCGTCCACACCCCGTCGCCAGTGGTACACACAAAGTACTAATGTAATTATTATGTAGGTCTACTGCAATGTGATTATTATACGTATATAATTTATATTAAGTATATCTATGCGTTTTATTTATAACATCCTCTTTGAATACCTACACAATAACATTGGTCCTTGTATACACATAAGAGTGCCGAAAGCAAAAAGATATTATTCTCTCAATTTCGTAATTTGGTTAAGCAACTTCGATGTCGATGATGCACACATGAGTTTTTAAAAATTATCGATATAATTCATTACTTCATGCTTTTCCCTATTTTTAAACGTGGGAGCGCTTCGAGGAAATAAATTTTAATATTTTTAATCGTTCCTCGAAGCGCTCCTTTTGGGAGCGCTTGGAGGAACAAAACGGGAGCGCTTAGATGGGAGCGTTTCAAAACGGGAGCGCTACGAGGAATACCTCCACACGGTGCGGTGCGGTCGCGGCGCGGCGCCGGAGCGATGTCGCTGCGACGTCCTGCATATAAAAATCAATGATATGCCAGACGGTGCGTTCCGGCGCCGCACCGCACTTCGATTGAGCGAGACGCGATGGGGCAGGTGCTTCAAACTTAGTACAAAAAACTTGGGACAGCAATGGTTACAATGATACAAAATGACGAAGTATATAATAGTCCCTGCTCAAAATGAGTTTAAATGTATTTTCAATTTGGTCGGGTTGCATTGTGACGTAGACAGATGATATTCCGTGTATGGATAAGAGATGGCAGTTTAGTGCTAAGTTTCACCAAAGTGCCAATAGATGTCACTACACAAAAACTAATGTTTTGAACTAGTTTTATTTTTATTGTACACTTAAAATTTTTAGATAAATTACATACCATACTTTTAACAAGTTTTAGAGAGTATGTTTAGCAAATCTAAATATTTATTAACTTTTTTACAATTCAGGTGAACCGCTAACCTGGTCACACTAATGTACCTCCAAAATAAAAATGTACTCTGTGCACACGCAAATGAATGTCTGTTGATAACTCGCTTGCGCCGGTTATTTTGCGATATTTTGTTTGTGATCTCCTTTATGTGTTTCGTTGTGAATTTCTCGTCGAGTTGAGCTTCAGTTCCTCCGAGTAAACCATAATTGTGAACAGAGAAGGTTTTTTGTGTTTAATTGAGACAGGACTCTTGTGGGTGAAGTTAGTACCATGTCTTCGGGCAGGCACTGCTGTGTTCCAGGGTGTAAGGAGAGTGGAGGTATGTCAGACCTTTCGAATACTGTAATTAGAGACACAATAGAAAGACAATAGGTGTGCGGACACCGGTGTCCTCTTGATGCTTAGAAACACAATAGGTGTGCGGACACCGGTGTCCTCTTGATGCTTAGAAACACAATAGGTGTGCGGACACTGGTGTCCTCTTGGGGCTTGAGAGTTTGTGGCAGCGGCTTCGTCCGCGTGAAAATACATGACTACCTATGTCACTCAGTGATACTGTAGCATTCTACTGGTGAAAGAATTCGTAAAATCGGTCCAGTACCTAGTTTACGAGTTTATTAATTGCATTTGAAACACAAATCTCTCCTCTTTCGCGCTATAAGTTAACTTAGGTAAAGAAAACCTGTCAGATTATCATATTTTCTCTCTCTTTTTTAAGTTTTACAGCTGTAGGTTTTTGACTGCAAGTTCACCAACTTTGCAGCAAAGTCGTTATCTTGACAATACAGCAAAAGTTATGTTTGTGAGTTCAATCATTTTCCAATAATAAAACTTCATTATTTATTTAAGGTATGCATCAAGTACTTCATGGGTTCCCGAATCCTGTATTCGATAGAGAACGCTTCAACACTTGGCTGTATGCAATTGGCTGTCATGACATCTTGGGTTTGAAGAATGAACAAATATTGAGACACAGAGTGTGTCGTGCACACTTTGAAGATAAATATTTGTGCCGTAACAACAGACTCAGTAATATTGCTGTCCCAACATTGAAAATGCCAAGTAAGTATAATCACTACATAATTATTATAAAACAAAGTCCCAAAGGATACAGATTTTTGAGATTTTTTTTTATTTTGCCTGCTCAACAAACACTTATTAAATTAGTGCAAATTTGCAACATAAAGCCTGGGATTAACAAAAATGTTTTCTCTCAATTGAAAAATAAAGCTGACAACATGAAAACAGAAGAAAAGCTATGTGTTGTTATGTTTGACGAAGTTTCTTTGAAGCATAATTTAACTTATAATGAGAGAAAAGATAAAATCACTGGTCTTGTTGACAATGGGCAAGGCAGGAAAAGTGAATTTGCAGATCACGCCCAAGTTTTTATGGTACGTGGTCTAATTTACAATTATAAGCAGGCAGTATCCTACACATTTGCGTCAAGTGCTACTAAGGGACCTGAACTAGCTAGACAAATTAAGGAAGTGATAGGAGCCTTGCAAGAATCAGGGTTCATAGTGGTTGCGTCTGTATGTGACCAGGGTACTAATAATAGACAGGCTCTCAACCTGTTACTGGATGAGACCAGGGGAATTTATTTAAGAAAAGGAGAAAATCCGAAAGAAAATATAATTTTAATAAATGGTCAAGAAATTGTACCACTGTATGATCCCCCACATCTTCTCAAAGGAATTAGAAACAACCTCATGACTAAAAATTTAGAATATACCATAAATGGCGTAAAAAAACCGCAAAATGGTCGCATTTAAAATTACTCCTTAATGAAAACCCTGGTTATAAAGGCGTTAGATTGATCCCAAAGTTAACAGAGTATCACGTCAACCCTCTCAAAATGAACAAACAAAAAGTGAAATTGGCCTCACAAATATTCAGTCGTACTGTGGCGTCTAATATGGGATAGTTAGCAGGTAATGTTTGTTTTATTTTATAATTAGAATACATCTGAAACACATAGCGACTTTTAGGGCCGGCACACATATGGCAGAGCGCAGTGCAGAGCATTTTTCACTGTTAAACTATTATGGACATTGTCGTCATTGAAATAGTATCTAAAATCAATCAACATAACAATTAAGCAAGCATCGAAGCGACTACATGCGAAAGTAGGATAATTGATTTTAGATATTATTTTAGTGGCGACAATATCGATAATAGTTTGACAGTGAAAAATGCTCTGTGCTGCTCTACGCCATATGTGCGTCGGCCCTTAGCAGTATTTTCCCTTCTTTTTATACATGCAAAAAATAAAAAAGTTTGTTGGTTTAGGTTACAAGTCTAGGAATAGGGAAGAATAATTATGACTGATTTTGTATTTGATTTGATCTATGTATTTAGAATAGAAACATTGAAAATATTTTAAAATTAATAAGAACATACTCTAATACTCTTATTGTTTTTGTTAGTAAGTAGGTATAATTAATGAAATTTAGATCTGTAAATTGACTTATAATCTGTATTATTTTAAAAGATCAAGGCTTGCTATTAATGTTATTTATTATGTTTTATTTTACTTACATAATGAAGATATTTCTCATATAATAAAATTTATTTGAGATTATTATACTTTCGGTTATAATTATGTACATAAATCTCAATTGTTATTATCATTTATATTAGTATTGTAACACATTTTTCTGTATGTATCATTTAACGAAATTTAATATCACAAGTATCGTAATCAGTCATGTTTCGGAAAATTACTTGATGATTTTCTGTCGTTACTTATTTAAAATTACTGTAAGTAAATTGGCATGCAAGAATAAATACAATTCAAAACTACAGATGATTGACCTGTCTTGTAATTATTTATTTTTTTCAGATAAGAACATACTTCCCACAGAGTGCAAGGACACTGCTGATCTGCTGCTGTTCATGGACAACATCTTCGACTCTGTAAATGGAAGTCACCAGAAAAATAAGAACGCCAAACCCTTACTAGGTCAAGCAACGCCGAACTCTGCACATCACAAAATGTGGATTGAGGGTGTACAAATATTTAAATCAATGAAATTTTTATCAACTGATTCTAAAAAACAATCAATTCCCTCAGTTACTAATTGGGAATGGACACTGAATGGAATTCAAACCCTATTAAAAAAGCTCCAAAAAGATTTTAACGTGTCATCAGTATGGTTGCGGCACCTGAATCAGGACCCTTTAGAAAATTTCTTTGGAGCAGTGAGAAGCCAAGGGTGCCGCAACACTAATCCGACATGTGACCAATTCGAGTCTGCATTCGCCACATTATTAATAAATAATATAAGCAGTGTCCACACCCGCGGAAACTGCGAAAAAGACTATTGTAATGCATTGTACTCTCTCATCATCAACGAAAATGCGAAAGCAACGTCGACCTGCTCGTTTGATTTTGCAAAATACTTTGATTTTAATTTTACACCTCTAGAGGTAAAGGAAGGAGATCCCCGTATTGTTGCGCCTTTACAATACATGAGTGGATATTTTTTGAAAAAAATAAAAACCAAAATTTTCAAATCTTGCACAGATTGCTGTGACGATTTTATGTCAAAAAATGAATTAGAATACATAAAATATAGAGAATACGCAGGTCGACGATGGCTTTGCACTCCCAGCAAGAAGTTAATAGAGCTGATTTCAAATATCCAAGATTTAATCAATGAAATAACAAAAGAAAATATTGAAAAATCAAATTTAAAATTAATAATAAATACAGCCATTAGTATTTTTGTTAATTTTGATTTTATAAAATGTGAAACACATAAAAAGAAAGTAGTTGATTATCTAATTAATATTGTTATTAGGTGCATGATTTATAATTATTGTAAAAATATTAATAAAATATTAGCTGGGAGAAAAGAGGTTGATGATGATGAGGACACTTTACAAATTAAAGCTAAAAAGTTGAATGAGTGCTATAAAAAACACAAATAAACTAGATTTTCATCCAATATGTTGTTTCATTTATATTATACCTTCAGTTCTATTATGTAGTGGATATGTAATCCACTACATAATAGAACATTACATTACATTACACTACATTATTTACATTATTACTGTACCTACACATTAGAAGTATACAGACACCGCATGTTGGTTTACAACAAAATATTAATTAGAGGGAGAATACAGTCTCGACATGTCAGGAGTAAACAATATTATACTTATGTTTTGGTGAATCCAACACGACATGGTCGAGAGAGTATCGAGGGATACTACTGCTCATGTATTCACGGCCGCCGCACTATAGGAAGTTGTGCCCATATTGCAAGCGTAGTATACTTTTTATCCTGGGCCAGACATCAAGAAAATATTGATACACCTGCGGCTTTCTTGGACAATGTAATTTTAGATATTGATGAAGCTAAATAAACATTAAAAAAAAACGTATTTTATTTTCTCCTCCCTAAAACCACAAGTTATAAGTTAAGTTTTCATATTTTTAATCTACCTAAGATTACATTTTTTTATTATTATTATTTTATGATCCCCATCACCCACAGTAATGCGCCACTTACCATTGAAAAGTATAATCATTTGTCTTTGATTCTCGCCATATTTCATTTCTGTACGCCGTAGGTATATTTTTCACATTAAATGGGCCATTACCTTTAGTGCAGTTTCAAAACTGCACCTTGTATATACCTATATATATATATGTTTTGTTTCAGGTTCACAGTCTTAAAAGAATTTGTTTACGCAGTTGGTCTAATGCATATAGAAATGTGTGAAGACATGCTGATTTTGATCCAAGTAGCTATACAAAGTGATCTAACAATTTTATTATTATAATATTATTATTATTAACAATTGAAACCATTGGGAATCTGGAAATACCTTTAAATTCCAGCAGCAATGTTGTGGAAACATCTATAAGTCAGGTGAAAGTATCTATACCCACACCTCCATCACTACCACCATCAGCAATGCTTAACCCAATATCACAAGCTATTGTGCGTAATCCATGAATTATTTCACGCATCTACGAATATGCTGCTGCTTCTTCATTGTACTTTACTGAATGCTACAGTGATGAGCGTTTACTAGTACCATCAGCAATTAAAGACATGTTACTGTTGCATTATAGATTGTATGTGCCGCGTAATGGCCGAATATATCGAACCGAATAAAACGAGTTATCATTTCATAATAATGATTTCACGGGAATGCAAATGGATGGTCGCAGACAGTTTGATTTTTCAAATATTAGAGAGCTGGACCCGCATCTATGCCATTATTGGTTAGGTATGAATGCAGATAGCTTCCATCAATTATTACTTCATACAACTCAATTAGCTCGGATAATTCCATGTGCAAGTACTGCATTGATACAACATAACTTCTTGATAATACTTGTCAAGCTGCAAACCGGTGACAATAATGAACGGTTGTAATCATTATTTAGTATTTCATGGCAAACTTTGGAGAGAGATATGTCTCATGCTAGGAACTGTTTAACTGAAACATTTATTTCCTTTCATTTGGATTAAGTCACATGTCAATTCAAGATGTAACAGCTAGAAATAAAATATCCCAGGATTGTTTGGAAATCCCAAAATGTCTGCAAACAGTAAACGAGCAATAACTATATGTGATGTTACATACATATATATGCAAAATAAACTACTCTTACCAAAAAAAGACACAATCTACACAAATTAAATAATTTGGTAAAACCTTTTTTATTAGTATGCTGTGATGGTTACATTTTGCAGTCACTTGGTCCCTTTCTAGCAACCGAAAATGGTGCTAATATAATGTCAAAAGAATTTCGTAGTGAAAAGAGTCCCCTAAGAACTTACTGTAGGCTTAATAATATTTTTATATTAGATAGGAGCTTCAGTGATGTACTGTGTGAATTGCAGAGGTATGGATATAAAGCACACATGCTCAAATCAGTTTTAGAAGGTGAAAATCAACTTACCACACTGTGTCAATTGGGTGGTTGAGGTTGTCAACGGTCGTATAAAAAGAGATTTTAAATTGTTTCGACAAGGATATTATATAATGTACACCTGCACATAAGTAACTTCTAATTTGTTATCAGCGCAGACAGAAGGCCGTCCGCATCACGTCCAGATCGGTACAATGCACCCATCTAGCTATAACATCTTAACTAAGCTATTTAAAAAATTAAATTGAAATATTTGCAGGATCAACCGAACACTCAATATGTGCTGGAAGTGGAGCCTGCACCTCCAAAAAGAAACAAAGGAAAGCAGCTATTATCTCAGAAGAAGAAACAAATCAACCAGATGAAGAAACATCCTATGTGGCAATGGTTAGAGAATTCGTGGTAAAGCGACGTGACAATTCCGGCGATGAAACCTTGGCTGACCTTGGTGAACAAGAAGGCGTTAGAAGAAAAAAATAATAAGCTATACCATGCGGGTCAAACAATAACGAAGACAATGAAAGAATTTATCGTCTTCCTGAAAGAAAACAAGAAGCAATTGACCAATTGTGGATTCGGGAGCTTCGAGGAGTGGGCTTGCGACGACGGATTATTCACGACATATGGGAAACTCCAAGCGATGGATTGGGAAGCAGATTTGAACGAACAATTATTCAACCATTATTCGGAAGCTATCATGGAATTGGCGAAAAGGAGAGCGGAGCAAGAAGAAATGGATGAAATGGAATCTTCATCGTTGGCGAACACGAAGAACACTTGCATGTCATCCACGATTGTGCATATTCCGGTTCGACCTGCAGGTACAGGTACGAAGATGATTCAAAATCCTGGACAAACAGCCAAACGAGTCTCATACCCGAAGGTGAAATAACAGTTGAGGAAGCGGAAACCATCCATCGAAGACGAAGAGGAGGAATATCAACCAGGAACATTGTTCACGGAGTCTCAAGCGAGGTTTTGCTGATGATGTCAATTACAAACAAGTTTTTTATAAACACCAAATTCCTCATACATTAAAACTTACAACAGATGCTAATACAAGAGTCACCGTAAAGGCGAGTCAAACTCTGAATGCTACGTCATATGATTACGTCAACAGAACTTCATATAACTACTACCAATCAGATGAAGGGTACGCATATGTGCATGTGCATTCTGGTGAACATTCGTCATTTCGTAATCAGCCTCAAGTGCATTTGGGTTTATTAGCTACACCTGGATTAAATCCAGCTACAGAATCAACAATTTTTTTAAATAGCTTAGATAAATGATGATGATCTTATTTCATCTTATGAGGTCTTTCATCATCATTATCATCATTTCAGCCGAAAGACGTCCACTGCTGGACATAGGCCTCCCCCAAGCGTCTCCACAACGACCGATCATGTGCGTCTCGCATCCACCGCACTCCCGCGACTCTCACCAGGTCGTCGGTCCACCTTGTGGGAGGCCTTCCGGTAAAAAAAGGTATAAGGCCGTCCCCTTGTCTGTGGCGCGGCGCCTCTCCGGCTCCCTATAAAAATGGCTGTCTGTGAGAGGACCGCTGCGGTCCCCTATAATTGTCATTCATTTTTTGACGTAATAAGCTTATTAAACCTGTGTTTATCCCGCTCAAACTTGCACAGAGTAAACTAGACAGATATATTTATTCTAATGCGTCATTCAATGAATGAATGAGCTATGCGAACAGAAATATATCACGCGTCAAAGCCAGTCGCCAAAATGCACCCGCGCGGGACGGTCGATAAATAGCAAATAAATAGTGCAGTTAATAAAACGTGATAAAAGTGAGTGAAGTGCTGATATTTTTATCTGATCAGTGATGTCTACAATGCCTGGGTAAGTATTAAACATTTTTCATTGCTTATACAGTGTAGTTGATTAAGATTTCGGTCAGAAATGGTCATTTCAACAAACATGAAAAACCGTTGTACTGTTGACTAAACATTTTGCGATATTTTGGCGATAACTATTGATAGAAATGCAAACTATGGCTATTACGTATGTTTTTATGTATCTTACTATAGATATTAGGCATTTAATTTGAATATTATCGTATTTTTAGTGTGTACATTTTGAAATTAGAATTACGTAAAACTAACAAAAGCGTTGTCCAATCACAGCGCTACATTTTGAGTTCAAGGACATCGATACCGACGACTTGGTACAATTTCTGGGATGATGAAATAATTGGATGCGATATCCGTGATTTCAATTTGAATATTTTTTGTTGACTTTTTTTATTTCTTATTTTAACCGACTTCAAAAATAGGAGGTTATCAATTAAGTACCTACGTTTGAATGTTGAACGTTGAACGTATTGGAAATGAAAATTTAGTAGGTTTATGCGCGTGTGTCTGTACATGTATACATAAGTTTGTTTGTTTGTCTGTCTGTCGCAACTTTTTCCGAAAAGCATACAGGCATGTTTTTAATTTTTCCTTTTACTCGAAGATCACGACGTGGACGCGGACGTGGGGCCCGGTCGCAATCCCCGGTAGATCCCCCGTCGTCACCATCGTCCTTACCATCGTCTCAGGCAGTGTAAGTTTCTTTTTTTATGTATTTCTTACAACTTCCTTTTCTAAAAACTTACTTGCATGTTTTGTTTTTTTTTTTTAATTATTTTAGACGACGACCTCGTACGCGCGGACCGCGACGTGGTGGGCGTGTGCGTGTGCGAGGTGGCAGGGCTGCTGCTACGGAGACGATGGCGGCGGTGGTGGCGCCAAATCTGCGTGGCGCTTCTGGCCGTGGCAGAGGGCGCGGAGGCCGCGGTTTCCACCATGAGCGCCCGGGGCCCTTCAATATTGAAGAGTTAGGTTTTATTCAAAACTAACCCTTTCTTTTTCCACTATTTCCACTCACACACTTTAACAATTGAATCGTTTTGAATTTTAGCCTGAATATACTATCAACGTACGATGCGTCGGGTCAGGGTGAGAGTCAGGGTCTGAAGACGCCCCTGCACCCAAGAAGAGAGCGCAGGTGGTCATTGTAAGTAGTTCTACTTGTGTATGTTAGTTGTAATACTTACTCGCAAGCAAGTTTTAACTTTTGTTTTAAAATGTCCGTCTAGTCAAGCACTGGCTCGACTGACCCTCGCAACGTCACCCTCACCCACCGTGACACCGGCGCCGGCGTAAGTAGTTCTACTTGTGTATGTTAGTTGTAATACTTACTCGCAAGCAAGTTTTAACTTTTGTTTTAAAATGTCCGTCTAGTCAAGCACTGGCTCGACTGACCCTCGCAACGTCACCCTCACCCACCGTGACACCGGCGCCGGCGTAAGTTGTTCTACTTGTGTATGTTAGTTGTAATACTTACTCACCAGCAAGTTTTAACTTGTTTTAAAATGACCATCTAGTTCAGACCTAGCGTGGGACGAACCCGAGGCGATGGTGACCTCGCCAGCGCCACCTTCGCCATCTGCTTCAATGGTGCCATCGCCGGCTTTGTAAGTTGCTTACGAATTTTTCTATTTATCTCTAAATATATGTGTGTATTACAACACTGCATTTGTTCCAGGTTTGCGGAATGTTCGTCCCAGGGGGCCTCATCGTCTTCTCCAGTTCCGCTACCTCGAGCACCACCTCGTCGCTTCGTCGGAATCTGGCCGAGGTGGAAATAACCAATATCCTCAATTATGGTAAGTACTTGCTGATTTTAATTTGATTTGGGGCTGTGGCTTCTGATTTCCACCCGATTTTAAACCAATCTATAATTTTGTTACAGGAAGTGACCCAGGTTCCGACGAGAGTGGCGATGAGGACGAAGAGGCGGATTTAGTCACTTTTAACAGGGCGTCGATAGCCCTGTTAGACACCCCACTGGATGAAGATGATGTTGGTGCCGACGCCTCTGCCGCCGAGCTTGTCGTCGAGGCCGCCGGAGCTTCTGCCGAAATCAGTGTCCCTCTGATGGCGACGGACCAGCCTAGGAGGTGGTATGATTTTGAATGGAAAGAGTTTCCGAATTCTCCGATTCCACCTGAATCGAGGAGGGAAACGTTTTCCCAAATAAATGTAGGTCCGACAACTCCACGGGACGACCCATATGACGTTTTCGTCGACATTTGGGATCGTCCAATTATGGAGTACATAGCCTCGGAGACGAACAGATATGCTCAGTTGTTAGTAGACCAGATGATGGCTAACAACAGCCTCCATCCAAACAGTCGAATAAACAAATGGAGAGACACGTCGGCAGACGAGCTCCTTTGTTTATTCGGCATAATGTTGGCGATGGGGGTTATTGTTAAGACACGGATAGATGAGTACTGGTCTGCTACCGCTGACATATTTTGTACTCCATATCTTAGCGCATACATGACAATCGACCGGTTTTTGTTGTTGTGCAGGTGTTTACACTTTGCAAACAACGATGGCATGTGTGCGCTAGACTTGGACGTCTCCGAGGCTAGATTATACAAGATACAGCCAATACTGTCACATTTAAATAAGAAATTTCAAGAATTGTACACGCCATCGCAGAACATTGCTTTAGACGAGAGTCTTTTGATGTGGAAGGGTTGGCTGGAAATCGGCCAGTTCATTCCAAATAAAGCTGCAAAGAAAGGTATCAAGACTTATGAGATTTGTGAATCTCAAACCAGCTACCTATGGCGGTTTGAGGTTCACGCTCATAAAAAGTCTACATCTCCACCGCAGCAGTTCGAAGATCCATTAGAGGCATCTACGCCGTCAATAGTTTTGCGCTTGACCCAAGGCCTGACCGCCCGTGTGTCAATCGAACTTCTAAAGATATCGAATAAAAAGCGTGTGTGTCACCAGACTTCTAAAGTTCGACGCGCGGATGGTCGTATAAATGTACACAAATGTCGATCAAAACTATATCTATCCTGTTTATATTGAGCAGAGTAAATGAATATAGAACGAGACAGGCATAGAACATCACATGCTAAACATTTGCCAACAATTTTCGCTGGAATGTCAAGTGTTTTAAGCCGCCCCGCCCGGGCCCCGCGCCTCGGTCAGTGTTATTCGAACTTGATAAGTGTACAAGTGTTTAACGAAGTGGTGAAAGTTATTAATAGTTTTAACTATGGAACGGTAAGTAATCAACAGTTTTCAACTGCTACATTGTATGTGTGTTATAGTTTTTAGTCAGGATCTGTTATTTCATCAGCTGTAGTTGAAAATTTCACGCGGATGGTCTGCACATTGCGATGTGTTGTGTGTTACAATTACGCTACATACGGCAAAATGTCGTTAGAAACATGATTTAGATACGTTCCTACGTTTGTACAAAACATTTTACTAGTGAAATTCATTGTTTTTTACGTAAAATACTTAGAGGAAGAAAAAAAAACGGTCAACATTTTTTGAATTGGCGCGTAAATCGCAGCCGTTGACTCGTCATGACCTCAAAACCGCCATGTTTTTTGTCTTGTGTGCCACAGTAAAGTGAAATGGTCAGTAATACAATTATTTGTATGTTTGTGTTGGTTTTTGGTTGTATGTTGAATTTTTTTTTAATGTGTTTTGTGTGATGGTAGATTGGTGGGTTGTGGGTTTTTGTTTGTGTTTGGGGTTTTTGGTTCTAACGGCATGTTTTTTTTTTGCATGCTTTTTTTGCTTTTTTTAACTAGCGAGATTAGTCGTCCTCGTACCCGCGGTCCACGACGTGGCCGAGGAGTACGAGTACGAGGAGAACGAGGAGCACTAGCAGCTGGGGAGGCTGCTGCGGTGGGGGAGGCAGGTGCGGAAGTTTCGCGTGGTAGCCCGCCACGTGCTCGAACAGCGCGTGTGCGTGGCGGCCCGCGACGTGGTCGAGGTGGGCGTAGCAGAGGAGCAGGCTCTGACAGGCCTGGACCGCGCACGTGGGACGAGTAAATAGCTTTTAACGCTTTTATGACTAATATTTGTATACATCATTTGTGTTGTGGATTACAATTGAATCTTTCATTTCAGAATATCAATCATCAATATTGATAGTTGGTCGGCAAGTCAGGGCCTAGAGGTTCCCTTGCACCCACACCGAAAACGACGGTGGAGTCCGTAAGTAGTTTTAAATTGTGTCTGGTTGCTTTACACTGGCAAGAATATTTATTTTAAAATATCCAATTTTTGGTGTACAATAAAGAATATGTCTATCTATCCATCTAGGTCGGATTCGGCACCTCGACCACGACCACCTCAACCACCACCATCACCACCACCACCACCACCACTACCGTCACCACCACCACCACCATCACCACCACCACCACCACCAACGTCGACCGAAGGCGTCGCAGAGGTGCTCGATAGTTCGTTGCCGGCGATGATGGTGCCCTCGCCGGCGATGTAAGTATCTAATACTACAACTCTTCTATATGTCTCTAAATAATTGGATATGTTACTACAAAACTGTTTTATTTTTGTAGATATGTGGACTATCAGGAGCCGAGCACCTCCTACCAGCGTCCTCGTCCACCTCTCCAGAGTCTGCGTGACAGCGATGTGTGGGCAGCGCTACGTTACGGTAAGTAGCTGCTGACTTCAGCTCGGGGATGGGACTAAGGGCAAACTTCTCCCACCAGATATGTAAGTACCTACTTATCATTTCACAGGAAGCGAATCAGACTCTGGCGGAAGCGATAATGAAGAAGGGATTGAAGCACCTAATCCCTGCTTCGTTAGAACGGCTGGGCTCAGTGCTTTGCTGAGCCCCGAGGACGCTGAAATTGACGACGCCTTCGTCCCTGCGGTGACGGACGATGCCGCAGTTGTCGCCGCCGCTGCCGCCGCCACAGCCGCTGTCGCTGTCGCTGCCACCGCCACCGTCGGGGTCAACGCCGCTGCCGTCGCCGTCGCCAGGACTAGTGGCGAGAATGATATTCCTCCTAGTGCGACGGACCAGCCTAGGAGTCTTTATGATTTTGACTGGAGACCGTTTCCGACAGCCCCGATTTCACCTGTGTCGAGGCGGGAATCGTTTTCGGAGATTAATGTAGGTCCGACAATTCCAAGTGTCGACCCGAGTGTCTTTTTTTTTTTAATTGATATAAACCAGTGCTTGACTGCGATCCCACCTGATGGTAAGCGGAGATGCAATCATTGATGGTCAGGCGCACTAGTTTATTAAGAGCCTATTCACTCTAGCCTTGAAGACACCTAGTCGACCAGAATAACAAATGATGTATGGATTAACTTTTGGTTGCAGGTTTTTTTGAAACCAAAACGTCAAGTGTCGTCATATGTTTACAGAGATATATCTCCGGTTCCCAGTACCTCTACAGCGAACGTTCTTGCATTGGAAAATACCCCAAGAAAGTAAAAGATGAAGAAAACCATTGACATTCTTAGGAAACGGTTACAAATTAAACAACAAAAACTAAAAAAGTTAAGGGCTCAAAAAAAAAACGCGCCTGCGAAAAAGTGACAAAATTATCTCGTGATAAAAAATTTAAAAAGTCTTCCATCGCTTCAGAACGACGTTGGTACTGTAATGGGGTCTTGTTCAATGGATTTCTTACAGAATCTCATTGATAGGGTGAACAAAAAAAAACCAAAATAAAAAAATTAAAGAAAAGTATGATAATAGGGTAACGTGCCAGTTCTTAGTATTGCCTGGTAGTAATATTAGAACACTTTTAGGTGTAGATTTCTTAGCGCGGGCCGGCATGGTGATAGACGTCGCCCGACGCACATGGTCGTTCTCGGACAGTCCAGGACATTGTTATGATTTACACGTATACTCTCGACTCCGCCGAAGCAGGTTTATTGCACACATCCTCCAATGAGTTGTTGCTGCGGTCAGACGAAGGTTGCAAGTCAACCCCCAAGCAGCGGCGTACCCTTGACGCGTTCATTGAAGACCGCGCGCCGCAGTTTGCCTGCGACGGACCGGCAACGGAGTTTGCCGCACATCGTATAAAAGTGAGCCCACAACAAGAACCTATTGCTTGTCCACCATACAGGATGTCACAAGTTAAGAAAGAAGCCTTGCAGAAGGAGCTTGATAAGCTGCTGCGGGATGACATCATTGAAGAATGCGAGTCACCTTGGGCCTCCAATGTCGAACTCGTAGGTAAGAAGGACGGAAGTTTAAGGCTATGTATAGATTACCGGAAGTTTAATGCGGTGACGGAGCCAGACCGGTACCCTCTCCCGCGTATCGAGGACACACTGCACGCCGCCAAAACCGGTGAGTATATGACGACTCTTGATCTTCGCTCAGGTTACTATCAGGGTCCTTAGACAAAGTAACATCACTTCGTAGCGAAACGATTTCTAAATTCGCCATCGTCTCTGAGAACATTTCATAGCCAATGTAACACTATGGTCGCGATCGTTGTGTCGAATTGTTTGTTCGTTAAAAAACAATAATATTGGTTATGGTATCGAAAATTTAGCTGTCAGTGTCAGTCAAGAAGTTCAAATCGGATCAAACCCGCGAGTTATTGTTGTTTTCAAATTTTATTAATAAGAATAATAAGACAGTGAATGTTGCGTTTAATTGTTTTTAAGTTATAATAAAAACGTTATTTTTATAGTGGTAAGTGAATAGAGTGTTATTACTTTTAGATCGTCTCCAAAACTTAATGATAATCAAAATAGACTCATTTTTGTATGTGACTGGTGTTCAAACGATGGAGTAATCTATTTTAATTTTTAGTGATAAAACATAGAATCAAGAGTGCGAGCAAGTCCCGAACAATTGTCAACGCTGCTTGAGTATATGGAAACGTAAGTAAATCCAAGTTTTATTCATGAATATGTAATGTAAACAATGACGCGATCTTAACAATGAAGTACTTATATTGAATTTTTGTTTGTTTATGTTACAGTCATGGTGACCTGGCGAGGCCTCTTGCTGGATCACAAGGTCGGGTACGGTCAGACCGACTGTGGACTGAACTGACCAACATATTGAATGCTGTTAGTGGTGGTGTCAGCTATAATATAATCAATCTATTTGATCTGCAGTAATGCCTCTAATACAGAATAAATACTAAGAGTATGTCATCAATCAATGTCAAAAATCTGCCGGCCATATTGTTTCGATAACTACAACGTTTTAGCATTCGTTTCGTTATCTTTTTTGGCGATCACGATCGAGGCGAAGGCGAACCATGAAAGCGCTGCTTGTCTACGCATTTGTATGGGATAAACACGATAACGATACGTTACTTTGTGGTTTCGTTATGAAATATAACATTGTCTACCAAATTGCGATAACGATGTCGATTGACCACGTGACTTAACGCGGCTTATGTCAATCCCATGCATTTTAGTCTTTTCTAACTTCGTTATCGTTTTTAAATTGTTACTTTGTCTAAGCCCCCAGGTGAGCGTCTGCCCAGAGGACCAAGACAAGACAGCGTTCACAACACCACCCGGTACCTTTAGATTTAAGCGAATGCCGATGTGGTTGCGTAATTCCAGAGCCACTTTCCAAAGGATGATGGACCGTTTCCGTTCTAACCTGAAGAAAGTGGAACTCCTGGCATACCTGGATGACTTGACTGATCTTGCTGTCGCCTTGTTGAAAAGCATCTGGCCGACCTGGAAGCTGTCTTCGAGCGACTGGCCATGTTCAAGTTAAGGGTGAATAGTGACAAGAGTGTCTTTGCAAGGGAGTCTGTCAAATTCCTAGGACACGTCATCGTTCCAGGTGGATCCAGACAAGACAGCCCATTATATTACAGTAACGTTTTTCAATACGCCGCGCCAACTTGTAATACTAACAGTGTGTTTGACGATAAGTACAGCTGCGAGAAATATATATTTTAAAAACGATAGACCTAATGATTTTCGATGAAATAAACTTCACATCCGTAACACAAAATAAATTTTAGAGTTTATAAATTTTATATGTAAACAAATTATATTAACAGTTTGTATATCTCAGGGAGAAGCCACACGGTGCGGTGTGGTCGCGGCGCGGCGACGGTGCGATGTCGCTGCGGCGCGGCGCCGGTGCGATGTCGCTGCGGCGCGGCGCCGGTGCGATGTCGCTGCGGCGTCCTGCATATAAAAATCAATGATATGCCAGACGGTGCGTTCCGGCGCCGCACCGCAGGCACACCGCACTTCGATTGAGCGAGACGCGATGGGGGGAGTCTTTTTTATCGAATTCACACCAAAAATGTGGTTCGTACATCGGATATATGATTTATAAAACAAAAATACGAATTGCTTATCAAAAATACTAACTTGCACTCTAAATTGTACTTTCTTACTACGGAATTTCTAAAACTGATATCTAAAGGTGCACCACATTAAAGTAAGTTTCCATTATCAAAAAAGCTCTACAAATCGACTAGTCGTGCAACTAAAATACATTATACCTAACTTTATTTGCTTTTTGTTTCTCTGTTTTATTGAGAAACATGTTGGCGCCTGCACATCTAGCGCCGCGCTCGCTCCTTCGCGCTCGCACTTTAGCATCTAACGCGAGTGCGAGGGAGACCGAGCGATGCGAAGTAAGCAGACGGTGCGGTGGCGGGTGGGGGCCGGCGGCAGCGCATGCATTTGTTATTGTTTATCTATGGATGCGCTCGGAGTGATCTCGCTCGTGTTTAATTGCAAATTAGGTAATTTAATTAGTGAAACTTGAACTTTTACTAGTGGCTGTTTCTACGGTCAATTAATATGGAATTAAACCAAATACTATTAGAAGACATCAGCAGTAGTGGTGTGCAAAACCAGGAAAATGTTCCTATTTATTGTTCAGACGAATCTGAAGTGGAAGAGGAGCCTTCTGCCAAAAAGAAAAGGTCAAGAGGCAGAGAATATGTATTCGTGAAGAAATTTGCAACTGTTAACGAAGCCGAGACTTTTCTGCAAGCTGAAAATACGTGGTCGGTCAAAGTTTCGCATAACACGGAAGATGGTATGAAAACGTTTTATCGTTGCAATCAAGTCAGATTTCGAGGACCGCAGTGTGCAGCAAGTATTTATTTGCTTTTTGAATGCGACTCTAATGAAGTTTTACTTTACCGGACAGAAGCCGACCACGACCATCAATGTATTGGTTCGAAATTTAATTACGGTATAAGTCAAGAAACAAAAGAAGAGATAAATAAACTTTTTGCATTACGTTTGAAACCTAAGGCTATACTCAACAGTTTACGTAATATACAAGGTATCACAGTTCCCTCAAAGAAGCAACTGAACAATTATTTGTCAGACCATCGTCGAGCTGTTTACGGATCACCCACAATCAGCCTCGGAGAGCTTCAGGCATGGTTAATTGAACACTCGAAGGTACCTGATGATGAGCACGAACCCTATGTCATTTGTTACTATGTCTACGAAAACGACACACCGAGTTTTCGATTTGCTATCTCCACAAAGTCTCTGCTAAAGTTAACTACATTAGCCACTAATATTCACGCAGATGCTACATACAAACTTATTTGGCAGGGGTTCCCTGTACTGGTAGTCGGGACTACTGATAAAACTAAGAGATTTCATCCTCTTTCTCTGGCTGTGTCTACTTCTGAACAAAAAGAAGATTTTCGTATGGTGTTCGAAGGTGTTCAAAACTGCGCCTTTTCCCTTTACGGGGCACTCTTTACACCCAAAAGCATTGATATGCGACGCGGCTAAAAGCATCCAAAACGCATTTACAGACGTGTTTGGTACTGAAACTACTGTGGTAATGTGCTGGGCTCATGCAAAGAAAAATATTAAAACTCATGTGGAAAGACTTGTTAACAAAAAAAAAAACAGAAAACTTTACTACAGGATATTGATATGTTACACTCTGCCACATCTCCAGATATGTTCAACTCTGCATTAGAAGCATTTCTGATAAAATACTCCGAGCAAAGAGAATTCATAAATTACTTTAAAAAAGAATGGATATGTAAAAACTCGAACTGGTACCTTGGGTCTTCACAAGGATCTCCTGTTACGAATAATGCGCTTGAAGCTTTTAACAAAACCATCAAGGATAGCCACACATTGCGAGACCGTTTTCCGTTATCCAGATTTCTGGTAATCGTCTCAGATATGGTGAAAGAATGGTCAGAGACCCATCAGTTGAAATCATTTTCAAACACTCCTTCAATCGAGCTCAAAGATTGGACTCAAGGTTACCAGTGGGCGAAGTCTGACCGAAAAGTGGTGATATTGAGAACGGATTCCACAAAAAAAACCTACTTGGTTTCTAGTTCTAGGGCCGGAACCATTCAATTTGGACAAGAGTGGAGTTCTTTTGAAGAATACAAACAAGTTGCTTTTGCATTTTGGCAGGTTGTATTGCCCATAAATGAAGATGATTGGGAAAATGGAGAGTGCACCTGCCCGTGGTTTTTCAAGCACTATATTTGCAAGCATATAGTCGGACTTGCAATCAGGTTAAAATATGCCACACCGCCTGTAGAGGCGGTGTGGCATATTTTATATTTTGTAAACGCGGCCGTCCTGGTAAAGCAAGACCAGCCCTAATAATTGAATAAAAATTATTACTACCTCAGTATTGTTTCTAAAGTGTTTTTTCTAAACTGAGTTACCACTCAGTGTGCCAATGTTTGGTGCATGTTAAGTGAGCACTTGATTATTTTTTTGTGTACCTAATTATATAAAGATGACTGATTAAATTGGGTTTTATTTAGAATAAACGATGTTCCTAAAAGTAAATTAGGTGATGGTTTTCCTTAAAAAAGGTTTAATATGTTTGTTAAATTATAGAATTGTTAGATATACTATTTTGATAATAGTTATTCGTTCAGTAAAACAGTTCTGCAAATACCATTAAACAGTATATCGAATTTGATTTATTTAGTGTGCATAATTTGAGTGCAAGTCAGTATTTTTGGTTTAACTTTGAAATATTTTGATCGAAAAAAGGGAATATACAGATATCGATTTAAATACATGCCTTTGTAAAATGAGTACCCAGGACGATGATATTGATATTGACTTTCTCATCTCATTAGTTCAGGAAAGAGAAATTTTATGGGACAAGTCTAATATGGACTTCAAAAATAATAATTTGAAAACAAAAGCTTGGGAACAAATAGCAAGAACATTGTTTCCGGATTATGACGCTTTTGTCAATGACAAAAAAAAACAAATTGGGTAAGTTTTAGTTTTTATTATCATAATATAACTATGATTTTTTATTTCGTGGATTAATTGAATAAGATGATATTTAAATGAAGTTATACAATTTTACATAAGTACCCGAAAACGAAACGAACCTAAATAAAAAATCATAGTGTAGGTAACACTAAGATTTTTTATTTCGTGGATGGTTCGTTAAGTTACATTAACTAAATCATACGTATCTGCCACGGCAAAGCTCCTCTATTACTAATAAAATATCTTGCGAATTGATCTCTAATAATACTAGCACTCGACTCTGCATCATTTTGGGTTTGTAATGGGTAAAAGTCTTCGTCAATGCTAATGGTTAGTTTCTCCTTCTGACGAATGCCATCTCGTTCCACAACAAAATTATGTAGGACACAGCATGCTTTTACGATAAGGATACATTTATCGGCCTGTGAAATATGCGCCACTTATTTGCTATGATTCCAAAAGCGCATTCTACGTATCTTCTAGCTCTACTGAGGCGATAATTGTAAACCTTTTGCTGTGTACTAAGATTACGACCACCATAAGGACGTATAATGTGTTTATTCAGCCCAAACGCTTCGTCGCCCACAAATACGTAGGGTACAGGTATATCGTAACCAGGGAGAGGTTGGGAGTCCGGTACCGGTAGGAGATTCCTAATTAGTAACTCATTTAGGTTTGAATTTATAAATATAGTCGAATCACATTCCCGTATGCGCCGATATCAACAAAAATAAATTTGTAGCTTGAGTCTACCACGGCTAGCAATACGAATGAAAAAAATGATTTATAATTAAAAAAACAGCGAACCACTGTGTCTAGGATTTTGCAAACGAATATGCTTTCCGTCGATAGCACCGATGCAGTAGGGAAAATTTGCTCTGATGTCAAATTCCGAAGCTATGTTTAAGAGTTTTTCGCTTGTAAGTTGAGGAATATTGTCTTGACGAAGATATGTCCATATAGCACAACAAACTTTTTTTAACGTAACTGCAATTGTAGATCTCCCTCTTTTGAATTTGAAATGTAAATCTTGTATTGAATTTCCACTTGCTAGGTATCTGTAAAAACATAATATGTACAGGGTTACTGATAACTCGACGTATTCCTTGCAGGACATCATGGTAGGGTTAAAATGCAACAAATTAAGCCACCAAATGTTCTACCGAAGTTCAGTAGTTTTTGAGTTAGTTAGATTATTAGTTTTTTTATGAAAATTCCCAGATTGAATCATTTGGAGCCAATTTAAAAATGATTTACGGCGCGACTGTACTGAAATTTAAGTTAATATCATAGTTCATGCCGTAGCAGATCTTTTTTAATAATTGAAAGTTCGAAAATGCCTAAAACCTTGGCAAATATCACTAATCAAACATTAAATTTTTAATAATTTTTGCTATTAGTCTATAAAAAATGTTGTCTAGTGCAAAAAAAAATACTAGGTACGCCTGATGTACAAATTACTAGAAAAATATCCTTGTCTTATCAGCTATTCAGAAAGGTATGATTGTCAATACTTTTGCATGTGTGACAGGGAAGGGAAGAGTTTTATGGGCAGCAAAGGCTCAACTGGCAGCAAAAAAGCTGGGAATCCTCGCGAAGGTCAGACGGTACTTCACGCCGGAACAGCTGCTCAAACTTTATCAAGCGCAAGTTCGATCGTGTATGGAGTACTGCTCTCATCTTTGGGACGGATCTGCCTGATACCAGCTTGATGCACTTGAGGCAATTGAGAGGCGAGCCAGAAAGATCATTGGCAATGATGCACTCGTTGAGTCGAGGCTTCAAAGTCTTGAGCATCGACGCCGAGTTGCTAGCCTGTCGGTTTTCTACCGGTTGCATTTCGGGGAGTGTGCGTCGGAATTGCATAACCTAATTCCGCCTAGCCCGTTCCATCATCGGACCACCAG
Source organism: Mythimna impura (assembly GCA_905147345.3). NCBI lineage: Eukaryota > Metazoa > Arthropoda > Insecta > Lepidoptera > Noctuidae > Mythimna > Mythimna impura. The sequence continues at coordinate 33,034,519 of LR990341.1, forward strand.
GCGTACGGCAATGCGCCACCGGTACATGGTGGACATCCCACCTATACGCACGAAACGTTTTGGGAACACATTTATATTGCGTACAGCTAAGGAGTGGAATTCCTTGCCGGAATCTGTTTTTCCTGATGGCTACAACCCGGGAATCTTTAAGTCAAGAGTGAATAGGTAACTTCTAGGTAAGCGCGCTCCATCGTCGACCGCATCGTCGCTTTCCATCAGGTGAGATAGCGGTCAAGCGCGAACCTATAAAGAATAAAAAAAAAGGTAAAATTGCAAGACGGTCAACCTATTGTTTCGTATTCATATTCGTAGTTTTTACCTGCGCTTGAACTTCAAACACTCGGCAAGCTTTGTGATTGGTCACTATTGTTCTCTCGACATGACACAAAGTGAGACTTTACAAAATCTGGTCGTCAGCATCGAGATAACAAGTACTAACGCACTAGAGAAGACACCGTAAATTCCTACTTTGTTTCGTTCAACTGCGGCGATCGCGCCGCACTTGACATAGCTTTGACATAGCTTCTCTAGTACGTTAGTACTTATATCTCGATGGTCGTCAGCGTCAGTTAGTTTCAACTCTACGTCGCGCAAGCTCGTGTTTTGTTATCTGGCTATTTCCCTAACTGTTGCCGCGTATCTTGCTCTTGTGCTGTGCTGTGCCTTCATAAGTGCTGACTATGGCTGCATATTCTAACCCTGAATACGCTGACATAATGTACTGTTACGGACTTAGTGACGGTAACGCTGCTTAGGCGCGGAGTGAATATCAACTTCGCTTTCCCAACCGCCGACTCCTACATGTTAGTGTTTTTGGATCGACTTATCGGCGACGGTCTGAAACTAGCAGCGTCCAAAGAAGCAGGCAAATTGACACTGGTCGTTCTCGGAGATACACGGCTGAAGACGAGGAGCTGATTCTTCAACGTTTTATTGACGACCCCAACATATCGACAAACATCGTAGCGCGTGAGCTTGGTATGTCACAGTGGAAAGTCTGGTCTGTAGTTCACTTGTCAGGCCGACATCCATACCACTATCAACCTGTCCAGTCATTAGAAGAGGGAGATCCGCCGAGACAGCTTGCTTGAATTTTGTCGTTTTATGCTAAATGCTGACGCCGAAGGCGAAAACTTTTTAAAAAACATTCTGTGGACCGATGAGTCATGTTTTGACCGTGATGGTATCACAAATTACCACAACTTACATTACTGGGCACCGAAGGCAGAAGCAAATCCTAAGAAACTGAAACCAAACGCATCCCAGCGTAGGTTCTCGCTTAATGTTTGGATGGGTATTATCAACGACAAATTAATTGGCCCACATTTTTTACCCCGAACACTAAATGGGGAACTTTATGAAGATTTCCTAAGAAATAATTTAACACCACTGCTCACGGATGTACCGGAAGATAGAAGAGCAAACATGATTTATCAACATGACGGATATCCAGCCCACTTCCGAATCACAATTCGACAATTGCTGGATGAAACCTATCCAAACCGATGGATAGGGCGCGGTGGGCCGATTCCGTGGCCTGCACGAAGCCCTGATCTTACGCCGCTAGACTTTTACGTCTGGGGTCATATGAAAGATCTAGTTTATGTAACCCCAGTAAATTCAACTGAAGAACTAAGGGCGAGAATAACAGATGCAACAATCACATCAAGAATCACAAAAACTGAAGTGAGGAAGCGAATAAGAACATGTATTCGAAACCGAGGGCAGCATATCGGACAAGACGTGTGAAAGTGTATTTAATGTTTTTATACTGATATTGATTAAAATAATGCTAATATTCACGAAATTGTTTTATTTGATTTTCCGAATAATCACCTTTTTGTGAGACGCACAAAATGTAGTCCATAACTTTGTATTAACTTTCATACCTTTTTGGATAGCTGATGAGACAAGGATATTTTCCTAGTAATTTGTACATCAGGCGTAGTATTTTTTTTTTCACTAGACAACATTTTGTATGAAGTAATAGCTAAAATCACAAAAAAATAAATGTTTGTGTTAGTGATATTTGCCAAGGCTTTTGGCATTTTTGAACGTTTAATTATTAAAAAAGATCTGCTACGGCATGAACTATGATATTAACTTAAATTTCAGTACAGTCGCGCCGTAAATCGTTTTTAAATTGGCTCCAAATAATTTAATCTGTGATTTTTCATAAAAAACCTAATAATCTAACTAACTCAAAAACTACTGAACTTCGGTAGAACATTTGGTGGCTTAATTTGCTGCATTTTAACCCTACTATGACGTCCTGCAAGGAATACGTCGAGTTACCAGTAACCCTGTATCATCATCATCATCATTTCAGCCGAAAGACGTCCACTGCTGGACATAGGCCTCCCCCAAGTGTCGCCACAATGAACGGTCCTGTGCGTCTCGCATCCATCGGACTCCCGCAACCGTTACCAAGTCATCGGTCCACCTTGTAGGAGGCCTTCCAACGCTACGTCTTCCGGTACGTGGTCGCCATTCCAGAACCTTTCGGCCCCAACGGCCATCTGTTCTGCGAGCAATGTGCCCTGCCCATTGCCACTTTAGTTTGGCGATTCTTCGTGCTATGTCGGTAACCTTGGTTCTCCTGCGGATATTCTCATTCCTGATTCGATCACGCAAGGAAACTCCGAGCATAGCCCTTTTCATTGCCCTAACCCTGTATAAATTTTATTAAATAGGTTATTAATATTATTTTCAGGAAGTATGATAGTGAAAAAATGGAGGAATGTAAGGGATAACTTCAACAAATATCTTAAAAAACTAGAAGAATCGTCTAAGTCCGGCTCAGCAGCTATTGCGTTGAAAAAATATCATTATTACCATCAACTTCTTTTTCTGACGAAATTGCAACAAAATGCAACCGATAGCTGCTTGGACTCAGACAGAGTGCTCTGAACGACACACCTGAGTCTGTAAATAACCCTGTTCCACATTCTTCACGCTATGTTCCTGCTAATCGGAAGAGAATCATGTCAATGGACGATTTCGAAAAAGGCATTAAAAGCTCTCGAAGAGCCTGAAAATCGCCACATGTCGTTCTTCAAAAGTATTCTGCCATCATTACAACAATTCACGGACTTACAGACTATCACATTTCAAAGTAGAGTTTTGCAAATGATATCTGAAATGCGATATGGAGAAACAATTCAACCATGGCATAGACAAACTCCCCAACCATATGGATCTGATCAAGGATATGGGCAAACACCTCAATATGGATATAATTTAGCGGGCTATACTAGCATTGGCTCAAATTCATACACATCTCCATCTCAAACATCTCATCTCTCAAGGAAGTGGGGATCAAGAGGAGTTTGATTTTGCAAATACTTAATTTTTTTAGCAGTTACAAAAATAAAAATTAATGTTACTTAATTATTTTTTTCATTACTCACCTCAAAGTAATACCTAGCATTTCTCTTGGCTCCACTGGATTTCTCATATTAGTATATTGCTTCCGTAAATGTGGTTCCAAGGTATTTAATAAACTGTTGAAAGAGGTCACACTCATTCGAAAGAAGTTATTAAATTTTTCCGGATCCAACAATAGCTCATTGTATTCTTTAAGAAAAAAATCTCCGTCACTGTTTCTTAACGCGATTATTGGACTGACCCAATATCGTCTGGTTCTACGTTTTCGGCGGTGGCGTAGTAGTAGAAGCAACAAAACACATCTATTCCGATCCATTTTCCATTTTGCACTGGGACTGGCTAGGTCCCCCCGCTCCGCATACTACGGCGCCGCAACGGTGCCGTATTGCGGCGCCGCATACCACATGTGAACAGTGATGCGGCAAAATGTTTGCGGTGCGGCGCCGCACCGCACCGTGTGGCTTCTCTCTCAGGTTTATTATATCTTGTGAACGTTATTGAAATGAAAATATACCAAATAACTTTACATCATATGAGACGCACCCGTTTTTCATACATAGGAACCATATTTTAGCTTTATGTTGCTCCGTCGACATCGTGGAGGCGCTACGATCGCGCAGTTTTAACTAAAGAATACCGATATGTTTTCATCAGGTGTTTTAACGATGATTTCTTGGTTGTAAAGATGTTTTTCCTTAGTGAGTCGCACTCCAATAAAGTTGGTGGACCACTTAGTGAGTATTCTGTACAAGGTATGAAATATAATTACGTAAACTTTATAAAGAGTAAATATGAGTGAAAGTTAAAAAAAAAACTTAAAAAAAAAGAAAATCACATAGTATACTTACCATATATGTATACTACGTGAAACTTTTAATCCTTTGATATTATCACACACGGTAATGGTGGAGTATACACAAGCAAAGAATTCAAACCATATCTTGATAGTGACGGTATTTGACATAAACTTACTACCCCTACGAGCTTAGATTAAATCAAAACAGCGGAAGACAGGTGTCTCGCCTCTAACGCGTGGACCGCTGAAATTAAGCTACTGTGGCTTAATGTTACTCAGTCGCTATCGGCGAGTGACATAAACGGGCGTGTTACGCAAAAATTTTTTTTTTTGTTTTAAGCGGGATTAAGATTATCAATATGCCTTTGTTATATATAATGACGAATGTCATTATATATGACGTAGTTAAATCACGAATTTTAATATTTCACGAATATTGTTTGTTTTATTATATATGTTACGGCTAAAGGTCGGTGTGAACGTAAACTTAAGATTAGCCGGCTAAACTTAGGTTTATCTTCGAGAAGCAGCTAAAGTTCGATAACATGTTAGTTTGCGTCGTGATATTCCATCTTTAGCCGGTTAATGTGCACATTAACCGAAACGAAACGGCTAAAAATGTATTCGATAGGCGCGCCGGGCCGGCGGAAGGCTTGAGGGGGCGCGGGCGGTGGGGAGACAACACGCGTGCACGTGGCAATGTTTTGGTTTAGTATTGCGTCATTTTTCTATGCAGTTGGTTGCGCGTATTTGCAATGTCGGCGTTGCAAAATCTCGTAACGCTTAAAACGAAGTTTAACAGTAAGTTTCGTGAGTTACTAACATCAAAACGAACTGATAATAGTTTTTATTTGAGTGACGAACAATACGATAACGTAATTCAAGAAGTCAGGTCAGCAAAACTCGCCGCTAAGCGTTCAACATCGCAGTATCGACGATTAAAAAGATTTGATATTTGCACTATTGGCGGCATAGAAAAGCTAATAGCACCAGTGGCAGGACAAGGCAATAGTATCTTGTATTATGTGAAAAATTCAGACCTGTTTGATGTGTTGCATACCATTCACATTGATACGGGTCATGGTGGGCGGAATCGCATGATAAATGAATCAAAAAAGAAGTACAAGAATGTGACACAAGAAGGAATATTATTGTATTTAAGTTTATGTGAATCCTGTCAAATGAAACTAAAAACTAACAAGAAAGGAATAGTCGTCAAACCAATAATATCATCCGAAATGAACAGCAGGTGTCAAGTTGATTTAATTGACATGCAGAGCAGTCCAGATGGTGAATTTAAATTTATTTTAGTTTACCAGGATCATTTAACTAAATTTGTTCAAATTCGCCCTCTACGTACAAAAACGGCAGTGGAGGTGTCAAACGTGCTTCTTGACATATTTTGCATATTTGGCGCACCATCAATTCTACAATCTGATAATGGGCGCGAGTTTGCGAACAGCGTTATAGCAGAATTATGCAGTAAGTGGTCAGGCTTGAAGATGGTACACGGCAAACCTCGACATAGCCAATCGCAAGGCAGTGTCGAACGGGCCAACCAAGACATTCAAAATATCTTGATGACGTGGATGAGTGATGAAAAATCCTCAAAATGGTCGGAGGGTCTTAAATTTGTACAATTAAAGAAAAATTCCGCCTATCACGACGGTATCAAGAGGACACCCTACAAAGCGATGTTTGGAAGTGAAATAAAAGTGGGTTTGAAGTCATCGTCTTTGCCTCATGAAGTAACAAACCAACTAACAACGGAAGAAGACCTACAAGAAGTGATAGATAACTTTAAGGAAAATGACTTGAACGATGAACAACAGACCTCCGAACTTCATACCTCAGAAAATACCTGCCACCTTTGTGAAGAACATGGCATTTTGATTGACGACATGACATGCCCTCTTTGTTCAAAAGAAACAGATATTGAACATAATCGTTCAGAAGCGAAATTAAATTTAGAGTACCAAGCCATTAAAATGAAACAAAATTCAGCTGCAAAGTTTCCAGAATGTCATATAGGCGATACAGTAAGAGTAAAGATACCGGAAGTAGATCGAGGCCGAGGCGATTTTAGGAACATTCTATTGACAGTCTTAGATAAAAATGAAGACGGACTTTATAAATTGGGCAACGAAAACGGTACAATCGAACAGCTTTTTTCACGAAATCAGTTTACAGTTTGTGAACAAAAATTCGTAGATTTGGAAAAAGTGTCATCAGTGAAAATGACTATTCGCCAGCTTGCTAATAAACAGTCAACATCAGGTGGACAAGGCTTTCAAAGATGTCATTGCAAGACAAAATGTGGTACACGCAAATGCCGTTGCCGAATAAATAATGTTCTTTGTAATTCGAAATGCCATTCTAGTTTATCATGTTCCAACAAATAGCCTCATATTATTTAACTATTGTGACTAGATATTGTTTTAAGTAATTTACATTGAAGAAGATTTATTTTGTAATTTTGTTTTATTTTGAAATTTTAAATACCTACAGAAAATTCTGTAATGACCAAATAGTTACTTTTTATTTTATTTTAATGATTAGGTTGATATTGTTTTAAGTAATTAAGAAGAAGTTTATTTTGTAATTTTAAATACCTACAGAAGATTCTGTAATGACCAAATGGTTCCTTATTATTTTATTTTAATGATTAGGTTAATATTGTTTTAACGACGACACGTTTGGTCTAGTGGTTAGTAACGCTAGTCACAAGACCAAGCGGTCGCGGGTTCGAATCCCGCTAGGGGCAGATGTTTGTGTGATGAGCACGAATATTTGTACCCGAGTCATGGATGTTCAAAAAAAAAAAAAACTAATTAAAATTTTGTAATTGTAATAATTGTTACTTTGAATACCTACATAGTACATAAAAGTATGTGTAATGAAAGTGATTATTTTTTAATAAAGTTTTCGTGTCAAAATAGTAAACATTATTACATTGTTTCCTTTTCCATTTCCTTCTACATTTTTAGCCAAGGACCTGCAGCTACACCTAAGTTTAGCCGGCTAAAGATAGAACAAACTAACATTAACATTTCGTCGAAGATAAACCTAGGTTTAGCCGGCTAATCTTAAGTTTAGGTTCACACCTACCTTTAGCCGTAACATATACATTGGTAACATTAATGTAGTTCAAATCAAATGTAAAAGTACCTACCAAGATTAATCAGTAATATTGTTGTGTATACAAATATAAAACTTGAAACTTAGACGTATTGATGATAATCCTATAAATTATTTCGAAATTATTAATGATCATGAAGCTATATCTCTCATTTTAAATTGATATTTTATTGTAATAAGTTGTTTCAGTTGATTAGTACAGAACTGTCAGTCGGTATTTCTTTGAAATAAGAACTAAGAAATACAAATCAAGTGTTGTAAAATAGCTTAAATGATCTTATACTGTTTTAAAACTGTTTAACTATGTAACAATTGTAATTAAAGACCTATAAAATAAGTTAAATTATGGTATACTGTGATTGGTGGAAAATGGCGGGGTATTATTATTTAAGGGTTTCTCACCTTTTGGAGAGGATTAGTTGTGATCCGGCAAAGCGTAAGTTATTTATCTTGATTATTGCTATTGGTTGTATTGATTCTGTGTATGTGTCTTACTATAGCTTTTGTTTCTAATTATGTTATACGGTGTTTGAGAATACTTATTCAGCTTACTATTATGAAATGACCCAAGACATAGAACATAGAATTTCTTATAGATGTTATTGTGATAAACCATAATTAATGATGTTGTAAAATGTGCCTATAAAATACTATAATTGAAGCTACCATGGGTTTTCTTGCTTGTTCTTTCCCATGACGACCTAGTTTTGGAACAAGCAACTAGTTATTCGATTAATCGACAAGCCTATTTAAAATAAATACTTAGTCTTGTCTTTCTGTGCTTCTCTTCATAAGACCCCTTTTCCTACACAGCAGTCATAGGAACTTTGATACACAAGTAAATAACCGTTATCCATCTTGACAACTTAGCATGATATGTAGGTACATATAAATATATTTAATCAATATAGTTATCCTCCCTCCTCCATTATTCTAACACCTTCGTGTGCTTTTATGCGTTGTACAAATGATACAAAATCAAAAAACAAATAACATGGAATCACATTACACTCGTAAGTACATGAAAACTTCTTATGATATTTCGAATTTCACTTGTTTTGGTCGCCGATTCATGCCGAGAAGTAAAAATAAAGTCATCCGGCCAAAACCAAGTGCAGAAAATGTAAAAAAAACAGGGCAAGTGCATGTCGGACTCGCGAACTGAGGTTCCGCACAAACTTACCTATGAAAACAGTTCGATTCCCGAATTGAGTTACGAAGAGTTTTCGAATTGTAAAAAAAAAAGTTTTTTTTTTGTGTCGTAACTACAGATTTACAATTTTCAAATTTATTTCTATATCAATACTATAAGACCTTGCTTTATGCCAAATTTCAGGATTCTAGTTAAACGGAAAGTACCCTATGCATTTTGATTCCTTTGAGAGTTTTGAAATGTACGTTTTTTGCGACATAAACGGTCGTATCTTCATTTTCCTTTAACTTGGAAATTTGATTTTTTTACAGCTTCAAGGGACCGCAGATTAGAGTTAATATACGGTTTTAATTTCAACTCGATGCCTGCACGCGTTTCTGAGATAAAGGGTCTTTACAGACAGACAGACGGACAACAAAGTGATCCTATAAGGGTTCCGTTTTTTCCTTTTGAGGTACGGAACCCTAAAAATCAATTGAAATGGTCATTCAATAACGTTTATCTATTCGAAAAGCTGCCGAAGAATTCCATTTTTCAAAATCTTTAATAGGCCGTTACGTGAAAATAAACAAAGAAAAAGTTGAGGTCGTCTATCACCCTCGGAATGCTGTCAAGATGTGCTGTGATGAAGAAGAGAAATTGGTAAAATATTGTTTAAAGGCATCCAAGTTACACTATGGGATATGCAAAGATGCATTTCAATATGCAGTAATTTTTGAAAAAAACATATCCAAGTGCTTGGGACAAATAAAAAAAGCTGGTAAGACATTTCGACACTTGCAAGGAATAACATCGTAACTCAGTTTTAGGCAGTTTTGAGTTACAATTTATATTCTAGCTGTACAAAAAATGTAGTTTTTTTTTGCACTCACTCCTGTGGGTAAATTCCTTTACGTAAGGATTGGAATAGTGTAAAAACATTATAAGTGAGTGGCAACTGTAGGTAATAAAAGGGTATATTTAGTTACACATCCTCATCATCATTGTTTATGCTCGCCATTATTAATATAACATTGTAATAAAAGATACAGTCTTGTTCTTAGATATTATTATTCATTATTAAATAAGCTATTATCGTAACCTTAAATAACTATTTCATTATTTCTGTCATAGCGAATAAAAATACTATCCAATCATTGTAACGTAAGTTACGATTATTTTCTCCGCATTAATTTGCAAGTTAGGTTAAAAGTACGATACTTATGTTGACTTACGATGAAAGTATTTGTTTACATTTCGCCGACCGCCTCCCGCGCGCTTCGTTGTGAGCAAGTTACGACGTGCGTTCACGGTAGTTTGCATAGAATATTGTTTGATTTGGACTATTTTATTGTGAATACAGTGTTTAATGTAATTCAGTTTATATAAAATGAGTCGCCATAGTAAGATAATCGAATTAGCATTAGCTAAAAGTGAAGTAATGGAAACCAATACAGGTAAGACATGATAGTATTTATTTTGTTCAGTAAGCATACATTTTTGAATAAGAATAGGAAAGTCCTATTCTCAAAAACCACAGTTCAGTATCCAGCACCGTTTTGTTAAGTCACAGAACTCAAAACTATAAACCAGGAAAGAATTTCTCTTGGTTAATTTACCTAAATTTTTGATGGTGATAGTAGCTATCAAAGGTAATTTGCGACATTCAAGCTTTTTGTTGTAAGTATTATTTTGATTGCCTCGTTGGTCTAGTGGTCGCTAGCGCGGCTGCCGGTCCTGGATTCGATTCCCAGGGCTTACAAAGTGTTATTGGGCTTTTTCCATTAGGAATTGCTCAGTAGCAGCAACGGAGTCTGGATTTGTGCTGGGTTGATGGCAATATAACTGGCGAAATGTGGGTGTACTATAAGGTGCACCTCTGCCTTACCCTTCGTGGATTACAGGCGTGATGTTATTATTTTAAACACATATTTGCCAGATATATTATTTAATTTTGTCGCTTTTGCTTTCAGGAAATGGAAATTTAAGTAACCGTAGCGATGACAATAATATGCCGATCGAAGAGAGAATGCCAGCAGCTTTTATAGAGACGGGTGGGTAAATATGAAATAATATAATACCATCCTATTATTTTCCCTTATTTTTGTACTTTATTATTTACTGCAGGCAAAGGGCCGTTTGTTGATCACCACGCTTTTTCCAAGGTAGATTAGTCATCTCAGACATGTTTTTTCTTTAATATTATGCCCTGGTTACCTCACAACGTTTTTTCATTACACATGTCGATGATAGCATATTTAAAATTATAGGTAATTTGTGAATTAATATTTTGGTTTGATTTCTAGGAAATGATTTATTAGACTTTAAATATTATCTCCGAAAACGTACTCCGGTAAAAATACAGGATGAACAAATCTCAGTATCAAAAGAAACCGAAGAGATTTACTCGCCAGTAGTTTCTGAATATTTACCGCCTGAAGATAACGGTATGTTTTTGTTATTCTTACTCTATGTTGTCCTTGAATTATTTTTTTTGTGAATAACAACAACAACAACAGCTGGCTTCTATTTGTGTACAAAGTAATATTTTTCAGTTCCTTCAGTTGCAACACCCGATGCCGATACAGAATCAATTAAAGATCACGTCGTAGATAATTACAATAATGAACAAATACAGGATATCTTGCATGAAATTGGTAAGTTTGTCAACTTGATTGAAATAAAATCAAGAAAATGATGCTTTTAAAAATAAAGTGCAATTTAAATTAATTCTGTTGTACATTTTAGTGCAAAATCAAGAGCTTAGTGACGCAATAGAGGCTGGAAGACAAACCAATGATGAACAGCCTTCAGCGACTGAAATACAGACTACGGAAGAAGAGCCGGCTACTTCATCCAATTTCAATACGAATAAAAAAAAGAAATATCCGAAGAATATTAATCCAGGTAGGAAGACTTTTGAATGAAGAAAACTGGAAAAATTCAATATGTAAAAGATAGAAAAATTTTGGTGAGGAATTCATAAACAAGAAAGGACAATTAATTCCGAAAAAACACATGAAACAGGGCTGTGGTGCTACATGTTCACGTAAATGTCAAGAAGCAATTACAGAAAACCAGAGAAATTTAATATTTAAATTTTTTTGGGAATTAGGGGATCACAATAAACAAATGGTTTCAATTCAACCAAGGCCCAAATCCAAATTGAACTGACAATTCACGAAAAAAGAAGCAAATTATTTTTCACATTCCTGGCAGACAATGACCCCACAGTAAAAATATTATCTTTTGACTGTGGTAAAAACCAACCGTTTTACCTAAAATCTCTGACCAAAGTACCTATTATTCCCGCAAGTTGTACATTTACAACTATACAATAGTTGTAGGTCAGTCTCATGCAGAACTGACAAAAGAAAATGTATTTTCTTATGTATGGACCGAAGATGTTCATCATGCAAAGGGATCAAACGAACTATCTAGTGCGCTATATCACTGCCTACAAAACAATGTAAATTTCACTGGTAAAGAGGTACTCCGACTTATGGCTGATGGATGCTCTGGATAAAACAAGAACTCCACTACTATAGGAATAGTTTCCAAATGGTTCAGCAGTAGTGCACCGAGATCACTAAAAAAGGTTGAACTTATTTTCCCCGTCACGGGGCATTCATTTATTCCCCCCGATAGGGTGTTTGGAGTTGCTGAAAAAGAGATCAGGAAGAGAAATACTATTGTACAACCTAACGAGTATGTTGATATAATAAAAAAGCATGCAACTGTTTTTCATCTGAAGGACATTGAAGTATGTGATTGGAAGACAGCAAGCCAACAAATCCATAAGGGAACTCAAGCTTTCCACTTCAAAATAATGTCTTGTAAGAGGTTCGTATTCACAAGAATGAAAGGAGATCCCCGAGGAGTTATAGTGAGAGGTGAACCTTATTACCACAATGATACCGGTTCTCGACGTTCCATAACTAAACCAGGCAAATATGCTTCAGACATATTCCCAGAACCTATCACCACCTCTCCCAAACTAAAAAAAGAAAAAATTAATGACGTAGATAAGCTACTAACGAAACATTTTGGTAAAGACTGGATGCAAAGAGAGGACCTCGACTATTACAAAACTGTTATAGACTGTCACAGGAATAATGCTAATATTAATGATATGGATGATGATGAGGAGGTAATGTGCGAAGAACATGTTGAAGACCTTGTGTTGGCGATATGATACAGATATCACTAACACAAGGTGCTTCACCATTTTTTTGGAACAATTTTATTAAGTTAATTTTTTTTTTATTCATGTTCACAAAATGTTCTTGTTTATAAACATAAATTGATCAATGCTTAACATTAAATTTGTTGAAGCATTTCGATACTACATAACATAAATAAAATTATGTTTATCGTAGTGTTTAAGTGAAGATAGTATTGGGTGGGAGTGATTTTAATTTAAGATATAAATCTTTATTGTTTATAATATGTTGTGTGATATGATTGTGAGATAAAAACATTAATATAATGAAAACCGATTTTGAATGAAGATGCTAATAGATAGATGATAATAGATTTGATGCTAATAGTTACTAAGTTCAATAAATACGTCTTAAATTTTGTTAAAATAAATAATCACTTGATTTTCATGTCAACTGTTTTATTTATTATTTAAGTACTTTCCCTAAAACATAGAACCAGTGACAACCCTATTTGAATCGTTTAGTTGGATTGTTCAAAAGTAGTCAAATCCTGACAGCTTCCTAACAAAATTAGTCAAATCCTGACAGCTTTTTAACAAAATTAGTCAAATCCACACCTTGGAAACAAAAGAAGTCAAATCCGTTTTTTAATCACAGCTGCACAATGCTTTTATTTACAGAGAATGTAAATAGAAGCATTTACTTTATTTATGTTGTTGTATAATAATCCTGAACTCCATAGTAATCAATACTTACCATCCAAAGCGTCACAACAGCGTAAATCATGACGGCATACAAAAGTTCACTTTTCTCAATTTGGCATAAAGTGGATTGAAAATTACCTCCTGATGTAAAAGCAATGCTATACCAACAATCTATCATGATTATTACATAAATTTACCACATTTTAATTCAACTCAGCCAAATAATGCGTCTGATTCCGATTAAAAACAAAAAAAAAATGATTATTTTAATTATTATTGACATTATTTTTGTAGTTTAGGTTTAACTAATTTGACTGTTATAATAAATAATAAAGAGTATTAAAAACTAATTTCCCTGCATTTTTTATTCGTATGTCGAGTCCAAAACTCACAGTACATTTTATAATTTGTATCTTAGACATACATTGTTTTTAATTTATTGAAGTACCTATTATCGTACTTTATGTGATTGTATGTCTGAGTTACAATGTAATTTTATACAGTATATGCTGTGGATTATCATGGTAACTCGAAAAAATACTGAAAATATACAAATATATAATAAAACCATCATACACAAGTGTAGCTAGGGTTCCCAGATCAAAATATCAAAAATCCGGAGAAAATTCCTGACATTCCATGAAATTTCCGGACAATCTTGTTAATTTTTTATTAAAATCGTTACGCATCGTGCAACTAAATAAACTAACAAATCGATTGCCAAATCGTTCGAATTTTGACACGCGCGCGGTGAAATGGTAAGGGGTGAGGTGGAAGCGCCTCTCTGTCGCCTGCGTTCGCCCGCGCACATGATACACCCGCGCACCGTGTGCTTTTGCTTTGAGTTTGTTTGTTTTGATTTAGTCTGGCGTTTGTCTTTGCAGCGATTAGAAGTTGTTTTGAAGTTCGTACGTACTCGTACGTATTGCGGATTCATAGTGTATATGTGTCGAAGATTACGACAATGGCATCAGGTAGAGGTAGAAAACGACAATGTACGTTTACTGAAGTGATGAAAACAAAATATTCTTTTTTGAAAGAAGGAAAAGAACCGACTGAAGCTTATTACATGATTTGTGACTGTAGTTTATCTATAAAACATAAAGGAATAACTGATATTGAAACTCATGTCAATAGTAATAATTGTGCTTATTACTATTGACATGAGTTTAAATATCAGTCTTAACTTACGACCGTTAATACTAATAGAAAAGCAGTTTTGCATCGTCGTCTTCATCAGGGAGTAAACAAAAACAGTCTGCTGCTGAAGGTACGCTCGCTTTTCATACTGTTAAGCACCACCAATCCTATAATTCAATGGAATGTACTGGGCGACTGATGAAAGTAATATTTCCTGAATCTAATATTGCGAGCGAGATGACTTGCTCAAGAACCAAAACTGAAGCAATCATCAATGGTGTGATAAGTCCATGGGTTGTTAAAAAACTGACTATTTCTTTGAAACATATTGACTATCTCGGAGTTTCTACAGACGCAAGCAATCATGGCTCAGAAAAGATTTTCCCAATAATGATTCAGTATTTTGATTACGAAAATGGAGGAATTCAAACAAAGTTATTGGATATTCATAGTACCCGGAATGAAGCTTCCGAAACTATTGCTGAAATTATTATGACAACATTTCAAAAATATGATTTATCGGAAAAATGCATCTCATTCACTGCGGACAACGCGAATGTAAATTTTGGTGGCATAAATCGCCCGTTATCGGGAAGAAACGTGCTCACAAACCTGAGACATCAATTAAATAAAGATATTATTGGAGTTGGTTGCCCGGCTCATGTACTACACAATAGCGTGCAGCATGAAACAGAAGCACTGAAAACCATTTGCGACTACATTGAAGTTAACTATGTGAAGTTACTGTCACACAGCAAGACTAGGTGGCTGAGCCTTTTTCCGGCAGTTGAGAGAATTCTCAAAATGTATGAGCCTCTGAAAACGTATTTTCTAACTACTCCACAAGTGCCAACTGTCCTCGTAAATTTTTTTGAAAATGAATTGTGTGAATCTTATTTGTTTTTCGTGCATAGCTTAATGGCCATCTTTCAGCCAAAAATTTTAGAAATTTAAAAGGAAAAAAATTCTATCATGGACATCGCAAAGATTTTGCAAACACTTATCGACACCCTGAAAGCAAGAGAAGATGCGAAATTCGTTCCACTTAAAGTTAGAGATTTGTTCTCTAATTGTAGCAGCCAGGAGAAAAAAGATGAGTTTTTGAATGACATCCAAAAATCTTATAAATGTTGTCGGGAGTATTTAAACAAATGGCGGCAGCCTTTAATGGACTTGGAAATTTTTGAATGGATGATAATAAAAAAAGACAATACTATTGATTATAACTATATTATTCCATCAATACAGTTTCTCATTGGAAAAGGGGTAAATTTGGATGATAGCAAATTGTTTGATGAAATCACAGTTTTGAATAGTATGATCAAGCAACAAAGTCAAGATTTTTTTGAGATGAATGCTAATAACCAATGGACCATTATTCTGAAGGCAGCTGGACCAGGAAAAGTTACGGAATTAAGTAAGATATGCTCTTATAATAGGTCTTTACCTATGAAATTGGAGATTTTTAAAACGGGTTGCTTTGAAGTGTAATATCATTGGATTGACTTGGAATCATAAGTTCAAATAAATTTTATATTAAAGGTATGTTATTCTTGTTTTGAAATTAGGTATTTATTGGTTTCTTTGTGTTTTATATTTTCTGTAATATTGCAGTACTTATTGAGACTTGAGAAAAATTCGATCAATACAAAATACCAGGAGAGTTTCTTACTATTGATGAAACAATGGTGGCTTTTCGTGGCAGAATTGCTTTTATGCAATACATACCTGGAAAACGACATAAGTATGGAATAAAATTATTTAAAATTTGTGACGACGACGGATATACCTACGATTTGATTGTATATGAAGGAAAAAAGACGACGCCAGCCACACAAAACATATCCTGTGAAATAGTTATGAAACTTAGTGTTACAGTACTTGAATGCTGGAAGAAGTATCGTAACTGATAATTACTATACAAGTGTCAGTTTGGCTAATAATTTACTACAGCAAAATACTCATTTATTGGGAACGCTCAGAAAGAACAGAAAAGGGCTTCCAAAAGAGTTACTGAAAGAGAAACTGAAGAAAGGCGAGACCTGTGCAATGGAAAATGAAGACGGGGTGTTAGTTCTACGCTGGAGAGACAAGCGTGATGTGTTGGCTCTGTCAACTCGACATACACCTGGTTTTGTCAGCGTGCGCAGCAAGAGAAACCGCAATAAAGTGACTCTGAAACCTACGCTGATAGCGGACTATAACCGTCATAAATATGCTATTGATTACTCAGATCATCTGATCTTGGTAGTTATTCTAATCCTGCGAGAAGATACTTGCGATGGTTCCAAAAATTGGCTATAGAGCTTATATTTAGCACATCTTTGATCAATGCCTTTATTTTGTTCAAAAAAACCAAAAACCAGACATCTAAAAAATATACAATAACTACATTCAAAGAAAATATTTGCCGTACATTGATGGGTTTGGACAAACCAGGTAACCGTGATCGAAATAACCAGGATTGCTCAGGTAGGCACCAATTTGGAAAGTCTCCGTTAGTCGACCACCGCAACAGAATAGTCAGAAAAAGATGCATTCACTACTATGAAAAGAAAAGAGAAGAAGGTTTGACAAGTGTAGAAGCATGTAAAGTAACAAAAAAAGTTTACTTTGCCCTTCAAATCCTAGTGTATGCTCTGAATGCTTTGCCAACTTCCATAGCGCCATTAAAAGGCAATAATGATGTTAATTCACTAATAAAACTAAGTTTATTTCATTTAAAACTGCTTTTTAATTCCTGTAATTAACCCTCTAGTTACCCTATAAATTTAAAGATAGAGCAACCATTTTTTTTTAATTGTGGGTATTTAAGTAAATTTTACACCTGATAGCTTCAATTTTCTGAAACAGCAGGCCATGCGCTATAAAATTAATATGAAATTGCGAGGTCGTAGCGGACCGCACGGCCTGCTAGTAAAAATACATAATGAGCCCGCCGGCAGACCGTATGGCCTGCTAAACCCGCTATAGATTTTTCGCCGCGGCCTGTACTGGTAGGCAAATCTGCGACCCGCCGGCAGACCGCACGGCTTGCTGCACTGAAAAATTTTATACACGGTGAGAGTGTTAATAAATTGTTAACAATATTTAATTTGCCATGGTACTCGTCCATGCTCAGACATAAAGTATTCCGCAAAATGATTACGAACTGTACTTGCTGTCATAGTATTGTATTGTATTGATGGCGACCTTGGTAAAGCCGATAGTTCAGGGCCCAAGATTGATGGTTGATATTTCACGCATACACTCTTCTTTATGTATAAAGTTATGTAGTAAACAACACGTTTTTACAATTTTAACTGCTAAATCAAGTGACACATCTAGAGGACGATGGAGAATTCTCCATTTATTAGCCATAATGCCAAAAGCACATTCTACATATCGCCTTGCTCGGGTCAAACGATAGTTAAAGACCGATTTAGTCGCATTCAGCAGTTGGCCACTGAATGGGCGAAGTATGTTTTCGTGTAATGCAAAAGCCTCGTCCCCAACAAAAATGTAGGGTAGATCGACATTTGATTCTTCCAGTTGTGCAGGCGTTGGCAAATTTAACGTCTTGTTCACTAAGCTTTTCCAAAAAGCAGTCTCCTTGAAAACATTTGAATCACATTCTTTGCCGTATGCACCAACATCAATGAAAATATAATTATAATTTGTATCAACTACCGCCATTAAAACAATTGAAAAGTAATGTTGGTAATTTAAAAACATTGACCCACTTCTTTTGGGCTTTATAACCCTTATGTGCTTGCCATCTATAGCACCCAGGCAATGAGGAAAATTGGCTTTTAAACAGAAGTTGCGAGCAATTTCATACCACTCATTTTTAGTTGGTACTTTCATATATGTTTCTGACAATTCTTCCCAGATACTTTGGCAAACTTCTCTGACTAAATAACTTAAAGTACTTTTTCCGATTCTGAATCCGTATCGTAGATCAGCGAAATTATGTCCTGTTGCTAAATACCTGGAAAAAAAAATGGAATAATAAATAATTATTGTAATTAATAAGATCTGTTTGACTTATTTACAGGAAAACTGGTTGTGAAAAAGTGGAAATCTATGAGAGACGAATGGATGAAATGTCATAGAAAATTAAGCGAGAGCAAGTCGGGATCGGGAGCTAATCCATCAGTTCATAAGTACACATAATAATAATAATAATAAAAATGTTTTTTTTTTGTATGATTTTGTTTAAAAAAATATTTAAAAATGTAATTTATATGGTATTTACAATCAATAAAGAGAATAATAATAAAGTTTATTTACCAAAATAGTTACAGAAATGTACACAAGTAGATATAATTAGGAGGTAGACTTATTCTAAACATTACAGTGTGTTGCAAAAATTTCTGTACATACTTATAGTAACCCTGCCTCTTAAACTAGGATATCCTGTATTTTAAGAGACAGTGTCTAGCTTATAACTTATTTTTATACAACAGTGGACAGTGTCGATCTACCGTTTAAACTTGACAGCAGTAATAATTGTGCGTGTACGAGTAAAATGTGGAGGGGTTGTGTAGTGGTGTGATGTGGTACGTACTTGTTGTGAGTTTGTGTGTGAATATAGGGGTGAGTGTGTGTGGATGTATGCGTGAATACAGTGGCGTGCCTAGGGTTTCAAAATAAGGCAAGCCCAATAAAATTTTAACCGATTTCAAAAAAAGAAAGTTCAGTTTTCGACTGAGTATGTAGGTACCTACGTATGTATCATCGCAATTTTCTCACAAACTACTGATTAGGTACAATAAATTAAAAGCCCAAAAACAGTCATGAATTTCATTTATAATTAGGTATATCTGAGAATCAAGCACAGTTGTTTTCTATGACTAACATCGGGGGTTTCGTCAATAATAATTGAAACAAATTTTGTTTGCCTAACTTCGTAATCGATGCAAGTTTGCATCACATCGGCTACGGAATGAATAATATCGTTTTGAATTTTGTTAGATAAATAACTCGGCCCCGGTTTGTCACTTTTCTAATGCTGCATATGCTTTTCTAAAACGACATCGTATTTTGAAATTAACGAGACCAGTTCTAAAAAAATGCCTTTATTTTTAAATATTTAATTTCGTTATTTTAAAAAGTCGCTAGTTTTTATTGTTGCTAAATCTTAAAAAAAGTTTCCAAACTCGTTAAAAATCTCCAAGATCTCACAACGTCGCTAAAACGGCAACACTGCAGAGTTGGCAAGGTGACAAGGTCACGCATACGCGAGCAACTTCATACGAATGCCCGGCTTAAATCTTCCATACTGATCGATTTGTAGACGCATAAGGTCCTAACTCGTTATACGGCACATCGCTATAAGTGCGAAAGTGACAGAGATAGTATTTGAAAGCCCGGTAAAAGCCGGTACGTGTAAGCGAGATAGATATAGCTCTTGCGTAGATGCTGCCAATGCGAAACTCTGCGCGCGCTGTGTAGTAGTGTGGCATAGGTAGATACTTTGTGTTATTTTGATAAGAATTAAAGCGCGCGAACTTTTAAATAGTTCGGGTTTGATATTGATTCTCTATCGAGCATTTTAGTAAGGCATGCCTGGCTTTTCTGCTTGTATGAAGGTACCGCCACTGCGTGAATATGTTTGTAAGTGAGCGTTTTTCATTTAGGCGATGTAAGTGAGTAAAGACTCCGTGTATAAGTGAGTATTTCTCAAAATAAATGTACGTAACGAAATGGTTGTTACGAAATATTGTTACGAAATTGTCCTAAAATGTAACTAAATAGTAAATGTAAGGCTTGTTACACAATGGCGAAACTTTATTATAAATTTTATCTAATATTCTTGATTTTTCCTCATATAGTCAATCTTTTTAATTATTACTTGTATTTTTTTATGTTGTTTTTGTTGTTATTGATTTAAAATAAAATATTTATTTTATTTATTAATTTATTAAAAATATTTCTAAACTATAAAAAATTTAACCAATTAAACAGAAAACAAATAATTCTTTAACTTAATCACTATCCATTAGTGCTTCATAAACTTGACTATCTTTAAACAATTTTTGTTTTTTCTGAGGCTCCTTTGCTTTCACAATCAGATTTTCTGGCTTTGGTTTTTTAGTTTGCTTTGGCACATTTATGTATTTATTTAGTGAAAGCGGTTTAAGTCCCCTATAAACCACTTTCTTTTTGGAATGTATATTTTCAATTTTTTCGTCTTTAAGAATAATCAGTCCACGTGTTTTGCTGTTGATTTTGTTAGTATCTTCAATTTGCACGATATTCTCATTATTTATACTATTGTGTTCATGTTTAATGTTTTCTTCTATAGCATTATTATTTTGTATTGTGACATCTCTGTTAATGTTATCAAAATCGGTTAAATTGAACTCTTGTTCATTAAATGACATATCATCAAACATATTATAATCTTTTAAATCATCTTTGATTATAACTTCGTCACTTAATAAATCTCCGAGAAAAATTACTGGCATTAAATTGGTATCAGTTGTTAATTCTTCTTCCATAAGACTTTTTAATTCTTTATTTTGTTGATTTTCTGCCTCAACTGTTCGTCTTAATATATCTGTTCTATGAATTGAAAGTTTTTCTTCTTTGATAATGTCTTGGTATTTTAGTGTACTTTTTCCTTTCCCTTTTCCTTTTCCTTGAATTGTAGAATTTGTTTCGTCTTTACTTGTTGTCAATCCTTCTGCCTTAAGGCATTTTATTTCAGTACCATAGAAAGCACGGTTTGCAGACATACATCTTGATGAAGACAACATGGTCACTTTTTCTTCTGCTGCTGGTTCTTGTGTCTTCCCTTCTTCCTTCACAGATGAGTCCTGAAATTTAAAAAAAAATATATTATAAAATAACCCTTGTGAAATATTTGAAAATTCTAAATTTTGAGTGTTATCTCATTATCTGTCGCTTATTTTTTATCTGTGTTACCTTCTCTTTGACATTGAAATCTGTTTTCTCTAGAATATCTGATCTCTCGATTTTCACTCCTAAGTTTTCACAAGTCTCTTCATTATCTGTATTATTATTGCCATGTAAAGCATTGCATTCATCCTCTGATACCATGTCTATCAGATCTGAATCACTATGAATACTTATACTGATATCGTCATCAGTCGTAGTAGAACTATTTATTCTTTTGAGTCTTTTCCCTGCTGGGTTCTGTTTTTTTCAAGACTTTTCGTTTATTGCCACGTACTACAGTTTTCATGTCTGTGTGGGTGTTGGTTTTAACAAGCTGATGTTCTTTTCTACAGTAACAATCGCAACAGGTGTTTTTATGGCAATCAAAACAGCTCAGCCATTTATATTGAATTGTCGACTTGCCATCTGTTGAAATTTGATGCAACTTCATAGTACCTTTTATAGGAATTACGTTGTCAGGTATAATTTTGGTCATCTCTTGAATGTCGTTTTCGTTTATATAAAATATTTTTACTTTGCTGTTAACCTTTAAATAGTCATATGCTTCTTTTGCGTTGGTTATGTCGTTGCCGTATGAGATATGATTGTCTAATTGTCGCTTTATTGCTCCCCCAATCCCATCAGCAGGGCCTTTGCCATGCGATGCTTCGAAAAAATTCCACGTTGCATATTCAAATCCAAAGTCTTTTATTTTTTTTTGAAACATGAAGAAGTTGTTTTTCTGGCGGTACTGTGTTGCAGGGCTATCAGAAAATATATGCATCTTTTTAATGTTAAGTTCTTTACATAGTTTCATTATTGGATCTAAATGAGCCCAGATTGCTCCAGGACCATGCTCATTATTTGGGGATATGGAGCATATTCCTTGGGGATTCATATTTTTTCTATAAAGTACACAAGTGTGCAGTGTGACTTGATTTCTGGATCCTCCGAAGTGTACAGCCTGAATTTCTTCAGACTGTTTGCATGAAAAGTTTTCAGAAAAATCGCAAATCAGAGCAGCTTCGTCTTCATCAAGGTTCACAACACATTTTTTCCAGGCAAGGTACTGATGTGAAACATTAAAGTAATGAATTTTAAATTTTTGAACATCATCCTGGAATTCCTTAATTAATGTACTCGCTGTTCCTTTCACTACTTGTTTTGAATACTTCTTTGTCTGCTTTTCTTCAGTTTTCTCCTTGCCAATTTTAGTATAGGTGTGTGTCCCCATTTTCCATTGAAGCCACTGTATGGGACTGTTTTCATTTATTGTCAGATCAATAGCTAGTTTTTTATCTTTGCATTCAGAACATTCAGAATACATACATTTAAAACATTTGTCGCAAGTCACTTCTTTCATAATTTCATCGATGTCACATGTTTGAAGCAAACCTAGTTTCTTTAATGTTACAGCCTTGAAAGATAAATTGCAATGCTTTATGCATGCACAAGTATTCCGATCTTGAAGTCTTGGTTTCACAACGGAAAACGGCCGGAACCGATAAAAAGTTTGCAAAGACGCTTTACCACCTTCAGCCTTATATTGTCTATAGAGCTTGTATATTGGGTTAATTAAGTATCTCTTTTGTACTTTTTCTTTATTTCTTGTTATGCACTCGTTTTTTCCCGCGCTAGGTCGACTAACATCTTCCCTCTCAAAGAAATCTTGTATATCTTTCTTATATTTTTTTATTTCATTTCTAGTCTTCATCGTTCTAATTCTTCCTTTAAGACCCAGAGCATGAGAAATAGCTGTTTTCAATCGGTGTTTATTTGCAATTTCGTTTGTCGCTACTTTTTTTAGTACTTTCTTTTCTTTGGGATTAGCTTTATTAAACTCTGTCTTTAACGAATCTGTTATTGTATTTAGTAAAAGTAACTTCTTTTTAACCTTTATTTTTTCTGCCTCAGAAATATTTGGTATAGTTTCTTGTAAGAAACTATTTGTTTTTGTTAATGGTGTTTGATCACAATGTGGAGTTTTAGCAGTTTCAATTGAAACAGTTGCAGGCTTAGTTTGTTCGTGTAATACTTTTTTAGTATGTCCATTCGCATTTTCATGCGATTATAGGCCTGCCTTAAAGTCTTGTTACGTCGTTTTAATTCAGTATTTTCTTTAGTAAGCTTTTTCAGTCGTTCCCTTAGGATACTTGAATTGTTTTTTGGAGTTTTTATAACTTCTAATAAAGAAGTAGTGTTGCTTTGTGTCGTAGTTATAGATTTATTTTTTATTTGAGCTCTTTTAGCATTTATTTGTCTCCATTTTGCTCGTAGCTCTTCTTTGTCGTCTTCTGTAAGAGTTTCTTTTTTCTTTTTATATTTTCTTTAACTTTTGTTAAATGTTTAACTCTGATTTTTTCATATTTATCTGGATTTGCCTTTTTTAGCCTTTCTCTGTAAGCTTTTTGCCTTTCGGCATTCGTTTTTGGTGCCATTCCTAGAAAAAAAAATACTATAGGCCATCAGGTAATTATCAGGCTAAGAAAATTTTAATAAAAATCTTTTTTCAAACAGTCAGATGCAGTTTGTGGCATAAAACCTACTCCATTAAATTAAAACCACATCCAACACCAAATGAGCCGCACAACGAAAGATAGGACTTTTAACGTAATAATTTAAGGGCTTAATGATGACCACTACATAGCTCATAAAAACTTGTAACTACAAATCAAATCCAAATACCACAAAATAGATAGATACAGAAGTCAATCTCATGTATATATTTATTTATTTATTTATTTATTCTTCATGCAACATAAAGTACAAGGGCGGACTTAATGCCTGAGGCATTCCCTACCAGTCAACCTAGGGTGGTGAAGAGACAATATGGTAGGTGAATAAAAAGAAAATATTATACGAAAAACAAGAGTAAAAAAAAGTATATCTACATATAATTAAAATACACATATATATATATATATTTAAATATATACATGTATTAATATAAAGTAACGAAAGAAGTTTTGAGACGATTCTGATATTGGTGGAGCAAATGATTCCGCAACCTCCGCTTAAATGCATATCGACTTTCGGCCGTCCTGATATCGAGAGGAAGCGCATTCCACAGAAGGATGGACTGTATATAGAAGGAAGAATGGACAAAATCAGAAGTATGAGAAGGACAGAGCAGTAGGAGATTGTTAGAAGAACGCAGATTCCTTCCTTGTGTATGTACTTCACTTTTCATACCCACGCTCAACGGTCGCGCTAGGGTTGCTGTCCTGTCGCGAGATGCGCGCGTTCAGGTGCGGCGGCGGCGCGGCGGCGCAGCGGGCGGCCGCCGAGCCGAACAGTTCCTACGAGTATCCTTATTGTTTACCTACGGAGTGCGTTACCCAGGCAAAATGTTTTGCTTTAGAGAGATGAGACTTAAACAAATAATTAGTGTATCATGAGGAGCAATTTGTTTACTAATAGCAAAATTTGTTTGAATTGTAGTTTTTAAGTTATTTGAGAAAAACAAATTTTGCTGGAGTAACGTTTGAAACGTTACCCAGGCAAAATAGTCTTTCAAAAATTAGTTTCAGCACGGAACCAAATACATGAATAGATAGCTTTTGTTGCGTAGTAAATGTTTATAAATAGCAAAATTTGTGTGTGGTATAGTTCTTTAGTTATTTAAGATTTTGCTGCGGTAACGTTTTGGGATTTCCCAGATCTCGAAAACGGCTCAACGCAGAAGTTTGAAAAAAATACCAATAAAAGACCTCAATTTGTTTAAATTTGTTTAATCATTAGTTTTTGATTTGGTTGACGTAAACCAATGTAATTAAATGGTTTCAAAAATCAGAAGAAACGGGTTTGCAAGTAAACCAATACACTTATAACCAAATAAACAGCTGTAAAAAATACCCGTGGTTCGACGCTTGTTTACATCAGAAATATTAGATTTCATACTTTACACATTAAGAAGATAAAAACAAATTTGATTTATTTTAGACTGGTCGTACTTTAGCGATCAAATACGCAGTTCCCATAACATTAAGAAACATGGCATACTTTAAACAAATTAAAATGATTCCTGAAAATTCCTTCCTGTTAATTGCAGCTTTGAATTACGGCTCTAATGAAAGTTATCTCAAAAACAAGATTATGTCAGCAATTCTCTAATGAGCCGACCAAATTGAAAAGGTCACATAAAAGCGACCGCACCATACATAAGCGCAACCATCTGAAATGAACAGGATAATATAGATGTTTTGTTAGTACAGTTGAATACAAAAGTTTTCTGGTCAGGTTAGTTAAAATAATAAAATGGTTAAGATTCATTATTTTTATTTAAAAAATCAGTCTCATACAAATTATATGTATTGCTTTGCCTTAGCATCAACATTTTTAGAGAAAAATCACAGATAAGTTATAACCTACTTACTTAATTTTAATATTTGGATACATTAATAGTTTGTACAATTTTCCTTAGGAGGTACTAATAACGTAGGTTGATAGGTGGACTCCATTTCACCTCGACTCACAGTATGGCATTTTAATATGAGTTTTGTTACGTGTTACTTAGAGTGAATATTTTAACATTACATGTGACTGCCACAGGTGGATAACCCGTGAACCAATCATTGTCAAAGCGTCGTAACCTTCTTTTAACTTAATGTTGAAATATCCACTCTAAGTAACACGACATAAAGCTCATATTTCAATACCACAGTGTGACTTGAGTTGGAATTGAGTCGGCGTTGTGTGTGTAATGTGCAAAGCACATTTAATGTTTTTTTTTACAAAATATGTATTATCGGCTTGCCTATATTTCTTGCCCTTATGAGGGACGGTTTCGAGCATATTCTATAAAAAATGTATATAATCACAAAACTTTTAAATGAGAAAACAACAATATAATAAAAATCTTCCAACAATTATATAAAAAATAAACAACTTTTACACTTATGTACCTATTTAAAAATATAGGAAACAGTACAGTTTTTATCATTAATAACTACTAATATCACTCATAATCACAGATTCGTACCTAATTCAATAAAATTTGTGTGGTCATTGGGACCGTATAAAATTATGTGTTTTATGCTTCCAGTCTCTAACGTTTTAATTACCTACACTAATGAATATATAATCAAATGTGGCATTATGGAGTTTTTGCATTTCTGTAGTTTACAGTACAGATCATCGTAACATTCATATTGTTGAGTTTTCGTTCTGTAACAGTATGCTCTGTAATGTCCAATCAATGTGGAACTTGATGGTGGGTCAAAATCAATTACTGCCAAAATCATATACTGTTGGCCATTTAACTCTATATTAATGGGTATATCATTCAGGTTAACAGACATGTCATGTAGTTCGAAGAAAAGTAATGGTTTTAATTCATATGTAAAATATACATTTCCTGTCTCGCATACAGGACACAGTGAAACATTATCATTATTAATACACGATGTGGCAGATTCTTCCAAGAAGTCAATACCCTTTTGTGTTATAATATTTATATTTAAAGATATATATTTACAATCAATTTTCTTTGGTTGTAATGCATTTGAGCATGTGTCATTTGAGCAACACCTCTGTCTGGTGGCAGAAAAGTATATGTTGCTCATGAATACCTGTTCTAAAATCATTGTTATATTACATTCACAACTGATAATATTTTGCTGTGACTTTGTTTTATCAAAAAGGTCAATCAATAGTTTGTCACGAAGTTCATATAATCTTTTGCAAGTTTTTCTCGTATTAGATAATTCTTTTATGAATGTTGTTAAACCATCGCTAGCACTATTTAACTTTTCTCTGAAAGCAGGCCTGTCTTGATAAGCTACACCGAATGCTTGCGCGAGGGAATCAAAAGCACAAGTGTTTGTTATAAGTACCCTGTTTTGGTGTACATAAGAATATGCGACGTTACCATTCTGTAATATGTATATGGAGGTAGCTTTTTTTGATATAGGAGTGGGTATGGTAAGTCCCCGCCAGTTTTCAACTTCTATAGGTTTATTTTGAAAAATTGATTGAATATCAAAATCTGACGTATCAGTTAGGTTCTCTTCTTCTTCTTCTTTTTCAACTGACTTCGGTGCAGAATCAGATATAATTAACTCTGCTGAGAATGAATCTCGTTTTTGTTCGTGTTTGTCTCTAATTTTTACTATTTTTCGTGAGAAATACTCATAATTTGTTTTGCGTTTTTCCTTTTTGTTTCTTAGTTTTAAGGCCTGTTCTTCTTTGTTCTTAGTATTCTCGTGTAAAATTTGACTAGAGCTTAATTTTATGGTTCCGTTAATAAAACTATAATGTTGTATAAGAAATTCGTCTAACCGGACGCGTTCAACTTTGGTCTCAAAATATATAGTTTTGATGTCCTTAAAATGATTTTCTACATTTGAGCTGCTGGCATAGTCTTTGGCTCCAGGAAAATAATCAGTCATAATATTGCCCCACAAAGGTAATTTTTTCAAAAGTCTTTTAAGAGTGTTGTTAATTTCCGGCAAAAAAAAAGCATTTTTCATTGGTGTAGATTCAATTAACTGTAAATATAATAGTTCTGTATTCATAATGTCATCATAATATTTTATCAAAGGCATAGGGCCACCGTGTTGCTCACTCTCTTCATCTTCTGTTACAAAATATATTTCTTCGGAACTGTCCTCTCTTTCATTCTTTTCAATTTCGTCTGTGTGTCTTAGATATGTTTTTATTTGGTCGCTCAATCGTTTCAATGCTTGTTCACATTTCGATGCCGTATAATCAAGATCGGTACTTATATATTCATGAAGAGAAAGTGTGATTACATCTTTAATAATTAGTTTTACTTCGTCATAGCTTCGTGATTGTAGTATCAATTTGATGCAATTGATATAAAAATATTTGCATGTTTCAGAAGTCTTGTCAAAACAACTTTGTGTATACAGTTTTTTAAAAAAATGAGACTTATCAAGTCTGATGTAACAAGCAGGTATCTTGCCTTTTTTTTCCTCAACTATTGCAAAACATTGTCTTAAATAGTTATTCAAGTCCGTTTTCAAAAAAGTTTTCGTTATGGCCGCTATTAAAGCAGAAGAATCATCACAAATTATTTCATTTGGAAGGACTCTTCTGTTTAACCATGTGCTTAGCCATGTGGCTATTGTTTCTGTTGTGTGTGAGTCAGAGCACATATAACAAATTGGAACACTAGCACCCAAGGTATATGCTACGATGGCATATAAGAAAACATGTTTGGGATTTTTATATTTTAAAAAATCGTTTGCTTCGGGTGGCTTTATTGGTTTAAATAAAGATCCAGTGGCATCAATAGACAGGATTTTATATTTGTCTTCCAAGATGTCATCGTAATATATACTTTGCTCAGTAGTCCAAAAATACAATATAAATGGAACAAGAGACATTTTTTTTATGAAACTGTCATACGGTGGGCTACAGGTCATGGCATACAGTGATAAAATAATATTTTTATCAAACTGAAGAGCGCTTCTAGCTTCATGCCGGTATTTCCTCAAATTTAATAATTTAGGCAAAGTTGGCGGTTCTTTTGGATTATCCATGCTCATAACTTCATCGGCCGTTGAATTTCGTACCCTTAAAGCCTTAATGTTTTTAAGTTTTTCTTTGTGCAGATTAACCCGGTGTGAAGTTAATTTATTTTTAATTCGAGGGTCATGCCGAAAGCCTTTTTTCAAATTTGTAAGAATAAGCGTTACTTTATAAGAATTATCAGCTGTTTCGGGGGATATTGTCAAGAACAGACTAGCTTTGCATTGCGTACAACTTCCTGTACATGTGATGTCGTTATTTTTGAGATCAGTAGGCACGTAATTGTTTTTAAACGAGAATGTGCATTCTAAATCGGTTTTAAAAAATATATGATCTTGCATTTCGTTGGTCCACTTATTTTGTGCGAGATGGTGGGATTCAATAGGCGCAATTTTATAGTAGTCATATTTACTCATTTCAAAAGAAACTGTTAAATCAGAAGGAGCTTCTACAACTGCATGCAATTGTGTTCGATTATCTTCACAATCTCCGCGAGAATTAAAAAATAAAACTTTATTTCTCTTCGCAGATATTTGCAGGGCTGCTTTGCTGACTTCGTGATTAAACTGAATACGCAGTTCTTGTTGTATGTGGTCATAAACTTCATTTGAGATTGGGGGAATAGAAACATTAAATATATCCTTATATTTGGAGAACACAACTCTTAGGTCGTCAAGGGGCACTTTTACTTTTCGGCCTGCCATTTTATTGTACCTGCTGGTACTTCACTGGTATGTGTGATTTTCCGAATATAAAATGAACTGACATGAACAACGGTGTGAGTTGAGGCTTGCACATTCTGCTCCCGAAGCCATGAAGTGCAACTACCTGAAAAAAAAGCAAGGCACACATCACATTTACATTAATATTTTCATTACCTATCATTTTAAAAATCTAGTACACTTGTCTCGCCATTTGCGCAGAAAGACATTCGCACGAATGGATACTTGCGCATAAAGACATTTGCGAATGCACACTTCAGTAAAAATACTGTAGGTGTACAGTACCTTCAGTCTTCTCAAGATATTGCGCGAAAGGACATTTTAGCAGATTAAAAAGGGTGTCGTTTTTAAGGTTGGGATCGCCAATTACCAATATGCGATAAATGCCGTAAAAAATCCAAGATGGCTAAAGATAAACCGCTTAAGCGCTTGCGCAGTGATGAGCTGGGTTTTGTTAGGCGTGGCGCCATTCCTACGCTTTGTTGTACGTATACTGAATTTCGTGTGATCTGATTGCAATTAATGTGTATATAAAGTACCGTGTATGAAACAGCACATATCTAACTAGGTATTGTAACACTCGTGTATAATACCCCTCATTATACAAGTTTCATAAACTATCATTACCGAATACTCACCGGACTTGTCAAACACACTTCAATATAATTGAGAATAATACTAGATTCGTTAAAGCGCTTGAAACTTTATGACAGTATAGCTTAAACGTATAAAAACTGTATCCTTTTTGTTTTGTTTACGTTAAGTCTAAGAGCAATATCACAACGCGATTGCCTAGCATGGCGTAGGTATAGAATAATTAAAAGTTAAAGCCGCTGAGACAAAAACTGAGACCGCCACGTTGTTATTTTAGCCAATAATCACACACACAGTTTTAAGCAATAAAGAGATGAGTCTGTCGTAAAACAATAATATTTCATATTTTGCGCGATATTCTGGTTCAATATTTCCATGATAGCCATTGAAATGATAAAAAAACTATATACTATATTTTCCTAATTGTAATGAAGAAAATGGCAAAGTTTTTTTTTGTGCCGGGGCTAATTGTGTTTTGGGTCACATTTGACGAGTTTTCTTTATTCTGATTCACACCAAAAAGCGTACATTAATATACGCTGAATGACTATTTTATACTGAAACACAACTGTACTGTAAAATAAAAACATTTAATACTCACATCGTTCAAAGACGTCGTCGTACACACACACATAAACCACAAGCACTTCTCTCCAAAACACTTGGTTCACGACTGATTGTTTCATTGGTTCGGTCGGAGCTAGCGTACCCATAGATAGAGCGTACTCAACTACTCACAGCTAAAGAGTAAGTAAGACAAGGCATATAGCTGTTGCGTTGCAACGATGCGCGCTGCTCTGACTAGCATCAAGAACGTTAAAACGTTTTTAGCGTGGCTTTGCGTTGTGGTATCAAAATAAAACATTTGGTTTAACAGAAACAACAAATTAAGTACTAAAAATATAGCTACATGTATATATGTTTGTATTGTTTTAAATCACACTATAAATTATACACTATGATATTACACTTTTATTAACTAGTAAAAATTGTGTAATATGGTACTGCACTTAAAAAATATTAAAAAATCGGCTTCACGAATAACGTTTTTCTGCTTAACTGTACAAAACATCGGTTACCAAGCTGCTAATTTGCGAAGATTACCCGTACGTACGGTGCAGTCGCTTTTACGTGACTTTTTCAATTTGGTCGGCTTATTAGAGAATTGCTGACATATTCTTGTTTTTGAGATAACTTTCATTAGAGCCGTAATTCAAGGCTGAAATTAACAGGAAAGAATTTTCATGAATCATTTTAATTTGTTTAAAGTATGCCATGTTTCTTAATGTTATGGGAACTGCGTATTCGATCGCTAAAGTACGACCAGTCTAAAATAAATCAAATTTGTTTTTATCTTCTTAACGTGTAAAGTATGAAATCTAAAATGTCTGCTGTAAACAAGCGTCGAACCACGGGTATTTTTTACAGCTGTTTATTTGGTTATAAGTGTATTGGTTTACATGTAAACCCGCTTCTTCTGATTTTTGAAACCATTTAATTACATTGGTTTACGTCAACCAAATCAAAAACTAATGATTAAACAAATTTAAACAAATTAAGGTCTTTTATTGGTATTTTTTTCAAACTTCTGCGTTGAGCCGTTTTCGAGATCTGGGAAATCCCAAAACGTTACCGCAGCAAAATCTTAAATAACTAAAGAACTATACCACACACAAATTTTGCTATTTATAAACATTTACTACTCAACAAAAGCTATCTATTCATGTATTTGGTTCCGTGCTGAAACTAATTTTTGAAAGACGATTTTGCCTGGGTAACGTTTCAAACGTTACTCCAGCAAAATTTGTTTTTCTTAAATAACTTAAAAACTACAATTCAAACAAATTTTGCTATTAGTAAACAAATTGCTCCTCATGATACACTAATTATTTGTTTAAGTCTCATCTCTCTAAAGCAAAACATTTTGCCTGGGTAACGCACTCTTACCTACGGGCGCTTACCTACCTACCAAATTGTTCTGTATTACATTAAAACGAACCATCAAAATACAAGCAAATACCTACATAACTCTGAAACAACTGGTACTAGCTTAAAAAAAACGATAGCTCACCATTTAATTTTGAATTTAAACAAATGTCCAATGTTTTTTGCTCAAAAATTGTACAAAAACCTGACCTGTTGGTCTAGTGGTTAGTGGCCCTGACTGCTATGCCGGAGGTCGTGGGTTCGATTCCCACCCAGGACAAATGTTTGTGTGATGAGCACGATCGTTTGTTCTGTGTCTGGGTGTAATTTATCTATAATATGTATATGTATGTATTTAGAAATATATAAGTAGGTTTATCAGTTGTCTAGTACTCATAACACAAGCTCTGCTTAGCTTGAGACTAGACGGCGTTGTGTGATAGGTATGGAATACAAAAAAAAAGTTCACAGACGCGTAACACGGATAGCGCTCGAGCTCGCATTGAGCTGAATTGAGCCGAGATATCGTGTCCGTGGGCGGTGTCTGTGTGTACGTTGCTCGAGCGCGCTTTGTATATGTAGACTGTCTTCTGTACCTATCTATTTTGTGCAAATACCTACATTATTAGTGCGTAATTAATGAACTTTAACGTAACAGGACAGGTCTCATTTTTTTTTGGTACGTAATAAACGTTTAATACCTGTCTTGATTAATAAATGATGAGTTTGTAAAACTTAGTATATATATAATATAATATATATATATAATAAGAATTATACAAAACAGACTTCTAAAACTCAACAGTTTGTTATAAACTGAAACTGCAATTACATATATGAGCTTAACCTTTTGACGTGCGTAATTAGAGACACAATAGTAAGACAATGGCTTGCGGGCGCCGGCTACCGCCTGAGCGTTAATGAATTAAATGTTCGTACTACACGTAAAATAATAAGATAAACAAATCAAGACTCACCTTATTGTGCAAAACTCCTAAAATATTTTGTGTCACGAAAAAGTAGTTCCACTTACACGACACGTTGCAACTGATTTTCACATTGAAAGTTGTGGCCGAGACGTCAGATCAACAACCAATCAGATTGAAGGTAGTGTTGCCCGTGTAGAAATTTAACGAATGCGTTCAGAAATTACGTAGAAGTAAAATAAAACGTAACTAAAGAGTAAGTAACTAAAAAGTAAATGGATAAGACTCATTTTGTTTTTCTCATTTAATTAATTAATTTATTATGGTACCTCATATAAAATTACTTTCATAAAGAAACTACATTTAATCAGGACGAAAATACCCAAAAATGCACAATATTGACGTGATGTAACGTATTTTATGAAGTATAACACGTACGAGACAGGTAGGGTCACAATTTGATTTTGTACGAAAGGAATAAAACATAGTTTTAAAAAAGTGTAGTAAAATTAATTGAATGATAAAATTATACAATTATTCATCGTAATTTTAAATGTTAATAGTTTTACTTTACGATTATGTTATTTGTTTTTTTGTATAATTAAATAAAAACGAGTAACTTTCTGAATATTTCGAGACACACTTATTTTTTCACAGATGTACATTTATTTTGAGAAATACTCATGTAGTCTTTCTGTAGTAGCCACTCTGTTACTGTTTGTTTTAATGTGTGAGAATTTAAATCTATAATTTTTAGATTTTTGTGAACTTTTTTGTAAATGTGCCCACTTAGGGTATAAAACTGGCGTTTAGCGAAAGAAGTTTTGTGCTGAGTACCCGGGATAACACATGTTCGCTTGTTTGGGTCGGACTTAGGAAGACTGGTGTGTTTTCTAAGAATCGATTTAAGCACAAAGAGTTGATGAACCGAAAGGACTTTGCAATCCGAGTAGAGTTCAGTAGTTGGGTATATATAGGGCTTTTTCGTCATGACTTTTAGAATCGCTCTCTGTGCTCTCTCAACTCTCAGAAGGATGGTCTTTGCTGCACCGCCCCAAACAGCAATACAATAGCCAATGACCGATTGACACAGAGACACGATTTTCAGAGTGTCAGCATTAGCCGACTGTCTGAGAGACTTGAAAATGTGTATCAGGCGCATTGTTCTGGTAGTGAGGGCATCAATTTGTTTGTCCCATCGTAAACCGTCGTCTATCTGCACTCCCAAATACTTCACACTGTCAGTTCTAGTGAGTGTTGGGCATGTACAGGGTCCTAAAGTGTTTGAGCATGTGTGAGCAGTTAAATTAAAGGCATTTGTCGGTGCGGTGTTACGACGTATTGCAAAAGGAATGTATGTGGTTTTTTGTAGGTTGAGTGTAAGTAGATTTGAGTTCAGCCATTGCATTACTACAGCCAGAACCATCTCTGCTTTTGTTTTGACTATATCCCACGTAAGTCCCTGCACGAGAATAGCAGTGTCATCTGCATACGCATATATATTACAGTCTGGGAGACTCATTCTCGTCGTTATCATTGACGTAAATAAGGAATAATGTTGGACCCAGGATACTTCCTTGAGGAACGCCATATGACACTGATTCCTCGTCGCTAAGGTACGCTTCAATTTTGACACATTGAGTACGATTTCTGAGGTAATCTATAAAAATGTCTAGTAATATGCCACGTACACCAAGAAGCTCCAACTTAGAGCCTTTCTGCTTTCCTTAGCAGGGAAAGGTCTAGGAAAATACCTAGACATTTTATCTTTTGGTCCAAACATTCAGCAACCGTTTGCGTGAAATCCAGTACAGCATCTTCTGTTGACAGCCCTGGTCGGAATCCATACTGGTTGTCAGCAATGATCTGGTTTTTGTTAAGGAAGCTGCGTAAACACTTATTGAGAATCTTCTCAAGAATTTTCGATAGCGCTGGCAGAACAGACACAATTTCTACTCCCCCCCTTGTAAATAGGGTGAACGATTACCTTTTTCAGGGCATCGGGAAAAACTCCAGTCTGTAGGCAACGGTTGCAGAGATAGGTTAGTGGTTGTAGCAATACATGTCGGCAGCTTTTTAGAATAGAAGATGGTATTCCATCCCAACCCACTGCACAGTCATTCCGTAATTGAAGGATAATTGATTCTACCTCAGCTTCGTCGACGTCCAGAATGGCAGGAGAATTTAATGTGGAGTATTGAGGGGTGTTCCCGATAAAGGGGGCCTTATTACTAGCTGGGGATGACGGACCTAGGTTCTGTGTTATAATGTCTGCTGCCAGGTTTTTCCCCATTGGGCATTTCCACGTTTGGCAGAACGTTGAACATACGAAAATGGTGGATAGTTGGGGTCATCTGCTACTTACTCAGCCCTAATTTATTTGGCCCTGGCCCACTGGATATTTTTGATTAATTTTTTTTTTATCTTTTTTCTTGTTTCACCACTTTCTTAACTTTAAAGTGTAATTTTTATTAAAAGTGGGTGAAACAGGCAATATTTAGTTTTTTTTTTCATACTTTTATGTTGGCAGATTCTTATAAAATTATTGCTTTATTCAGATGTTAGCTAGAAAAAAAGTTATGAGTCCTCAAACTTACAGAAAAATGTAAAAAAATACTTAAATCTTAATTTCAACTTGCATTTAAAAAAAAAAAAACAAAAAATGATTGAGGAGTTCCAATTCTAGCAAAACATCCCTAGTGTGTGAGCTTTCTAATGGTATGTACAGTCCTACCAACTTATCTGTGAACTGAAAGAGGACGGCACCGTCGATTCAGTGTTGCTAATTAATATAAGGTGCCCAAAATTGAGTAAATATTCAAGAAGGAAATTTCACATTAGCCATAATCCTTTAATTAATAAGAATTACAGTTTTTACAAATTAAAAACAATGATACCTATATAAAAATAATAAAATAAATAAAAAGAATTTGATCATTTACAGTTACGTAGGTACGCTATCAGTTTAGTCTCTCAGCAATAAACAATGACTTTATCTAAAAAAAAATCCAATGAAGTGGAAATTCAGCAGATAAAATATTCCACAGGGGGGGATACAACTTTCATTTAATGCGAAGTTAAGTAGGTACCTACCTTGCAAGAGGTACCTGGAATTCTAGCATTTAGTTATGACCGTACCTAACCCCTAACAACAGATTTGACTAATTATAATTAGCAGTGGTACCTAGTGGTAGTGTAATGTAATAAAAAAAAAACAAATTGCTTTAAAATGATTTATTGAAAACCAGGTTCCTTTACAGTAATTGTGATCTTTAGATGAACCTGCATACACAACTTCATCCTGGTTGTGAGGCCATACTCCGCTTATTGCCGTACCACTTATCACTATCGCTTTCGGTTTCAGTGTCACTTACCACTTCTATAATAAAATGTTTATCTAAATGCAAATCATGTTTTAAGTATTCTCCTTCTAACCTGCAAACGTGTTTACAATGCTGTGCCCACTCATGAACTATAATAGCGTCAAAAGCTTCTCTAACTAGGCGAGAAATTTCAGCATTTTTGTGCTCAATATTTACATCAGCAACTTTTCTTTTCATTGTGCTCCATATGAGTTCAATGGGATTGAGATCACAGTGATAAGGTGGTAAATATAAACATTTGTGTCTATTGTCTTCTAAAATTTTTTCAATCTCTTATACAGGATCTGGATCAGGCTTGTTTTTCTTAATTATTTCTAAAAACTGAGGTTTAGTCAAATTCTCTCCGTAGTCAATTTTATTTTGGGTCAACCATAATTGTATATCTTTTTTTAAGGAATTCGTATTTGGGACTTTATTCACACAAATACGGTGCTAGGGAGCACTATCTATCACTATAGGGATGGCTCTTGTAAATTAGGCACAAGTTTTTCAATAACCCAGTTTTTAAAGTTGGTACTATTCATCTCGTCATGATAATCACCACTTTTTGTGTTTGATTTAAACACAAGTAGTGCATTTGTAACAAATCCAGTATCTCCTCCCGCATTAACAATAATATATCTTTGCCCTTTCGATACAGGCTCAATTACTCCGTCTTCACCCTCTCCTTGCCAACATTTACACAATGTATGCGAAGAGTGAATATAGGTCTCATCTAAATAAATTATGAGCCGGGACTGGGGAGATTTATTATTTTTATCCACTGTTTAGGGAATTTAGGTGAGGGTTAGAGTGGAGGTCACCTACTGTATCAGAGATACAAATAATAAAAGTAATACGTGTTCTCGTAGACTGCGTTTAATTGCGACTGAGCTTACGTGGCGGGCGCAGCCGCCTCTACACACCTATACTATGCGCGCACACTTACACCCGTATATCTCGTCACACATACACCGTGAAATTTAAATGGTTGTTTTCCCGCAGCGAAATGGTTTTGTCTATGTAATACAATCGTTTCATAGTTATATAAAATATTAGAAACAAAAACTGGCATATTTAACATTGTGAAAAACTAAACTCGAAAGCGATCACGAACCAATAGTATACCTCCCGATATCTACGGCAGAACGACAGCAGGCCGTTGACCCGGGTGCTAGGTCACCGTCGAAAGGATTAGGTTCGAAGGCGGCTCCGTTTGATCATGTTACGCGCGGGCTAGATTATGCCGTATAATTTACACGCGAGAGCTTATTTTACTTTAAACATTTAATAAATCGGTCTTTGCTTTGTCGGCTTGTGGCTCGCTCGTTTGTTTTGCGTGCAAACTTTTATGCCGTATCACCACGTGCGAGAGCTTATTTTGGTTTGACCATTTATGCATCGCTTTCCTTTGAGGGCTGCGGCGCGTGCGACGCCAGTATTACCTACAATACATGTTACGTCTAGTGTTACTATTAAAGGCCGTGAGGCCATTGACCCACGTGCTTTTCAATCAGCTGTTATCCAACATGTTATTCAAATTTTCCCTTCATACTTTTACGGGCTTAGGACCGTCATAAATACTTTTTTATCTGCAATTTATTGAACACAAAATTAAATTAAAAAAGAAAACTAAGAAAAATTAACCAAAAAAACGAATTTTCTGAATTAGATACTTAAAAAAGTATTTGAGGCGTATTTACAAAATTTGAATTAACTTATTTACAATAATTTTAATCAGCTAAACTACTACTAATTTACAAAAGTACGAGTTGGTACTTACACTTCCCGGTAACGGAGTAATTGTTCGAAGTGTAAGCCATTCCGTTGTACACACAATCGCGCACGTTTTAATTGGTTCTCTTTTAATTTAAACAAGGTGTCTCTGTCACGACGTACGATATCAAAAGCGTCCACTATCGCAGCTACTAACGCTTCGCGACTTTCGTGTTCCTCACGATACACTAGGCGTTTGAGCTCAGACCACAAGTAAAAGTCTAACGGAGTTAAGTCCGGGCTTCTTGGTGGCCAAGGCACTGGTCCGCCGCGTCCGATCCAGCGCTGGGGAAACACCAAGTTCAAGTGCTCTCGCACGGCGCGGTGATAATGAGCCGGACACCCGTCTTGCTGAAAATAAAGGTTGTCCACGGGCACCGCTAGCGGAAGGTCGTCTAATAAGTCCGGGATAACATTTCGTAGCATTTCCAGGTAGGTTCCACCTGTTAAGTGTCCTGCCACGAAATGCGGCCCTATGAGGTGGCCATTCATTATGCCACCATTGACACTAAAACGCACTTGATGCGCACACTCGCGAATAACGTGTGGGTTATTTATTGCCCAAAAATGTTCGTTACGCTGGTTGAAAATACCAACTCGCGTAAAAGTTGATTCATCCGTCCACAAAATGTTCTTATCTTGGTTGGCGATCAACCACTGACAAAACGCAATTCTGTTCTGGGGGTCATTTTCGTGGAGAGCGTGAACACCGCGAAAATGATAAGGATGCTGTCCTTCAGAGTTGAGTAGTTTCCAGACGTAGTACTGGCTTACGCCAAACCTAGCCTCGGCCTGGCGCGTACTTCGACGCGGATCCCGTTCGAAGTACTCGATGATCTCCTCGTCGAGCGCTGGCAAAATAACGGCTGGTCGACCTCTGCCCTGTGCATGTGCCGGTGCATGGAACTGTCCATGATCTAGTAGCCGCTGTGTCGCGGCTACGATCGTCCGTGGAGATGGGACTTGGGGGTTCAGAACCCCGCGAAGACGGAGCGACTCCAAGTGTTGCCGCTCTGCGTAAAGTCGCCGGGCAGCATGGGAGTCATAATCAGCCCTAGCATACAGCTGCACCATAGCGACGTACTCCACATTGCTGTAATTGTAATGTCGATCCATTGCAGTTTACAGTGATGGCGCGTGCTGCGCGTACGACATTCGCGGGAAAACTAAGTAGGTCCGGGTCACAGCCGCGCGTGCCGCACGGGTAAAATAGGCGCCGGCGGTTTCGTTTGAAATTGTTGCGCGCAGGCTAGTTTATACCGTATCACTACACGCGAGAGCTAATTTTACTTTGAACATTTCTAAATCGGTCTTTTCTTTGTCGGTATCGCGGTGATTTTTTGTATTGTTCCGTGCAAACATTTTATGCCTTATCACAACGTGCGAGAGTTTATTTTGGTTTGACATTATTTTGTGCATCGGTTTTCTTTGTAGGTGGTGACACGAGTAGTACCTACCTAGTACCTACAAGTTACGTCTAGAGTTACTATTGTTACTCACTTTTTCGAGTTGATGAATATTTTTTTAATTATTTTAAAACAGAAACATCGTTATTTATTTACTTTAACTCTTTACTTCGAAAGTACTTCTTAAGGCAAGTCATTCTGCCGCGGGAAAACAACCAATTAAATTTCACGGTGTATAAACATTGTCCCTACACACTGCATGCAAGTACTTAGCTCTCCAAGCTGATATTTCATTACGCTCCATAAGAACCCTCCGATTTGATTGAGATTTTTTAAAACGAAATCCCACCTTGTGATGCAGCTTTCGCAGACTCTTTCGCTGTCCTGTGTAATTTATTTCTGTCTTTAAGACCTCTAGAAGCTTTTTTAACAGTAGGGACCTCTTTTGTAGCAGAATAAACTTCATGTACTTTCCTCCGTATATCTCCCATGTCAAAATCATCAACATGCACAAATCCACTTTTACGTTTTCTCTCCTTGCCTGGTGTCCGAATTTTTGTACCAGTTTCTTCTGCTGCGTGCCCTTCTTTAACTATTTTTGAAATTAGTCCTTGGCTCACACCTGAAATATAAGATAATAAAATAAATGTTAGTAGAAATTTGAAATCTGGCAGGTTAGATTGCTCACTCAGCAGGTTACCTATTAGATGTACATTACCGTTACGTTAACCTGCAGCAGAATAGAAACGAATATTTCGTGGACTTAAATAATTAGTTAAGTATCGGGTAATTTATAACAAGAAAGTTGACAACACTAACCTGTCGCTGCCGAAATTCGTTTGTATATTTGAATAATCGGAGACCCCGCCCGAGCTTCTTCTTCAAAAAAGGTTTTAATCTATAGAATAATGTTTCGAGCATCACTTTTAATAGCTTTCGGCATATTTAACTTTATAAATTCAGCCATATCACGACAAAACAACCAGAGAACCCGAATGTAGTATACACTGACAATAGAATGACATTTTAACATGACAGCCGTAGTTCCAATTTTCGCCATTTCACAGATAAGTTGGTAGGAGTGTAATTTGATTTTATAAAAAAAAAAACTTTAAGAGTTATTTCATAATTTTATCAAGTAGGACATTTTTGAAGAAACTCTACCTTTACGGAAAGTGAAATGTTTTGCGAAATTTAATACTGCAAGGTTGGTAAAAATTAAATGATCGCCGGCTTGCCAGTAGCAGTGGTGCAAATTGACATATTCCCTTGGGATGGTTGTTACACGAAGCAGGTAGAAATTTTGTCTCACTCTTGCCCAGTCATAGCGTATTTTTGCTCTCTTTCGCTCTCGTGGCACCGTGACGCCTCAGAATGAACTATTTTCTTAGTCCAGACTTAACTGCCTCTGCGATCTAACGTGCCCGTTACGCTTACGTTTGTTTTTGTTCACTTCGTTTTATTTTATTGTTATCACTAGTTTTGTTCAATTTTGTACAGGTCGAAACCACGGCGCGATCTAATATTAGTCCAACAATTGTCCAAAGTTGCCCATGTGCTCGATAGATGGCGTTGGCGTCGAGTTAGATCGCGCTATGGTTTCGTTACCGCAATCAGTATAAGTAATTTAAGAAATCTTTTTTTTGTGTGTTGTCACTTAACTTAAGTGCAAGCTGCGCCTCTTTACAGCAGTAATCCGCCCGATCATGACTTATGCCTGTGCTATCTTCGCACACGCCAAGCCCCGTTTCCTCCATAGGATGCAGACCCTCCAAAACCGGACCCTCCGTAAAATCCTCGGTGCCCCTTATTACGTCCGAAATGAGAATCTACACTTAGATCTCAAAATCCCCACCATCCAGCAGTTCATGAAACGCCTGTGCAAGCGTTTCTTCGATACTGCTGTGAAACACCGCAACCCCCTTATCGTATCGGCCGCCCGATATGAACCCTCCCTCATCTCAAAGATTCGCCGTCCTAGGCATACTCTTGTCACCCCCGACGACCCCATTACCCTGCTCCAAGAGAGCCGTAAGGAAACCAGTACAGTTCGTAAACAATACAGACCGCCGTCATTCCGTCCTCGCCGCCGAGGCCCGCCGCGACAGACCCGTCAACGTCCTCCCCGTCCTTTGCTCGAGCCAGCCCGCGCCGCTGAGCCGTAGTTTTAAAATTCCCCGTTAATAATAATAATATCTTTGTGCGATCCAGCCCGTCCCTTGCTGCCCCCCCCCCCCCAGCGACGCCCTATGCCGACAACCTCCTAGGTTGACCTTCGAGAGGCCACACAAAAAAAAAAAAAAAGTTTTTGTGTGAACCGTTTCCATGGAATAAACGTATAGTTGTGTGTGTTGTGAATTGTGATACAGTGGTGTTATTTCTCGCCTAACGGAGCCCTAGAATTTTACAAGTTTTGTAACCTGTTAGTTAAGTTTTTTGTTATTACTGTTACCTGTTGTTATTGGTAAAGAAATGGCTGCTTTTACCAGTGAGGAATACGCGGACATGTTGTTAGCGTATGGAAGCGCTAATACTAATTCGCGTGAAGCGCGAAGGATTTATCAAGAGCGTTATCCCAACCGCCGAGTACCCAGTCATCAGACATTTGCGAGTACTTACCGACGTTTACGACAAACCGGTAACCTGAACTTTCACGAACCACGAGTGAACGTAGCACGACCCGATCCTACCATTGATGAACAAGTTCTTGCCGAGTTTGACGCGGACCCTACCAAAAGCATTAGACAGATAGCTTCAATGCTTGGCCTAAGCATATGGAAAGTGTGGTCTGTTCTCCGGGCAGATGGTAGGCATGCTTTTCACTACACTCCAGTGCAAGGTAAGATTTTAAGCTATTTATGTACTGCATCTGATACGATTTTGTGGAATGTAGTAAATTATGAGACAGTTCAATTGATCGTTCCATTTAACCTTGATTTCGTTACTTTCTTTATTAGTTGTTTTGCCTCATGTTGTTCTTAGCGCATTCAATTCTAATTTCAAATTAAATTCGAATAAACTATTCCTATTCGGCCGCATTCACGTAACAATCAGGCGGCTATCGCTTACAGGATTCGGATTTCGAATTCGGTGGTCAGCGTAGGTAAACTTGCCAGCGCTTATGGCTCCTTTTCAGAACAAATGGAAAATCGCATGCCTTTTTGTGAATGTGGTCTTACGTTTTTATGGCTAAGCCATAAAGCCAAATAGGTACATAATTAAAAATTGAAGATAATTTAATTTAGATAATTGTAGAGTTTGAACTCGGAATACTGAATCTTTTATTCAGCATTGAAATCAATTCTTAGACGTGTTTTGTTTGTTCTAGGTCTCGATGACAGTGATTTTGGGAGACGTGTGCAATTTTTGTCGCCATTTGCTGCATACCGTTGTGCCCGCCTTAAACCCGCACACGCGCTCCATCCGCCTCGCACACGCCTCGCGCCCACTTAAACCACTAGTGACTGGACTACTTCGTTCACTAGGCATAGTGGCTTCCAGCCCCCCTAGCCAAGTCACAAACGATAAACGTAAACTCTCAGTAGTCTTTAATAGATTTTCAACTTTATGCTATTGGATATAAAGTTGAAAATCTATTGAAGATTACATAGTGTTTTCGTTCGTTCCGGTCGCTAACGCTCAGTAGTCTTTAATACAGGGATGGCGAACCTATGTCACGCGTGCCAGTAGTGGCACGCGGCAAAATAATTCGGGCACGCCAGTGAAAGAAGTACATGTAGGTGATTTGAAACACTAGTAATCACAGTAGTTTCTCTTTTATACATATAATTGAATAAACAAACTACTGTAAACATTACAATTTTGGGCAGCTAATTAAAAGCTAAGTTAATAGCATTTACTTTAAGTATTTGTTCATTAAATCACTAAGCCAAGATTCTTTGGCGGCACGCAATGACTAATTTTTTTTTAAATATTTTTAGTGGCACGTTCTCATATAAAGGTTCGCCATACCTGCTTTAATAGATTTTCAACTTTATGCTCTTACGTATAAAGTTGAAAATCTATTGGAGATTACTAAGCGTTCACGTTTATCGTTTGCAACTTGGCTAGGGGGGCAGGTGTCACAACATGTGCACGTTTAAACCAAAATGGATTTGACTAGGTTAAACAAAGTTCTAATTACATTCTATATGTATAAACAATGGAAGAAAGAAAAAGACAGTAAAAAAATTAAATAAAATTAAGCCAGTTCCGCTTCGGTGGCGGCGATCTCTCGCGCCGGGCCTTGGTACAGGCCATGGTCCGGAGCGAGGAGGAGTGGCAGGCGGTCGCCTCCTGCGAAGCAGTAATGCTAGCAAAGGAGGCGGCCGATCGCGTGAGGCAACGGTCCTCACGCCCCAACCGCCGCCGGGATTCTGATCCCGATTTCCGGCCACCGTCGTAGGCGCGGGCTTGCGGACGGTCAGCAATGGGTAGCTCGACGTCCGAACGTCCGTTTCACGCGCGCCTCAAGGAAAAGTCAGCCACTGTAGGGGCCCATCAGAGTCGAAGCCTACTGGGGCCAAGGGTCTGATTCTGAAAGGAAGACTCGGCCCTGGTACGAAAGGCAATGAAGGAACAGGAGTGGGTTTTTAGTCAGTAAAATTCTGACACTATCGCTCCGCCCAAGAGCGGGGGATGTCATAAGATGACTTTCCCACCGAAAAATAAAAAAAAACATCAGCAGAGGTAATAATGTCACTATTATTGCATGCGTGAATGCGCTTGAGAATTCTGTTCCTCCCTGCATGATTTTGCTTTTCATCAGCAAAGCAGAGTGCATTTTAAGATCCACATGATTAATGGTGCTCCTCCTGAGACTTTGGGGCTTGCAACTCCTAGTGGCTGGTCGAATAATGATACATTTGAGGATTTTTTAAACCATTTCATGTTAGAATCACTAATGACAATAAACTGCTCCTGATACTGGACCATCACGAAAGTCACATGTCGATTAAAATTGTAGAAATGGCCAAGAAGAATGATATAATG
Source organism: Mythimna impura (assembly GCA_905147345.3). Classification (NCBI taxonomy): domain Eukaryota; kingdom Metazoa; phylum Arthropoda; class Insecta; order Lepidoptera; family Noctuidae; genus Mythimna; species Mythimna impura. The sequence goes on from LR990341.1 coordinate 33,079,062, forward strand.
ATGTTCAAATTCCCTCCTGACATCAGCCACAAGTTATAGCCTTTAGACAAAACCGTGTTTGAACCACTCAAAAAATATCACAACAAAGCTTGCAACGATTGGCTTCTGCAACATCCTGGAACTCACTATACAGGGTGTCAGGGAAACGCTTCCGAAAACGAAGACAGGTGATAGGGCTACTGATTGGAAAAAAAAAGAACAATTTTACCTATTTTTTTAGCATTTTTCGTACACTGTGCAGTGAGAACAGTTAAATGAAACCATTATTTGCAATTAAACACATTTTTTTTTTTTACAACTCTAACAAGCAATGTATCAGCGGGCGCTTGCGCGTGACCTCAAGTTCAAAGTATGAGCGCGCTTGCCGACAGCCGCGCGGCCGACGACCCCAAGTCCACGCGCGCGTACGTGGGGAGGTGAAGGAGGAAGTGAGATGGACATAGGCTAGACATGGGTCGTACTTGCAAAATCGAGTACCAGGACTTCTAAATATTAGTTTATCATTTTTTATATCTATCTAATATTTAGTTTTTTTTTAAATAATATACCGGGTGTAATAGACACCGGCGTGAAAACGATTAAGACCACCTATTCTGTCTATCGTAGTACCTACAATATAATTATACGTAGTAATTTTTCGTTGGAAATTTAAAAAAAAAAACGGATTTTCTTATACATTTTGACCGTGTAGGTATTGAAATTTTGTAGGAAACTTGGAGATTTTTTTTATTGCCGACGAAAACCTGTGTGGCGGTTTTCAAAATGGTGTACTGAATACGTGGTAATCATTTTCGAGTCGGTGTCTCTTACATCCCGCATATTTTATAACCCAAATTAAGTACAAAAAATACATATAACTAAAAAATAGGTAAAAAATGTGTAGGTACATTATGATAAAGTTTTAGGTATTCTCCGAAAACATTTGCTGTGAGGCCGTTATGTAATCATAAGAAGAAGTTTGAATGCAGATCACTTTCGATGCAGGATGTAAAATCGTTTTTTGAATCATTTTATAAATTTAAAGACAAAAGGAACCAAGACGCATTTATATTAAAACACTGCACAGTGAAATCGGTTAAACGGAATCGTCCAAAAAATAGTAAGTATACGCCGAAATCTTCTCAAACAACATACTTCGTGTACAGTGCCACACTGAAAAAGCGATTGCCTGTTTGTCAAACTTTTTTTTTTGAATGTGCTTCAAATAAAAAAGTACAGAGTCCAAACTATAATGAAAGAATACTTTGAAAAGGGAACATTACTCAATGAGAAAAGAGGTGGTGACCGGGTTCCCCATAAAAATGTGGAAAAAAAACGTGCCGTGATGAGTTTTATAGAGAAACTACATTACGAAGAGCCCCATTATTGCCGTGGAAACACAAAAAGGCTATACTTATCAGCAGCGTTAAGTATAAATAAACTTTACCGATTATATAATTCCCAGGTTGAAAGCGAGTTAAAAGTTAAGCCATCATATTTCCGCAATATCTTTAACAGAAATTATAATTTGGGCTTCGGATCGCCTCGTACTGATGTCTGCTCAATTTGCCTACAGTTTACCGAAAAAATGAAAACAGAGACACGTGTTAACATCCAACAACACGATTTAATTATTATGCAAAGAATCCATAAATTAAAAGCCAAAGCTTTTTTTGGCTATGTAAAGGAGGAAAAACCGGATTTACTTACATTATCATTCGATTGCGAGAAAAATCTATCTTTACCTAAAACCCCAGACCAATCAGCATATTATTCGCGTCAAATTAATTTTTTTAACTTTACCATAGTACAAGGTTCGTCAAAAAGTAAACTAGATTCATCAAATGTATTTGCATATTGCTGGTCAGAAAACTTGTTTCCCAAAGCATCAAATCAAATTTCATCAGCTATTTACCATCGATTACAAAATACAAATTTAACTGGTATCAAGACAGTTCGCCTCATTGCCGATGGATGTGCTGGCCAGAACAAAAATTCTACTGTTCTGGGAATGTGTGCAAAGTGGGTGTCGGAAACTCCTCATGTAAAAAGTTTAGAGCTTATATTCCCCATAGTGGGACATTCCTTCATACCCCCTGACAGAGTGTTTGCAAGGATTGAGAAAGAAATTAGGAAAAGGGAGATAATGGCAAATCCGGAAGAATATCATGAAATTATTAAAAATTTCGCTACAGTAATAAAGTTAGGTGATGATTGCAAAGTATACGACTGGAAAGATGCTGTTGGGACTAATTTGAAGCCGGTAGGCAGGTGGCATTTTCAATTTAAAAGCTGCAAGAGATATGAACTAAAGAGGTCTAAAAAGGAAGGAAATGTGTTGGTGAAAGGAATGGTCCACTACAAACATGATGATGGCGCATTTAAATCAGTAAATCGACCTGGTGTGTTATCATCAAGTCTCAATTCACAAGAAATTTTAGCAACGAACGAAGTCAGCGTCGCAAAGGCCATAGATATCAACAAGTTACTGACTAATCATTATGGGGAAAATTGGAGGGAAATCGAGCGATTAAATTTCTATGTTCCGTTAGTATCGAATTCAATTAGTAGTAATGAAGATACTTTGGAAGATTCCTCGGAAATGATTTGTGAGCCACAAGAAACACCTACTGGTTTTTATATTTAAACAAAAGCATTAAATACAAATCTGTTAGCGTTTCTTGTGGTAAAAGCTTTAGTTTATGTTTTGTAACACTTACCTACATGTTTTTTTATGTCATATTATTTTCATTTCAATAAATAATTTCATTTAAACCCTATTTCTAATATGAAAAATAAATTTAAGTTTCAAAGGTACCAATATTTTTTATTAAAATATTTTTCTACTAAACTTATTTTGTTTTGTTTTCTGAAAAACTTACTTCTGTGCATACTCACAAAAAGTATCAAAAATATTATTGCGTAAGTACAGGTGAACTATAATGAAAATGGCGTCTTGAAGGTCGTTTATAGCAAACACAGCAAAATCCTTTGAAGTGAAATTCAAATACAGCAAGATATTGATATATAGATATCGATATTGCTGTTTTTGCTTTTATACGATTATCAGATACAGAGAACACAACAACACTACCTCCTCGGGCAACATTTTAACGCAGACTGGCGTGTGGACAACCTGTATTGATTTAAACATAGTTGCTAGCAACATTCTCGCCGCTCACCAACAATGTTGATCAACTGTTCCTAAACAAATGTTTACCATGAATACGGGGCTTAATATGTAATCAAAAGTTGCCACTGTCATCCTTGTATACTCATGAAAGGTCATTGGGCGTAATCCGACCCGGTCGCGGACATGAATGAAAATGATTTAAAACGAAAGAGTATAAATTCACTTAACATTACATAAGGTTATTTTTTATTTAATCCATGGGACAACAAAGTTTGAACGAAAAATACATTTACTTAAAAAATCGAATACCACTACTAAATATTAGTTGTCGTTCCGTTAAATAGCTACTAAAAGGTTTTCGCGAGTGCATGTGCGTCCCGTCATCCCGTGTGATGAAAACGGCAGGTATACGTTCGCTCCCTCTCTCTCACACAGTAGGTTGCGTCTCGCTCGTTGCGTTGGCGCATTGTTTCGTTCGTGTTATTGCAACCTACAAAATGAAAACCAAATTGACCAAAAAAGAGTTTATTGAACATATAATTTATTTATTTATTTATTTATTTATTTATTTATTTATTTAGTCATAGGAGAACCAACAGCTATAACAAAAGATTAACAATACAGAAGTTCTCGAAGGTGTCGCTGAGAAAGCAACCAAGGATTCCGGAAATAGATTCAACATCAACTTTACCAACATCTACAGCGGAAACAGTTCATAACTTAATCATGGGTAACAAAAAACGGAATTGTTCAGGATGTTACGATAAATTACGCCTAACACTAAGTAGCAAAGTAGCCGGAAATAAAGTTAAAACCATGTGTAACGCATGTAAAAAGACATTATGTCGAGAATGCTATAATGAAAATCATACGTCTAATATTACGGTATAGTTAATTTTCAGCGGAGTGGCCGTGTTCACATGGATAACGGCCTCCACATGTGACGATTGTATGATAAAAACGTTAATGAATACATCCAACGACACAATATTCGAATATAAATTTTACCGCGGCGATAGTTTCAGCGAGTACCTGCGGTTTAACTGTGGCCTCGTCCGTTTGCATTTTGGTTCGTGCATCGATAAGAGCAGCATTTCTAGCGCATCGCGGTATTTGCAGCCCGAAGCACTAAGAACTATCGGCAAGCACTCCTTCCTCACTTCACCATCTGCCGGCAAAATGATTTGTGTAGAGGTTCGCGTTAATGAGGACACAGACTTTATCTCTTATAGGATGACTGAACGGCAGGCGCATAGCCTCCTAAGCGTCCTGGAGCTGCATGCACGTGTGCTCAAGGGCTACAATTGGAAAACTGAGTCTGATATTTATGATTCGTGGATATACGAGAGGAGGATTGACCTCGCCGCTCATGCGGATGACCTGACTCGCGTTTTTGCAGTTGATTTAAAACACATTCTTCTCTGCAATGCTAATCTATCCATTATGGTGGGGCACCTTTTACCATTATTACTCACTAAACGTTTATCACTCTCTCTAGTTACAGCGATGCAGGTGAGTAGACGCGCACGTGAGGATGTACATGCGTTCCTCATACGTCACGTCTTTACCACTGCCCCAACTCCTGATGAACAAACACTAGCAGAGAGCCTACTCGACGACGTAATTCATCGACCTGCATCAATCAAACATGACCTCTCCAAAGAGATAAGCGGAGACCCTCCTACGAAAAGGATGCGGCTCTCAACTGAAGATATAGATTTAGCTGCTACCTGGGGCATCACCAATTTTGATCCTGACGTAATCGATGACTCATATGAGGGGGAAGAGATCGTTTTCAATCGTACGGTCGTAGAGGAGGATCCTCCAGCTACTGAACTTGTCGCCAGTGACTCCGATATTCTGCGACGTTACGATTTCTGCGCTCCGTCCACTTCCGTCGACATTGGGTTGTGGAGGCCAAGGGTTCCATCCGTTACTTCCACCCCTCCAACTAGCACTTCCGAGAGTAGTGTCCATGATGACAGCTTGGAAGACGAAGTGATTGATTCCGTTACTACTTTGCTTGATCAGAGTTTCAGAGATGCTGATTCGCGCAATCCGTTAGGAGCTGGGACATCAGGTTCAGATGGTTCGTGGTCATCGATATCGATGTTTTTTTATCATCCACAACACTAAAAACGTATCGACACTTTTGCTAACCAGTGCGGATAACGGGTCCTTAAGATCCGACAGGCAATTACTTTATTTACAAACAAACCATTAAATGCATCTACCTACGATTTCAGCCTTTTATTGAGTGTTTATTTGTCAACATATTGCTATAAAAGAATATGCTTTAATCATTATACCTATAAAGATAAGTCCTCCTAAACAAATGGAAGTCGAACGGATCTTTTTGACCCAGCAACGCACCAGAAACAAATCGTGCTTCGGATATAATAGACCCCATGCCGCACCAACTGAAAGTCATCAAATTTGACTAACGCAGTGAGCGTGTTAAGAAAGATTTTAAAATATTTCGACACACATATTTCAATGTTGCTATGCGAAATATGATGACGGACTTCAAAATAACAGCGGCTATCATCAATGCTACCAGGCGTCCTTATGAAGATAGTGTAAATGTCGACCAGTTTATTAACATTATAAATGTTAGAATGAATAGAGAGAACGAACTGGCGCAACACGTAATTGAAAATAATATGAATAGACAAAGAGTTGCTTTCATGCCATTAGATGGAAACAATCCAGATTTAAGAGACTTCCCACAGTTAACATTTGAAGAACTTATACTGTTTACATTGGGCAGCTATCATTTAAGACTTGCTAGGTTGTACTGCCATGAATACTTAAGACCTAACGGTGTCTACATGATAGAACTCTATCGTCATCAAGAATTTGTGGCATTCACATAATCATCAGCCGCAACTTTGTTCTACACGTCTGCTCTGGAGTCCGTTGGTCACTGTACTGCGGGTCCGCGCGGGGCACGGAAGACTTTATAGTGTGCGAACAGGCCACGCTACGATGGACGCGAGCGTGCGAGCGAAAGAGACAGGATGTTTACCCGTGCACATTCTATGCCGCCGACCTCAAGTTTTGGATGTAATTTTGGTTTTGCATTTTGGGTAATTTCCATTGGTTAATAAAATATTGTATGTAGGAAGAACTCCCACAACTCGTACAACTAGCTAAACTAGGTAAGCAGGCCCATTTTGGGAAATAAAGGTTGAAAGCTATCATCAGTTGTTTTATTCACTCCTAACCCTAACATTGGTGACCCCGACGTGATTTTCCACGGTCAGCACGATTTGAGCATGCACATATTGATATAATTGGGCCAATGCGACTGTCTAATGGTTTTCGTTACTGTGTGACCATGATCGATCGTTGCACCAAATGGCCAGAAGTTGTACCCGTGTATGAGATCACCGCCGAGATCATCGCCAAAGTATTTTATGAAAACTGGATCGCCCGCTTCGGATGCCCCCTAAGAATATCTACAGATCAAGGACGCCAGTTTGAATCATCATTATTCAAATCATTAATGATGAAGTTCGGTATTACAAGAATACGGACCACGGCTTACCACGCACAATCGAACGGGCAGATTGAGAGACTTCATCGCACTTTGAAGGCAGCACTTATGGCCCGTGGGGCTACAACACAATGGGCAGAGGAGTTACCAAGTGTTTTATTGGGTTTACGAACAGCATTACGCACCAATAACAATTTAAGCCCAGCAATGATGACGTATGGAACCACTCTTCGCTTACCGTCGGATTTCATCTTACCCGCAAAGACGAATATTAATGATAACGACTACGTGCGCCGCCTCGCAGAAACAATGGCATCAATAAAAACCGCACCACAATCGCACAATTGTCGCACACAGCCGTTCATTCACAAGGACCTCGCAACATGCACACATGTTTTCGTGCGAAACGATGCAGTACGTCCCCCGCTAACACCGCCGTATGATGGACCTTACGAGGTGATTAAGCGCTACGATAAATACTACAAGATCAAATTACCGCTACGAACATCAGTGATATCCCTGGACAGGCTCAAACCCGCATACATTCTTAACGAGTCAGAAGAAACTGCGGATCACGCCACTCTTGATAAAACCACACGTCCATGCACACATCCAAGCCAGACATACACCACAAGATCTGGAAGAAACGTGAAGCCCGTTGTTCGCTTTGCTTAGGAGGGAGTGATGTGGCATTCACATAATCATCAGCCGCAACTTTGTTCTACACGTCTGCTCTGGAGTCCGTTGGTCACTGTACTGCGGGTCCGCTCCGTGGAAGTCGCTGCGTCCCCGCAAGGGGGCGCGGCGGCGGGGTACAGGCTAGGCCTTTGTCCCGCGGTGGCAGGGTAGGGCCCCGTAAATACGGGACCTGCATTGGGGTGCCTTGTAGGCGGCAACCTCAAGGCAGGCGCGCTTACGCTGCTTGCCTAAGAGTAACTGCACTGTGTTCAGTAGGAGCGCCTCGGCACTGCTCCTGCAGTGCCGTTTTTCACGACATCTCGGCGGTCAGACCCCGCCGGGTGGAACCCCCGGTTACCCGGAGGAAGCCCAGCGAGAGACGACCAGCGACGAGAATGCCGGCTTTGGGGGCGCTCCCTACTGAGGATGTAGACCCCCGCCTGTTACGCTTCCAGATCGAGCCGGTCACGCTTCAGGCTCAGGGGACGTGGTGAGAGTATGAGCGGTATTGGAAATGGTGTGTTACACCGCTCATGTGGGCATGCAAACGCGCAACCGCGCTACGCGTCCGCTGCGTGAGTAAAATGTATGTAGAGTCGTGATTGTATGAGGGCTGGAGCACGCCATGCCTATATTAACTTAGAACACAACGTGCACCGGGTGCGTGTGATGATTGAGGAGTCTAATTCGTGTGAGTGAGTCGCGTGTAGGTGAAAGCGGCTCACTCAGGCGTCAAGTCCGGTGGGTTGGACACGTCCGGTAGGAGGTCACGGGGAAATCGCCTCGCGTCAGGAGGACGCGCGTGCCAGGGCGCTATGTGCTTGACGTGCTGCCAAGCGGAAGCGTCGGCACGCGAGAACATGTGGGACGCGAGGCGGACACAAAATTGGTCCAGGCTCTCCATCTCGAGGTCCCGCTGTATGACGTCGTTCCTCACCAGCGGGGGGGCGTTCGCGATGGTCCGGAGCGAAAGGTTCTGTTGCGCTCGGAGGCGTCTCTTGCTGGACTCGCTGGTGAGGGCGAGCCAAGCTGGGGCGGCATATGTGATGATTGGGCGGATGTACGTCTTGTACACGCCCAGCTTGGTACGCAGCGGGAGGCGAGAGGAGAGCACTGGGCGGAGCAGTGCGCGGGCTGCCCCGCTCTTGGCGGTGACCTGCCGGACGTGGCCTCTCATGGAGAGCCGACGGTCGATGGTGACCCCCAGGTACTTCACCTGGGGCGACCACGCGATGTCGGCTCCATGCAGCTGGAGAGGTGGTGGGAGGCGAGCAGACCCGACGAGCAGCACCTGGGTCTTACCCACGTTCACCGACAACCTCCACTTCGACAGCCAGTCGGGAAGCTGATCTAGTACGCGCTGTACTTTGACTGCTGCGTGCTTCGCGTTAAGCGAGGAGCTTATGTACGCAGCATCGTCGGCGTACAGCGCGAGCGTGGTTTCCTGCGTCGTGGGGATGTCGTCGGTGTAACATGAGTAGCAGGCCGGCGATACGCAGCTACCCTGCGGTACGCCGGCCGCGACCGGGCGGGCGCTCGAGAGTGCGCCATCGACCACCACCTTAAAGGTCCTATCCGAGAGGAAGGAGGAGACCACCTTTACGACGCGACGGGGCGTGCTGGTGTGAGAAATCTTGTAGACCAGGCCTTCGTGCCAGACCCGGTCAAATGCCTTTTCCATGTCGAGGAATACTGCAACCGCTCGCTCCTTCTTGTTCAGCGAGGCGGTGAGAAGGTGCAGTACCCTCGACAGCTGGAGCGTCGTGCTGTGTTCCGAGCGGAACCCGAACTGTTCCGGACGTGGAGTCAGGTGGGGAGTTAAATGTCGCAGCAGGAGTCTCTCAAACACCTTGGACATAGTGGGCAGCAGAGTGATCGGCCGATAGCTCTCCGGCTTCAGCACGTCCTTGTTCGCCTTCGGCAGCATTATAACGCGCCCTTCCTTCCAACACCCAGGAAAGACCCCCGTGCGCAGCACCCCCGTGAACAGGCGCGCCAGTGCCGCTACCGAACGGTACGGCAGGTGGCGCAGCGCTGTATTGGTGATGCCGTCCGCCCCAGGGGCCTTCCTCAGTTTCGTGGACAGGATGGCGCGTCTGACTGCGTTAGGCGAGAAGAAGATAGGGTCTTCCTCGGGAGCTATCGGCGAGGCGAAGTATTCTCCAAGGTGCCTCTCGACTGCTGCGACATGGTCTTGGTCAACAGTCGGGTTCGGCTGGAATTGACGCTCCAGGCACTCGGCGAAGATCTCCGCACGGTCTGCTGCGGAGTATCTTGGGGCCCCGTCGCTATGCAATAGCGGACGCACCGGAGCTGGGGTCTTCGTTAACTGCCGGCAAAGCCTATGGATTGCCGGCCAGTCTCCTTCCGTAGATACAACGTGATCGTCCCAGCTCTCGGCGTTAAACGCTTGGAGCTTGGCTCTGACTCTCTCCGCGTGGCGGTTTAGGTGTGCCTTCTGCACAGGGCATCTCGATAGTTGCCACCGTTTGCGAAGGCGCCTGGTCTCAGCGACCAACTCCTGCAGGTGCTTCGGCAGGGGCCTGAAAGCTTTCCCCTGCGGCTGCGATATAGTGGTGGTCGCCTCGTCAAGGGCGCGCTGGATGCAAACGGTGACCTCCTCCGCCAGACTATGTACGTCCGCGGAAGAGACGACAGGCCAAGCTGGCGTGGTGGTCTCCATTGCGCGTGCTCCACTGCGGGTCCGCGCGGGGCACGGAAGACTTTATAGTGTGCGAACAGGCCACGCTACGATGGACGCGAGCGTGCGAGCGAAAGAGACAGGATGTTTACCCGTGCACATTCTATGCCGCCGACCTCAAGTTTTGGATGTAATTTTGGTTTTGCATTTTGGGTAATTTCTATTGGTTAATAAAATATTGTATGTAGGAAGAACTCCCACAACTCGTACAACTAGCTAAACTAGGTAAGCAGGCCCATTTTGGGAAATAAAGGTTAAAAGCTATCATCAGCTGTTTTATTCACTCCTAACCCTAACAAATTAATAAATAATAAAATATTGATAAGGGGACGAATTCAGTCGCGACATGTCAGAGCGCGACAATATTACACATATTATATTTTAACTAACCCAGCGACACAAGGAAGACAAAGTGTTGAAGACTACTACTGCTCGTGTACCCGCCGCACCGTCGGGAGCTGCGCGCCGCCGCACCGTCGGGAGCTGCGCGCATATAGACAGTATAGTTTACTTTTTATCCTGGGCTAGGCACCAACAACAAATTGAAGCCCCTGCGGTATTTTTAGATGATATAACAGTAGATATTGATCACGCCAAATAAATAATTTGAAATATGTAAGTTTTTTTTTTCTCTTTACTCCCACATCCCACAAGAAAGCGACCCTTACCATGATAACTAGATACATTTTATCTATATATCTTCACAATTGCATTTCTGTCCGCCGTGACCTTTATCTTCATTCACCCTTAATGTTTCAAATAACGTAGAAAACTCTCCAAATTATTTTCTTTGCTTCACAATGTTACTAGGACCTTGTCTTGACTCAATTAAATTTTAGCCACAAATTTTCTTCTAAATACATATCAATAATATCGTACGACGCAGACGCCATGATCGACACAAACGACCACCACCACAAACGCTGAGCGTGCACTGAGGCCACTTAAAGAACACGCTTTCGACCGCTCTTCCCCGCCCCGCCCGACGCTCGAATAGAGCGTGCACTCAGGCCGTACACTTAGATCCTGCCGCTCCCGCGCCGCCACCGCCGCCGCCCCGCTGCCCGCAAGATTCCAAGATTCGAGGCAGCGGCCGTACGGAGCGCTCGGCGCCCGCGACGGGCGTTGGCGCGACGTTGCCTTGCGTGTCAGTGACCTCACGTTTTGTATGCTTTCCATTGCGTGTTTGCGAAATATGAAGTCTTGAAAATAATGAATTTAAAGCGAAAGGTTAGTGGTATCCGTTTGCATATAGGTTGTATATAATCTACGTTCTGGCTTCGGAAGTGTTCCCCTTACATCCTGTATATAAAATCGCTGAATGCATTTTGCTTTTCCATTAGCTTTTATACCCATCCAATATTCAAAATTGATTTAAAGTTGCAGGAATATGGCCATTCAATAATAATATTGTACCGCCTCTTCTTCAATGCCACCTTTCTCTGGAGAACTGCCAAATTATACTCGAACTCCAGTCCAAATGCCGCTGCCCAGCATTGCGTCTGCACCGATGTCATCAGCGGCGTCGCTCCAAATGCCGCTGCCCAACACTGCGTCCCCACCGATGCCGTTAGCGGAGTCGCCTACCGCGTCCACGTCACGGGGTGTTTCGCAGCGTCTGCGGTGGCATCTTGAAAGCCCGTCCCCTGCGGTGACGCCCGCCACATCCACGCTGCGGCGCCGCAGGCTTCATCAAACGCGTTGACGCCGCATTCAAACGCCCTTTGAAAGAGCCACGAGCAAATTTGAGGCTCTTGAACATCGCCGGCTGCAACTAGAGGCAGACCACGATAAAAAATACCATGAGAGGGAGGTTGAAAGACTACGATTAGAGGCAAAAAGACTTGAAATTGAATCAAGACGAATAGATATGGAAGAGCAAAAAAATAATAATTTTAAGTCGTTTGGGTGGTTTTTTTTTTCGGTGGTGAGTCGGCTTCCTTTCTAACCAGATGCAGCTGCATACCAGAATTCATAATCAGAAAGCGACTGCATTCCGCAACCTACTTACTAAGCAATATGATACTCTTCGGTTAGACAGTTTGTCTGACTTTTAGACCTGTGCGGCTATTATTATTTAACCTCGAGTTCCTCATTGTGTAGTGACGTAATATGCACTTAATAATTTAAATATTGTTAAATTGTATGCAGTTCTTACTCTTGTTTATTAAATGATCTGTCTTGTCGTGTTTTTGGAAAGACAATCCATTTTGCCATGATAGCAGGGTGGTTCAAAGCATCAAGAACTTGCCAGATGCACCGACTAGCTGTGCGTTGGGCAACATTCTGAGTGACGCCAACAATTCGCTGATAGGATCCAGTGGCTAGGAAACTAAGAGCGCACAACACGTACATACGCCAGTATGGAGAAAATTGAATACCGCGCCGTTATTGCCATGCAAGAATAATCCACTCACGGTGACTTTTCAAGATCTGTTAGCGGTTTAAAGGGACTCTGCTCCTGGTAAAACCATGGTATACAAATGGCATGGTCTTTTCAAACAAGGAGGAGAGTTCATTGTAGACGACCTCCGCTCCGAACGGCTAATTAAGGTCACCATACCAGAAATCGTCGAAAAAATAGAAAAAACTTGTATTGGAAGACGCCCGACGAAAGAAGAAAAAACTAGCACTAATGGTTGGAATTTCCGAAATAAATATTTTAAATATCCTACATCATCTTGGGATGACTAATGTCAGTACAAGATTGGTTCCGAGAATACTCACGCCACTTCAAAACGCGAGCGTGTCGAGTGCTTCCGCCAGTTTTTGGAGCTTTGAAGAAGACGCTCGAATTGTAACTGAAGATGAAATCTGGGTTCACCACTATGAACCAGGGTCAAAGTAAGAGTCGACGCAATGGCATAAAATTCACACCTACTCCAAAGAAGTTTAAATTGTCACAATCGGCCTGAAAGATCATAGCGACTATCTTTTGGGATACAGAATGTATTGTACAGAATAATTATGAAGAACGTGGTGTTACTATAACAGAACAATACAATTCTGCACGACAACACACCCGTTTGCTTGTAATAATCTGCTAACTGCTTGCATGGATTGAATTTTTTTTTTTGAATTGCTGACTGCCCAGCATATGAAGTATTTCCACCGATGAAGAGTAAGTAGAATTAGTTGTGAGCCATTCAATTATTTTCAGCTTCAGGTAGCAAAATAATGCTTATAGATGAATCAAACCCAGAAGAAAGACTCCCACACTTTGTATTCAAAATGTCATTAGAAAAAAAGAGGAACTATGAAATTTGTGAAAAATATGAAACTTTCACTTTAGCGTGAAAAAATTTCAAATTGAGTGAAAAACATTGTTCTATCAAAACCAGAACTGTGTGACTTTATGCATAATTAACATAACGTTCATTATTTTATACAAGTTTTATCTAAATAAATATGTTTTATTCTGTTATAGATCTAGAACTAGATTATCTAATCTAGATCTATATTATAGAATAAAACATATTTACGTACTCTATCTAGAATAGCGAAATAATGCTACAATATCTATAAAAAAATAAAATTATTTGGAAAATGATCGAGTTTTTTTATTTAGCCTTTTCAATTGCTGGCCAAAACGCCCCAGGCCTGGACCAGAGGTGCAGAGGTACTCTTCTTTAAAAAGGGCGACAATGCCCTGCTTAAGAAGTATTACAGGCCCCTGAGCCACGTCTCTACAAGTTGTTTTCCAGAGTCATCATGAACCGTCTCGCTTCCAGTCTCCCGAACAAACCGGATTCCGAAAAGGTATCAACACTGTACACCACAAACATACGTTGCGGCAGGTTATACAGAAGACCGACGAGTATAACCTGCCTCACTGCTAAGTGTTTGTGGACTACGAGAAAGTCTTTGATTCGATCGAAACTTCCATCATCGTACTTTTTACGCAATTGATCTTAAAATCCACGGGGTTATTGGTGTCTAAAGCTACAACATTTTCATAATATATGTAGCCTCGGTTAAGCTAATTCATAATAACCCTACGAAGAATAAGCTTAAACAAGGTTTTTAGGGAACTACATATTTTGTGTGTCAATGTGAATATTACATTGCCAGTGCGTAGTGACATATGGCTCTGAAACGTGGTCGTTCAAAATGCGCCTCATCAGATGGTTGTAAGTCACCCAAAGAGCAATGGAGAGGGCTATGCTTGGAGTTTCCTTGCGTGATCGAATCAAGAGTGAAGATAAGCTTAAGTGGCAGTGAGCTGGGTACATTGCTCGCAGAACAGATAGTCGATGGGCCCGAAAGGTTCTGGAGTGACGATTGGATACCTGAAGACGCAGCGTTTAAAGGCCTCGCAACTAGGGTACCGATAACCTGGTAAGGTTCACAGGAATCCGATGGAGGCGTGATACACAGGACCGGCCGTTGTGGCGATACTTGAGAGAAACCTTTGTCTAACAGTGGACGCCTTTCAGCTGAAATGACAATCGATGTTGGCATGTTGATGAGATCAATCTCTCGGAAAAATTATTCCAATTAAAGAATGGCAGAATCTAATCTCTCCAAAGAAAAATAAATCTTGCATCTTATTCCTAGTAAATCTTAACTGTTCAGCTTTTCTGTATAAATTCACAAAGGCTTTGCCATCGTCATCGAAAAGACTCCCTATTTCTTTATTATTTATCAGTAGAAAACCTAAAATGTCCTAAGTATAATTATTGAGATTACTTCGGTTTTTTAGAATTTCGCCCCTAAATCTCTAATCGTTCGGGGTATGCAAAAAACGATGATTATCTAAGTTTTTTCCAAAAGTACTAAATTAATTAGTATCCTACTAATAAATTAATTATTAGTAGGGGCCCCTTGGTCGCATTTGCTACAGGCCCCGCGCCGGCTTAATCCCGCACTGCGTCCGACATATCATAGTGTCTCAAGACAAAAGTCCTGCTTTATGACCAGTGCGTTTTGCCAGTGGCATAATGGCTCTACACAGTGGTCGCTCACAGTGGGTCTCATCAGGAGACGTAAAGAGCAATGGAAAGGGCTATGCTACGTGATCGAATCAAGAATGAAGATATCTCCAGTAGTATCTGCCAAAATCAGCGACTGAACCCGAAGAATCGTCAAACTTAAGTGGCAATAGGCAGGGCACATTGCTCGCAGAACACATCTGTTCTGCGAGCAATGTGCCCTTCGAGAACCTTTCGGCCCCATTGACCATCGTCAATGGGGCCGAAAGGTTCTGGAATGGCGATCACGTACTGGAAAACGCAGCGTTGAAAGGACTTCCACAATGTGGACCGATGACCAAGTGAGAGTCGCGGGAATCCAATAGATGCGACACACACAGGACCGGTCGTTTTGGAGATAATGGGGAAAAGCCTACAGCTACCCTGTCCAACAGCTGACTTCTTTTGATTTAATGGTGATGCTGGACAAAGGCCTCCCCAAAATTTTTCCAGATATTCCTTTCTCAAGCCACCTCGAACTAGCCCTTGCAGTAGACGTCTGGGTCGTCTAATGAAAAAGTGAATAAACATGCGTGAAATATTTAATGGAATTTGGCCATTTCTAACGAGAGGCCGCGAGCCCCAAGTTATCTCGAGATCAACAAAACAAAACTCAGATTAATCAGTCACAGTTTTTCCAATCCCACATTCAAAGGAATCGTATCGACCCGTTTATAATGACATTTTGGTAACTTGTTCTGATCATGGTACGAGACGACCTAGGTACTGTAGGGGGGAAGGCGCAAATGAAAGGCTTTTCTGTTCTTAAGAGTATTATTTAGATTATAGCTCTTTCATTCTATATTTTACATATCAAATATATATGTCGACGTTCCTTGACGTTTCCCTTTCTTCTTCCTTCGAACGTCAGTCCTCACTAAACTTTTTTTATTACGTAAACCTTAAAAGTCTAACATGCCAGTTTTGCAAGTTAGTAATTAGTAGTGAAACCTATACGGTTGCCACATGAGCTACGCCCCTACGAATAGAAATGCTGAGGATCGCAAAGCAATTCTATTCCAAAAAAACTTTTAAGGTTTAAGTATAACCTGCCTATTACCTAACACAGATGTCCCTACCTATGGAGGAAAGTAATTTACATAGTGGTGGTCGTCTCTTTATGAGCGAACCTAAGTCATGACGAACGATAAGCAAAATTCAAAATCTATTTACAATTCTACTATGCGCTAACTTGGCGCTTACTATTTAACGTTGTCATGCTTAGACCCCACCGCGGCAAAACCTCGAATAAAAGCCACGGTGCTATGTAGGTACTCTACCAAGAATTATGTTTTTTAAGCTTTTTCGTTTTCTGAACTATCCTGCTACTGGCACAACTTTAATTTTGTGTAAGTAATCTTTGATAAGTAAATAACGAGATGTAGTAAGTTTATATTATACTCATGAAATATTAAATTTTTAGAAATAGGTAATTATCAGTTGTATTATGAACACTATTTAGTTTTAATTGGAATATATCCAGGATGCTAAATGGAAATTAAATAAGAAAGAAGATGATGATGTTGCTATTTTTTTTGGATATCAGACCATATTATTATGATGCTAAGTAAAAATTATATTTTACAGAATAAAAGCGGAGAAGCGCCGGGGCAAGCTGGGCTAAGGGCCACACTGAAGGAGGCGCTAGCACAACTGCGCATGGCTCACCGTTTCTATCAGCAGGAGCTTCGCCAAGAGCGGCCGTTCCTCCGGGCTGAAGAAATGCGTCAGCTTCAAGAAAGCTAGCGCAAGGCAGTGCTCGTCGGCGAGGTCAGAACCAATTAAAACGAAGGGTCAACCATTGAAACAGAACAAAGTCAGGACGAACTTCAAAAATACACGACTTCGGCAAATGTACAAATAGAAATAAAATTCAGTTATCAATGCGGAAAAGAAAAAAGTTTCAACTCTTCAAAACCTTATGCTGGAGCTAGAACTTAAAACAGAACGATTTGTTCTCATGAAATGATAGAGGCAGCAAGGAAAAGAGTGGCTGATGGCGAGAGCAAAAGGTCTGTCGCGAAAGAGCTCAGAATGGCCGAGTCTACTTTAAGACTAAAATTAAGTAGACCTCATTTAGCCACCAAGCTTGGAAGATACGATACCACGTTCTCAAAAGAATTAGAAGATGAATTTCGTGAGTACATAAAGCAATTAGATTTGCAAAAAAAAAAAAATAAGATTCCTCATAAATTTAATCCTGAGAGTAAAATGTTATACCGGCAAATACCGGCCAATTTCCATTCTGTCTGCCTTGTCGAAGGTTTTTGAAAGACTGGTACATAACAAAGTGTACCCTATTCTCCATAACGCTCTTATACAACAACAGCATGGTTTTGTAAAGAAGCGGTCAACAACTACGAATTTATTGGTGTTTGCTAACGATCTATTTGACATGATGGATAATCGTACACAGGTTGATGCAGTATACACGGACTTTCAGAAAGCTTTCGACAAGGTTGATCATGAGTTACTGTTGAGCCGAATAGCCTTCAACGGTATTCGTGGTAACTTGTTGCGATGGTTTATTTCTTACATCACTAATCGCTGTCAACGGGTTGTGATCAACGGCTATCACTCTAATGCTATTCAGGTCACCTCTGGCGTCCCTCAAGGCTCTATTCTCGGACCCCTTTTGTTCATCATCTTTATAAATGACATTGGAAACTGTTTTCGTCATTCAAAATTTTTATTATATGCGGATGATCTTAAGGTATATAGACCGATTCGAAACGTACAGGATTGTTATCTTCTTCAAGAGGACTTGGACAGACTGACGGACTATTGTTATTCAAGTAAGCTTCTTCTAAGTATTCCCAAGTGTAACTATATTAATTTTACCAAAAACAAAAACATTATTAGGTTTGTGTACTCTTTGTGTGTTATCTCGCTGAATAAAATAAGCTCAGTACGTGACCTAGGTATATTGCTTGACTCTAAGCTTTGCTTGGACTTACATATCGAGCAAATCATTAATAAGGCATACAAAATGTATGGGTTTATAATGAGATCCACTCACGATTTTAAACAATCCTCTTCGTACCTCTGCTTATATAAAACTTTAGTCCGTTCTCAGCTTGAATACGCCGTACCCATTTGGAACCCATTCTATAAAAAATACATTGATATGTTGGAGAATGTACAGCGCAGATTTCTTCGTGCAATGCATTACAGATGTCACAGAGCGTATTTGCCGTATGACCAGCTGCTTAGTAAATACAAACTTTTGACGCTGAGCTCTAGACGCAAACAATTAGAAGCAATGGTTTTATATAATATTGTTAATGGTAATTTTGACTGTATCGACCTGAACAATGTACTATGTTATGCAGTCCCCAGAACTGTTCATAGACGGCAGGTGCGTGCCGGTTTACTATTTGCAACAGGTACCTGCCGATCTAATACTGGCCAACGTTTACCAATTCGGCGAATGGTAACATCATACAATTGTAAATTTGAGCACATTGACATATTTACATGCTCCATACAAAAGTTTCGAAGACTTTTGTATGAGACACTCGAGCACTTTAACGTTAGTATTCACTAAGGGCGCGTACACATAGAACATCCGTTTTACAGGTCCGTTTAAACGTATATGTTATTAGCGTATGTAGTTGTATGAGCGAGTTCATACAGAATACAGTATTCCGGATCCAGTAAAAAATACTGATCCGACAAAATAAGCAGCAATCCGTTTAAACGTATATGTTATTAGCGTATGTAGTTGTATGAGCCAGTTCACACAGTATTCCGGATCCAGTAATACTATACTAATCCGTTTTATCGGATTGAAACCGCACGAGGCTTTGCACGGGGGTGCGCGGGGTGCGATGTGCTACACACAGCCGCCATTTGCCGGTTTCATTCCAAGAGTAGTGCACGTGTCCAGTGCTATCATAATCATGGCAAGCAAGGCGTTTGAAAAATATGTTGAGCAAGAAGTTTTGATAAATTGTGTTGAAAGTAGACCAGTTCTTTGGGACAAAACACTGGAGATGTATAAAGATAAAATTGCAAAAACCGCAGCTTGGCGCGAAATATGCGGTATTCTAAAGGAGGATTTTGAAGCTATGGAACAAAAAGAAAGACAAGAATTTGGTAAGTATTTATTTTATATTGTAATGGAGACATTGTTTTTTATTTTAAATAGCTTCATTCTGCCAAGAAACTGACCCAGATTCGGACACGAAATAGTTTTCGAATTCCGTTCGAACTGAATTTGCAGTTCGACCACCTCGTAGCGTTTCATCATCAGGTAGGCTATTGAAATGAAATGCTTCAGATTCGGATGTGTTGCCATCCTTTAAGCCCTCTTTTTCCCTTACAAAGTTGTGTAGAACGGTACATGCCTTAACTATCCATATAGCTGTTGTTTTGTTGACGTCTAGAGGCCGGTGGAATACTCTCCACTTATTAGCAAGAATACCAAATGCACATTCAACGTATCGTCTAGCTCTGGTCAAACGATAGTTATATATTCGCTTATTTACGTCTAAATGCGTCCCGCTAAATGGCCTCATTAAATTTTCGTGTAAACCGAAACCTTCATCGCCGATTATGACGTAGGGAACTCTCGTTTCTGAGCCTGTTATTAATGGGCAAGGTTCTGGTATTTGTAAACTGCCATCTAGCATCATTTTCCAAAATGTCGACTCCTTGAATATTGATGAATCGCATTCTTTTCCATACGACCCAATACTAACATATAGAAAACGATAGTCAGAGTCTACGATCGCTAATAATATGATGGAAAAAAAGTCTTTGTAATTTAGGTACATTGAGCCACTTTTTGCTGGTTTTCGAAGTCTGATGTGTTTACCGTCCACTGCTCCTAAACAGTGGGGAAAATTTGCTTTTGTGTCGAATCCATTTGATATATGCTCCCATTCACTCACTGTTGTAGGAAGTCGCATAAACTCGTCATTCAAGTTGTTCCATATGCATCGTGTAACTTCCTTAATAATGTTGCTTATAGTTGACACACCGACACGAAAGACGTAATAAAGTTCTTGAAATGTACACCCAGACGCTGCATACCTAAAAAAAATAAATTAATCAATTACTATATTATTACACATATATTGAATTCCCATACAAAGTAACGTTAGTGACTGTAAGGGTTTAGTTTTAGTTAATTTTGTCTATTACTGATTATGTATATGTCTATGTTTCGTAGAGGTACTTCTCTATGGTCAGACTATTAAAGATGGCTTGATGAATAAGTCTTGTTTTATTATAAAACTATAAAATATTATAGTGACCAACAAATTTTGTATGGAAAGTCGAAATTTTTATGAGAGTTTTTAGCAAAGTCGTAAATCAAAACTCATACTTATATATATAGTACATAAATAAAATAAAATTAAACTGAACTGAACTAAATTATAAAATTACCTAATTAAAATAAATTGATTTAAACATTAGTAATACTTTTTTGCTTCCCATTATTTACTGACCGATTAGTTCTTGCACTGTCAATTTGACTTATCCACTGACCAATATGGTAATTAATTACTGACAAGTCTATTCTACCTTCTTATTCGCCTTTCACTTACTAAGCTATTGACAACCATCTTATATTATTATTTACTTGCTTCAGGAAAATATGTTATAAAAAAATGGAATTCGACTAGAGATGCCTGGATACGAACATTGAGTGAGAAAAAGAAATTGAAGAAATCTGGAGCTGCTGCCTCAAATACCAAGCCTTACAAATATCACAATCAAATGTTATTTTTGAAAAAAGTTGTCACCCCAGGTGATACACACGAGAACGTCCCTGCTAATGACAACATCACGGAAACAGTAGAAAGTAATAAAGACAACGAAGATGAACCTGATCAGATTACGGAACAAAGTGGTAGTGACAGACAAAAGGAAAGACAAAATTTAGCCCCGCCGCAACGCAAGGCAATCAAAAGAAATGTGAATGAAGTAGACGCCAAAATGATTGAATACATGAATGATCAGTTAAAAAAAAGTAAAAATGAGTTTGAAGATCCCAATTTATCGTTCTTCAAAGGTATTTTGCCGCAACTGGCTTCACTTAATGGCGATCAAATTTTAGAATTTCAGTCTGGAGTGATAAACCTTTTACAAAATATTAAAAGTAGAAGATATGGTCAGTCAAACTACGAGTGGCCTCCATATTCACAAAGTTCTAGCACTCCTCACTACCACACCCAAGGTTATTTTAGTAGGCCACATCATCTTGACTCTACACCATCAGTAGAAGGTTCGCCATCAGTAGAATCTACATTCAGCCAGGAGTCAGACTTGCCAGATCTGTCTATGTTTTGAAATAAATCTTCATTTTTGTAAACCTTTTTGTCATTTTAAATTTTAATTGATAATAACAAAAATTAAAGTTCTTACCTTAAAAATATCGCTAGTTTTACTTCAGGGCACAAGCTTTTCCTCCAGTTTGTGTCTTTCCTTTTTAAATCCTTTTCTAATCGTTTAAGAAGGTCATCAAAAGTAGACGTCGTCATTCGGAAATAAGTAAAAAATTTAGATTCGTCTTCTTTCAGCTGACGCACAACAGCACCACGACAAAATCTTTGCCTTAATAGTGGATGTATCCAATAACGCCGGGGCTTCCTCCGCCGCAGACGACGATAGTACCAATACAACACGACAACGTCCATTCTCGTAGAAAGTAGGCGATACACTGAAGAACGAAAGTCCAGTAGCGTCGGATCTGTTAAAATCGGTCCTGTAAATGCTGTGTGAATATTACCTCCAGTAGCGTCGGATCTGTTAAAATCGGTCCTGTAAATGCTGTGTGAATATTACCTCCAGTAGCGACGGATCAGTTAAAAAGGATCCTGTAAAACGGATGTTCTATGTGTACGCGCCGTAACGTCAATATTTTTAGTATTATAATTAAGTTTTTTTTTTTACTACTTTTGCTTTTTCTGTTTCTGCTTTTAAGAGCCCCTGTTTTTAATTGGTACAGAAAAAAAAAAATAGGGCTCTATCCGTACCCCTAATAACTTTGCTGTTTATGAATATTATTTATTGAGACTACTTAAATATTAACAAGACCTTTTCTAGTGAGCCCTTTGAGTATTCGCACAGTATTCGTACTAGTTGAAAATTAGTGGTGTGTAATATATATATATATATATATATTATATTAAGTGATATAACTGTCATGCATGCAGCTTTTATCCTAGCTTTTTAAAGTCTATTCTTTAAGGTAATCTGTGAACAGCGCTGTGGGCTACATTATTATTTAAGATATTTATGTTATCATGTTTTTAATATCGCATAATGTAGCTGTTTGTTGTTCCTAATAAATAAAATAAAATAAAATAAAATAAAATAAATAAAATAAAATGGCAGGCAAAGAATGGTTACGGGGATTTTTAAAGGGGCACTGATGATAATTCAGCCTTCACACTTGAATGCACGTTCGTGACGTTCGCCCCACTCCCACTGCGCTCCTTTACCCAATAACTCGTGCAGCGGGTGCACTTTGCTGACGCATTCGGTATGAATTTACGGTAATAATTAATCATCCCTGTAAAACGCTAACTTCTGTAACATTTATTGGCCGCGGTGCATTTATAATCGCTTCTGTTTTTTAGGGCAAGTTCGTAATCCATGTTTGTCTATAATGTAGCCTAGATAAGTGACACTATCCTGGAAAAAACGACATTTTTCCTTGTGTATTTTTCTTAAGCCAGCTTCTTTCAATCTATTTAGAACTTCGTTTAGCCTACTGAAATGTAGTTGTCTAGTTGGCGCAGTTATACAAACTTCGTCTAACCATATGCTAACACCGTCTATTCCAATTAATAGGGATTCCATTGCTCTTTGAAAAATAGCGGGAGCGTTTGCTAAACCGTATACAAGCCATGTATATTTTAAAAAACCTTTAAGTGTACTTATCGTGGTTAGCTCTTGCGACGATTCCTCGAGGACGAATTGGTTATAAGCATTACTAAGGTCTATTTTGCTGTAACACTCCCCTCCATCTAACTTAGCGAAAACTTCTTCTATCCTAGGCATTGGGTATTTTTCGATTTCTAAATCTTTGTTCGATGTTATAGAATATTCACCGGCTATCTTAACAGTCCCATTTTCTTTTAAAACTGGAACAATCGAAGTCCCGTATTTTGGAAATTTTACCGGTTTCAATATCCCTAAACCTACGAGTCTATCTATCTCCTCTTCCACTTTTTTCTTTAGAGCAAAAGCTACAAAATGTGGTTTAAAAAATTTGGGTTGTGTACCTTCTTTTAAAATAAGTTTCACCTCAAAGGAGGGTGGGCGAAATTGGTCCAAGAGCCGCCACGATTCAGATATTTATGTCAAATAATAGGGTATTATGTAGTGTACAAATACGCTTCTGCGCATCAAAATCTGTCCCAGTAGTTTTGAGTTATGAGTCTTATTAGAGTCGCAATTTCAGGTTTTTATAAATCCTTAATCAAGGACGACGGAGACGCATTTGTCCAACATTGGGATTGCAATGGCTATTATTACTAATAATAATCAATTATCACCTTCCTAAGTCTACATCATCATTACCGATCGTTTGCAGATTATATACCACTTGGGAATACCAACGCAAATGACTGATTAGACGGTAACAATTATTTATTACTTTGTTGTCTCTTAATTATATTATAATAGTAATAGTCATTCCAAGAATTCCCTACATTCACACAGTCGTACTGCGCCCCTTTCGCTCTACCGCGACCAATCATCTATCTATCCCTTTCTAGCAAATGCCTTACACGTTACAATACCTAATCCTGCGCCCGCGTCGCCATTTTGATCACGCAGTCCTTCCCTCGTTTAGCCGTGTTGTGTTTGTGTACTGTGCGCTCCGATTTTGTTTTTGATCCCTGTTGTTACTAACCTTGGCATTCGACTTTGGACAACCGGTTTTGCTCATTATTTGGATTTGTACATCGTATCTTGTGTGAAAGAACAATGTTTCCACCGTCCAGGGGAGTTACATGTTTATTATGTAACCGTTCAGTTTTAAGAAGAAGAAGAATTACTTTGACGAGGTCGGTCTTTGATCAACACCCAGAAGTGGCTTTACGTTTTGAAGGTCGTCAGGTATGTACTATGTTTTACAATTATTGTGTGAGAAAAGAGGACGACTTATACACCCTGAAATTTAATTGGTTGTTTTCCCGCGGCAGAACGACTTGCCTTAAGAAGTACTTTCGAAGTAAAGAGTTAAAGTAAATAAATAACGATGTTTCTGTTTTAAAATAATTAAAAAAATATTCATCAACTCGAAAAAGTGAGTAACAATAGTAACTCTAGACGTAACTTGTAGGTACTAGGTACTACTCGTGTCACCACCTACAAAGAAAACCGATGCACAAAATAATGTCAAACCAAAATAAACTCTCGCACGTTGTGATAAGGCATAAAATATTTGCACGGAACAATACAAAAAATCACCGCGATACCGACAAATAAAAGACCGATTTAGAAATGTTCAAAGTAAAATTAGCTCTCGCGTGTAGTGATACGGTATAAACTAGCCTGCGCGCAATTTCAAACGAAGCCGCCGGCGCCTATTTTACCCGTGCGGCACGCGCGGCTGTGACCCTGACC
Source organism: Mythimna impura (assembly GCA_905147345.3). NCBI lineage: Eukaryota > Metazoa > Arthropoda > Insecta > Lepidoptera > Noctuidae > Mythimna > Mythimna impura. The sequence goes on from LR990341.1 coordinate 33,103,610, forward strand.
TACTTAGTTTTTCCGCGAATGTCGTACGCGCAGCACGCGCCATCACTGTAAACTGCAATGGATCGACATTACAATTACAGCAATGTGGAGTACGTCGCTATGGTGCAGCTGTATGCTAGGGCTGATTGTGACTCCCATGCTGCCCGGCGACTTTACGCAGAGCGGCAACACTTGGAGTCGCTCCGTCTTCGCGGGGTTCTGAACCCCCAAGTCCCATCTCCACGGACGATCGTAGCGGCGACACAGCGGCTACTAGATCATGGACAGTTCCATGCACCGGCACATGCACAGGACAGAGGTCGACCAGCCGTTATTTTGCCAGCGCTCGACGAGGAGATCATCGAGTACTTCGAACGGGATCCGCGTCGAAGTACGCGCCAGGCCGAGGCTAGGTTTGGCGTAAGCCAGTACTACGTCTGGAAACTACTCAACTCTGAAGGACAGCATCCTTATCATTTTCGCGGTGTTCACGCTCTCCACGAAAATGACCCCCAGAACAGAACTGCGTTTTGTCAGTGGTTGATCGCCAACCAAGATAAGAACATTTTGTGGACGGATGAATCAACTTTTACGCGAGTTGGTATTTTCAACCAGCTTAACGAACATTTTTGGGCAATAAATAACCCACACGTTATTCGCGAGTGTGCGCATCGAATGCGTTTTAGTGTCAATGTGTGGGCCTAGCAATTCTTTGTTAATTTAATTTTGTGTTCAATAAATTGCAGATAAAAAAGTATTTATGACGGTCCTAAGCCCGTAAAAGTATGAAGGGAAAATTTGAATAACATGTTGGATAACAGCTGATTGAAAAGCACGTGGGTCAATGGCCTCGCGGCCTTTAATAGTAACACTAGATGTAACAAGTATTGTAGGTAATACTGGCGTCGCACGCGCCGCAGCCCTCAAAGGAAAGCGATGCATAAATGGTCAAACCAAAATAAGCTCTCGCACGTGGTGATATAAAAGTTTGCACGCAAAACAAACGAGCGAGCCACAAGCCGACAAAGCAAAAACCGATTTATTAAATGTTTAAAGTAAAATAAGCTCTCGCGTGTAAATTATACGGCATAATCTAGCCCGCGCGTAACATGATCAAACGGAGCCGCCTTCGAACCTAATCCTTTCGACGGTGACCTAGCACCCGGGTCAACGGCCTGCTGTCGTTCTGCCGTAGATATCGGGAGGTTATACTATTGGTTCGTGATCGCTTTCGAGTTTAGTTTTTCACAATGTTAAATATGCCAGTTTTTGTTTCTAATATTTTATATAACTATGAAAAGATTGTATTACATAGACAAAACCATTTCGCTGCGGGAAAACAACCATTTAAAGGAGACGGGCGGATCTGGGCCTAACAAGGCCTAACATTACACAAATGAAATATTTATCAATATTTTGTTTCAGTTTTTTTGTGGTCAATTATAAAATATTAAGCAGTTTTATCATGGGATAAGAAATTAAATATTTTAATCAAATCAATACTGACTTCCCTTATTTTCATATTACAACAATGTTGCCATATGATATAGGTAAGTTAATAGATATACAATCGATTATTATTACAAAAATAGAATGAATAATTAATTATTTATTTAAAATATTAATATTTATTTTTTATTACATAAGTTTATATAAAACACATATATTTTTAAAATAATGGTATATATATATAATGGTGTATAATGGTGTATATAATTGTCGTAAAAATGAATTGCTTCATAAATCGATTTCACAATCGATCAATGTTTTAATATACAGGCAACAAAGCGGAACTTATGTCAATGTCAGTGTCAGGTCAAAAACTGAAACGTCAATCACATCATTCGCTTCGTTCGTTGTCTTTGCGGCGGTACGTTAGTGGATATTTTCTGTTGTTTTCGTGTGCTATAATTATTAATATTCGATCAGTGATCTAACGACTTTGGCTACGTATAAAGGATTCTGACGGTTATTGCTTTAACGAACGACACACGCATTTCTTACAACGGACTCGGATTATTTGCCTACTCAACATACCTCAGCTTCGTATACCGGATTTCGAAGAAAATACAATGAATGATCAACACCATCATTGTATCAACTGCGGCATAGCTACTTGGCGGCGTAATCCTTCTATAGGATTACATCAAATAGAAGACGAAGGCATTCTTTCAGTTATTCAGCAATGGGTTGCACCTCAAGTGGTAAGTAGTTTATTTTATTACAAGTTTTATATTTTGCTGGACTCTACTTCATTATTATTCTTAAATCACTATGATATCTCTCATGATTAAGCCAATTAATAACAGTTAAAAAGAATTGAGCAATTTGTAAATAGTCTTCTCACTATTATACTGGCTAATATTAAAGTAGTTGTAACAAATACAATGTTCTTGCCTAGTCTCTCTAAACTCCATGTACCTATATTATTTCTTACCGAGGACTGTAAGTAACAAACTAATATTGTTGTAGGTCAACAGCTCTCATCGCATTGGCCAAGGATGCAGGGATTTAGTGATAAATTCTTTGGGCACAGACGAGCAGCTTTCATCAACAACTGGACATCGTCAAGTGTGTGTCAACTGTGGACGTTCAGTGTTGCGTGCTAGATCTCATTTATTGCGTACTGACACTGAACGAGAAAGAAGGATTCATACAGTCATTTGTGAATGGATTTTGCCTCGTACTGTAAGTATTTATTGTAATCAGTTGATTTTTATTTCTATACTATTAGCTGGTAATGTATATATCGACAGGCCTGTTGGTCTATCGGTTAGTGACCCTGACTACTATGCCGGAGGTTGTGGGTTCGATTCCCACCCAGGACAAATGTTTGTGTGATGAGCATGATCATTTGTTCTTTGTCTGGGTGTAGTTTATCTATAATACGTATGTATTTAGAAATATATGTATGTTTATCAGTTATCTAGTACCCATAACACAAGCTCTGCTTAGCTAGGGACTAGATGGCGTTGTGTGATAGTTGTGGAATATTATTATTATTATATAAGCCTCAAAGAATGAAAACCAGTTTTACTTAGTGGAGGTCAGACAAGCAGTCGCTGCATGTAAAATACTGGTATTTTGTCACAAACTATTGTATGCTTCACATGGTGGAGGCAAGAGGCAGAGCACAACAACCTTTAGAACAACTTTTTAAACCGCTGTCTCACAATAAAGATCTTTGACTTTGACTGGAAGTCTATCTTGGGGTTGAACTTATAGTCAGACATTATTAATAAATACACATCATCACTTTGACTATGGTTGCAATGCTTTATATAATACAACATAATATTGTGTCCGTATTCCCCAAAGGGATAAAGCAGAGTAGTGCACTACACTCGCATTTCACTAATTGTATTTGTTTATTGTAAAGGCTTATTATAAAATTAATTTCAGATTTCAAGAAACAGAGCTCTGATATGCCACAGTTGCTGGGTGAGAGCTGATAGAAATGCCCATCATTTTGTATCTGGACCATCTGGATCCTCAACATCAGCATATGAAGCAAGTGAGCATGAAGGATTGACTTTGCAGTCTACATCGCAGGCTACTTTGCAGTCCACATCACAAGCTTCTTTGCAGTCCACATCACAGGCTACTTCACAGGCTTTGCAATCTACTTCAGAAGCTACACCCAGACTAAGCGAAGCTATAGTGTTACCTGACTATGTAAGGGCAGTAGAAACCGAATCTCGCTGTTTTATTGAAGGTTGCCGGAGACAAGAAAGGAATAGAGTTCCTGATACAACTAGGAAAATGTTATTAGATGTTTATAACTTTTACATCCCAAAAAACAATAGATTATGCAATCACCACATTAATACGCAATCTTGGGATTTTATTACTGGAGCTCTACATAATTATGTTAATGTGTTTACAGCAGCGCATATTCAAAACATGCTACAATTAAAAGGTCAATCAAATACTGGCCTTGATTTTATTAATATTCAAAACATGGAAGACCGTTTGGTGCACCATTGGATAGGCTTTACAAAAGAGCAGTATCAAAATTTTTTAAATGAAGTGCCACAGTTACTGCATAAGTCATCGGGCCCTATTGGGTTAACAGCATATTTAATGAAGCTGAGAACCGGTGATTCCAATGAAAGAATATCAGCTCTATTTAACATACCTAAAAGAACTCTTGATGGATATGTGTCTGAAGCTCGTCACTTAATGTACGAATATTTTGTACCACGGCATTTAGGACTTAACCACATAAATCGCCAGCAAGTTGTTGAAAGAAACTTAATAATACCAAATGGTTTATTTGGAAACCATAATGGGGAAAATAAACCTGTAATAATAATTGACGGTACATATTGCTACATAGAAAAAAGTTCAAATTATTTGTACCAAAAAAGAACTTACAGTTTACATAAATATAACTTAGTAAAACCATTAATGATTGATTGTATGTGCAGACGGTCATATTATTGATGTAATGGGCCCCTATCCTGCTACCACATCAGATGCAGATATAATTAATCATGAGTTTCGTGACCCTAGTTCAATGTTACGTGAATATTTTCAAGCTGGTGATGCATTCATTTTGGATAGGGGCTTCAGGGATGCCTTGCCTTTATTAAATGAATGTGGTTACAGAACCTACGTCCCACCAACATTGCAGGCGGGTGAATGGCAGCATTTCACATTAGAGGCCAATAAATCAAGGGCAGTCACCATATGCAGATGGGTTGTTGAAGTAGTGAATGGAAGGTTTAAAAGGGATTTTAAATTATTTAGACAAGATTATTTTAATACTGCTTCGAAGCATTTAATGATTGATTTTGAGGTGGCTGCCGCTCTACTGAATGCTTTTCACCCGCCTATTACGAATCGTGTCGATGCTGGGGAAATTCTACAAATAATCAATGAGAACATGAACAAAGAAAATGATTTAGGCTATTATGTGATTCGAAATAATATAAACCGACGTAGAGCTGATTTTACAAAAATACATGTGGAAAATGATAATTTAAATGATTTTCCCCAGCTCACACATAGTGAATTAATAAAAATATCTTTAGGTATTTATCAAATTAAGCAGGCTAGGTCCTATTATGGAGAACACATACGTCAAGATGGAAGATATGAAATAGAAGTGTGTCGAGAAACGGACAGCAACCTACTAAGAGAACTGTCAATATCTAATAATTCTAGCTGGCTGTTAAGAGGTCGAATAAAATCGAGACATGTAAGCTCAAAGACATATTTTACGTATATTTTAGTTGACAGTTCTCTTAATGGTAGAGAGGCCATCAAACAATATTATTGTAATTGCTTGGTAGGAAAAAGAACAGTAGGTTGCTGTTGTCATGTGATGTCCATAATATGGTACCTAAGCTGGGCAAGGCATCAAGAGAATTTAATACCGCCTGCACAGTTTTTAGACGATATTTTAATTGTTTATGATGATGTGGATGATGAATAAATCATTAAAAGAGAAAGTGTTTTTAATTCATACTCCCTTTGCTGCTACCTCTAGAATCTAGTTGGAAGGCGTCTGAATCTTCAATGTATCTTACAATAAATTCCGGTTAACTCTAGTCAACAATAAAGTCAAAAAGTTATTTTCTTGAAGTATTATGTGAGAGCTCAGTGTTTAACCTTAGGTTAGAGGTTGTTTTCATACAAACCAATGTCATCCTATATTTTCTTTCTCCCATGGAGCAGTCGTAAATAATTTAGTTTCTTTAAAATGGTATTAAGGTATAAATAAAATAATGCAATAATTGTTACTGTAACATCAAGCCCAACTTTCTATGAAGTTTCGCCCGTCTCCTTTCACGGTGTATAGTGATCACGAGTGAATGTGATTTCCGTGGTTAAATGTCATTCTCGATCCCTCTGGCTATCCCCATACAGAAAACTACATCATTCTGTGCTCCGCTTTGACACTAAGGCCAGCCTCAAATAGCCGAAATGTCTCTCTGAATTCATATTAGGCGGCCAGATTGGCGCAGCGGTAGTGAGGCTATTTTCTGTGAGAAGGGTCCCGGGTTCAAATTCCGGTAGAGGCAATTGTTTGTGTGATGAACACGGACATTTGTCATGAAAAGTGACCGTGAGTCATGGATATTATAATAAGTATTTATTTACAAAAATATCTATGTCGTATGTGAACCATCTTAAGTGACCCATAATACAAGCCTCTGCGAGTGCATACTGTGGTGGGCGCTAGATGGCGCTGAGTGATATGTCCCAAGATATATATTATATTATTAATTCAGAAAACATGGAAATGAATACAATTTAACTATTCTCCACACGCATTCTCTGTTTTTATGAAGTTGCATTTTCTGTTATTATAACAGATTACAAAAAAATGTTTTGTGTGTATTGTGTATTGTACAATAAATAAATAACATATCACATTATCGTTTTATCTTTTACAGATGTTATTCAACAATACGGAGCATTTGTGCCGCCCATGTTGGCAAAGCAGCATTCGCAACCAGATAGATCAGCAAGAACATGATGATGAACGACAGGGAAAAACATGTCCGAAACGGAGTGTGTGGGGTGTGGAATACAAGTATTTCAAGACACTGAACAAGTGACAGAAGAATTAAATAATGCAGGAATTGAAGGAAATGGCTTGTGGATTTTAAGAGGTAGAATAAAATCCCGATATTCTCGGACACGTACCTATTATTCATACCTTGTGGTGAATACCAATCAAACTGGATTGGACGCTATTAATTATTATCACTGCTCTTGTAAAGCTGGTAAACGCACATTGGGTTGCTGTGCACATGTAATGGTGATACTATGGTTTTTGAGTTTTGCTCGTCATCAAGAATCAAAACATCGACCAGCAGAGTTTATGGATTCTATAATTATAGATATATGAAAATAAAAAAAGAAATAATAAGCCAATATGTTTTGATCCTATTTTATTGTTTTATTTTAATACTTCTTTTTTAAATATAAATAAATAGGTTGTAAATAAACTGTTGATTGATTGATGATGTATACTTAGGAAGGTGATAATTGATTATTATTAGTAATAATAGCCATTGGAATCCCACTGTTGGACAAATGCCTCTCCGGCGTCCTTGATTAAAGATTTATAAAAACCTAAAATAAGACTCATAACTCAAAACCACTGGGACAGATTTTTATGCGCTTCTGCGTATTCGTACACTACATAATATCCTATCCTATTATTTGACACATGTCTGAATCGTGGCGGCTCTTGGACTATCTCCCATACAAATTTGCCCACTGTCATTTGTTAAACCTACCTAGTTCATCAGTAAAGAAATCGGAGTATTTTAACATAAGTTGCTGCACCTCTTTCGTGTTGGACTCGGTTACAGATTGGTTTCGGATATAATTTATATCCGAAGTAAAATACAACCTAAACGTCGTCCCAGTAACGGTGGACCTCCGTTCGACAAAACAAATATCTTAACGTCGTGGGTATTATTTAAGTAAGTTATTCGACCTTGGAAATATCCCAAGGGCGAGATTTTATGACCATTGTAAAGACACATTTTTAGTGAGGATTTTATCAATTTGCGATTGACAAAATTCGATATAATAATAAAACTGTAACTGACCCCAAAATTATTGCAGATCTATTTAATGATTATTTTATAGATAAAATCAAACCTATAACTAGTTCGGGAACCACAGTCACTAAACATATTTTAGCTAGAAAAGACTCAATGTTCATGGCCCCAAGTCTAGCACTTGATGTATTAAAAATTATCACGGCCTTAAAAAATCCAAAGAGTGTAGGATACGATGGTATATGTACAAAAATTATTAAGTCAGTAGCACATGAAATCAGTAGCCCCATAAGCTACATTATTAATTTATGTAACAGTGAAGGTATATTTCCGAATGCGCTAAAAAATCTATTATTAACCCTTAATTTGGCAAGAGGAAAAATTAAAAAAACTCATGTCTTTTTTCACATTTTCGGCTTCACTAAGAGTTGTTAGAACATGAAAAAATAATTAAAAAAATCTGGTATTACCTCATTTCCTGAAAATGCATGTCCAGTATACTGGACCTTGCCAGGTTTGCCATAAAGTTGTCGATAATTTTGATGTGCTGTATATTACACATTGCCGAATTATTACTTTCTAGGACTTATTTCTATTTTGTGCAAGTGATAAAATAAAATATAATAAAACACAAAAACAATTACATGTTTTGTATTGTATTAGAAAATCTTTATTTTTTATGAATAGAATGAGGAACATTTTACTTACATATTCTAAGTGAGATCAACAATATAATCAATCTGAATGAAAAGATACGTAACGATTATTATTCTGAATTTCAGATAAAATTAAACAACTATAATATTATATAATCAGTCAACATAGTTAGAAACTTTCACTTAAGTAGTATGATAATCATAAAAACAATTTCTCTTACGTACTAAACACAGTCTTTGGTTACACTTTACACAATACACATCAGTCTTATTTTTGATACATAGTTTGCAGCGACCGTATGACTCTCCAAAACTCGGGAAATGGCCAATACTATCATAGCGGACACTGTCATCTGTTCGACAGTTGTTGTTTACAGATATACGAGATCTACTTTTATTCTGTAACTCTCTTGCTAATTGGCACCGAAAAGACTTCAAAGGCATGTGCTTCACTGCCCGATTGCTACAATCTCTGCGATAAACTAACCATGCGTTGTTCACACAAATGTCGAGCATTTGAGCAAAGATTGCAGTATACCAACGACGGCTCTTATAAGTAGTCCGGTACAACGCAACCAGCATATCTGCAAGATCAACGCCTCCCATGTGATTATTATAATGCTTTATAAGTTCTGGACAGTCCACATCAACTCGGGCTTTCATTTCCTTGCTGTACCTCTTTATTTTTCCTACAGGGTAAGCATCAGCGTACGTACTGATTAGAGTGACCACCTTATTATCGTACCATTTAACTATTGCTATCTTATTGGTATTATCAACGACTTGGCAATAAGAACCTCTACCTTTCTTTTTTAAAGATTTATCACTCATCAGTAGTTTGTCACAACCTTTTAGCCTGTTTTGGCGTATAGTGCCTAAACTAAATATACCACATTCGTCTCTAAGGTGTATTGCCAAATATAGAGTCGAGAAATAATTGTCAAAATACACGACGCAGGCTCTCGTTTGTATTGTCTTGCATAAAGCAACGACAACTTTAGCTCCTAAGGTTAAGGTTTCTTCGGCTTGTGAAAACTGGATATATCTAAATGTGTCTTCACCTCCATAAAGCAGGAAGTCATATACAATTCCCGACATGCCTACTCGGACAAAGTTTTTGAAACCCCATTTATTGGGTTTCATGGGATTGTACTGTCTCCTGTTACCCGCCTTTTTGCCTTTATACGGTATGGTCATCTCGTCAATACTATATCTCATTTCCTCTTCGGTGGCCAAGCAGTTTCTCCTCACCTTCTCTACAAAAGGTCTTACTTTGAAGTAGCGATCTGAATCTGGACAAGAGTTATCAGCAAAATGGATGTATCTGCGTATGGTTTCAAACTTTTTCAGTGACATGATTTCAGCAATAGCTGGGTAGCGTAATTCTTTTGACCAATAATCTACATATGATGGCAAATTTACCACACCCATAAGTAATAAAATGGCAATAAAATCTTTCATTTCGTCCTCAGAGATATTGATGGATCGGCCGGTAACTTGAACTGCATAAAGGTTGGTATTATGTACTATATCTTGTAAAATATCCAAAGAAAAGTATTTCCAAAAATAATCTATAGGCGTGAAATCGGCATGTAAGTTATTCTTAAATTCACAATTAGTTATTTTGGCTTTGTGCAGGAATTTCCCTTTTTTCCATTTGTAGTCTGTGTGTTTACGTTTTTTGGGCCTGATATTATGAACACGAGAGTGGGTGTTGACATAGCGCCTTCTCTTAGACCTGGTATTCACGGCATTGAGTATCGGTGATATATTTTCAACAGACGGTATAGACTGAATGGACGATAAAGTTGGAATATTATCAAAATTTACCTGACTGGTCGACGGCAACACTTGGTTGATAATTGGCGTTAGAGGCACTGCTAGTTCTTGATCTTCTGGCTCGCTATTGGGTATCTCATCACCAGAAGCATTATTCCTATCATCATCGTCTTCGGAAATATCCAAGTTTTCTAATGACGACGGTATAGATGGTGCTTCAGAGGACAAATCGTCACTGTCTTTGCGGCATGTGCTTATAACAACCTCTTCATCCGAACTTGTTTGATTTTCTACGTCTGATGAAGCGTTAATTGGCGGCACTAGTGCCAATAACTTTGATGCACGTGATGTTTGTTTGAACACCTGCAAATAACACAAATTATTAGAAAAAAACATTACACATAATTACTAAATACGCATCTTAGTTTATAAAATCATATTAGCAGTTACTTTTCTAACATCATATATTGTTGGTAACAATGATATTTGTTTTAATCCAGTTATTACTTTTCTAACTAACTAGCAGTGTCCAATATACTACACATCCCAAAACCGCACTAAAACAGTACCTACTTGGCAACGGGAAAAATACTGGACACGCTAATTTCATTAAATATTACGGTAAATCCATAACAGCTATTATAATTTTAGTTTGTGTACACAAATTCATAGGTTTTATAAAATATATTTAGAAAAGATGAGTAATAATTGCAAAGTAAATTAACAAATAAATCGGGACTTACCGAGAGCGGTCGCGGCACGTGCTTCCTTCCAGACATTTCGGCGGCGACTAACCAGCAATGAGCACGCGCACCTTACGCGTAATTTTATATAAATTATATTAGTATACAAATAAACTAATGGAATTAAAATAAATACAGTATAGTTTTAAAAAAAGATTGTAATTTTTTTTAAAGTTGATGTCCAATATATTGCACGTTATCGAATTAAGGGTTAAATTAAATTAAAATTTCTTTATTTCAGACCCAATAGTCCATAAATTGTTAGTGTGTTAATAACAGAAAGTGCTTAAATACTATATTAGTGTTATTAGTAACCTATAGCTAATTCCACCCAGTGTCTCTGGATGGGGCAATCCGGCCTGTTAGCAATCATTTTCAGGATGCTGGAGTGTTTCGCAAGCGTTGCAGTAAGGAAGCCGCTTTCTTACGCATGATGGCGTGAAAGCCATCCGTGTGAGCCGCGGCAAACATTCCCCACGCACTACAACGCCGCGGCAACCGCAACAGCATCCTGAAAGCGTTGTTATATTGTACGCGCAGGACGTTGTAAGCCCGGTTTGTATATGACACCCACAGGCCGCTCGAGTACAAAGACTGACAGAACGCCTTAAATAAACTAATTATGACGTCTGCCGTGCAGCGAGCGAACCTACGGGCGAGCATTACCCCGCACTGCCAACGCCCTGCGCTCGCGCTCTATGTCGCCATCATCACGTAGGTCACTAGTGACAACATGACCCAGGTACTTAAAACTATCAACCACATTGAGTACCACGCCGTTAAGATATACTGGAGGCACACGGCGAGGCTGTTGTTTAGGTGCTTTGAACACTAAGAGCTCACTCTTTTTTGAGTTGTATTTAAGGCCGTGTACCTCAGCATACGTCTCGCAGATCGATAGTAGCTCTCTCAGTCCGCTTATCGACGGACTGAGCAGCACCATGTCGTCCGCATAACTTATGTTATTGACACACGTATTGTCGATGTGACAGCGGACATGTGTGCTGCTCAGTCGTATTATAAAACCACTGTTTAAGAAACAGGATAGGGAGCTAATGGAATTTTTCAGGCCAATATCATTAAAACCAATAATGTCAAAAATTATTGAAAAATATATTTATAAGAAACTTAATACCTTTTTTGAAAAAAATCATATACTCTGTGATGAACAGAAAGGATTTAGGGAGAAAAATCAATTAACTTGGCCATATATGACTTCTTGCATACTGTTATGACAAACATGGATAAAAACACACCAGTCTGTGCCATTTTCTGCGACATGACACAGGCATTCGACTACGTACAACATAATATACTACTAAATAAACTTGATCCATATGGTATAAGGGGAAATATATTTAATCTAATACAATCATACCTACATGACAGAAAACAAGTAACTCAAATTAGTAGAATAAATATGAGCTCCAAACGTGAAGAATTTTTCACGTCATGTGAGCGTATCGTTCCGCATGGAGTTCCCCAAGGTAGTGTACTTGGACCACCCTTGTTTACTCTCTATATTAATGACTTCCCTAGAGCCATTAAACATCCCATGACACTGTTTGCGGATGACAGTACGATCACTATACCATGCCATAATAAAAATAATTATGAAACGGACATCAAAAATACATTGATTGAAGCGGTAACGTGGCTCAATAATAATAATTTGAAAACTAATATAGATAAAACTTTGATTATGCATTTTAGCCAACGATCATCGTTATACTCTTATCTTGAAATCGAATATAATAATAAAATACAGACAGCTAATAGTACAAAATTTTTAGGTCTTACAATTGACAAAAAATTAAATTGGAAAGCGCATATTGAAGCTCTAGCCAAAAGAATAAGCAGTGGGGCATATGCGTTACATAAATTATCTCGTACTCTAAATATAGAAGCGCTATTAACGGCCTACTATGGTTTGTTTGGTTGAATCTGTCATTAGATATGGTGTTATCTTCTGGGGTAACTCAACCGATAGGGATATCATTTTTAAAAGACAAAAATACTGCTTGCGATCTATGTTTAATCTCAAAACTACCGATAGCTGTAAAAATTATTTCATTAAATATAAAATTTTAACATTACCTTCAATTTATATATTAGAAACAACAATGTTTGTAAAAACAAATCCACATTTGTTTCCTCGTATGGCAGACAGATTTCCAAGAAATAGACGTGATAATAGCCAACTATGTTTGCATACATCAAAAACTGCACTTATGCGCTAGAGTGTTTTTTGCATGGCACCAATTATCTATAATAAATTGCCCAGAAGTTGGAAAGAACAAACTATACCTAAACTTAAACAAACAATGAAATTGTTTTTGGCACAGAAAGCGTATTACAGTATTACAGAATTTTTAAACGACTCCGGATTCTAATAAATGAATAACTAGAATGAACATTGTCGAAATTATTATTAAGGTTGTGTAGCAGTGGAGGACTTAAAGATGCCTATATTATTAATATTATTATAATTGAATGTTATTAAAATATAAGTGAATGTTATTAAAATATAATTGAATGTTATTAAATATAATGGAATGTTATTAAATATAACTAAAATTAAAAAAAAAATCATAATAATGTAATACTCGTAGAACCTGAGATATTTGCACGCCATGAGAAATGGCAGACATGTCGTGAGCCACTTTTATTTAAGATCTTGCATGCATGTATTATTTTAAATCTGTATGCATACACATGTTTGAGCAAATAAAATTTCTTATTCTTAAAATATTTCTTGTAAAGCGTTTCGGAAATAACAGTAGCTCCCGACCCCGAATCCAACTCCATTTCTAATCCTACAGAATCAATCAACACATTCATAATAATAGGCGCGCTACTAACATACCTTACATTGAATAATTCGCATTCCTCGCAGTCACTTTGTTTCGAAATATTTTCTTTTGTGTTTAAACAATGTATACGTGATTCTTCCTTCTTTGCGTTACACATTTTCTTTAAATGGCCTTTCACACCACACACTTGACACCGATAGTTTTTATATCGACACTTTTCAGCGTCGTGATTTCTGAGGCCGCACACTGTACACCGACGAATCTCCTCGGAACTGTTGTTCGAGCTGCGGGTGGCCGCGGCAGGCTCACCGCGCGGACGCCGCCCGCTCAATTAGTTGGTACACAGTTTCTTCCTTGATCTGCGTGGCCTTGCACGGCAACCATCGTGGTTGCCGTGCTGTCAACAACTGCTGCGGCCCTAGATCGAGCCAATCGCGCGTACGCAGCCTGTTGAGCTACTTCCAACGCTTTAGAAAACGTGAGTTTGCTGGCGTCCTCTTCAAACAGCCGGTCACGTTCCCGACAGGGTGCCAGTCCGAGTATGAAACGGTCTCGCAGCAGCATGTCCAGAGCTTCTCCAAACTCACAGTCAACGGCTAAACCTCTCACACGCGCCGCCCATTCCTTGACGCTCTCGCCAACAGATCTCCTCGCCTCGTAAAACTTCTCTCTATCAGCAAAAGTACAACGTCTCTGGTGAAATGCTTGTCTAATTTTTCAACCAGTTCCTCGAACTTGACTTCCTCGAGTACCTCAGGATGAAGTAAGTTCCGCGCAAGGCGGTAGCTGTTGTCCGTTAGATGGGTTAGTAACAAAGCGCGTTTATTTTCGGTTTTGATGCTGTTCAATTTCATGAACTGCAGTTGCCGACCTTTAAATATTGGCCACTCTTCGCGTCGTGATTGAAACTTGAAAGATTTCCGATGATATTCGGCATTTTTAAAAGCGGGTATCCTCGTCGCCAGTGATATGTCGGCTACCGAAATAAAATCACCGTTGCTTGTGGATGCTAGTTTCTTTAATAAGTGAAAGACATGACATTTCTGATAAGATGGCGGTAGCGCGCATACACCATAGATACGCATACACATCAGGCACCCAGGAAACCAACTTCTACGAGTATTGTTATTGCCATGGGTTTAAACTTGCCCCAGTGTGAAAGGTTTTTCATAAATCTTACAGTTCTGGATGGATAAATAAAACTTCCGTCCTAATGATATCTACACACGGATAATTCTTCTGTGCCAAACAACCCTCCAAAAGTTCTTTCTACGAAGGGAAAACACGTGCAGTTAACAAAATCTCAAGTGCCACTAAAGAAAGTTAGTGCCACGAAAGAGGCACTAACGTCACTGTTGTATCAACAATGAGCGCTGCCGGGCACTTCATTCCACCAACATTTGCTTGATGGTGCACCTGCTGATGGTACACCTGAATTGCTTGATGGTGCACCTGCTGGTTCCATAGCTATGATATTAGATTCAAGCTCTATAAACTCTGATTTGTTTTGACAATGGTTACCACACTTCAATGACCATACAAAACCCACTAAAGAAAAGCCGGTGCTCTTAATATTTACTAGACCACCATTCGTCGCATATTACTATTGGTGCAATAGACTACTACCGCAAGCACAATATTACCGCATTAACTTTATCACTGCATAGTAGCTACAAGCTACAACCCCTGGACAGAAGCTTTCATGTCGTATTAAAGCGATACTACTTTAACGAATGCGAAAAACGGCTGGAAACAACCGGGAGAGCTCACACCGGCTTCGAGTGAGATCGTCTCGAGAGATATTGAAGATAATCCCGCATGAATCGAGATACCTTCTTGTTCTATGATCAACAACCTCCAGCCAAGATACATACCTAAAAGGTAAGCTTATTCTCACTAAACTTTTTATTTAAAGTTGATGTCTGGGGACTAATGTGGCTAGGTAAATTTTTTCATGGTTAACGGTAGGTAGGATGGTGAAATTTTTAAAAATAATGTATTGTGTATTTGTTTATTTGATATATCAATACTTCTTCCAGGTTATTGCAAGGCATCTATTAAGCAGCTTCAATATGAGGTTAACATAAAATTAAGTAATGAGCCTGAAGAAGGAAGCTGTGAATGTGCCGCAGGAGAAGGAAAAGAAGCTCATTGTAAACATATAGCTGTGGCTGTGGCTGCTGAAAATATTCCGGGAAAAAGTTATACTGACCACTGCAGACATTTCATAAGCCATCAAAAAAATATTATGTAACACCATTGAGAGTCTCCAGATTGCCCTCCAAAAGAGGTATTCATAATTCTGTTTAAAATTAGGGTTTTGTCTCAAGTATGGAGAGTTCCATACTTGAGACAAAACCCTAATTTTGGCAAAGTTGCGTTTCAATGCAGGTTTCAGTCATTGATATTAAATTATTCAACAAGGAATGTTTGGACCCTGACTATATGGAAAAAACAGCACTGGATATTTTTTTAGAATCCACGGACCTGTTAAATTTTTCTGAAAACAGAATTAAGGAGATTGAAATGGAAACAAGAGGGCAAAGTTCCAATCCGAAGTGACATGAATATAGAAAAACCCACATAACAGCCAGCATTTTTCATACTGTGTGCCACTTAAAAAGTGAAACATTAAATAAATATTCCGATCAAATATTAAATAAAAATCCAGTCCGGACAAGAGCCATGGTACATGGCATTATTAATGAAAAAGTAGCAATTAAAAAATACATGCGAGACTTATGATGTGGTTGTAGTGGAATATGGTTTGTTTTTGCCTCAAGACAGGCCTTATCTGGGAGCATCTGCTGGTGGTTAACTGGGACCAGAAACCATTATTGAAGTTACATGTCCATATGCTTCCAGAAATCAAGAAATCAGACCTATAACAATACCATAACTGCATATGGCGAAAATGGACAACTAAATTAAATATATATATACATATATATACAACATGTAACAGAATAAACGCAAGACCTGAAAGTAGTTTGCTCAGAATCAGCTTCTGAATCGATTCCCATCATTATTTATATGTGTTAATTTTCTCCAGAAATATCCTTCATTTAATCTAAATTAGGACCACTGCGTAAAACCAACGTAATCAAATATTTTATTTAGGGAATTATAAGCCTTAGCTCAAAGTAATAAAAGCCCATAAAAATGCACGGCTGAATTTGTAGATCGCTTAATATCCATCCATACACACACGTAAAAAAATCAATACATTTTAGAATAAAGTATGATAGTGTGCGAAAGGTAAAATATTTAATTTAAGAAAGATTAGTCTTTATTTCCAAGCAATACGTCTTACTTAACTGCACAACCGAATTTGTAAAAATAAAAATATCATTTCTATCCTTACCTACACACACACGTAGGTTTTTACATTTAAGCTAGTTAAATAAAAACATCATTTTAGGAAATTTCAAACTTATCTCAAAGCAATAAAGCTTTTTTAAATGCATTACTGAATTTATAATTCCGCATTCACAATATTTTGTTGAGAAATGACAAAATATTAGAAAATCAAAGGTACGTTTTTTGCAAACGCTAAATCAATATGAAAGAGCGAGATGCAATAATTTACTGACTTAGCCCTTTGAGTTGCCGCATTTGTTGGATATGCCGCCGGCGCACGTGCCGCCAAATTAGTCATTCGGCGGCAACCGACAAGTGAATTACGCAATTTTGTTGTTGTTTCTGTTACTTATTTGTTTACGCGCGCGATGGCTTTCCGGTACAGCAATATCCAGTACACTGAGATGGTGAGGACACTGGCTCATTGCGACGATAATGTGGAGTTAGCGTGTCGAGTCTTCAATGAACGACATGGTACCAGAGTGAGCGCCAGGACAATGCTAGGTGCAACTCAGCGCCTGAGGGACTTCGGTACGTTTCGTCCTAACACGGCCTTGGATAGAGGGACGAATGTGCGCTCTACTCGTTTGCAGGAAAACATTCTCGATTATTTCGATGAACATCCAGAGAGCAGCACGAGGGAAGCAGCGCCGTTGTTTGACTGCAGCCACATGTACGTGTGGAGAACGTTACGTGCTGATGGCGAAAACCCCTTCCATCTACGACGTTGTCAGGAGCTAATGCCGACTGACTACTTGCCACGACTGCAATTTTGTAGATGGTTGTTGGAAAACTGGCAACGAAACATCATCTGGACGGACGAGAGCACCTTCACACGAGTTGGTATTTACAACCAACATAACATGCATTTGTGGAGGCACGAAAATCCACATGCATGTCGTGTAGACTCATTTCAGCACAGGTTCTCCGTGAACGTGTGGGCGGGAGTTGTAGGTACACACATACTCGGCCCTGTGTTTTTACCGAGGTTGACTGGAGATACCTACCTACACTTCTTGCAAGAGATATTGCCCCAGTTATTGGAGGAGTTCCCTCTCTCGTTGTTACGACGCGACGACCCGTGTTTTACCAACATGATGGAGCTCCCGCGCATTTCACGTGGAACGTTCGACGGCATCTTGATGCGGAGTATGGCTCTCGTTGGATTGGACGTGGAGGACCTATACCGTGGCCTCCCAGATCTGCCGATCTAACACCGTTGGACTTTTTTTTGTGGGGTCGAATAAAATCGCTAGTGTATGTAAACGAAGCAACCAGTATAAATGACCTCAAACATAAAATTGAACTCGCGTTTGTTAAAGTGAAAAGTGAAACTGAAGTGCTTAACAAATTAAAAATTAACTTAAGAAAACGTGCAATAATGTGTATCGAGCAAGGTGGTGGACATTTTGAAAATCTTTTAAAAAGAGGACGAAGAAGAAGTATTTAGTGTAAATAGCTCAGGTATGTACCTTCGTAATACGATTTTACTACTGTAAATACATAAATGATTGAAATCTTTTAAACACTGAATATGTTTTATACCTACGTAATAATAAAACCGGCCAAGTGCGAGTTGGACTCGCGCACGAAGGATTCCGTACCATTATCGACAAAAAACCGCCAAAAATTCACGTTTGTTGTATGAATAACCCATTTAAATATTAATTTTATTCCGTTTTTAGTATTTCTTTTTATAGCGGCAACAGCGAAGTCTTAACAACAGGGACAATTTTATCCTCTTGGTACGGAACCCTAAAAATGTAAACACACTGACGAGTAGGTGGTAATATCGCGAAATCGGTTAAAAGACGCGTGACATGTCTGACTTTAGGTATTGCCGTACTGATAAATCGCAGTGGGATGAAAGGTTGCTCAATTTAAAAATACTTTCTTAGCTATCCGTAGTTGAACTGAATTATTCGAAGTTCAAAGCCTGTAGTAGTAAGTGTGCGGACGGCGAGCAATGGGTAGTTCGCCGTTCGGTCGTCTGGTAAGATTCCGGACCAAGCCCAGTCGTCGACGGCACGCACTGTTCCCGCGCGCCTCAAGGAGTTGTCCGAAAAACGTAGGGACCCTGTAATAGGGTCGAAGCCAGCTGGGGCCCGGGTTCTTTTTCTGAAAAGAAGGCCTGGACCCAGTGCGAAAGGCAACGTTGGAACGGGGTGGGTCGTTTAGTCAGTAAGAGTCTGACACTGTCTCTCGCTCCGCCCAAGAGCGGGATTCGTCATTAGATGATTTTTCCCACCATAAAAAAAGCCTGTAAGTATGATGGAAAGATGAAATCATTATTTTACTAGTTAGGCAACTAACAATATTTTTTTATTTTTTTTATTTAGCCTATACTGTCCCACAGCTGGGCAAAGGCTGGCAACAATAATTAATAGGGTAATATCACAACTTACTAATAGCAGCTAGGTACGTAATATTCGGCCATTAAACGTAAAGATACATACCTAAGCTTACATGCATTGCTTTCTATTCCTACCTACATGTTACGTAGGCACGCGCACGAGTGTGCGCTATGAGTGTGTGCGTAGGGATACAGTAGTATGCTCAAACATTATGCGTCCAGCTAGGACAACTATTTTATAAAAAAAACATAGCGTTCTTTAGGTAAATCGAATTACAGATGTTTCTTTAGTTCTATAATTTAATTTTCTAATTGGGGTGTCTGAGGTCTTGCGTTTATTCCGTTACACGTTGTATATATTATGGCCAAATTCAAGGGCAGTATATGTATCCAAAAGATTATTTTGTAATTTACTGATTGTTACCCATAAAGGTTTAAATGTTATATTTATTGAAAGTGATGAACCATTCATATATTATGTTGACAAAACTGGACTATTTTTATCACAGCTTTTTCAAAAATTCTGTTATCAAAAATATATTTTTAAAGAACAAGGTTTACAATAAAACATCATAAAAAAGTTTTTATTTCATAATATTTTCTCTAAAATTACAAAGCATAGCACAAACAAATAAAATTCTAGAAGCTAGTGGTACATGATATGGGCTTAGTTCACATTTTAAAATCTTATAAGTTTTAGCTAGACCTATCCATTAAATGCATACAGTTGACAAATGGCAACAATTTATTTTTTGCCAGCAAAAAAATAATTTGACAGCTGTACGTTTCTGAACGCAACGTAATATGCGGACATAGATTATAGACTATCAGAAAAATAAAAACTTTAACGAAATTTGCCGGTAATTTTTCTGGCATACGTCATTACAAACAAGTGTAAAAGTTTGTGTATTGGCTTGTACGAGTGATTTGATTTACGATTTCACATCAAAGAATCTATTCTTCAAAGTTTGAAAAATAGTAATCGAATAAAAAATGAGGTAAGTTTTTGATATTTCATAATATATTTTTCCGCTGATTTCTTTGTAATTTTATGTCAAGGTAGTTTTTAATATGTTGCCAAATGTCTACATTATGCGTTTGCGTTTACGAATTTATATGGTTGTGGGCCGGCTTGACGTTATTATTTTTTTCGCTTTTTAGCATGCCACGCAGGCTGGGTGATGAAAATATCGAAGATATGCTCTTGGCTTTAGAAAATGGAAATATCTCAGAAGATGAAGAAGACATAGGTGACGAAAATGATATAGATTATTATCCAAGTATACAAGATATTTTGAATGATAATGAATCTTCCGAAAATGAAGAAGTCGACGAAGACCCTCCACTTGTATCCGAAGAGGAGCCCCTATCTCGTGAGACCTCGTCCGTGGAACCTGCTTCGGGGTATTTGCCAACTCCATCAGTATTCTTGGAGTTGCAGCTTGGAGATCACGTAGCAGAGATCTAATATGGAAAAAGCGTAATTTGGTATAGAATGAAGATCGCATAGCCTTCTTAGGAAGCTCAGAGCTACCCTTCGACGTCGCGGGCCTGGAAACTCCCTTCCAATTTTTTTTTAAATTCATAAATGACGCAGTTATTACAAAAATTGTCGAACAGACCAATTTATATATCATCCAAGAGAGTGTTACCAGTGCGCCCGTAACTGTTACAGAAATATGACAATTTTTAGGTAATATCATATTCATGTCGGTGTTTCACTACCCTAGTGTCCGGTCATACTGGTCAAAATACGGCTTGGATCAAATCATGAAAACCATGACAGTAAACAGATTTGAAAAAATACGATCTGTAATTCATTTCAACGACAACTCGGAGCACAAACCTGTAAATCATCCACAGCATGATCGTCTCCATAAAATAAGACCATTGGTGGACCATTTAAACTCATCATTTATAACTGCTGCTCCATTTGAGCAAAGGCTATCCCTAGACGAACAATTAATGTGTGCTACCAAAGTGGCTCATTTTATAAAACAATATCTCCCAAACAAGCCACACAAATGGGGCTTCAAGTTATTTGTGTTGTGCTCTCTATCTGGGTATGCATATACTTTTGAAATCTCTGGTAAGGAAGATATTGCCCAAGCCCCAGGTGAACCAGATCTAGGAGTGGTAGGAAATACCGTCATAAGATTGTGTCGTTCAGTCCCTCGACGTGTAAACCATATAATTTATTTCGATAACTTTTACACCTCAATTCCTTTGCTACACTACCTTGATAGTCAGGGCATTTATGCCCTGGGTACATCCAAAGGAATCGTCTTGGTAAGAATTGTAAGCTGCCACCTAGCAGACATTCATGAAAGATTCTGTACCTCGAGGTTCTTATGAGAACCAAGTGGCTGATTATGAAGATGTAGACATATCTGTAACTACCTGGAAGGACAACAAAATGGTAACATTGGCATCTACATACGTTGGAGCAGAACCGGCCGAGACAGTCGATAGGTACGACAAGAAACAGAAAAAAGTAATAACTATACCCTGCCCAAAAATTATCAAGGACTATAACGCCCACATGGGGGGCGTCGACCTTATGGATAGCTTTTTGGGAAGGTACAGGATAAGAATAAAGAGCAGAAAGTAGTACATTCGTATCTTCTATCATTTGATCGATATGGCGGTCATCAACTCGTGGGTTATGTATAAAAAAGCTTATAATGGAAATCAGACCAAAAAAATGACTTTAGGTGACTTTAGAGCAGAGTTGGCAGAGGCTTTATGTAACTATAAAAAAGTGTTGAAAAGAGAGGAAGACCCTCTAGCAGCAATATTGAAAGAGAGTTGGAAGCGAAGAGACCTCGTCGTAAACCACTCAATCCTGTGCCAGTAAAAGATGTAAGAACGGATGGTGTCGACCACAACGAAAGAAGATGCGAAAAGAAAAATAGATGCAGACTGCCTGGTTGTAAAGGATTTTCGCGCACCGAGTGCACAAAATGTCTTGTTGCTCTTTGCCATACCAAAGAAAGAAATTTTTTGCTGCATTCCACTCTTTGATTAGGTAGTCCTTCAACGCATAATGTATCCAAAAGGCAACATATAGTTTTTTCCTAATACAATCTTTATTTTTACCTTGGGTTTTTTTTTCATTATTTTTCCCATTACATATCGCCAAATATCTACACAAAAATATTATTTATTTTACAAAACAAAAAATCATGCATTGAAGGGCTAAACACGTTCTATATGAATTCGTTTGCTTGCAAGTTCTGTGTCATGTACTATTCCAACACCTGGTATTTGTGTCTTTCCTTTCAGGACTATTGGAATTTTAATGCCTTATGGAGCAATATCCTGCACATTAAATCCTCTGTCTGCCATGATAGAGTCGCCACTGTCACACACATTTTCAAGGTTTGATCTTTCTATAATTTGGCGATCACTGACTGAACCTCCAAAATATTCTGATGCATGATAGGCTAGAGACTAGGTGTAGCTCCAATCATAGCTCTAACAGTATTTTTATGTTTGTAGCTGCTGAATGTCACCTGCTGTGCTATAGGATTTCCAGGCTTTGTAATGGGTATTTCTGTTGTGTCCACTGTTATTCTTGTACTTGGAAAATCTCTTCTAAGTGACTCTGGCATAAAGTATTGCACCAATTCTTTACTAGGCCAAATACTAATTAGACTCCATATTTCATACATAAAATTTATCCTTGTTTGGGAAATGCCAAATAAAAAATGAAGTTTTTTATTTTATTTTTTACAGAGAGCTTAAAAAAGTAGAAAAGTCAAGATCGGGTTTGAATGCAGATCAAAATGGTCAATATTAAGGCGATTGGCCACATTTTGAATCAATGCAATTTTTAAAGACAATTTTGAAACCTCGTAAAACTACTAGTAATATTCAAAATAAAATATTAGATGAAAGACACATTATGAATGATAATACAATGATGTCTATTCTTTCTGAGTAAACATCATACAATACACAAACCGATTATCGCAGTTCAATACAGATGATACCAATTTGGCAACAATTGATGGCCCTACGACTGATGCTGCAACTGCACAAAATGCTATTTCGGCAATGATACGATATGATACTTCGACACCTGGACCGTCACATACCCCATCGCGAGCTTTTGGAACGTTGGCTAATCAAAAGGTACAAGTACAGCAAAAAGTATTGAAGAAATCTTAATACAACTCGAAGAAGAAAAAATAGACCTAATGAAGAAAGATTTAAATAAAGACGACGACGACTTGAACTGGTTAAAAGCTACCATCTCTGAATAAATTATTATTTCCGATTCGGGTTCAGGAGATGCTCATCAACGAAATATCAAAACTGAATACCCCATCAAACACAGAATCTTCAATGATGGCTTACTTCACTTCTGGTGATTCATCTCAGTGATAATTTCATAATAATTAAAATATTTTCAATAACACAATATTATGTAGTTTCATTTCTATGTACTCACCGCAACGTCAAAAGTAATATTTCTTCAATAGAAATAGGTTTTTGAAAATTTGTTGTTTTGATATAGTGATATGATTGAAATTCAGATTTAATATCAGCAATAATGTAATCGAAAGTAGACAGACGGTAACACTCCACAATATTGTTTAAACATTTTAGAATCGTTTCTTAATTTTGGAGATAAATGATGGAACTCGCCAAATGTGTTTCTTTGTAAAAATATTATATTTGTTTTCTTTCTGTTTTTACGATATTTTTTTAAAAGTCTGTACTTTAAATATGAACTTTCAAGCAAAATTGTACTGTACTTCTCCATGATTCGAGAAGTAATGACCAAAATCACGTAGGACATTTGTCGCGTGTAGCATCGCGTCGTGTTGCGTCGCGTCGTATTCGTCGCTCACGCAGGACACCGCGTAAGACCTTGTCCAGAAGAAGCGAATTCGTCGCGAAACGTTTCGCGCGAATTCATTCGCGCGCTATTGAGATACTAGGCACGAATACATCGCGTCCACAAGCATCGCGCGAATTCAAAATACGCGCGTAAATCGCGTGCATAACGCCAGACCCTCAAGTCTCGACTCGCGCGTATTGCGCGCGAGTCGAGATACTAGGGACCCCTTGTTGCGTCCAGTTAAACGCGCGAACTCCGGCCGAGGGGACGTATCGGGAACAATGGAGCGCCAAAATTTTGATACGGAATTGTTTATAGACGAAATAGAAAAAAGGCCGGCGATATGGGATTTAGAATCACCTGATTATGCCAACAGAATTTTAAAACGCAGGGCTTGGGAAGAATTGGTGTTAATATTTTCTGATAAAGATGACTCCGAGGAAAAAAAGAAAGATATTGGTAAGTAATTATTATTATTTATTTTATCGAGTAGTAACAAACAAAGAAAATTAGATCATTTTGTCCTGCCATGACAGTCGACCTTCCTTCATGAAATAATCAGCAAGTATATACCTCGTGTTTCAAGACCTTACACACTCGGTCGAATTGTAGTCGTACTCAGACCATCCAGATCTGTTTCGAACAATGTGTCTTCTTATCTGTATCCATCTCTTAACCTGACGTAATTGTGAAGAACACAACAAGCTTTAATTATGTTTTGTGCAAATTCAATATGTACATTGAGTGGTTTGTGAAATATTCGCCATTTGTTTACTAGGATTCCAAAACAACACTCAATATAACGTCTTGCTCTAGAGAGACGGTAATTAAATATTCGTTTTTCTTTAGTTAAATTCTTGCCACAATATGGTCGCATAATATGTTCTGATAAGCCAAATGCCTCATCCCCAACTATAACATAAGGTAAACGTGTTGTACGAATTTCTGATACTGGTTTTGGTCCCGGAATGTTTAAAGATTTTTCCATGAGTTTTTTTAAAGAATGTGGAGTTTTTAAAAATCGTTGAGTCATTGCTCTTCCCACATGCTCCAACATCTATAGAGATAAAACAATAATTTGCATCACACACGGCAAGCAGGACAGTGGAAAAAAAATGTTTATAATTGTAGAACATTGAGCCGGAATCTAAAGGTTTTATGATTCTAATATGTTTGCCATCAACAGCTCCAATGCAATTAGGGAAATTTGCATATTTTTCGAATCCTTTTGCAATTGGAAATTGATTTCCACTTTTCCGTCGATGGTTCTTTCATTACTCTGTCTTTTAACTTATTCCAAATAACGTCTACAGTTTGTTGAACGATGTTAATTACAGTTGATTTTCCTAATCTATAGGAATAATGTAAGTCAGCAAAATAACAGCCAGTTGCTAAATACCTGGAACAAAATTCAAAGTTATTGTTTAACTGTTTATTTCAGGTAATACTCTTCAAAAGAAGTGGAAAGGTCTTCGGGACACATTTGTTCGTGAAATGAAAAAAAAACAAAGAATGCACCATCAGGCTCTGGAGCTTCGAAGATTCAATATATATATTTTCAACGTCTTATGTTTCTTGTAAGGTCAGTGTGTAATAAAGTAACAGAAAGCAATATTCAAGACACCTCTTCAAACTCTGAGACAGGTAACGAAGAATCTACAGCAGATACAAGGGAAGACATAATGAGGCCGCCAAATGAAAATATTAAAAGAAAGAAAATGACTGCTGCTGATACCGAATTCCTGAACATAATTAAAAACAATATAAGCTCTAGGAATCAACAACAGCCCCTGGCTTCCAGCGTAACGGAAGGTGATGACGACAAACTGTTCTGTTTATCTTTTCATAAAGAATTACTTAAGGTACCTGAGGCCAATCGCATAGCAGTAAAAATTGAAATAATGAAAATTTTGCAAGCGGCCCAACAATCTTCTCAATCGACTCTCTATTCAAACAATTCGTATTCTTATTTATCTAACAGTTCGGCTTCGTCTTCAACTTCGATTCCGGTTCGATCTAGATACCATGCACAACTTTCAAGACCAAACGAATTTACTTTTCAAGAATATGATCCAGAAACGCCATCCCTTACAGCATGGCAAGGCCGAAATTCTATTTCAATGCAGGGATCTTCACAGGCATCATTATACGTAAATTCTCCATCAACATCTTCAAGAGATTCTCAGGATAGTGAATGTCTTGAACTCTTCCAAAACGATCACATCGTTTAATTATTATAAATAATTTGATAACTACCTACATTTGATTTGATTTTTATTAATAAATATGATTGTTTATCGTAAAAGACTGAATTAGTATTATATAACATAGGTATATGAATAAAACATTACTTACCTTAAAGTTATCACGAGTTTTTGTTCTGCTGAAACAATATCCTCGCGCGGAACGTAATTTTCACGTGGTGATAAATCTTCTTCAATCAATAAAAGTAAATTATCAAATGATTTCACGGAAATACGAAAGTAGTTAAAAAAATTCTTCTCATGTTGTCTTAATTTTGGATACAAAGTTACAAACATGCTATGTGTCATTCTATCATTAAGAATTGGATGTACTAAATACATTCTATTTTCCCTCCGTTTTTGTCTCTTCCAGCTACGGTAAGCTAACCACAACGCGACCGCTTCGTTCAACTCCATGCTTCCTACTGACTGAATTCGTCCCCAAATGCTCGCGCGTAGGTACGCTCTTTCTGGACGCAACGATCGCGCGTGATTCGCACGAGAGAATAGCGACGAATTCGCCCTTTCTGGACAAGCCCTTAGAGCCTCTCCAGATGACGCGTTTTACGCGAGTCCACTCGCTCGTTGACACTCGCGCGTATTCGAGATACAGACTAGAGCTACATATATCCTGTCCAGATGCTTACGCGCGTTTCCTCATTCGCGCGTAAAACGCGTGCAATGAGCGAGACTCTCGACTCGCCGGTTTAACGCGCGAGTCGAGTTCCTCGGGTGCCATTGGCACGTCCAGTACTACGCGCGAGTCAGTTGCGAGTGGACGTATTTGACGATGGAGCGTGATAACTTCGATACGGAACTTTTTATTGACGAAATTGAAAAAAGACCAGCCATATGGAATATGGAATCATCAGATTATTCCAGTAGTCATAAAACGCAGGAACTGGGAAGAAATCGTCGAGACTTTTTGTGAAGCTGGTGATTCCGAAGAAAAGAAAAAATCTATGGGTAAGTAAAAGTAGTGTATTTAATAATATTATTCCAGACTATGTACATACATATATACTAACGGCCAAAATTAATAATCAATCCGTAATCCAAGATAGAAATCGATCGCAGATATACACCAATCTACGGATCGATCTCCAATCCAAGTCCCAATAACGAAAAAAGGCGATCCATCCGTTGCTCAATCCGCAGATATCTGGCAATCCGTTCCCTCTTGATCATTCCGTTTTATGCAAAACCTATGACTATAATCATCGTTGATTTATGCACAATATAAAATAATTATGCTTATACAAGTGTTCTAATTTATTGTAGGAACTTTTTGTTGTAAACACATCTATTTAAATAAAACTTGGTTGTTTAAATGAACCTTTACAATGGTGACAAAAATCTAAATATGTTGGTTAAAATGGAACGAATGGACTCAAAAGGACGCGTTTTTTTTTATCTGTGGTAGTTTGGCACGCGGGTGTTTGTTTTTTTTACGAAATATTGACTTGACGCTGCCGTGCCTGCCGCCAAAACTTAGTTTCTTTGTTTATTTCCCTGGTAATTTATATGTTGGATTTTAACTAATACGACTATTCGATTCAAGCTATGGACTCTGAAATAGTAAGTGATTTTATTGTACTTTATTGTTTGATGGAAGTATAATGGCTCATTTTTTGGAATCGTTACTGTGGGCCTTTATTTATCATAAACATTTTTACTATAACGATTGGTCCTTATTGTAGGTGAGAGGCAAACCCCTTTCGAAAGAGGAGACGAAATCTTTGCTGAGTTTGATAAAGAACAGCAAAGTAATTCTGTCAAAAACCACCAACGCTACCAACAACAAGATGAAGACAAAAGAATGGCTCCGTCTAGCGAATCGCTTTAATGCCACTGCCACGGTTCATCGCCGGACACCACAGCAGCTACGTTTGAAATGGGAGAATCTAAAAAAGAACGCTCGTAAACGCAGTACTAAAATAAGAATGAACCGGATCCAAGTAAGTCTTAGTTGCTTTTTTCAAAGTTCAATAATAAGGTGATTGATATTTAACTAATAAATTTAATTTTTACAGATTGGTGGTGGTGCACCAGATTACATATCCCCCGATGATGTACTGGACAGAGTAGCAGATTTACTCGGAAGTACAACTACTGGTTTCACTGTGCCGTTTGGTGGTGATAAGGAGCCAGATCTTTGTTTTGGTGGTGATGGTCATGGTAGTGGTGATGGGCTTATTGGGGGACAAGCTGAGGTTTTACCAATAACCTATGAACAAGGGTTAGAAAACTCAATATCTGTACCAATGTCAATAGACACAGGTATGAGATAACCGTACCAGTGTTTATAGACACGAATATGAGTACTACAATACCAGTGTCTAATGACACTGATGCAAGTACTTCAGTCCCAGTGTCTTTAGACTTGGATGAAGTCTCTGGATGTGCGCTGACGGGAGTTCCTGGTCCAGTTATGTCTAGCTACACCTAGAACAGTTAATGGTTATTTGTTTAGTCATTATTATAGGCAATTAGTCTATGAAACGGTGAAGATTATATTGTAATTTCAACAGTTTAGCCTCAAAAATATTAATTATTTTTTGGATTTGTTTTTATTGTTACTTAGCTCCTAAGTAGCTGAATACTTTACTGAATTTAGGATCTAGATACCTCATTCCTGAAAACATATTGTTCCCATGTAATAGCAACTACTATTGTCATTTCAGGTAAAACCATCAGGAACAGATTGTAGTAGACATAACATGTTAAAAAGTTTCTTACATAATACTTTTTCTTAGTGTTGATGGCAATCTAAATTGAATATAGCTATTAACAGGTTCCCTGTCCCCATATAACAAAGATTTTTCATGACGTTATGTCCAGCACTTTTTTTTTAAATTTCGCTTCTGTTAGTTATTTAAAAGGTATATAATGTGTTTTGGAAACATGTCAGAGGTGTTTTAGACGTAAAAAACGTAAAAAAAAACGTGATGCATATATGATTCATGAGCGTAGTGGATTTTAAGATTCCTAAGTCCCATGAATCATATATGGTCCGACTCATATATGATTCATTGGACGTATAGGAATATTTCAGTACTACGTTCAGATGTCAAATATGATGCAATGATTTATTATCTGTAGTGTTTTGACACATTTCTGTCAATCAATGTGACAGAAATGTATCAAAACCTGTGTAATTATCTCTTTTTGGTTATAATTTATTCTTAATCTTAATTCTTAATTCTTTATTGCACACAAGACATACATAATACAAGGTGAGACATACAGTTTATGTACAAAGGCGAGTTATTGTTGTTTTTATTACGAAGTGTTATAAAACGATATAACCTATATAAAAATGAGTTCGAGGAAAAAATATACGGAGCAGCAAATACTCAGAATTTTAGAAGAATCTGATCAAGACGGAGATTTTAGTGATGGAAACGATGAGTTATATCAGCCTGATTATGAAGAAATAGATGACGACGAATCTTTTGGAGTTGACGAGTTGGGAGAGGAGTATACTGAGGTTGAAAATCAAGGCGAAACTCTTAGTGATATTGAAGCAGAGGTTTCCATGTCTGGGCCTGTTTCAGCGGTACCTGGAGATGGATCGGCAATAGAGGATGATCAGGAGAATCACTCGGCTAAGCACTTCCTCACGCTGTCAGACGCCTTTATATTATAATGACGTGCAGAGTCTACTGAACAATTCTTTGAATATGGATGATGACAGTAAAAATGAGGAGGTACGTATACAGTCAAGAGCAGAAAAGAGGGGAAGAGAGAACAGTACTGAAGACGAAGAGGTTTGGACAAAAGTTAAAGAGGGAGTACAAAGAAGGTGTCACGGCAGTAAACAGTCTGTAAAAGATGATAAGTTCGAAGTCTATGCTTCCTCTAAGGAACGATTACCGAAACAATTCGCAATGGCTCGTATTTTGAAAGAAAATAACTAAAATCCGCCTTATTAAATATATAAGTCCTTTTAAAATACGCATCGAATTTGATTGCGAGTCAGCTGCTCTGAACTTATTGGCGTGCGAGAAGCTTCCGGAAAAGGGATGGAGGTTTCAGAGGGCTATGCAGCTATCTGTCTGTTATGGCCTAATCAAGGATGTAGACCTAGATTTTACGGATGACAAGATCCTCAATCTTTCAAGAGGCTAGACCGTCGTGATAGGGACAAAGGAGGTTGGTGCCCCAGCGAAACCCTTGAGACTTTGTTTTGACGGTGAACATTTGCCTGCGTCAGTCCGCGTATGTGACATAAACATCAAAGTTTTACCCTACGTACACCAAGTGTCGCAATGTTCCCAATGTTGGAGGTTAGGCCACAATAGGAAAATTTGCCCCTCAAAGAACGTGGTTTGTCTGAAGTGTTGTGGACGCCATGAAAATTGCGACACTTCATTGTTCTCATGTGTCAACTGTAAAGGGAATCACATATCTCTTAGCAAGTCTTGTCCAGTTTATAAGAAGGAAAGGAGGCTAAGGAAGATTATAACTGAGTTTGGATACACATACAGGAAAGCCCTAGAATATTACGTGCTACCCGAAAATCTCGTTTCCAATGAAGTGGGCGTTGCTCATCAAGCCTCAGTAGCCACGGAAAACCGGTTCTCGGAGATACCTCATTTTTTAGACGAGCCTTCACAAGCTAGGAAACCGGATCCAGAAGCCTTTCATCGTTTCAGTTATGCTGTAATAATCCGGGCCAACGCCACAGTTCATAAGGAACAGACTCTTATCACGGTTAGAAAGGACGATGATATTCCAAAAGTAAAAGTAGTACAGTCTCCGAAAGCCAAAAAAAACTCACCTACAGATGACTGGATGTTTTGGAATTCAGATATGCCTGAATATAACCAACCCATTGATGGAGAAGGTACCGATGAACGTCCATCTTTCATTGAGCTGTGGTCTAGAATAAAAGAAGTTATCTACTTCAAAAAGACTAGCTTAAATTTTTAAGATAAGGTGTGTCTTCCAATTGTGCCTAGTATGGTTAACCTTAACGTCAGTGAGTTTAGTTTCCGAGTGGCCGTGGATAAAAACATTGTTAAACTTTTTTTATAAGGTGTGATGGCTAATAAACCAATTAAATTAAATACCTTGCAGTGGAATGGCCAAAGTATCAGGCCTTTTTTTGTTGCCGGGGTGGACAATCCTAATGGATGTCCTTCGCCTAGGGCAGGCGAAGGGGTCTGTCAGACTCTTACTGACTAAAAACCACCCCGGTGTTCCCTCCCACACTTGGACCGTGGATCGTGGGAGCTGATACGACATCCATGATTCCCGGCTAGTGCCGGCCCGCCTACATGGTGGGCGTGGCGAGGTGTTGAATGGCTGGAGGGAGTCCAGTCGTTAGCGCCGCCCCTGTAGATCACCTGCCGCACTCTACAGTATATAGGCTTACCTAGGCAAAAGGGCTCTGCCTAGGTGTACATATACATCCCTACTACTTGTGTGAACTGTATGGAAGATATTATTAAAACAAAAAACCCAAAATGAGGATGTGCCAATCTTATTGGCGGAGGTTCCGCTTGCTGGCGACGGCAACAAGAGCCGAGGGAGCTCCGGATCCTCGAAAGAGGATCCAACAACTATGTCCGACCAGGACTCGCGCGGTCGCTCCAAATTTTGGAAAAGGCGACCGCACGATGAATTTTTTTCGGACCGAGCGGGGTCGGTGGGTCTCTCCTCAAGCGAGGAGAACCTGCCGGCTGCAAAAGTGACGACGGCGAGGAGGGGAAGAGGTCGTGCGACACCTTTACGCACGAAGTTAATCGTAAGTCTTTGTTGTGGTATATTCGAAAACGCGATAAACCTGGCGCGGACCACAATATAGACAGCATCAGCATGGGGTATCTTGCACATAATAAAGTTTTCTCTGAGGAACAAGAACAGCAGCTGTCAAGATACATAACACGTTGTGCTGAAATATAATTTGGCCTATCTCCGAAAGAGGTACGGAAGTTAGCTTTTGAGCTTACACAAAAATATAATCTGAAGCGACCTGCTACTTGGCTTGAGAATGAGATGGCTGGCGAGGAATGGTTTCGTTCATTCATGAACAGAAATCCATCACTGTCTGTTCGTGTAGCTCAAGCTACTAGCCTCTCAAGAGCAACAAGTTATAAAACAAACGTGGAAGCTTTTTACAACAATTTGCAAATTGTTTTGGACAGATACCGGACCCCTGAGCCTCAGAATATTTACTACGTAAAAATCCGATAAAGTTGTAGCAAGACGTAGCATACGCCAAGTGGGACCTCTTACCTCAGCTGAACGAGGCACATTGGTCACAGTGACATTTGCAGTAAATGCTTTGGGCAATCCTATTCCTCTTATATTTATAATTCCTCGCGTTCGTTATCACGAACATTTTGTCAGAGACGGGCCTGTGGGATCCATAGGAACAGCAAATCCTTCTGGCTGGATGCAGGATGCGTAATTTTTAGTTTTTCTTGAACATTTAAAAAAAAATCAAATGCTTCTCTATCGCATAGAATTTTACTAGTGCTAGATAATCATTCTTCTCATATCCACACAATACATTGGATTTTTGCAAAGCAAATGGGATCACATTACTTTCGTTTCCTCCACACTGCTCGCACAAACAGCAGCATCTGGACAGATCCGTCTTCGGACCCTTAAAAAAGCCATAAACAATGCCTATCTACGACATACCAGGGGGGCTAAAAAGGTCACTTTAGCAGAATCATATTATGATAATAATATGAATCATATTACAAATCACAAAATGGTCACAATTTGGCAATTCATATTATGATCCGTAAACAATTCATATTCTGCAATTCATCTGTTTGACAGTTTTGTATGGGGATTCGTAAAATGGTTCACATAATATGAATTGCTTTTAAGTCATTTAGCAGAATCATAAGAAGTTACTGACAAGCAACATCTTCCAATTCATATCGCAGATTTTATTTAATAAAATTTAAATAATGGCAGATTTAGGCCTTTACGAAAATTTTTTAGAACACGCGCGTATTACGGAGAGCCTAATATATCGCCGACGAAGTGATGCTCTTCGCAAACTGGAATTGGCATTTGAAATGCCGGACCCTGAGTTTATCGGGCTTTATAGATTATATAAAAGTGTATGTCGTGACCTCATAAATGAGCTGGAGCCGTACATATGTACACGTCATGGTGGAATAAGTACTGTCTCCAAGGTAAGCTAAAATATTAAGTACTATTACGACATTATAGCTAACTGCTACTTAGTTTATCTCCTTGTTTAAAAAACTATGATAGTAAGTTTATTAAATGAGCATTAATCTTATTTTTATTTTAGGTCTTGACTGCTTTAAGCTTTTATGCATCTGGTTCATACCAGAGGTTTATAGGAGCTAGCGCACATCATAAGATGCACCAAGTAAGTGTATCTAATTGTGTTAGGGCTGTAACTATAGCTCTCAACAATGACCACTTCCGGAGGAAATATATAAAAGAGAATGGAAAATTGGACCAAAAATTGGTAAAAGAGTCAAAGTCTGCCCTCAGATTTGCCACATAGCTCATTTGAAAGAAGAGTTCAAATGCAACATTTTATTCTATGGAACCGAAAAAATCTGTCCCACAGAAACATAAATATAACCTAAAATG
Organism: Mythimna impura; assembly: GCA_905147345.3. NCBI lineage: Eukaryota > Metazoa > Arthropoda > Insecta > Lepidoptera > Noctuidae > Mythimna > Mythimna impura. The sequence continues at coordinate 33,137,507 of LR990341.1, forward strand.
TGATTTTATGAAAAAGTTGCATATTTTACTTTTTTACACAGGTAGTTGACCTTTTCTTATCGCAGATAATTAGCTTACACGCGAGTTTGCTTTCTGTGTACATTGTTCAATAGTTGTGTGAGCGAGAAGGCGATAGAGCCACCTTCTCGCTCACACATGTATGCGCTTTGCATTGCAACTGTGCAGTCCTTCTGTAACACTCTTCGCTTATAGCTGTGTACTGTGCGAATATTTTCTGTGGATATCCTGTGATTACGTGTTTGACCCTTGCATTACGTTACCTGGACCTGATTTTAAGCCCTGTGATTTGGAAACACTGTTTTAAAGATGTTTCGTGCATCTGCTGGACAAGTGTGTCTAGTGTGTGGTAGATCAGTGCGGTCGATCAGAAGAAGAACACTAACTACGCAGCTTTTTGACGAATATCCAATCGCTGAAAACAATATAACTGAACGAGTTCTTCCTTATCATGTGAGTAACTAAATAAAATACTTAAATGATTGCAATAATGACTTATTTAACCATGTAACAATGCATAGAGTGCATGTCACGAAAGAAAGCCCGCGGAAAATTGTGGTACTACATTTTTTTATGCAATGTAATGTAATGATATAGACACTAGCGCCGCGTCAAAGGGACTTCAGTAGCGGCGCTATTCATTCATTGGTTTATTCATGTACTGAATAACATTTGTTAAAAAGATGTGTATGTATGATGTGTAATTGTATCTGAAACTATTTGTTTCAGATACAATTAGCAACGCCGAGTTTATCTGTCAGCCTTGCTGGCGACGCGAGGCGTACCCACCAAGACGTCGTGCGTCCAGTGAACGAGAACAAGAACCACCAGTACGCCCTTCTGAACAGCCAGCAGATCAACCTGTGGTACCGCATGCTGGTGATCAACGTGGAGCAGTAGTTGACGAACAAGATATTCAACATTCTATTATACAGTTACCACATATTAGTCGGGCACCGAATACTTCAAACTCTTGCATTTTATTCGGATGTACAGGCGAGACAAGGCATCGAATACCAAAGCACATGGAAATCCGTTTGTTGAAAGATTTTAACTACTACGCACCACCTTTTGCACGCATTTGTGAAGAACATTTGCTTTTAAATGATTTTGAGATTTTATTGTCAGCCAGAAATGTAAGTCATGACTTTAACGAAGCTCACATCATGGACATGATGCAGATTTTGAAAACTATGCCGCAAGAGGGAAGGGTGGATTTTGAAAATATAGAAACCATGGATCCAAATGAAGTTTACTTTCTGACTGGTCGAAGTTTCGAACAGTTCAACAGAATGTTTGTAGAAACGCCATCTTTGTCTAGAAGGAACAAAAGACCCAAAACCGCTTTGGCAGCATATTTGATTAAGTTAAGAACTGGTGAAGCCAATACAAGACTGGCAGATATGTTTCACATAAGCCGAACAACTTTAGAAAGAGAAATAAAAACCGCAAGAGACTGTATAAAAGAAGAATTTACACCTCTACATTTGGGTTGGGATCACATCACAAGGGAGCAAGTGCTTAGGCGAAACCTTTTTATACCTCAAAATCTGTTCGGAAACCGAGAACAAAACAAATGTATAATTATACTTGATGGTACCTATGTATACATACAAAAAAGTAGCAACTTCCTCTTCCAAAGATTGACGTATAGCCATCACAAGTTCTTAAATCTACTAAAATCATTCCTAATAGTCTGTTGTGATGGCTATATAATTGATGTAGCAGGTCCCTATTCAGCGACTACATCCGATGCAAGCATTTTAAATAAATTAATTGATGGTGCGGACAGTGTTTTTAATTGGGTTTTTCAAGAAGGAGATGTTCTCATTTTGGATAGAGGTTTCCGAGATGCCGTACCAAACGTAGAGTCTTGTGGCTATGATGCCCATATGCCTAAATCTGTTTCAAGGGGCGAAACTCAATTAACAACGGCTGACGCCAATAAGTCTCGATTAGTGACGATTTGTCGATGGGTCGTGGAAGTAGTAAATGGCCGCTTCAAGAGAGATTTTAAGATTTTCAGGCAAGATTACTTTAACAGAGCTCTGCCTCACATGCAGGACGATTTTAGGAATGCCGCGGCCATCACAAATGCTTTCCACGACCCAATCACTGATAATAGAGTCAATATTGAAAACTGTCTCGCACAGTATGTCATTGACTATAATCTTAATAGCCGGCGGATTCCGTTTCAAAGTATGTCTGCCGAGTTACCTGATGTAAGAGAATTTCAAGGTTGTCTGAGGAAGAACTTGTTATGTTTGCGTTAGGAACGTACCAAATAAAACTAGCCAGGAGTTATTATAGTGAACACGCTCGTAATGGCGTATATACAATAGAAGTGTACAGAGAAAATGATGACTTGAATAATCTTTTAAATAATTATAATATAACTGGTAATAACTTCTGGCTATTAAGAGGTAAAGTCCAATCTAGGCATACCCGAAGCCGAATTTATCATACATATATACTTGTAAACTCAGACCACCTTGGGTTGGAGGCTTTAAATCATTATTATTGTTCGTGTAAGAGTGGCAGACGTACTTTGGGCACATGTGCTCATGTAATGTCTATAGTATGGTTTTTGGCATATGCGCGGTACGAAAATATTGACCATCCAGCAGTTTTTAGACAGTATTGTAATAGATGAAAATGATTTATAATACGCATTCTATATTACCATCTGTGCAGAATAGTGACTCATGAATAACATTTAAAATAAATTGTTCGAAAATAAACAATTATTAAATAACTATGTCGTTTTTTTAATTCATTATTCATCTATTTATTTTTATTTAGTGAATCCTTATAACAACATTTTTAACAAGCAGAAATAATATACAAAAAAAAATTGGTGCAAGCGAAAGTGTGAAATCACCATCTTGCTGCTGGTGAAGTGATACGAAATGGACTTATACATCGGCTTTGGTCAGCACGATGATATTATATTAGGTTTATTTTGCTTTTATGCTGATTATATGTTCAAATATTGTTTTCCTTATTGGTGTACTTTATTTTTCTTATTGCATAGTTTATTACATTTATTAATTATTTATTTACACTTTGTGTACAGTAGTGGTAGGTACATAGGGACTTAATGCAACAATGCATTCACTACCAGTCAACCTATGGATTAAAAAAGACAACACTGTGGTAGGTGTGCACAGTAAACAAATCGACGTGTCCCAAGGACAAAATTGTATATGACAAATTATCGATTTACGGTATGAGGTTTTGAAGGTCTGTGTAAATAATAAGACAGTGTTCAATGTGATAATGCGGTGGATGCGAGACGCACAGGATCGGTCGTTGTGGCGACGCTTGGGGAGGCCTATGTCCAGCAGTGGACGTCTTTCGGCTGAAATGATGATTATGATGATGTTGTTCGATTTCAATAAGTAAAAGTATATTTAACAAGAAAAAGTACTGTCCCATAGTTTTTAGTATGTACAATATGAATACGTAATACATTTCGTCTTAGTTTTTAATAAGATTTTGTTCTTGGGACCCGTCGAAATAATAAATATTTCAAACAAACAATGTTTGAACATTATGGACACCCAAGGTACGCCAGATATCTTTCTGCTGCATCTGCAAGCCGTCCTATATTCTGTGCTATCAGGTGGTAAGCACGAGCATTATCAGCATCAGCTGCAGCACGTTGCATCTCCACCTGGGAAAGTATTCTCCGAGCCTCATCTAATGGCGCCAGAGGGCGGCCTGAAACAATTCAATTATCATTACCCTTTGTAACCTTATGAAAACGTTATGGAGTGTAACAACAAATAACATTTACTGTTGCGGTATCTTCTTTGCCGAGTTTGACGAGGTATGTTGCTTGTGGCTGTGGTATTGGTTGCTTGGGTTGGTTCAAAACTTACAGGGCTCCCAGCTGCACTCGCTACTACTTCTCTAAAAGGCACAAACATGAATTAGAATAAAATTAAATTTAGAATGAGCATTCTATATCAATATTTATTTATTTTATTTAATCAGTGGACTATTAAGCAGTACTCTATTTTGCCAAGAATTTTTTTTCATAGGGTATTGAAAATAGTAAGATTTGGCAGTCTACAAAGTACTACATAATCAACAATTATTTTAGTGTAAGGAGACCATATTCCACCACTAAATATAGTGACTTTTTTCACTTCAAGTTAACTTTGCTCTTGATCTAATTTATATTAAGAGGTAAATAGGAAAATTTACTCACCGTACTTCTTTAGCGCTTGAACGAAATGTTGGAGACATGAGCACAGAGATTGGCTCTGGTATTTCCTATAAAAATTAAATGGTTGAATATTTACAACACTGTTGTTTAGGCAGAGGTCTGCACAAATGTAATGTAATAAAACAAAATATTACCATATTTGGAAAAGGATTGACACTCACTCGAGGCGCAGTTTGTCCAAATCCTTGTCCCATGAGCGCCAGAAACCTACTCTCAATATCGGACAAGGTGTTGTTTGCCCGGGAAGGTCCTCCACCAGTACCGTTCACGTCAGCATTTATGTCAGCAACAATCTTTTTAAGTTTACATTTGTAGTTGCTGACATACTGTAAAAAATAAAGACAAAGTTGGAATAACACTTAGAATAAAGAAGTTCATTATTTATAATACATACAATAGACCAATCCTTTTGTTGTGCCAGTTCCTTCAGCATTGATCTTTCGAAAGCTTTTGACCTGGTTTCCTACGATATTCTATGGAAAAAGTTGGAAAACACTAGTTTACCTACAGAACTCATCAACATCTGTAAGTTCTGGTACGGAAATCAGGTCAATTGCGTGCGATGGTCGGGAACCATGTCGCAATCGTACAGGTTGGAATGCGGGGTGAGGCAGGGTGGATTGTCCTCGCCAACCCTTTACAACCTGTATATGAATGATCTGATTGTGGCACTCAGTAGCACTCGGGTAGGTTGTCACATAGACGGAATTAATGTAAACAATATAAGCTATGCTGATGACATGGGCATGGCGCTGCTGAGTGCTTCGGTATGTGGCATTAAGAAACTGCTGACCATCTGTGAAGCATATGCCCACGAACACGGATTAAAATATAATCCACTCAAAAGTGAAGTCATGGTCTTTGAGGCCAGAGGAAACAGTACAGCTGACGTGTTTCCCAATATTACGCTTAATGGTACAGCTTTGCGTAGGGTGTCTAAAGTTAAGTACCTAGGACATTTGCTGACCTCTGACCTCAAGGACAATGATGACATTGAGAGGGAACGGAGGGCGCTGGCAGTGCGGGCGAACATGATAGCTCGCAGGTTTGCACGTTGTTCGACAATTGTCAAAATTACACTTTTTAGGTCTTATTGTACTTCATTATATACGTGCAGCCTGTGGGCCAATTATACCCAAAAGTCTTACAGTGCCCTCCGAGTCCAATTTAATAATGCGTTTAGGATGCTGATGGGGCTGCGGCGATTCTGTAGTGCATCAGGGATGTTTGCTGAACATCGCGTCGACTGCTTTTACACTACGATGCGTAAAAGATGCACATCGCTGGTGCGTAGAATGCGGGGCAGCGCTAACAGCATCCTTAGCATGATCGCTAGTCGGCTGGACTGTGGCTACATGAATCATTGTTCCGCCATTAGTCATGGAATGGCACAATAGTGATTTTATGTTTTGTTGTGGGTAGTTTTAAGTATTACTAACACTAGTCTATAAGAACATTGTTACTAACAAATTGGACACCATGGTCTGAAATAAAGTGTTATTATTATTATTATTATTGAGTAATTCAGCCACCTCTAGCCACAATCGAGAGGATTCTGCTCTTCCTTGGACAGTATTATTATAACCCCGAGCCCTAGCTAGGTTAGGGTTACGCTCCAGGAAATCGAGCATAATGCTCCACTGAGCCTCGGAAACTCTTAGCTGTACGCCTTTCCATTTTTATTATTTTTCACACACAGCAAACAAACAAATTGCGTATTTAGTCAATTTTTTTGTGTTATGGCGGGAAAAAGTAGTTTTTTTTTTTCATTCATTTGAAACAGGCTAAGGTTACCTTAACCTACCTGCCCAAATGGGACCTGAGAATACCGCCGCTAAATAATGTAATACGGGTACAAAACCCTTCTTGGCAAGCTTCGCTAAGGTACTGTATAGTCGTAATACAATAAAATTCTCAGCTTCATTTTGCCACTGGGAATGAACTTCACTCTAAAAAATCACGCCAAAAATCTTCCACCTTTTTTAAACATACAATAACTCATGTACCAGATCATAGGATTAGCGAACACACAATGTTCATTTACCTATAAACTTTGAGAATAAAATAAATAAAGGCACTTACTTTGTTTTAGGTAAACAGTCTAACTCACAAGATATCACAAGTAAAATGCGGGAATGGTACCACTTATTGGTACCTAAATGGTTTGCTTTAGTGTATTAAAAAAAACACGCATTTTTGGGCCGTTGCACTTGTAGAAATCCATTTGAAATCACGATATATTGTTTGCAAATATTTTACTATGCGGAAATAAATACGCAACGCAATGTTGTGAACGTTGCTTTTTTCTTTTGTAAGGGGTAACCCTTAGAGAAGGCTATAGTCGTTTGACCATATCGCCTAGTCTTTTGTCCATGTTTTTTTGTAATAATGTCTTTCATATTCAAATATCGTAGTTGTTTCTTTTCGTTTTACATTAGAATGCGGGTGTAACACATTCTAATGTTTTTGTAGTATTTGGCAGCAAATGTATCGATTCAGCCTTCTCAGTAAACTTCGCTGAGGTAGCCAAAACTACAATAAAATTCTCAGCTCCATTTTACCGAGATCTTAAATTTCAATGATTGTCCAGTACGCAATGTTGAACTATAACTATTTTTTTTTATTAATTTATTTCTTGACCATGGATACAAAGTCCTTTAGTGGTAAACTTAAACAAAAATGCACGTGTTGTCAGCCTAACAAGTTGATACCTCGTTTTAAAAGGCTTAATTGCTGATTATTTTTGTCAATTATTATTATATAATACGGAAGTTATATTTTGATACAATAAGTTATTACAAAATAATTATCCGATGAATAAAAAATGTAAAGAAAAAAAACCGGTAAAAACAAAATTTAAATTTTTTTCATGCGGCAATATTTACACGGAATATGATTCAGATATGAAATGAATTGAGTATGATTCTGTTAATTTGTGCGACCATTTTACGAAAATTAGAGGAATTGCTTATGATCTGCTAGGAATTCAGGAAATGATTTGCTTTTAGATGAATTGCCCAATGTGACCTTTTTAGGGTGGACCGCAGGTATTGTGAAAATTGCAATGCCTCTAGCTCTTAAGCCGGGTATCCACTTAGGTTCGCCGTGGATTGCGAACGCGCCCGCTCCGCAAACCATACATAATGGATACGTCGTGATCGCGGAGCGCGATTGGAGCACGATCGGAGCACGGCGGAGCGCTCGGGAAGCGGTTTTTTGCGCGATCTCAAAGGGGAGCGCAGTTTGTTCGTGGACGCGAGTGTGTCACGACGTGTTTGTTAAGTTCGCGAACATGGAGTGGTTCGATGAAAAATGTCTACAGCTCATAGAAGAATACCGTAAACATAATGTTTTATGGGACCCACGAGATGAAAACTACAAGAAAAAGAATTTAAAAGGAGACGCCTGGAAGATAATTGGCGAAGCATTAAACACTGAACCCGACTTATGTAAAAGTAAAATATCTATACTGTTATCCGGCTTTAGACGTGAGAAAACCAAAGTTAATAAAAGCAAAGGAACGGGAAAAGGTAAAAATCAAGACCACTTGTTATTTTATTTATTTATTTAAGTAGGTACTTATAACAAAATAATTTACGAATTTATATTTTTTCAGGTGCAACGCAGATATATCAAAGTTCGTGGTTTGCATATGGAGCATTTTCTTTTTTACTAGATCGCGACAAACCTAGGGAATCGCTTAATACTGTAAGTACAAAGTTTTAATTTCTTTTAACTTTCACGATTATTATTTATATTTTAAAAAAGGTGCATACCTTTCTTAATAAAAAATTATACACGATTTAGACCCATTAAATGATATATTAGTACCATAGATTTATTACTACCAGATGGATAGTGATTACGTCACAATATTTAGGGTAAGATTTTTATGGTAGGAACACTGCAGGGTTAAAGCGATAAAGACGAAGTGGTCAGGCTTTGACACCATCTGGTAGTAAAATATCTTTGATTAGTACATTTTTTTTGACACTTACACTACACTTAAGAATATTGGTTCTGCCACGGAATCGAACCTTCATTCATGGAGTAATCGGCCAGTTCGTCTCTTATTTCTTTTATTTGTTTGGCGGAACGGCGACCTGTGTTTACTATAGGTCGAAATGAAGTCATTTCTGAGTCATGCCTCCAGGACCCTTCCCGTAATTGTCCATAAACTTCCGTATCTATCTCATTTGAAGTTGTATAATTACTGGAATTCTCTCTTAAAAAATTGTGTAAATGACATATTGTCGTTACAATAATGGCAGCTTTATCTGGCTCAACGAGTAGGGGTTTTCTTAGTACTCGAAATACTGATGCCATTATTCCAAACACATTTTCGATGACACGACGCGCTCTACTTAAGCGATAATTGAAAATTCTTTCTCTTGAGCCCGCAGGGAGTGTTTTACCAGGATATGGTTTCATCATACTTTCAGATAGAGCAAAAGCAGAATCACCAGGGAAGAAATAAGGCAATGCTTTATTTCGTTCTGGTAAAGGTTCTGAGGCAGGCAAATTCAGCTCCTGATCTTTGTATATAGTTGAGTGTTTTGAAATACTCCACTGTCCGAAATCCTGCCTTGACAACCAACATCAATAAATTTTAAAAAGTAATTTGCATCTGCTACAGCAAATAGTACAATACTAAAACTTCCTTTGTAATTGAAAAAATCTGTGCCAGTATTGATTGGTGCCTCTATAAGTATATGTTTTCCATCTAGCGCTGAAATACAATACGGAAAATCCCACTGGTCTTGGAAGTCTTTTGCAATCTTTTTCCAGTCTTCAGCATTATCTGGTAACTGTAATGTAATTGTATATATTAATTTATTTTCAGATTATTGATAATGAAGACATCGCTATTGATGCCAATACTGGTGATACGGGTACTGATGAGGAACCAGTTGACACAGCAACATCAAACTCTCTTCAACCACAAGTTCCCCCTCCTCAAAAAAGAAAGTGGATAGTTGGCAATATTAAAAGACGCTTTTGGAATTTTAAAAACATCTGCATCAAAGTCTAACGATGATAATGACGAGATAATTACATTTTTCAAATTTGCAGCCAATAAAATGAGAAAGTATGACACACATACTAAGAATGCCGTGCAACAGGCAATATGCGATTTTCTTTTTAAAGCCGATTACGGTTACTATAGTCAGTCACAATATGGATACTACACATCGCCGCCGTCGTCATCTACATCAACAAATGTGCCTTCTCAGCCATTCGTATGTCAACAAAATACCACTCCGACTCAGGCAGAAAACATTCCGAGTGGTAGTGATTGGGATATACAAGATCTCATATAATTTTTCTGACATAATAAAACATAAGTATTAGTAATAAAGTGTGGATACTAAATAAAGAAATTGAGCTTTTTACTTACCTTAATGTTTTCCCTTAATACTTGAATTAATGCACGACATACATCTGGAATGAATTCGCTGATTGCTTGTTTAGATATTTTAAACAAATATTGCATACTTGTAAAGCTATCGCCGGTGGCTAAAAATCTTAACGTCAGTGCTAATTTATCCTGGGATGTTAAGGCTTTTCGAAGTCTTGTATCTTTTTTTTTAATTATTGGCGACACCAAATTCAATAAATATTCGAATTCGACTGAAGACATTCGAGTAAAATTTTTATAATGGCCACTTATTTCTTTGGATTTTAATATATGCATTAATTTCATTATTTTTTCTTCCCTTATACATATTAGCTTGCCAAAATCGAGGAGGTCGTTTGTATTCCATCACAATATAATGTATCAAAATATAAGCTGCACTTCCTACTAATTCTGGAGGCGGCATGTTTGCACCGACCGTCTGTCGTGTGTCGACTGGAGACCGGAGCGCGGACTGTTAGTGCTCCGACAGGAGCACTGATGTATCAGCCTAAGGCCTCCTACGCACTGGCGACCATGGTCGCCGCGACCTGGCCGCGGCGGCCAGTGAATTCTGGACTTTTATAGCAATCGCTATATAGCCCCTACGCACTTAGCGGCCAGCGACCAGCGGCCACCGTTGGCCGCGGCGTCCAATTTGATGCCACGCGACCAGCGACCAATCGTGGCCGTCGAGAACATCACTTCTGTATTAAAATTCATCAGTGCTACCGCATCGGCCGCGGCGACCAGACGTGTAGCTAGCTACAGAGTGATTATTTTACAATGGCCAATTTCGACACGGAAAGGTTCATAATTGAAGTTGAAAATAGAAGAGGTTTATGGGATTTAGAATCAAATGATTACTCCAATAAAGATGTTAAGCGGCAGTTGTGGCTTGAACTGGTCGATATATTTGGCGGTGAATCCATGTAAGATAAAGAAAAGGCAGAACTTGGTTAGTATTTTATTTTATTATGCCTAAGTAAATTAATAATGCGATGAACTACAATAAACGCAGCAGGTGCTGTAGTAGCATTCGACACGTATATGTGACATGAGTGTTTTTTTTTAAAGTTGTTCCGTTCAATTTCTTAGATTTTAGCAAATAGGTAATTGTCAAAAGTATAACTATTTTATTTCTACTATTTTTCGCTTTGCACATGAGTTTTGACAATTATTTGCTAAAATTTCCCAGGTTTTCGTAATGATTGGAATAACTTTTTGAAAAGATTACTCATACCGCATGTGCGTTTGACGCCATTTTGTTTACGGCGCGCAATGGCGGCTCGCGGCGAGCAAGTGCCTCAACGCACAAACTGAGCAGCCGTCGTAGGTACGCACCCATATATTTACAAATTGTGCCAGGGCAAGCGACCATCGGTACTGAAGTAGTTTGCGAATATATCTCGATATTCGGTTGATGTTCTATTTGCTCTATTAGGTAAACATGCAGGTATTTCTAATAAAGCCTCTGGTACAGTTAACGTGTCCTTGAAATCATATCCGTCTCTTTCTCGCACAAAATTATGAAGCACACATAGAGCTTTTATAATCACAACTGCAAATTCTTTCTTGACGTTTAGGGGTCGGTGAAGAATCTGCCATTTATTGGCTAATATTCCAAATGTACATTCAATATAGCGGCGGGCACGGGATAGTCGATAATTAAAATTAGTCTTTACATTATTCAAGTTTCTCCCAGCATACGGTCGCATCATATGTTCCGATAGTGAAAACGCCTCATCACCCACTAAAACGAACGGCATTGATTGGCCATTTTCTTTGATGGGGTTATTGCTCGGAATATCGAGATCATTATTTAAAAGCCTATGATAAAATACAGAGTCTTTGTAAATTGACGAATCACTGTATTTGCCGTATGCTCCAATATCTACGTAAAGAAATTTATAATTTACATCACATATTGCAAGTAACACGATTGAAAAATAATTCTTGTAATTGTAATAAAGAGATCCCGAATGTTGTGGTTTGATAACTCTAATGTGCTTGCCGTCGATGGCTCCAATGCAATTAGGAAATTGGGCGTATTTTTGAAAACCTTCAGCCGTTTGAATCCACTTATCTCTGGTCAATTGTGGCATCACAATTGGTTTTAATATCTCCCATATTGCTTCACAAACATCAAATACTATTTCCGATACTGTAGGAAGCCCTATACGGTATTCATGACTTATATGAGATAAAGAACACCCAGTAGCCAAATACCTGAAAATAAAATTCACATTAATAAACATAATATTAGTTTTGTAATATGTAATACATTTATTTATTGATTTACAGGCATTACTCTCCAAAAAAGATGGAAAAACCTTAGAGACTGTTTCACAAGAGAGCTGCGCCGTCTTAAAGATGTCAAAAGTGGTTCTGCTGCAAAACGTAAATCACAATACACCTATTTCAACCAATTACTGTTTTTGAAATCAGTGCTGGACACAAACGCAACAGAAAATAGTCTCGAAGAGGCAAGTCAAGAAAATAAAAGTGCAAGATCTTCTGATCTTGAGACTCAACAGTCTGCATCAAAGTCGCTTAGAACAAAAAGGAAGAAAAAAATACCAAACGAAGAATCCGATACAGACCCTCTAATTTCAGTTCTGCATAAGACCATAGCGACTACACAGAATGATTCAAATTGTGACAGACTGTTTCTTTTATCCCTCCTCGAAAGATTTCAAACAATCCCTGCTGCAATGAAGACCAAAGCGAAAATGGAAATCATGGAAATTATAGAAAAATACCAACCGAACTGTACACCTACAACAGCGCGCATAAACTATTCAAGTAATTTCAATACTCTTAACGACCAAGAATATGACCCTAATCGACCGAGTTATTCAGGTTATTCTACTACCAACAGGATATCAGATGATTCAAATTACAGCGATAATCATACTCATTATTCTGATATTTCTCAAAATTCAGAAATGATAGACCTATTTCCCAATTTGAATGATTAATTGTTCACAATTGCCATTTTTTAAGTTATGAAAATACAAATAATTTGATTATCTACTTCAGTTTTTTAATATTTAAAAACATGTTATAAGCAAGCCCTTTTCCTCTCCTTTTCAAAGTCGTAAAATAGAATACTACTGAACAATAGTTCATAAATTTTTTAAAGTGGCAAAACCTTGGTCAATGAATTTTACAGGTTGTTGTGAAAAACACAACAGTGGTGGTTTAGGGCGATTCAGAAACGAGTCTTGTATAATTCAAATTTACAAAAAAATCCATTTAGCAGTTTAAGTAAAAAAAAGGCCCTATCACATTATTTTTATTTTTCCTGTACACAATACTCCATTCCGAAACACCCTTTAAAATATATCACGTATTTTTTAAACATTCTGTATTTAAAAAAGAAAAAGCTTACCTTATTGTTATTACTAATTTTTCTTCTGCTGGAATGCATTTCCGATAGTTGTTACCAGTTCCAGTAATTTTTGGTTTTATTGTATCCAGTAACAGGTTAAAAGTATTCGTTGACATTCTCATGTAATTAAAGAATCTCTTCTCATACATTTTTAAATCCAAAAAATAAGTATAATATAATCCTTTAGTCTTTCTCTCGCAAAGTAATGGATGCACCCAAAACTGTCTTTTACGTGAAATCTTCCGTTTTCGTTTTCGTAGTAAATACACAAGCACAGTTAGCGTGATTATCTTCTGCACGTCCATCTTGACACACCCTTGGAAGTCGACTGCAAATTTTTCGGCCGTCCACATGTCGCGCTTGCCTACGCAACGGCGACCATGGCCGCGGCGGCCTGGCCGCGTCTATGGTCGCCAGTGCGTAGGAGGCCTAAGTGTGTACACTGTACACGTTCACGTTCGCGGAGCACACAGTGTTCGCAAACCACGGCGAACCTAAGTGGATACCCGGCTTTACACAAGCCAATATTCAGGCTGGATTTTGCAAAACTAGTATGTCGATTACGATTAAAATCTTCACCCGCCTGAGCGCATGAGTGATGCGTGTAGTTTAGGAAAAAAAGGGATTGATTCCAACAGACATCGCTCCATTCACAGGGTTTAGGTGCAAGATTCTCAAAATGGCAACAGAGTCGCAAAAGGACTACTTCTCAAAATGCCCAATTCGCTAAATGCCTAATTCTCAAAATGCCCAATTCTCGAAATGGCTAATTATCAAAATTGTCTGTAATTAGGAGTATTTTTATAAATAAAAGATTTCTTATTATACATATTATGTATTTGTTTAATCGGCGAGTTGGAACTGTAAGATTTTATAGCGCATAAGAATGAAGGCTTTTTAAGAATTGGCCATATTGAGAAGTAGTCCTTTTGCAACTCAGTTGCCATTTTGAGAATTAGGCATTTTGCGCCTAACCCATTCACACCCTTGATTTCTGATTTAAGCATTTGAAGTTGAGTATTTCTCAAACTTTACTTTAGCCAGAAAATCGGTCATAATTTGGCATTTTAGTAGGGTTTGAGACGTGCTTAACTCGAAATACTCAATTCAGAAACCCGCCGACAGTCAGCCGATGTCAATCATAATGGAAGTAGGACGTCTTGGCAGATTTCGATACAGAAAAAGCAATTGCCGAGCTTAAAGCATAATAATATAGTCGAGCCACTGGGATCTGGTCAACTATCGAATGAAAATAAAAAAGTAATATTATTTAAAACCATAGCAGAGTGGTGCCGTTATTGCAGGAAAATAATAGTAATTTATACACTTAAAAATGTCACTCCTGGTACTAAAATAGGAGGACCAAATAAAATTGTACAATTTGATGAATCTAAGTTTAAAGTACAACAGACGAAGACATATTGGAACAGATTCCAGTGAATGTGATAGGAATGATAGATGGGAGTTATTACCTAAGGTTTTAAGTGTGTCTCGACACTAAACGATCAGCAGTATTGGTCTCACTTACATGGATATATACACAAACGAGTGAATCATAGTGATCTCAATAAAGGTCATTGGGTATATCTGACCCGCTTTGCGAAGAGTGTCGGACATTAACCAAAATAATTTTAAACTAAGGGGAATAATATGACCTTTCACTGCATATAATCATTTTATTAAAAATCGATGGAGAAAATTGTACAGGACCGTTAAAAAAAAAAAACAAACTGTTTCAGAGGATTTTTTTTCATCTTATAACCATACAGCATTTTGCACGGATGAGCTAATGTTCAGAAGCATGTATACGTTGTCTCTTTCGCACATTAGACAAGTAGAAAAGGTTTCGTTGCGCTCGCGCACTGACTCACCGCCCCCCGCGCAGTCCTTCGTTAGCTACCGCTGCGATCTGTACGTTTACCTGGTTTGTTTTATCTATTGTTTTAACGACTACTATTAGCGTGTTTCATGGACTCTGGTTATTTGTTTTTGGATTGGATTTTCGTTGATATGGAAAGACAAAACAGTTGTGTGTCGTGCAATCGATCCGTGTTACGTCGAAAAAAACAGTCTTAATGCAATGTTTCTCGAAAGGTACCGGGATCTCGTAGAGTTGTTATTACAAGAAATCATACCACGCGAGGTAAGTACTCTGTCTGTACACCATCTATCTATCTATTTACTAAGAAAACAAAGCGCAAGTAGCGAGTCTTTGTCGACCAATCTATTGTTAATATGTTTTATTTTACACAATCTTAACTAATATTGTACAAAAGCAACCGTAAAGGTGCCCATACACGGGACAATTATCGTAACGATTCGTCGCTCGATGTTAAAATCGAACGACAAATTGTACGTGTGTGGCAATATCGCATCCGATTTTGTGGTCGAACGATCGATTGGAGATCTCAACAGGCAACCCCGAAAATATCGATTGCGATCTGAACATCGTTCGATATATCGCACGTGTATGGCGTGATCGGATACGATCATCGTCAGTCTGCCTCTATCTTTCGCGCGACTAGCACGTACGGTACCTGTAAGTTTTTTGCGATGTCGTGGAGCAAGGATTTTCTGTTGGAATTTATAGAGTTACTCCGAGAACACGAGGTTTTATGGAAAATAAAACACAAGGACTACCATAATCAGATGAAACGAATTGGATGTTATGAGGTATTACTTAGAAAAATGAAGGAAGTAGATCCTAGTGCAGACATAAGTAAAGTGCAAAAGAAAATTAACAACCTGCGCACTGTTTTTCGTAAGGAGCTTAAAAAAGTGGAGTCTTCTCGTGCATCGGGAAGTGGTACTGACAACATTTATGTACCAAAGTTGTGGTAGTTTGAAGACGTGGCGTAATGTTGCCACTTTATACGTGTGTAGATCATAGATAATTGTATTTCCTCGCTATTTATTTATGTTGTTTCCATTTATGACTTTGTCCTAAAAATGTATTTATATTTAATTTTACTCAAATGTATTTTTGTGTACACAATACCGTTGCCGACGTCGGTTGGTTGATGGCGTCACCGGCCCACGCTGAAAACCAGCGCTGTGGACTCGTCGCATTTTTGCGTTGTGGACACGGCATTATGCTGAGCGTACGGCCGTTTTGCTCGGATGTGGCGCATATATGTTTTTTTTGATTAATTTATGTTTTTGTCTTGCAAAATGTTTGCAATATGTTTAGTTATAAGTTTGCGCCTTTTCCGGCAAATAAAATATTTTTCTTTCTTTCTTTTTTTCTTTCTAAATTAATGTTTTTAAAAGATCAAGAGCAGCCATATGGAGCGACAAGTAGTTCAATGGATACAGTAAGTACACAATATTTATTATTTTTATATATTTCTTATTATGTTTATACATTTATAAAATTATTTATTTATTATTTCTAAAATTATTAATAAAGTCCTATGAAGTTGTTCTGCCAAGGTACAGATCCGGCATTATTAAAATAGTCGACAAATAATTCTCTTACTTGATTACCAGTATCTTTACTACGTAATGGTCGCCTTCGGAGTCCTAGTAAATCACACCGGAGGCCTTCTTCAAATTCATTATTTTCAATGTTTTCTCTATCAAACACAGTTAACGGTGTATAGGTGTTAGGACTATTACGGCGTAAGTAATTATGCAGAGCACAGCAAGCCATTACGATTTTTTTTATGTTGTCTAAATCCATGTTAATTTCTGTTTTTAATACACCAAACCTGGCAACTAAAATGCCGAATACATTTTCTATTATTCTTCTTGATCTAGATAAACGGTAATTAAAAATTCTCCTTTGAATGTTCAGTTGTTTTTTATTAAAAGGTTTCATAAAATTATTCCTTAACATAAAGGCTTCATCGCCTACAAAAACATAAGGCAAAGTCGTACCATTTACTGTAGTAGGATTTGGTAATTTTAAGGAATTATTTAAGAGGTTTTTGTAGAAGTCCGTTTCATTTATAACACCACCATCCGAGACTCTGCCGTTTGTACCAAAATGAAAATAAGTAAACTCATAATTGGCGTTAGCAATGGCCATTAGGACTTGACTATGAAAATGTTTATAATTATAAAAATAAGATCCAGCTCCTTATATGTTTTCCGGCTACAGCGCCCAAACAGAAAAATCCCATCTATTTTCAAAGTTTTTCCCAATTTTGATCCATTAGTTCTCGCTTGTTGGAAACTGCAACAAATAAATAATTATCTTTCATTAATTGTTTCAGCAATCTGATGACGACAGTATTGAAACCACCAGAGATGAAGTCGCTTCACCAAGATCAGACATCGCATCAGTTGAAAGGTTTAGTGAGCCTAAACAAAATCGTAGTTTTAAACGCCGGAAAAACCTGTCAGTTTCCCAAAATGTTGATCGAACTATTGAAACTATAGGCAATAAAATATGTGAAATAGCAAAGGATGACAAGTTTGATGCCTTCGGTAAAAACGTGGCACATAAGTTGCGATCTTTGCCTACAAATCAACGCTTATTTGCGGAAAAAATTATAAATGATGCTCTGTTTGAAGCCGAAATGGGTAATTTAAACAAACAGTGTTTCTTTCCCCCTCAATCCTTTCCTATTTGTCACTCACAAAAATTACAACCACTCTCTTCACAAGTACTCAATTTTCAAGCACGTGAGCCACTCATACTACAGCCACCCACACAAAGATTCGTTAACACAACTCAACCATCCACACAACAGGAACTCAACTTTCATATACGGGAGCCACTCATATTACAGCAACCAACACAAACAATAGTTCATACAACTCAACCATCCACACAACAGGAACTCAACTTTCATACACGCGAGCCCGAAAAAGAATCTCCAGTCCATGTTCACATACCAGATGACGCGCAAACATTTTATAATACTTTTTCCGTTGAATGAAAGTAATTTAAGCCAAATGTTAAGATATACTATTATGTAAGATGTAAAACAATAATTTGTCGATAATATAATGTTTTAAATATATTTATATTTCATTATACCTAATTATCAGCACTAACAGCGCATAATAATCAACTGCTATGGTAAAATTATACTTGCCTTACAGTAATCCTTTCATGCATTGAAAATGGCTTCGCACGTTTCTGGAATGATCTTTCCCAAAGACTGTGGTGAAATCAACGTTGTAAATTTTAAATCTTCGTAAGTCCTTCCAGTAGCCAGGAAACGCAGTGTTGCAGTTAGACGTTCGTGAGGAGTAATAGCTTGCCTCATATTGGTATCATTTTTTATTATTCTGGAAGATACCTTATGCAAAAGCTCTAAGTATGTTTCCTCTGTCATCCTAAGGTAGTTATGCCAATCTTTAGGATGAAAACGTAATTCCTCAAGAAGATTGATGTGAGAATATTGATGTCTTTTCAGAAGCCATCTCTTAGTCCATTCTCTCCTAATCTTCCTTTTATTTATTGTAGAAAGTCTTTTTTTATATAAAATGAGCGCCAATGCGCTTAAGCAAAGTAGTTGCGACTTCATCGCTCACCCACGTACGTGCTAAACGTTTTCACTCCGCACAGAGACTGAGAATCGTACGATCACATCGTTCGTGTGTGACGGACGGAAATCGAAAGATAAAAATAGTACGATTTTCTTGACGATCGATCGAAACGACAAATTGTCCCGTGTATGGGCACCTTAATGCTAAGCATTTTACCTGTACACCTTAGAGATGTTGTGAGAACTTATTGATTATGCATAAAGAACAGCCATGATTTCAGTGAAATAAAAGATTATTTTTCGAAACTACTATAAAATAATCTCGATATTTTATGTTTTTATACAAAGGTACAGAATGTTATATCTTGTTTCAGATTTCTTTTGACGGCACAAGATCTATATGCCACCCTTGCTGGCAAAGATTTGATCGAGCATTGCATAACCACTAATCAGATGATATGCCACCCCAGCCAGTACAAGAAGGTGCAAATCAAGAAGAAGTTGGAGAGGCGGTGGCGGTCCAACAAATAGAAGTCGGGGATCAACAAGGTCCTAGTTTTATTTCTGTTACTGGATATAGACGTGTATCAAATACAGCGAGACGCTGTATATTTCTAAACTGCAGAGGTATGACTACTCATCGTGTGCCAACCTACGCCAAGTTCTACCTGTTGCACAATCACAATTTGTATATACCGGAACTTGCTAGAGTTTGCCACCCTCATTTAGTTCTAAATGATTGGGAAGAACTTGTGAATGCCTCGACAAGACATGAAAGCTTTAATAATGCTCATGTACTTGACATAATCAACTTGTATAAATGGGGATTAGAAAGCAGGTCTGAAATGGATTTTGAAAATATTGAAGCAATTGATGACGACCACTTCCATTTTTGAACAGCTTTAACTAAAAATCAGTTTATGACTATTTTAGAATTAACACCGTCTCTTCGTAACAGATCTGATCGTCCTGCTACCACTTTAGGAATTTATTTGACTAAAGTAAGAACTCAGTAAATCTGATGAGCGCTTAGCTACGAAATTCCAAATATCTAGAAGAACATTAGAGAGGAAGTTAAAAATAGCGAGAGAATGCTTAACTGAAGATTTTGTTCCACGTTACCTGGGCTTAAATCATATAACCAGAGAAGAAGTAGTGGCAAGAAATCTTCGTATCCCAACCCATATTTTTGGTGGTAGCCAAAATGAACCGGCAGCCATTCTTGTATTCGACGGAACATATATTTACCTTCAGAAGAGTGCGAATTTCCTATTCCAAAGAAAAACCTACAGCCTTCACAAATTCCGCAACCTACTAAAACCTTTTCTAATCGTATGTACAGATGGCTATATAATAGAAGTCGTAGGACCGTATTCAGCAACTACTTCGAATGCAACTATTATGCGCAGCCTGATGCAAGAAAGCTCAGCTTGGCATTGGTATCTTAGACCTAACGACGTGTTTCTACGGGACCGTGGCTTTCGGGATTCTATCCCTGCTATTGAAGAACTTGGATATAATCCCTACATGCCTCCAAATAGAGGAAGAGGAGAACAGTTATCTACACATGACGCTAATAAATCTCGGTTAATTACAATGTACCGTTGGGTGATTGAAACAATTAATGGACGATTTAAGAAAGATTTTAAAATATTTCGACATACATATTTTAATGTTGCGATGCGAAATATGATGACTGATTTTAAAATAACCGCGGCAATTATCAACGCTACTCGGTGGCCATACGAAGACAATATATACGCCGAGCAGTTTATGGATATTATAAATCAAAATATAAACAGAGAAAATGAGTTGGCAGAATACGTATCAACAAATAACTTGAACAGACAAAGAGTAGCATTTGTGCCTCTAGATGGAAACAGTTCAGACTTTGAGGATTTTCCACAGCTGAGCTTTGAAGATTTAATCTTATTCACGTTGGGCTCATACCATTTGAGAATCGCAAGGTCTTATTGTCACGAGCACATACGACCAAACGGGAATTATATCATAGAAATGAATCGACACCAACATTTAATTGATAATAAAATATTGATCAGAGGGCGAATTCAGTCACGTCATATTCGAATGAAACAGTACTATACAGATATTTTGTTAAACCCAACACAACACGGAAGACAAAGAATAGAAGAATACTACTGCTCATGTATACACGGCCGCTGCACTGTCGGGAGCTGCGCCCATATCGCTAGCATAGTTTATTATCTGTCTTGGGCCAGACATCAGAAAGCAACAGACGCACCTGCTGCTTTTTTAAATGATTTGATGCTTGATTTGGATCAAATTGAATAAAAAATACATTAATGAATTAACGTTTTATTCATCTTCCCTATATCAGTTTCTAACACTTGAATTTTTCGAGATTCCCGTGGCTCACATTAATCCGACTAATGCCATAGTAAATCAGAGCCATCAATACACTCTTCTATATTTCGTTTGTGTCCGCCATGGGTATGGTTTCCATACTAAGGTGCCCATTGACCTTTGTGGCACCAAAGGAGGACAAACCCGACTAATAGAAAGCCAATGAATGGCGACCCCTGAAAAAAGTATTCCATCAGTAGCAGTTGGCTGGTGGAATATTTCTGGAGAAGAAATATTGGAAAAAATCGTAAAAATCCCGTTGAGAAATTATTAAATGCCACAAAGTATGTATATGTCACGTACATAAACATACGTAAGTAGGTTTAAGTCAACAGAATAAAAGGTTAATTATTATTTTAGTGTTTCATTTACCGACCTTGTGTATGTATATATGAATGTATATCATTATTTCATATTTCAGTTATTAATCTGAACATATAAAAAGAAAAAATAACATCAAAACTCAAGAAAAATAACATCACCAGGAATTGAAAATGAACCAGATGAGAATATTTCTTCCCAGCCAAAAAGGATTTACAATAAATAAATCATCTCCTTATCCACAAGTAAGTAATTAATCATACTTCAGGTAAATCTGATTTCTATTTTAAACCTTTTCCAAAGCAGAGGGAAATGGATAAATTAATAAAATACCTTATTGTACTATACATTTTTAAATGATAAAATTTAATAAATACTTACAGAAGAACTTGTTTTTCAGATAAAAAGAAACTTGTAAGCGAAACTGATGCAAGAATCAAACGCACCTCAATAAATATGCAACAACAGGACCAGGCATTGGACGAGTTAAGAATAAAAGAAGAGAATATTTTGATAAAAAGAGAAACTAATTTGTTAGAATATGAAAAAACAATCCAAGATTACCGTAGAGGCGGGTTACTTTAACTCTAGGGCATAACTTTGGCCCAAATCGAGAAAATGTTTGAACTGCATGCTGTGTCGCGACCGTACAACCGAACGCCGTAGTTCCTTCAGTAACTAATAGATGGCGAAATAGACGTGTACTTGTGGAACTGTTTTACCGACTCAAGTGCATGTTCGCGCCATTTGAAATTTTGACACTAACACCGGCGTATTTTTCTGCTCCAAACTTTGATGTGTAAAGCCGTATTTTGGTAAGTTTTGCATTTGAATTGTTATTTATTTTCTTAGGCATGTATGTAGGAGTATGGCAATTATTTTTTAAAGACGATTTACTTGTGTGTTGGGACTTAAATTTTAGATCTAGAAAATCGGTATACATTGACCGCTTTTTCGGGTAACTTTGGGCCTGCGGGCCAAAGTAACCCTGTGAAGTTTATTAGAGGGTAACTTTAAATTTTTGATCAATTTGTTACAGAACTTAAATACAGAGCGTCTTTCCTGATGCCATCCGTGTACAGACGACAGCCCGGCAGTCGTCGGTATGTCGACTACACCCAGGCGGATTTAAAAAAATGTCTGGATGCAATCCAATCAAAAGTGCTGGAGGAGATCATGTTGCCTACAGTTCGAAATGTGTATCCAAGAGAAGAATTACCACAGATAAAATTTGTACAGGATAATTGTCCAATACACCGTTCCCACAGTGTGCAGGCTTGGTTTCGTCAGCATAATGACATTTGCACTATTCCTTGGCCTGCTAGATCACCGGATTTAAATCCAATTGAAAATTTATGGGGTGTCATTGTTCAACGGTGGAATAATCAAAATGAGCGTACTCCAGATGCGTAAGAGGCTCATTGTTTACAAATATGGGAGAGTATTCGTGATTCAGATTTGTGTAAAAATTTGATTAATTCAATCCGTTCCCGAATGCAAGCTGTTATTGACCAAAATGGTGGTTACACGAGCTATTAAATAATTTATACTTAATTTATTAATATTATTTACTCAGTACTTATTCTCTATACTAACTGGAGATCTCGTTATGTGTGTTTAACCACTTTTAAATATTTAAAATAACTTAAAAAAGTTATGAACACTTCAAGTTAAAACACAACATAATTTTTATTTTTTTTTATGTTACCTACTAACCATTTGATATTTCGTTGTGCAATTTTGTATTTTTAGCCTATATTTAATCCTTTTGACCTTTGTGATAAAATTATATAGTTTTGTGTTTGTTTTTGTTAAGGTTACATACGCTTCAATCCTCTTTCGAATTTTGGAAACAAATATTTAAGCTATGGCCTCAAAAATAAATTATATATAATATTATCCCTTATTAAAATAAAGGTATAATGCTTACCACTTGAGTTTTTTGTTTAAAAAAGTATTTTTCTTGCACCGGCAACATTTGAATTTGATAATAAGTAAAATGTTGTCTTTTTTTTAATCCAACTACTGGCAACATTTTATTCATAAACGTCATCCGTCCATATACGTCAATGTCAAAGTGAGCCAGTCGGCAGTTTGGTGAAAAAAATTTGAAATTGTTGTGACGTTCATCAATTTTTTTTAGTTTTGTTCAACAAAAAATCTGGTAAGTGTTTTTTGAGTTCAGATTCATAAACTATGTTATATTCTTGTAGTTTTGCATCCATTAGGTTGAAAAATCCGGTAATATATGCATGTTTTTTTAACGTGTGAAGTTATGGGTAATAGTGGTAAATTATATGCCATTGTGCATTCGTGCCTAACTGTAAATTGCATTAACTAATATAAAAATAATGTGTATTTTTTGGGTGGTGAATGATGCATATTTTTGAATTTGCTTAGCTTTGCTTATTTTGCTTATTTCAGTGATCTACATTCAACATGGCGGAAAAGAAGAAAAGACGTTTAACGTATACCAGTGACTCCAAAACACTCGAAAAAATAGTGGATAATCTAGACGAATTATCGGATTTATCTGACTATGATGACGAAGATGATCCTCTTTATGGAGATAATGTAAGTAGTCCTTCAGACTCTTATCAATTTCTATCACAGGAAAATCTTATCGAAAGGCGCCTGGAAGAGATGTTTGGGATAGATTCGGGGGATGAAACAAATATTAAAGATGGCGAGGCATCGGGGCAAACACAAGAAGCTCTTTTAAAAGTTTTAGAATGTAATCCATCGACAAGTACACATACCACTGTCTCTGAGAACTTGATTCCAAGGTTATGTCAAAATTCTTCTAGCCAAATCCAAAGCAGTTCGCTCTCAGACGATCATATAGACCAACTTACTTCAACTCAACGAAGTTGCTCCCGCGCAACGTTATCCTCGTTTATAGAAATGCAAATGCAACAGCAAATAAACAGAGATCCTCTTACCTTGCCTCGGCCTTGCTCTACAACTCCGTCTTCTGGAATTCAAGAGCCGATTGACGAGTCCCTATTCAACACGACACAACGTCGGTCTACATCGCCATCCTCTTTCTCAGAGGAGCAAATCAATCATTCGCTGGAGCTGGTAATCGGCAGAGACCTACTCATCTCGACACAACGAAGTCGCTCAGCAAGTTTATCATCTTTCGCTGCAGTAGACCAAAATTCGTCACAGACTGAAGAAGACCCACTCATTACCAGCCAATCAGCTCTTATGGATCTAGACAGACCTGCTATAATTGCACAAAATGCACCTGTGCACTCTTTATCAAACAATCTCAATCGATCAGCTTCTCAAATTTCACGGAGAGCCCGTTCTACACCCCGAGAATGGAAAACTGTGCGTGAAACCCATAATATTCCTTCCTTTGATAAAAATGCCGAACCCCGCTCGCAATATACACATAAAACACAACCAATTGAAGTCTTTGAAACGTTTTTTCCCGAATATATAATTGAAGTTATTGTAGAACAAACAAACAGATACGCCCTTCAAAAAAACAGTCGTAACTGGAGCCAAGTAACCAGGGAAGAAATCAAGGCCTATTTAGGAGTTTTAATAATGATGGGACTGAACCCACTTCCAGATATGGAACTACATTGGGCAAGTGACACATTTTATAACAACCCCGAAATATCTCGAGTATTCACTCTGACACGATTTAAGAAAATAATGGAAAACTTGCATCTGAACGATAACGAAATGGAGCCTCCAAGGGGTTCTCCTGGACATGATAAACTTTATAAATTGAGGCCAATGATAACTGCTTTGAACGAAGTATTTATGAATGAAATGAATGACTCGAGCCGACAATCCATTGATGAGTGTATGGTCAAATTTAAGGGCAGAAGTAGTTTGAAGCAGTACATGCCTAAAAAGCCCATAAAAAGGGGCTTCAAAATATGGGCCAGGTGTGACGCTACAACTGGCTATATGTACCAGTTTCAAATTTATACAGGGAAAGGAGACAGCGCAGAAAACGAAGGACTGGGATATAATGTAGTTATGTCACTTTGCCAGGATCTTCCAAGAAATACACTGGTTGCTTTTGATAATTTCTTCACCAGTTGCAACTTGATGGAAGATTTATTTTATAAAGGTATATATATACGCTGTAGGAACAGTCCGAAGCGATCGGAAAGATCTCCCGAATATTATGAAAAAAACTCAGCCCAAGAACTTAAGACTAGATAAGCATCAATTTGCTTCTATGACGTCTGAGCCAATAACTGCTTTGAAATGGCACGATACCAGGGATGTGACTGTTTTGACAACAGCTCATGAGCCACTTGACACGTTATTTGTGAAAAGGACACAAAAAGATGGCTCGCGAATGGACATTCTCTGCCCAGCGGCAATCGCCGCATATACTGTCAATATGGGTGGGGTGGATCACTTTGACCACTTTAGGTCATCGTATACAATAGACAGAAAATCTCGAAAATATTGGATGAGGTTGTTCATCTTCATGTTCGATTCCGCTATTATAAACGCATACATAACATACAACATGACTCACGTAGTGACACCACATTCACACCGAAACTTTAGACTGAGATTAGCTCGTGGTTTAATTGAAAATTTTACTACAAAGAAGCAAAATAGACCGACAATATTCAAAAATAAAAAAGGAGGACATTTTGGAGTACCAGAAGAAATCCGTCTCCTCAACGTCGGTGTGCACTTGCCTGAAGAAAGTGAGACATATAAAAGGTGCAGATTTTGCAGCACAAAAAAATTACAAAAGAGGTCAAAAATATGTTGTTCTATGTGTAAAGTGACTCTGTGTGCCAAGTCATGTTTCAGGCTTTTTCACACTGCAGCGGAAACTCAAGGAGAATAATTTTATATCTACTTTTTATAATTAATAAACCTCTCTTTTTATTATGAACATGACTATATTTTATTTACTTACTAAAAATAGACATTACATTCATATCTACATTCGAAAAAATCTTAATACCTATATTTTTTTTGTTTACCCAAATTACACAAGCAATTCCAGGGAAAACAACTAGTATAGGAATTTGTTCAAATCGTATTGGACAATGGTAACTATTTTACCACCATTGTAATATTTTACAAGTCTATAATGGATAATGGTAAGATATTTACCACCCAAAAAAACCCCCTTTCCCTCCCCTTTTTAGTTTTTTTTCCATCAAAAATGAAATCAGCGGCCCCTAATTACCTAGAAACAAAACTCGTTTTTTCCTAAATATCCACAGGGGCTCGTGTTTGTTTAAGGGTTAAAATGTTATTCGATGATTAATTCTTTTGTTATTCATAACTTACAAAAAGTGTAAAGTACTACGTGAGATTTGAACTCACGGCTCACTGATTCACGCATCAATCTGCACATGCTTAACCGCTAGGCCATCATGACTCTAATTTTAGTGATGAAATTATGAACTACAATCAGTTGTTGACAACAATGATGATGCTTGTGTCTATTTTCTGTCAAACTAAAAGTCAAGTTTATACTTTGTGAGATTGGCTTTGTTGCTCGCCACTTAGCTGTGAAGAAACCAACGCCATCTAGCTCGAACTTTAACGTGCAAGGGAAAATAGGCGTTAAGGTATCCAACCACTTTTGCAGGCGTCTGTACGTCTCGACGGGATCAAACGAATAGGCAGAAATCGTGTCTCAGTCGAATTCAAATCTCATCAAGATGCCAACAGTTTCCTCAAAAACACTATTCTGGGTAAAAATAACTATGTAGCTGCCATCCCACAATTCGACATAATACGAATGGGCATAGTTAGAAACATACCGGTAGATTGGTCGGAGGATGGCGTTATCCAAAACATACAGGTTCCAGAAGGCTGTGGCCCTATCATCAAGGCTAGAAGGATGAGTCGTAAAGTGTCCTCTTCTGGTATAACTGAGTGGAATCTACATAAATTGTGGTGCTAACTGTCGATGGACAAGTCCTACCCAAACGCGTGATCAGTTTTTACTCATCTCTTCCAGTTGAGATACACCTACCAAACCATCCTCTGTTATCATTGCTGTCGTTTTGGACATACACACACCTTATGTAGATCTAAACTTAGGTGTTTCAAGTGTGGCGATGACCATCCAGGGGATGGATGTGAAACTACCCAGGAATTAAGCTTCTGTGTCTCGTGTACTGGCAATCATTTCGCAAATGACAGTGCATGTCCTGAATTGGGCCGACAGAAGAGCATCAAAGTTTTGATGTCGGAGAAATCAATCTCATATGCGGAAGCCAGTCGGGTATTCCCACCTATTTCTAGGGTTTATGCTGATGTTTCTAAATCCACTCCTCTTAACAAGCTTAGGGTAAATACCACAATCCCAGTCCCTGTGTCCTATTCCTGTTACTCAAAAGTCATACCGTAAAACGGTCTTTTTAAAACCCAAAACCCGCAAACAAGGAAAGAGCAAGTGCGGTAGTTTGTTCAAGAACTGTGGCGGACTGGGGGTCTACTCCGAAACCGCGCATTCAAATCTACGGGCCCGACCGATACACGATCGAAGTTAACATGGTGACCTTACTCTGAATTTGTATCGGACTCGCCGACTTTGATCGGAGTCACGTGACAATTTTCGTGAACGAATGATTAGTGCGGCAAAGTGCGCTAGCTTACTCGTAGTTTACGGTTTTTATTTCTAAATGGTATTTTCACACTTTTAGTTGATCCTAAATAACAAAAATTACTTCCAAAATAGATTGAAAAAGGGTTTTAAATCATAAAAACATTAATATCTCTCAATATAATAAAATATTTTTAAATTTGGCTGTACCCCATTTTGTCTTTGCCTATGGTTAGGAAACAATAATGTAAATTAAAAAGATTAAGTGCGTTTTTAACTTATTGTTTGTAAACAAATATTTATTTACGTCTGTGAGTTCGCAATTAAGTTTATTCAAAGGAATTTTCCAACCAATAAGTGTTCTCCATCCCATTTGCCATAAGTATGTTGTTATTGGTTTGAGACTTGAGTGGACGACTATTTGTAAACCCTTGAAATCCTGTCACAGGATTCTAATTAATGGCCCACTTATCCCAGGAGAGGTTCCTCAATCCATTGTTTTTTGTAAACATGAGTCCTACGGGTTACCAAGAGTTGTGCTTAGTAGTTAAAGTGTATTGTGAACGTGACGTACAAAATGACGGCCCCAACTTCTAACCAAATGGAAACGCTGCTCAATTTACTAGAGGAGCAACGCGAGTTGGCTCGCGGTGTTTTGAGAAATGTAGAAGGCAGGCTGCAAGCCCAGCGCCTTTGGAGCGAAATTTGTAATACTCTAAATGCGATGGGTGGTTGCATAAAGACTGTGCAACAGTGGCAACGGGTAAGTTTTGCTATGAATGCATTTTATCCGAATAGTTTTGAAATAGTGTTTTTTTTAGATGAGATTGATATCTAAAAAAGATCTTATTTTTAATAGGTATGGACAGATAAAAAAAGATCTGGCCAAGAAAAATATAGTGGCTATTCGCTGTTCAGCCAGCGCTACTGGAGCTGGACCATCAACAGCTCCACAACTCTCCCGATGGGACCAAAAAGTCCTATCTATTATGGGAGATGGTTTCGGAGAGCCCCAAACAACAGCGAGGGTTTCAGCTTTTGTGGAGGTATGTAGATTAATTTTTCCAAATGTATTTGATGACTCTTGTCTAAGCAAAATGTTAACAACAAATTATTTTGTAGCAGTCTGAAGATCTACCTCCTTCCCAGCCGCCAGCATCTACCGAACCAGCAGACCATGAGAGCCAAGAGATGAGGGAACTTCATATTATAAATGGTAGGCACATTCTTTTATACATAAATCATGTAAATTCTTTAGAGTGAGGATTCTTGTCTGACCTTTGATAGTTAGAATGTTTTCATGATACTTTAAGCAGTTAAATAGGAAGATAATGCTTAAGATTGTTGTAAATCACTGTAAATTATATAAGGAACCTCTATATGAATAAAACAATTTTTAAGAATATTCACTTAAATGATAAATGTAATAATATTATTTTAATTAACACAACCAGTAATAATAAAAGACGAACTTTTACTCATTTAACTAATTTCTATTAATTATTCAATTTATCTTTCTTTTTACAGAACCTCTACAACCCATAGTCCCGGGAAGTGTGCCAGCAACTCCTCCTATTGAACGACCTCCCACACAGCGCTGTAAGTATGAAATGCAACAATTTAATTTTAACTTTTATTAGCAATATTTTATTTTACTTAAATATCTTATAAAATGTGAATAACCCAAAAGTTACTTCTATATAGTTTCAACTTGTCTCATATTATCATAAATGGTAGGGTTGCTATAGTACTAAATCCTCCTGTCCACGGGGTTGAGTAAATGAAGAATCATTAGCATACTAAAATTTGTGTATTGTGCGAGTGAATAAAATGGCTATTTTTTCTAGCTACACGTACAAGACGGGAAAGGAGAGTGCGGCGACGTACTGAGGACTCAGTTAGAAGTCGATTCTTCCGCATTGAGGAACAACGGGTGGCACAAGAAGCGCAGTGGACTAACGAGTTTGCTGGCATACGGGCGGCCCTCACAGAAATATGTGTGATATTGAGGGAAATATCACAAGGACTGCAACATAATAATTAAGCTATTAAATTCTTCACATCACAACTTTCTTTTACTGAATTTGGAAATTTTATTATAATTGCAATACTAATAGAAAAGAAGTCACTAATTTGAAAATCATTTATTTCGAGCATAGCCCATATAGTGTAAGTAGTACTATTAGAATTATAGTTTCATTACTTACAAAAATCAATAATCAAAATCAAACATTTATTTAGCAAATAGGCCACAACCGGGCTCTTTTACATGTCATTTTTTTTTACCAGCGCTTCAGACAAGCCCCATCGCTGAGAAGAAGCGCCGCAAGAAACTCGATGGAAGGTAATTTTTTCAACCAATGAATAATAAAATACAATGTTAATTTTACAAATTACAATAAAAATGTCATGGATACAAAACAAACTTAATAGTATAATCTAAACATATAGGTATTACAAATAAGCCACTTTAATTATCAAGTACCTGCTAAGGGGATGTATAGGGTCCCTAAGCAAATAAAATTGGCTTGATCTAACAGAATTTAAAGACAATAAAATATTAATTAGTGAAACTTATTTATTTATAAATGCAGCCAGAGCGGCCAGCTATAACTAAATTTTATTCACAAGAAAAACATCTATAACTAATTTTTATTTTACCATATTATAATTTAAGTTTTGGAACCCTTTAGGTACATGAAGACCACCGGCTGTTATTTTTATCTGAAATAAAAAAACATTTATGAATATAATTGAGGGGTCTAAAAGCAAATCCGCCACTGTCCATTATGAACGAAAACTTAAGTATGAATGCCACCTAGTAGAGCTCGTTAAAACGAATTTATTACATTTAACAATTTAGATGCAATGTTCCCACTGTCCCATAGTAAATGATGTTTAAAAATTGAGGTAAGAAGCAAAAATGCCACTGTCCATAACAAATCAGGTGCAAACGCGCCATTGTCCATTTTAGCCAATCACAGACCGCTAAAATCGGCATATTCAAGATGGCCGCAGATGATCGTGACTGTGATTTCGTTGTGAAACTGTGTCTGACTATTTTGTGTTTTAAAATTGCATTTCGTGATAAAACGTGTAAAAAATGGAAGAAAATGTAGTAGAAGTGACTCCAGAATGCGCTCGCAAAAAGAAAAGAGCACCAGAGACGTGGAAACGAGCTAGAGCAAAGTTTGAAAGGTAAGCATTTTTTCCTTACAATGGCGTGTGTTTGTACAATCAGCACGTAAAGTGAATCTTATTTTTGGATCGGTTATGCACGATTTTTCTTAAATATTCCAAGTTTTTTTTTATTGGTTACTACCTGAGCCCATGACTCCATAAGAGTGTAAATCAGATAAAAATAATCCTTGTTTCTGTAATAAATAGGCACCTACCTAATTATTGTTTCTAGGAATCCAGCGCTAAGCGGCAAAAAAGAATTTTTATCATTTTTATTCAGCCCATCTGTCTATCCGTGGATTTTTTATGACCCCATCGTGTGGGTATTTATTGAATAGGTCTCATAAAAGGCAGGTTATTTCAGACTACTTATGTTTACAGGTACTCTGCAAGAATGCCACCAGGTTTGCCACGCTGTAATCATGATGCGGAAAATAAACAGTTTAAATGTTGTAAATTGACGATGCTCGATGTACAAAATTTCCATGAAGAATTTTATAGGACAAAAAATAAAAAGGACCAAGATGCATTTTTATTGAAGCACTGCAGTGTGTCAATGGTGAAAAGACGCCGCCGGCCAAGAGTAGGTCAGCGCCAGCCAACACGAAATATAACAAAATTATTTGTTCGGAAGAGAAATTCAGTGAAGTTATTACGAGTTTGCCAAAAAACTTTCATAACTATTTTGGGGGTTACCGAGCACAGAATAAGAAAAGTATCTCGAACATTTGCCAGCACAGGAACCGTAGTTCAAGAAAAAAGGGGTGGAGAACATACATCGGCCAGAAATGTGCATAAATTAAGAGAAGTCAAAAGATTTATAGAATCATTTCAGTGCTTGGAGTCACATTATTGCAGATCTACCATTATGAGAAAATATTTGCCATCTACTCTAAACATTCGGAAAATGTGGAGAATGTATAATCAGAGCAAAGAACTCCAAGTACGTGAATGTTATTTTAGATCAATCTTCAACACATGCTACAATCTGGGATTTGGAAGCCCTCGTACAGACACTTGTTCTAAGTGCAATGAGCTGCTTGAACGCATAAAAAAGTCAACAGATCCAACTGAAAAAGTAAATTTAATGACAGAGAAAAGGGTACACATGCTGAAGGCCAGAGCATTTTATCGACTGCTAAAAGAAAAAAGGTACGATTTAGTTGTGCTTTCTTTTGATTGCCAGAAAAATCAGGTTTTACCTAAAATATCTGATCAGGCAGCATATTACAGTCGCCAATTATATATATATAATTTTGGAGTCGTAAAGTCGGTGCCAGAAAATACCTTGAACAGGGACAACGTAACGCTGTATACCTGGACTGAAGATGAATATCGTAAAGGCGCAAATGAAATAGCGTCAGCCGTCTATAACACGCTTCAAAATACAATGCTCAATGAAAATGTCAAAACTGTTCGACTGGTGGCGGATGGATGCGGCGCCCAGAACAAAAACAGTATTATGGTCGGTATGTGCTCCAAATGGTTAACTCAGGCACCGCACCATATTAAAACAGTCGAACTAGTTTTCCCCATTCCCGGTCACTCGTTCATTCCACCTGATCGGGTTTTCGGACTTGTTGAGAAGGAAATAAAACGTATGGAGACCATTTTAAAACCTGCGGAATACATAGAAATCTTTAATAAATATGGGACTGTTGTCCTGGATCAGGAGATCCAGGAGATAATATTCAGTCTACAAAACATGAATTTTTTGCGATATGAAATTCTGCCTGATAATTCAGACACAAATTTAACAACGGTTGATAGTCAATTACCGAATACTTCAATGTCTTTACCGTGCATAGAAACAAATTCATCGGAGTCCGTAATTAGAGAATCAGACCCACCCCACCCACCTCCAACTCCAAAATAGAACTCAACACCCGAATAGTGAATTTTTGTACCTATCTTGATTATTCAATTAATAAACAAAAATATTACCTTAGTGTTAAAAATAGTTTTTGTTCAGGTGAGATTATACGATTTCCGAAAATGTTAGATTCCAGATTACTTCTAATTTTCTGTAAAACATAATCGAATGTCTCTATACTCATTCTTGTGTAATTGTAGAACTTTCTTGAATGACAACGTAGCTCGTAATAAAGTGTAGAAAATTCCCCCAAACTGCGTCGTCGTTGATTTATTGGATGAACACCATCTCTAGGTAATAAAAATTCTCTCATTAGGAGACTGGGCTCTCCTCTTCGACGTGAATTCATGTTTATCACAACACTACGTGAGCGCGACTGCGCGGAAGTTTGTTTCGTACACACGCAAGACACCGCTATCTCTTCGCCCCGCTCCGCACCGCCCCGCCCCGCCGTCGCTCCGGCCGTCGCAAGTTTCGTACCCGCAGACTTAAGGCCTATTCAAACCTGAGCGATATTCGCTGCCGCTGTGGGTAGAGGTACATACCGCGCGGGTTTCGCTCAGGTATTTAGTATCAAGTACCGCGGCTAGAGCGACCCCACCCACCATCACAGGCAGGGGACGACTCGCACGGCGACATACGCGCATGTTACGGCCCCTGTGACGTCAATCGCCCCCAGCATGCCAACAACGGTACCATCAGCGCCCGCTACGCGCCCCGTGGCGCCACCGTCTTCGCGAATGACGGCCACCGCCTCATTCGCCACGGATCGCGCGTCACAACCGCCGCACCCTCTCGCTCCGGCTCCTCGCAACTCGTTGACGAGTAGAGCCGCAAATTCTTGCGACCCGAGACTGCGCACGGCGACCGTGCAGCCCGCGTCGCCCCCCGTTCCCGTCTCGCCCGCGCCGCCCCGCGCTTCGGCTTACGACTCGCCCGCCGTTTATTCGGCTAACTCATCGCGTGCGGGTTCGAGTCTTTCCCTCGCGTCGGTGTGCAGTGAGGTGCGAAGAGACACGGCAGACACGGACACACCCATGTCCCCGACCCCGTCGATGGAGGAACTGGAGATGGTGACCAGGCCCCAGCGACGGCGTAGGAGTTCGGACGAGGCACCGGAAGGAGCGAAGCGCTACTGTGGAACGCGCTCGCCCCTTCAATACACGGAAAGGATTGGTGAGGTAAGTGGCCTACCTACTAATAACCAAAGTGTCGAAAGTGCTACCCCCCCGCCCGCCCCCGCCGATTCGAACTCGGCACCGGCAAAGGGCCCTAGAACCAAGAAGCCGCGCTACCCTCCGTTGGTAGTGGAGAGACTCCCAAACTGGGCGAGCCACTTTAGGGAGATAGCCGCCAAGCTGGGCCGCCCACCCAATGCCCGCCCTTATGGCTCCGGTGTCCGTTTCTCACCGGAGTCGGAGGAAGAATACCGGCTGGTCCAGCGGTACCTGACGGCGCTGGAGAGGGAGAGTAGCGTGAGTTGGTTCGCCTACTCCCTACCTGCGGAGAAGAACTTTAAGATCGCCATACGGGGGTTGCCAGCTGACACCGACCCTCAGGAGATACAGGAGGAGCTCCGCGTACTAGGATACGAGCCGGAGTACGTGCGCCATATTAGAGGGCGCCAAGGAAAACCCGGCTGCGTGTTCCACGCTGTGCTACGGCGCACGGAGGACGTGCGTCGTATTTACGACACCACCGTATTTATGAATATGCGTGGTGTCAGGATAGAGGCATGGCGTGGCAAACGTGGGCCCGCACAGTGCCATAGGTGCCAGAAATTCAGGCATTCGTCGCACCAATGCCACCGCCCGCTCGCCTGCGTTCGATGTGGAGAGGGGCACACCGCGAGAGACTGCCCGCGACCGCGAGAGGAGCCGGCCACCTGCGCAAACTGCGGTGGCCCGCATCCGGCGTGCCACGTCAGGTGCCCCGTCTTCCAACGGGAATTACGAAACAGGCGTGCGGGGACTGTCGCCATCACTTCATCCTCGACACGTCGGCAGCAACCTCAACCACCAGCAGAGGTCCAGGAGCATGAGAGGGACCAAGGCGTGTCGCTGATGGCGGCAGCAAACGGGCCCACCGTACGCGGAGGGGCCACATCCTCCCGGCGGAGGAAGAGGAACCGTGGGGGTAAGAAGGGCCAACCCAACCCCCCAGCGACCCAACAGGAGACAGACGTCCCGAAACCTGCCCCCCCCTCGAAGGGGTCGCAGGTCGTGAAGGGGAAGAAGGGCGCACAAGCCGGCGCCGGCATTGCGCAAGAGAAACGCGCCCCCACATCCATCACCACCACCACCACCACCACCAACAGGGCCCCCAGGGGGGCCCCCATGAACGAAATCACGACCTGCGCAATTCAACTGCTGATGGACTTAATTAAGGCCATCAGACAGGGGCAGAGCCCGGAGCAGGTCATCCTTGACGGTCTGGCCAAATTACTCACCTTGTGCCATGGCTAGGCCGTTAAGGGTGCTCCACTGGAATGCCCGCGGCCTTCGGGACAAGGTCGCCCCACTCCGCCACCTCCTGAGGGAACAAGATATAGACGTGGCGCTGATAAGCGAGACGCACCTGGGACCTGAAGATAGGGCCAAGTTCCCAGGTTTCCTCGTTTACAGGAAGGACGAAAGGTCGGCTCATAACACCAGATACCGTGGTCTGGCAGTGCTGGTGAAAAGAAGAGTCGTCCATCAGGAGGCCCCCTCGCCGTCGCTACACTCACTGTACGTGCTGGGCGTTCAACTGCACGTTGCCGGCGAGGACATAAGAATCTACGCGTGCTACAAGCCGCCCTCAGTTCAGCTAGACCTAAGTGAGCTGAGGGCCACATTATCTACCAACGAGTCGCCAGCAATCCTCGCCGGCGACATGAACTGCAAGCATCCTGCATGGAACGCCCTGCACATGAACAACGAGGGGAGACGGCTCTTCGATGACGCGGAGGCCCATGGCTACACAGTGTCCGGCCCTGAGACGCCCACACACTACCCGGATAACCCGCTACACATGCCCGACGTGCTGGACATTGTGGTCCATGCTGGGCTACGCTGCCAGATCACGCAACAGGTCATTGACGACGAGCTACAGTCCGATCACCATCCTGTACTCGTCGTCCTCTCGGGGATGCCGACCCGACTGAAGCCACTAGCGCCACGTCGAACAACGGACTGGACTTTGTTCGCTGAAAAGCTTGCGACCACAACACCAACTCGGCCCATTGATACCGCCGCGGACGTCGACGCCCTAGCGAACGACGTCACTGCTTGCGTACAATGCGCCTTAGATGAAGCGACGATAGAGTCGCAGCCGCAGGGGAGAGGGCTACAGCCGCCCCTACCGCCCAGAATCCAGCGCTTGGTCGCCCAGAAGAGGCGCCTACGCAAGCAGTGGCAGCAACTGCGCTGCCCCACCATCAAACTGCAGCTCAACCGTCTTGCGGCGAAGGTAAAGGCCGAGTTGGAGGCCCTGTCCGCCGAGAGCTGGGAGGAACAAATTGACGCCGCTACTTGTGACTGGCAGGCGACACACAGACTGTGCCGCCAGCTCACGAACACCCCAGCTCCGGTGCGCCCCTTACAAGCAGCCGACGGGGCCCTCAGGTACGTAGCTGAGGACCGATCGGAAGTCTTTGCAGAGCACCTGGAGCGTCAGTTTAGCCCGAACCCGACTACTGAACACGACCACGTCGCAGCAGTCGAGCAACACCTTGCCCCCGAAGAGGACCCCATATTCTTCTCGCCTGGCGCAGTTAGACGCGCCATCTTGCGCACGAAGCCTCGTAAGGCCCCCGGTGCTGACGGTATCACCAACACAGCGCTGCGCCACCTGCCGTACCGTACTGTTGCGGCCCTGGCGCGCCTGTTTACGGGGATACTGCGCACGGGGGTCTTCCCCACATCCTGGAAGGAAGGGCGCGTCATAATGCTGCCCAAGGCGGGGAAGAATCCACTGAAGCCGGAAAGCTATCGGCCTATAACATTGCTGCCCTCAATCTCTAAGGTGTTCGAGCAACTCCTGCTGCGACACCTCACCCCGCACATCTCTCCGCGGCCGGAACAATTCGGGTTTCGGGCGGAGCACAGTACGACGCTCCAGTTGTCGAGGGTACTGCACCTCCTGTCATCAGCGATGAACAAGAAGGAGTACGGAGTGGCAGTATTCCTCGACATGGAAAAAGCTTTCGATCGTGTGTGGCACGAGGGGCTAGTTTACAAACTCGCCACCTCACCCACGCCCCGTAGAATCGTTAAAGTGGTCCAAGCTTTCCTGTCTAACAGGTGTTTCAGAGTGGTGGTCGACGGGGCGCTCTCCGCCCCCAGACCCATCCGAGCGGGCGTACCGCAGGGCAGCTGCGTTTCGCCGGCGTGCTACTCACGTTACACCGACGACATCCCTACCACGGAAGACGCCACGCTCGCGCTGTATGCCGACGACGCCGCGTACATTACCACCTCTATGAACGCGAAGTACGCGGCGGTGAGGATGCAGCGCGCGCTCGACATGATCCCAGAATGGCTCGCCAAATGGCGACTGTCGGTTAACGTGGGTAAAACGCAGGCACTGATCACAGGATCATCGCCCCTCCCACCACGTCTGAAACTCAGCGGAGCCGAAGTCGATTGGACGCCCCGGGCCAAGTACCTGGGTGTGACCATCGACCGGCGGCTCACCATGGGACCGCATGCAAGCAATGTCGTCGCGCAGGGTAGAGTCGTCCGCCACCGGCTCAAACCAGTGCTCTCGTCCCGCCTCCCGGCGCGCGTCAAACTGGGCATATACAAGGCGTATATTCGCCCAGTGCTGACGTACGCCGCTCCAGCATGGTTCGCCCTCACTAGTGAGTCGAGCCGAGAAAGACTCCGCGCGCAACAACATCTTGCGTTGCGTAGAGTCGTCGACGCTCCTCGCTATGTGAGGAACGACATCATTGAACGCGACCTCGGGATTGAGAGCCTGGATGAGTTTGTGCGCCGCCTCGCGAAGGGGATGTTCGCGCGTGCCGACGCCTCAGCTTGGCCTCACGTCAAGCACCTGGCGCCCTGGCATGCGCGCCCCCCTGACGCGAGACGACTCCCCCGCGACCTGATTGCGGGCAGCGAGTCCCCCCCCCCCCGGACTGACGCCTGAGTAGGCCGTACCAGTCTACACGCGGCCTACTCAAACAACATGACTCTACATTTCACTCGCACCCCGACAAACGTCGTGTGCTAAGTTAATATAGGCACGACGCGAGTCGACCACACATTCGCCACTACACACGCGCTAGACTCACGCACCGAATGGATAGCGCAAGCTAACTATTCGGTGCACGTGCACTGAGCGATGTAACACAATACAATGCCGCTCACACACACACATAAAACGTCCCTGCGGTCTGAACCGTAACCGGCTCGCTCTGGAAGCGGGTTAGACGGGGGTCACATATCCTACTGTAGGTCCGTAACAAGTCGGCATACTCGTCGCAGGTCGTCTCCCGCCGGGCTTCCCCTAGGGGTCTCACCTGGCGGGGACTGACCGCCGGTATGTCGTGAAGAGTCGGCGCTGTGTGCAGCAGCGTCGTGACGTGCCTACAGTACACACATACAAGCATAAACACATAGAGCCATCTGCTCTACAACCGCCGAGCCTAGTTAGGTACCATGACGACGGGTCCGTTGTTACGGGCCCCGGCTGGACTCTGCGGTCAGAGGGCGAAGCCCTGACACCGCTTGCCACGCCCCCTGACGGGGACGTAGCGAAAGCCACGACGCTAGAGCGACCTGAGCGATATTCACTGCCGCTGTGGGTAGAAGTACATACCGCGCGGGAGCAGCGGCATGCCTCCCGCCCCTCACTCCGCAAGCGGGGTTATAATGACAACAGTAAGCACGATATTCCTTAGCGAAAGGACGCGTTTGCAACATGGCTTCATCGAAACGAACGAATAACGATTCATTTATTGAGTTGTTGAAGTGCAATCCAGTTTTATATGATATGTCACTTACGGATTATAAAAATATATTTATGAAAAATAAAATATGGGATGAGATAGAAGAAAAATGTAACATAAGTGGTAAGTTTTTATTTTTTAATATATTATTATATTATCTTTCAATTGGGTACTAAATACGACTACCGCCATTAAAGAAGTTGACAAATTGTGTACGTACCCTATCGCCTGAAAGTTGCAAAGTTTCAAAATTTTGATATTCATTGTTCATTGCATTATTTTGATGAGTAGTAAAATACATATTTTGCAAGTACGGGGTATTGCAAGTACGGGGTATTGCAAGTTTTAGAGCGTAAATAATTGTGGAGTACGCATGTTGCTTTTATGACTTTTTTAGCTCTAGACACTTAGGTGCATGGGTTTGAAATATATTCGCCATTTTTGAGCCAGTAATCCAAATGCATTTTCAACAACGCGTCTAGCTCGGCATAGGCGCTTATTGTATTTTTCCTTTCTTCTATCAACCCTAGAAACTCTTTGATTGAATGGTTACATTACATGTGCTTGCAATCGAAATACCTCATCTCCTATTAATACATGAGGTGTGACGTCATTAGTTCTCGGCAATGGTTTAGGCCTTGGAAAATTCATAGTCCCATTATTAAACCTCCTTCCCATGACAGAATTTTCGAAAATTCTACCGTCGCTATTTTTTCCAAAACCTCCAACATCGATACATAAAAAATTGTAGTGTGGTCCTACTATTGCCATAAGGACGACAGAAAATTTTTTGAGGTAGCAAAAATAATTGCTGCCTGAATTAGGCGGACAAACGATAGTGACATGTTTTCCATCAATACTGCCGAGGCAATTGGGGAATTGCCACATATTATAAAACTCTTCAGATGTTAAGTTCCACATTTCTTCTGTAGGAGGCTTCATGTATATGGGTTGTAATGTAGTCCAAATAACATCACGAACTTCATCAACAATTTCTGCGACAGTTGAGCAACCCACTCTATAACTGTTGGCAATACAGCGAAATGAATCTCCACTTGCTAAAAATCTGCAAAAAAAATATTTAATAAGCTTTTTTACTCAAGGTCTAAGGGCGTGGACCCATGTCTACGGTGCGGCGCCGTTTGCCGTGCAACGGTACGACACCGCCGCCGGCGGATGGCGCGGCGCCGTCCGCACCACGGTACCGCGAACGGTGCGCCATCCATTGCCCCTTTCAGTCGATATTTCGCAGTTGATTCGATCGACTGAGGGGCAATGGACGGCGCACCGTTCGCTTTACCGTGGTGCGGCACGGCGCTGCGCCATCCGCCGGCGGCGATGCCGTACCGTTGCACGGTAAACGGCGCCGCACCGTAGACATGGGTCCACGCCCTGAGCCATTTTTACTATAAATTTGGTTTCTAAGATTCCTTAGTATTTATCACCTTACTAACCTTAACAAATTCAGGGTTTTAAACTAGTCTAAGTATAACTAATTAATAAAAGTAATTGAATAGATTTTAAATAAAAAATATTTTTTACAGGCGATGAAGCCAAAGCGAAATGGAAAAATCTACGTGACACTTACGGTAAATATTTAAAAACTACAAAAACCACTACAGGCCAAAGTGCGTTTAAATCTTACAGTCTTTACAGCAAATGGCAGTGGGCATCTTCAATGGAATTTTTAAAAGATCACATGGGATTTGCTCCAACTGATACTAATATGGCAAGAGAAGAAGAAAGCGTATCTGATACCCAAAATATTACTGAACCCGAATCTAATAATGAAAATTCAACACAACGGTCAAGTTCAGTAGTATCATCCGAACGTTATACTTCACGTTCGGGTTCCAGAAAAAGGACTTCTGTTAACGAACATCCTGTCGATAAAGTGATTACGTACTTGAATACAAAAGCAGATAAATTATCGTCGATTGAACATGTTATGCTTGGATATGCAAAAACAATTGACAGTTTTTCGGAGCGAAATAAAATTATAAAAAAATGAAAATAGCTCAAGTTATGATGGAAGCGGAATTGGAAGAAGAGCAAGAACGTAGTCTACAACGAGAAACAACACTGCGATCTTACTACACCACTGAGCCTAACACTAGCCAAAATGATCGTTGTATGTCTCAACAATCATGTTATTCTCGTAGTGAGCCTAACACAAGCCAAAATGATCGTTGTATGTCTCAACAATCATGTTATTCTTGTAGCCCCCAGTCTACTAATGATTCTGAACTGCAGTCTGCTCTGCGTTGTATTCAAGATAATGCTCTATCACCTCTAGCACATTCACTGACTGGAGAAGGTCTCGATTACGAACACGAAATAGATTACGACCAACAGAAACACTCAGAAATCTAATAAGAAGGTTTTAGGTTAAGATAAAGGTTGTTATAATATTGTAAAAAACCAAAGTTCCTTCCTAGTTATCTTAAATAAAGATTTTCGTCAATTAATATTCAAATTTGTTTTCCTTACCTCAACGTTATTGCTAAGCGTTCTTCAGGAAATATGGGTTCTCGATGTTTAGTGAATGATTTGCTGATATTTTCCTTTATCATATTTAATATTTCATCGAAGTTCTCAGTCGTCATTCTGAATGCATTAAAAAACCGATCTTCATCCAATCTTAATCTTGGATATAAAGTGTGGAATTCCCCATGAATTCGGTGTTGTCTGTTGATGTCATGGATCCAAATTCTTTTCTTAACTGGTGAGTCAATTAAGGCTAATCTTCATCACTATCCATCACTAAAATCAAAGCTGTAGAAATTACAACGTGACTGACGTGTATATTCTTTGGCGACTCAGAAATGACTAACTGACGAAAATTTCTTACCTCTCTGAGCGAAACTCGACTACCGCGCGTTATTCTACCCACAAGGATAGCGAAATCCGTTTTGGTGTGAACAGTAATATTACCGCATACCCACTGGGTTTTCTCTGGCGCAGACGGTAGCGAATACCGCTTAGGTCTGAACAGTAATATTACCGCATACCCACAGGGTTTTCTCTGCCGCAGACGGTAGCGAATACCGCTTAGGTCTGAATAGGCCTTTAGACCACGGACAATTCCTTCCTGACACCTTCAGACGCTCAGGGCTGCGGTCGCCAACCAGTCTACACACCTGAACTAGGCGAAGAAATTCTCGAGTACTTTGAACGAGATCCCAGGCGTAGTTCAAATATGGCTACAATTAGCGGCTAAACTTTCCTTTATGGACCGTCGATTTGGAAGTTCATGTTTTTATTGTAGATAGTACTCATAAATAGAAAGCTTTTTGCAAAATAGTAAGTTGCGCAAACATACCGTTTACGAGATATAATTTTCCAAAGTTCCACAAAAATTGTAAACTAATACGCCATTTAGGTTAGATAAATTGTCATTGTAGATGTCAAAGTTGACGTTTCACGTTTCGTTAAGCGTCCACGCTTGTTTGTGGTTTGTTTCATTCAATTTTGTCATATATTTTTTTAAATATAATTTTATTTTTACATATTACATTATGTATGTAATTAATTTATACAAAAACCATGCTGTAATAAGCAATTACATTGACTTATAACATAAAAAATAATGAATATTTGTTTACACTGTGGAACGGAATGGAACGTGAAGCGACGCCATTTTGCTTTATAGTTGTCATGTCAGTCATCGTACGTTTGTTGCCCTGCAAGTTGCGTTCGTATGACTACCATGGCGTCCCCGAAGCCCTATGCTTCTGTGTCTGAAGAGTCGAGTGATGTACAAGTGTTAGACTCAAATGAGCCGCTTGTCACGGCCTCCTCTTTTGTGCCTTTGTCTGAAGAGTCGAGTGATGTGCAAGTGTTGGACTCAAATGAGCCACTTGTCACGGCCTCCTCTTCTGTGCCTGTGTCTTCTTCTTTAAGTAGAGCGCGAGTGATGGACTCAATAGAGCCGCTTGTGCCTACTGCGCGAGTGCAAGTGTTGGACTCAAATGAGCCACTTGTGCTCCCGTGTGTGTCGTCGGTCATCGATGAACCGGTTGCTGGTCCCAGTGGAGTAGCAACAGCAGGCTCTAGTGGTAGCTTACCAGCTATCGCTAGTATTGGGGAGGACGAAGAAGACGACGACCTTATGTCTGTGATGCTCAGGCCTACTGGGTCTAGCGGCAGAAGGATCAATCCTCACTCGGATGAGTTAAGGTCAGTTTTGAATTATTGTATATGTTGCAGTCAAAACTCTTAACCAGTCAAAAGTACTATTGACTAGAAA
Source organism: Mythimna impura (assembly GCA_905147345.3). NCBI lineage: Eukaryota > Metazoa > Arthropoda > Insecta > Lepidoptera > Noctuidae > Mythimna > Mythimna impura. The sequence goes on from LR990341.1 coordinate 33,180,491, forward strand.
AATCAGTCAAAAGTACTTTTGACCGTATGCTTTAGTCAATAATACTTTTGACTAAAATAACAGTTAAAAGTACTTTTGCCCAATGGAGCTGGTTAAAAGTACTTTTGACTAAGTGATTCCGTCAAAAGTGGTTTTGACTGGTCGTATAAGTCAAAACTCTTAAAAAGTTAAGGTTGTCGATAAAAAAAAACCACAAACGCACTTAAAAACTTTTATATTACTCATTATTAGTGGAGAATGTGCTGATATTAGACAATGAGTGACTACGAAAAGAAAGAACGCTTTTTGCAAAGAATTTTAGCGATAGAAGATATGAAAGATAGTCATTTCAATGTGATGATAAAATAAAAATTTGAAAAGTTTGCAATGGATGTGGAAGACGTGAAATTTGATGAAAAGAAAACACCATTACAGTACAGTAAACAGTAGAGTTAATAGTGCTTTTGACTGATGCTTTATTGCAGTTAAAAGTACTTTTGACGAAGAGCGTCAGTCAAAAGTACTTTTAACCGCAAATTTGCAGTCAAAAGTACTAATAACCAATAATTTTCAGTCAAAACCACTTTTGACCAACCTGTTCAGTCAAAAGTACTTTTGACTGATTTTGCTAGTCAATAGTACTTTTGACTGGTTAAGAGTTTTGACTGCAACATATATATGTTACTGGTAGTCTGTTAAAGTGGAAAAAATGTTTAAGTTCTTTATATTAAGTAGCACTTTTTTATTTGTTTCAGATCTATGTGGAACTGGAGGAAGATCATTTTGCAATTGGGAACACATGATCAGTGTCTTCAGTTTGCGGAGGAGAGAGGACTCATCCCTAGAGTGAAGTTATGCTCATACCACCATTCGCCGATGTCATTGACGAAGGAAAGTGGTCAAGTCGGCAAATTCAGATGCCGAAAAAGCAACTGTCGGACAAGACAGTTGTCTCGTGCTAATGGGACATGGTTTGAAAACGCACGGTTGCCTCTTACCAGTATATTTCAGATGATGTATGCCTTCAGTGAGGGACTGAGATATCATCAAACCCAAAATGAGTTGGCGAGTGATGATGGTCCCATTATATCCTCAAGAACTGTAGCAGATTGGTTCAGTTATTGCCGGGAAACTATTGCCATATATGAGCTGGAAAATCAAAGGGCCCAAGGGAAGATAGGTGGCCCTAACAAGGTGGTACAAATTGACGAGTCCAAATTTGGAAGGAGGAAGTACAATCGTGGTCGACACATTGAGGGACACTGGGTGATCGGCATGATTGAAGACGGCAGTGACGATTAGCGGCTGGAGGTGTGTCCCGATAATGACAGATCTGCAGAAATGTTGGTGCCACTAATTAAGAAACATGTTGAGGAAGGCTCCATCATTCATACAGACTATTGGAGAGCATATCTGAGCCTTCCTCAGCATGGATATATCCACAAACGGGTAAATCATAGTGACCCTACAAACAAATTTGTGGCACCCGATGGGACACACACTCAACGCATTGAGAGCCAGTGGAGAGGTTTGAAACAAAAATTCCGCCAGCAACAACACAAGCAAAATTTCACAGAATGGTTGTGTGAATACACGTGGAGACGAAGAAATCTGATTGATCACTTGGATCCGTTAGACGAACTAATAAAAGCCATAAATCATGTATATGTCGTAGGATAATTTGATACTTCGAATCTTCGCGAAAATCCTAGGGGTTTTGCGAAAACGCGGATAATTAGACATAGGCGAAAAATTATCAAATCTTACTGGACAAAGTCAGGATTTTTGCGAAAATACTCGTTATTATAGCAATATTGCGAAACGAAACGCTGGCTGTTATGAAATAAGAACGCTGATTGGTCGGTCAGCGCGTTCAATAAGAGATCGTCTCTGATTGGTTGACGTCTTAAATGTCAATCATTTGCTGCCGCACGTTATTTGTTTACGTTTGTGTGAGTTAAATTGCAGAAGTGTTTTGTTTTTCATCGTAAATAGTGTACCTACTTGGACTTAAATAAAGTGGTAAATAAAAGTGCTACACGGATGTACATAGTGTCATATATCATAAAAGTCTTAGTCAACCACTCAACAACAACAATGCTTTCGAGATTGGTTTAGCGGTGTTTTGTTTGTCATTGTGTTAAAAGTGGACTATAAAATTGGACTTGAACTAAGAAACGGTGTGAATAGGAGGTTTGGGTTTCATATAATTATGACAGATTCGACAGAGAATGATGTTCAACCTTCAGCAGAATCGGAGAATTTGGAGGTTATCTCCGATAAAGACAAATTTTACATAGAGTTAAGAAAGTTTTACGATAATAGAGTTGACGGTACAACTAAACCAGAATGGACTAAAGAACGCGTAAATGCTGTAATAAATTCAATTGAACAATTTAAAACTGCGAGTGTACTTAAGCAACCAAAAACACAACAACAGTATAGAAATGCAAAAAAATACGACGTGATGAGTGTAGGTGAAGAAAAACTTCTGATACTGAGAAGAAAGGATCTTAACTCTCCTGTTGTACAAGTACCTTCAACAGATATGTACTATGATATTCTTCTGCAGGCGCACATATCAACTGGGCATGGAGGACGCGACAAACTGATATATAACCTAAAGCAACAATATGTGATACCGGTACCGATTATGATATTGTTCCTCAACTTGTGTAAGATCTGTCTGAATAAAAAAAGTTGCCCAAAAACAGGAATTGTTGTACGCCCCATAATTTCTCAAGACTTTAACAAACGTGGGCAGGTAGATTTAATTGATCTCCAGTCAACTCCTAGCCACAATTACAAATGGATTTTAAACTATCAAGACCACCTCACTAAGTTCTGCTTTCTCAGACCTTTAACCAGTAAAAAAGCAACTGAAGTAGCCATGGCTCTTTTAAAAATATTCTTAGAAGTGGGTGCGCCAATGATTTTACAGAGTGATAATGGCAAGGAATTTACTGCCAGCATAATAAAAGAGCTAATCACATTGTGGCCTGCATGCAAGATAGTGAATGGACGTCCCCGACATCCTCAAAGTCAAGGTTTGTTTGCAAGTTTTGCACTATCCCGCTTACCGCTATGCATTTTTCTTTCACCCAAAGGTTGCCTGGTAGAGATTGGTACCTTAGCAATAAAGCCACCTATGTTGTACTGTCTTTTGTTGTTATCTGTTGTTTTGTATTTTTTTTTATGTGCAATAAAGTATTTTTCTCTTTTTTAGGTTCGGTAGAAAGGTGCAATCAGGATGTTGAGAACATGTTGCGTTCCTGGATGTCCGACAATAACTCAACTGAATGGTCACTGGGATGCTATTTCGTTCAGTTCCAGAAAAATTCTTCGCATCATCGCACAATAGGACGTTCACCATACAAAGCCTTGTTTGGTCACGATCCTGTAATTGGCCTGTCTTCAACTTATTTGCCTAGAGATACATTGTCAAAATTAGAAAATGAAGAAGACTTACAACAGGTTTTAATTAATGAAAATCCTCCTCGCACTGAAGATATTCAAGACGAGCGAAATGCAGGTTGTAGAAATGAAGAAGACTTACAACAGGTTTTAATTAATGAAAATCCTCCTCGCACTGAAGATATTCAAGACGAGCGAAATGCAGGTTGTAGAAATGAAGAAGACTTACAACAGGTTTTAATTAATGAAAATCCTCCTCGCACTGAAGATATTCAAGACGAGCGTAATGCAGGTTGTAGAAATGAATCCAAAGTTGAAAATGCAATCCTTTTCTATGAGCAGCTTTCCGAAACCACAAATCAGTATGTTTCCACTGATCAAAAAATGACTATCCGAACACAAACTTCAACACAATCTATCTATGACACAATATAAAAAAAAATCTGCAAATAACATTACAATTTTAGAAGATGTAATAATTGTCCCAGCAAGTACAACAGAAACGATCTGTCTTGATAACAATATGTGTAATATAAATGACACAAATTCCCACACAAATGTACAACAACAACATTCCAATAATATTGTTGCTACTGAAGTTAAATGTTGTATTTGCCAAATTACCACATCCGATTCACTCAAATGTTCAAAATGCTAACAAGTGATTCACGGCGCATGTGGAGTGTCTGAAGTTAGAGAAGGTAGTAGTTCTTCTAATGTTAAATGTAACTTATGCTGGCAAGAAGATTCTATTAAGAAAGAAAGAACAAGTTCGCATGAAAATTTAAAAAGAGCAGCTGCGACTATGTGTACTACATCTAACAAAAAATTTAAAGAAATAGATGTAGGTGCTACAATTTTGGTTGATGTTCCGAAGTACGATCGTGCACCCTTAGATAACAAAAACATTACAGGACGAGTAATTGATAAGAAGAATGGTTTGTTTCAAGTTGGTACCTCCGTTGGTATAATTAAAGATTGGCTACCCAGAAACGCACTTCAAATATCTCCAGGAGCTCAATTTACCGGCCTCGTTCCCGAGGTAGTATTACCTATTCGTGGTATTTCCTCACAACTATCACCATTCGGCGGTCAAGGGTTTAAGCAATGTCATTGCAAGAAATCAAGCAAACAATGTTCCTCAAATAAGTGTGCTTGTAAAAAGCACGGTTTGCTTTGTAATTCCAAATGTCATAAATCTTTGAATTGTTGTAACAAGTAAAGTCTTACTAATAATTTCATATTACTATTTACTAAACGCAGCTGTGCTTGCATTGCAACTCCAATGTTACAGGTCCATGCAACTCAGCGTAAGTTTCACATTAGTGACGTATTTAATTATCTTTTTGTTCTGTGATTATTCGCTTTTCAAATTTTTTTCTAGTTATCTTTTAATTTCTTTGAATAAGTCTATTTTTTCCTATTTTTGCTAATTCAATAATAATTTGTTGTAGTTATTTTGTTCACTATAAGTGAACCAGAATGTGATAATAATTTTGCCTCAATATATCTTAAGTTTAGCTGTATAAGAGAAGAGAAGGCTGATGTCATGAGAGATTTTATCTCAAGACTTTAATTCACTTTTTTTTGAAAACTTTTTATTGAAAATTTTAGTATGTATGTTGTTTTCTACAGACAATAGGAGATCTCAGTCGTAGTAAAAAAAAAAGATCCAATTTTAGGGTGTAATCCATAAATTGGATGAAACTGGTTAGGTAAACAATTAGTTTAATAGTGCAACAATGGAATTGATCAAACTAATTGTTTACCTAACCAGTTTCATCCAATTTATGGATTACACCCTAAAATTGGATCATTTTTTTTTACTACGACTGAGATCTCCTATTGTCTGTAGAAAACAACATACATACTAAAATTTTCAATAAAAAGTTTATAAAAATCAATTTAGTGATTTTTCTTTCTCACCTATTCTAAACCTTCATAACTCTATGATACAATACTTGAAGTTAATCATCGGCAAACTAGGAACCAATTAGAAGTCAGCCAGCAAAATTGTAGCCAATCAGTGTTGAGCACATCAAATCTTACTATAGTAACGAGTATTTTCGCAAAAATCCTGACTTTGTCCAGTAAGATTTGATAATTTTTCGCCTATGTCTAATTATCCGCGTTTTCGCAAAACCCCTAGGATTTTCGCGAAGATTTGAAGTATCAAATTATCCTACGACATATATACGAGTACCTATGATTAATATAATATTAAAAATATCCCTTGTGTTTTATTCTAACTATCCGAAAAATACCCTAACCTAATCTCAAAATCCCCTTGTCATGTTAGTGAATCATTTGGGTTAGGTTAGAACTGTGACCAACAACGCCAGATCCCCCTAATGTTAGAGAATCATTTGGGTTAGGTTAGGTTAGAACTGTGACCAACAACGCGCGAAGGCGAGCGAGCGGAGGGAGCGTGCCGCGGCAGCGGCCGCCGAGCGCCAGATCCTCCTCTACTGTTAGAGAATCATTTGGGTTAGGTTAGGTTAGAACTGTGACCAATAACGCGCGAAGGCGAGCGAGCGGAGCGAGCGTGCCGCGGTAGCCAGATCCCCCCTAATGTTAGAGAATCATTTGGGTTAGGTTAGAACTGTGACCAACAACGCGCGAAGGCGAGCGAGCGGAGCAAGCGTGCCGCGGCAGCGGCCGCCGAGCGCCAGATCCCCTTCTAATGTAAAAAGGCATTATGATTTAGGCCCCAAACCGCCCCATAAATCGATGGAAATTAGTGTTCTAACTTAACCTAATCTCAAACTTTAAACATGGATATCTCCATAACCATGGGGTTCTGCGGGGTGGGGATGGTACAGGGGGGTAGTCCTGCTTCGTCCCCCTCCCTCCCCGGCTCTTAACTCGACGGAAATTAGTGTTTTAACCTAACCTAACCTCAAACTTTAAACATGAATATCTCCGTAACCATGGGTTTGCACGGTGTGGGGATGGTGCAGGGGGGTAGCCCTCCCTCCCCCCCCAACCCTTAAATCGACGGTCCATAAAGGAAAGTTTAACCCAATTAGCTTTAACGTAAGTAAGTACTACGTCTGGAAGCTCAATTTAGAAGGACTCCATCCTCACTTTAAAAAGTGCACGCGCTCCATGAGAACAACGGGTCGGCTAGCCGCATTTTGCCAATGGATATTAAATAATCGCTAAGTTAACATTCTGTGGACGGACGAATCGACTTTTACGTGGGTAGGACTATTTAATCAAAGAAATGAACATTTTTGGGCATTTAATAATTCACACGTAATTAGAGAGAACAATTTTTACGTATCGCTAAGTGTTAAATAAATAAAAATACAAAGGTGATTTAGGTATGTAACAGAACTTTTTTTAAATCATGTAATTAGAACTTTTTCTATTTTTAATCATTATACATAATTTTGATTCCACATTTTTAAATACGCCTTAAATAGCAGGCCTGTAGAGATTTATTTTTACAAGTAACGTACCTGCCGCTTTTACCATAATTATTTTATTAGGTATGCCTTAGGCACAAAGCAATTATGTCGTCCTAAGCCCGTAAAAGTATGATGGAAAATTTGGAATTATTTAATTTGTTTACGTGAACATCAGCTGAGCGAGTCAATAACCTTTAGCTTGATCGGGCAGTGTAGTTACCTACGCAACGACCGACGTAGGTAACTATCTAATGGCTCGGCCGCACTCATCGCGATAACCCGAATATTCGCGTTATCGCGATATGTGTAGCCAAGTATTCGCGAACCCTTCGGCACTTCGGGCGAAGCTTCGAGCTTATCGCTCCGCTGTCGATAAACTCTCGCACATCAAAGGGTTTTATCGCGATGAACTTCGCGGTGCGCGGCCACACTTCAGTCGGCTCGTACGCATCGGCCAAGCGAACGTGTTAACGCTAGTGTTACAGTTTTTACTATAGTGCTGAACGAACATGGATTGGATCAACGAAAAAATTTTAGAATTCATTGCGAATTATGAGGCTGAGCCGATATTGTGGAATCCATTAGAAACTGGCCATAAAAGAAAAGATCTCTGCTATGACGCTTGGGTGAGGATTAAAAACAACTTAAGCTGGGCATGTACGGTGGAAGATTTAAAGAAAAAACGCGACTCCCTCATGGCTTATTATAGGCAACACCTAAACAAGAAAAAAAAATCTTTTAAATCTGGAGCTGGGAGAGATGATGTTTACCAAGTTAACTGGTTTGCTTTTGATGCCCTTAACAGCTTTCTGCAGCCTATCTATGATTGTAAACTAACAATTCATACACAGGTAGGAAATAACAATTACTTAATGCATGCTTAAATGATTTATTATTAAGTTTAAAGAGATAATAACCTCACCTCGCTATTTTTCAAATGACCAAGTTAACATTATAACAGTGAATTAATCATAACAGTGAATTAATCATAACAGTGAATAAAAAATAAAACAACATTTTTAACGGTTGACGAGAACTTGTCCCGTATATTTGTTGGTGTAGAAGCATTTCTTCTGGCTATAGCTGTAAAAGAGCGCAAGGCACCGTCAACTGGTTGTTCTTTCCTCCAAGCGCCGGGGATCACCTCATTGTTTTTAATCCTATCGAAGAAGTCCGGTGGAGCATAAAAATTATTGGATGTTTCGCTATTCCTTAGGAAGTTATGTAGTAAAATGCATGTCATCACAATGTTAGAGGCACGATCCGGTTGAAGTGGTATTGGTTTTCTTAATACTCGAAAAATAGCAGACATTACCCCAAATACATTTTCCACTACAATTCTAGCCTGTGATAATTTCTTATTAAAATTTATCTTTAAACTTCCTTCTGGGTGTTCACCTGGGAAGGGTTTCATTATATTTGTATGAAGTGGGAATGCATTATCGGCTACAAATACATATGGTATTGCATCGTCGCAACCAGGTAGTGGCGAAGGAGGTGGTAATTTAAGATCATTTCTGCTTAATTTTCGGAATAATACACTATTCCGAAATACCCCTCCATTACTAATTCGTCCCTGACATCCAACGTCTGCAAATATGAATTTGTATTTTTTATCAACTAAAGCTAACAGTACAATGCTGTATGTATGTTTGTAGTTGTAAAATTCACTCCCACTGTGATGCGGTGCCATTATGACTACATGTTTCCCATCCATTGCTGCTACACAATGTGGAAACACACTATGGAAGTCGGCTTCTTTTTCCAACCACTCTCTTTCATTTGTAGGCATCTGAAACAAATAATTATATAATTTTTTGGTTCAACAGGTTACTGAAGATCATGAACAGGCTTCAGCTTCTACAACTTCTTCAACAGCTGAAGAAAATACAAATAGGGCTAGCAGTGATGTAAATATTCAACAAACAAAAAGAGCACGATATGATTTATCTTCTGAAATAAAGACTGCCAGGCAACAAATGAATGAAGCATTTAAATATATAAAAAATACTGAAAATGATGAATATGAATTTTTTGGAAAATTAATAGCAAGTAAAATAAGAAAAATTCAAAATCCTAATGTAAAGGAAATTTTGATGAATGATATTCATAACATTGTTTTCAAAGCATGCATGGTGGATAGACTTAATGAACCGACTGCAGGATTACCTCAATCATTCCTACAAACGAATAATTTACCACATCAGACATCCCAGTCACCTTACAGCCAACAAAACCAATCACCCCAGTCCTCATACATCCAGCAACACCATTCACCCCAGTCACCTTACAGCCAACAACACCAATCGCCCCAGCCCCCATACATCCAGCAACACCAATCGCCCCAGCCCCCATACATCCAGCAACACCAATCGCCCCAGCCCCCATACATCCAGCAACACCAATCGCCCCAGTCACCTTACAGCCAACAACACCAATCGCCACAGTCCCCGTACAGCCAGCAACACCAATCGCCCCAGTCCCCATACACTCAGCAGCACCAATCACCCCAATCACCATCCGGGCACCAACAACAATCGCCCCAGTCACCTTCACACAATGAACCAAATCAACCACTCTTGATCTCATCACCATCGACATCATTTCAGACTGTTCAAAACTCTTCATCCATTCAGAACACCAGAGTACTGCCACCAAGAAAAGCTGCACAAATTATAATTTCCGAAACAGGGGAAATAATATTGGCTGATTGTTAATTTTTTTTGTTTTTGTTTTAAGAGCCCATGCTGTCCCACTGCTGGGCAAAGGCCTCCCCCAACTTCTTCTTAAATAAATTATAAAATTACTTTAGTTGAAATAAAACTGAAAGATGATTGAACCTAAGGAGTTTTATTTACGTACCTTAACTTGGTCCTCTAAAACCTTTAGGATAGTGTTGCAAGTCTCGTGCACTATTTCGGAAATAATTTGGTGAGACATTTTGAATAGAAAATGCAGGCTTCGAAAGCTATCTCCTGTTGCTAAATACCGAAGTGTTACCGCTAAGCGGACTTTTGCTGGAATAGCTTCTCTAAAATTAGTATTTTTTTTAATGATTGTTGGTGCCACTTTCTGTAGCAATATTTCAAAATCGGTTGTAGACATGCGAAGGAAGTTGAAAAATTGGGCTGGCTCAGCAGTAAGATCAGAAAACAATTTATGTATGATGTCTCTGTGAACAAATTTAAAAAAACCGTTATGGTTTCTTTCTATACAATTAGGTATGCATTGACTAACACTTTTTACTCACGAAGTTCTTGATTTGTGAATAGTTATCACCCACTTCCTTCTTTTTCTTGCTTTAGATTTGTTTTTTATTTGACATAGATGTAAAAAATAATTATTTGCTGCCATAAAATACAGAGCAACCGCGGCGTCCATGTTGTTTCTTCGTTTGTACATCGCGACAACATTCGGGCGATAAACTTCGTCTATTATATGTGGCCGCGAAGATTCGCCGTAGCCCGAAGACGAAGTTTATCGCCCGAATGTTATCGCGATGAGTGCGGCCGCGCCATAAGCGCTACTACTTGTTTCATGCTTTTTGCGAGTATTAATTACCTTATCACTTGTTATTTTTTTTTATTTTAAAAGTTACATCGCTGTATAAGCTTTTAATGATGGATTTTTCTGACAGCATATGCTGCCGAACTAAGCCGCCCAGGGAGCTTACTCTTGATTTTAATTCCGATCGATCGACATTGGAATTTGAATGTTTCATACTCTTGAGTTCGATGCTAGCGCCACATTGGTTTTAAATTGCGTGTCTATTTTGGGGAACTAAGTGGAATCGGGATCGGGCTTGGCGTGCGCTAAACGGCACTCTTGAGTGTATTTTGACAGCTGCCAATTGTGTCAGTATTGTGTTGGGATTGTTTGTGGATTGTGATTTTTCCAATGACAAGTGTAACTTTTTAGAAATTGTTTTGCGTTTTAAGTGATTTTTAATAAGTAATAAGTGTTTAATATGGCAAGATTAGCAGTTATATACAGTTTAAAACAAAGACGAGATGAGCGTCGGATGATGCGGTATACGGACAAAGCGTTTTCTATGAATGAAGACGAATTTAAAGCTCATTATAGGGTGAGCAAGGAATTGTTTGAGGAAATTTTCGAAAACGTTAAGCCCTATTCGAACTCCTAAAAGAAGAAGTGATATATCGCAATGCTAACACAAGACTGTATCAACTCAAAAAAGACAAATTCGAGATAACTCATTCTTCTTATTTTAAATTTAATTCTCTACGCGTCAATAAAACCGTCACTAAAATAGCGCAAGAATCAATTACGAGATGGCGTTATAAGTCTCTGTTCATGATTTACCAACTGTTATAAGTCCCGCGCAACACTGCTTCATCCTTCACCGCATTATTTTGAATTGCTGCGTTATTGCTGAATCAGGTGTGTAAAAATTGATGTATTTTTACGACTTAATACGTTATTGTTGATTGAAACTTAATTATGAAGTTGGTGTATTTCGAGTTGTTACATTATTGTTGGTTAACAAGGAATCGATTTCAAGTGATATTTTGAATAACGACATTCTTGTTAGTTTAGTTAGTAGTTTTAGACTTAATGCAGTTTTGATGAAAATTTTTTGTTTACTAAGTTTTTTGGGGTAAATTATTTATATTTCAATAATATAATTGCTGTTACTAATAGTATTTAAAACCGCACGTTCAATCAGTTATGTTAAAGTCAAAATAAAACATTTATCTATAATTTACAAAATAATTTTGAGTTACAACATCCTAGGTGACGAAAAAATATTTTCGCTACGTAAATAGGTACATTAATTTTTGTTTATTTGTAGCATGAACCGTGGCGTATTTATATTCTGTACATGGCCAGAACGCATCCATAGGAAACTGCTCGCGTATACATTGTAGTGCAGTTTTTAAATTTGCGATTACAATGTATACAAGAGTAGTACGCAAATACTCGCGTATACTTTGTAGTAGCCAAAGTAACTAGCTTTGTTCCATAATATACAGTGCTAGTCCGCATGCAAACTAATCGTGTATAGATCGGAATAGGCACGAAAAACTCTAGATTCCAAACTATACGCGAGCAGTTGCATGCTTGCCATTTTGATTTGTTGACCTCTCTTTCTATTATATGTTAATCATATCTGCGTATCTATTCTAAATATTGCATCATCTTTCGGCACGTGCTGTTTATTTTGATTAGCGGTTTTTTGTTATCTCTGCTTAATTTATTATAAAAAAGTGGTAAATACGTTTGTTACACCTTACAGCGCACAGTGTTCCACATATGGCACGTACCAAAAAAACGGCCATGAATTAAAATTTGATACAAGTAGTGCCATCTTGTATCGATTTCCGGAAACATGACGAATTGAAGTAATAATAATAATAATATAATATTCACACAACTATCACACAACGCCGTCTAGTCCCAAGCTAAGCAGAGCTTGTGTTATGAGTACTAGACAACTGATAAACATACTTAAATATTTTTCTAAATACATACATATTATAGATAAACTAGCTGAGCCGGCAAACGTTGTTCTGCCATATAAATAATAAAAAAAAAAAATAGATGTTGGCCGATTCTCAGACCTACTCAATATGCTCACAAAATTTCATGAGAATCGGTCGAGCCGTTTCGGAGGAGTTCAAGTTCGAACACCGTGACACGAGAATTTTATATATTAGATTACACCCAGACACAGAACAAATGATTGTGCTCATCACACAAACATTTGTCCTGGGTGGGAATCGAACCCACGACCTCCGGCATAGCAGTCAGGACCACTAACCACTAGACCAACAGGCCAGTCAACGATTAGTACATTTTTTTTAAAACAGATGGTGCTATAATCAAATAAACTATGTGTTATTCAAAATAGTCGGTTGATTGAAAAAAGTTGACGAGTGACAAACAAATAATTACAAAAAAGTGGTAAAAGTGAGTGTTTTCGTGACAAAATAATTAGCCGAGGTAAATTAATGTTTTTATTTGCTAATTTAGTATGTTTTTTGTAATTATACTCATAAATAAATGTATTATCGCCGCTTTTCTGTATGTGCCAGAAAAAAAGTATAAAAACACCGTGCAACTAGTGTACTTATTGTAGATGTATTGTTCGTAGATGAATCGAAGAAAACGTCTGGACTCTAATGATATTCAACATGTCTTGGAGATACCATCTGGCAGTGAAGATGAACTAGAACTTTCTGACGAGGATAGTGATGACGACTTGATCAGAATTGAAGATCTGGTGATGAATGAGTTAGAAGTTCATCCTGAAATATTGCAAAGTGATAATTTGGATGAAACCATAAGCATCCCAAGTCCATGTGCTAGTATTAGTGCGTCACTTGTTTCTAATGTTCCAAGCGTTGCATCACAGCCAAGTACTTCTTATTTATCCGTAAACCCTCGACCGGGCCGGTCATCATCACAAGCACAGCCACAATCCATTCCTCCTTTGATGCAGCCAACCCCTTCACCTGCCTGTCCAAGAAGACCGAAAAGGAGACTTATTTGGAAAAAATCCAGGTTTGAGCCACCTATTAGTACATTCACAGGTAATGAGAACCTAGAAGAACCATATGTTGGTTTTGAATCTCCCTTACAGTACTTTTTATACTTTTTTGATGATGACTTATTACAACACATTGCTGAAGAGTCCACTAAGTACAGTATACAAAAGGATCCTTCAAAACCTGTTTTGGTTTCAAAAGCAGAACTCAAGAAGTATTTAGGTATCTGTCTACTGTTAGGACTGGTGCCCCAACCAAACATCCGTTTGTTGTGGAATTCAGAATTAGGAATACCAATTATAATAGACACCATGACACTCACTGATTTCGAAAGATTACGTAGTGTCATACACTTCAACGATAACCAAAATTTTATACCGCGAGAACAAGCAGGACATGACAGACTTTTCCGAATTAGACCTGTATTGGAAACATTGAGAAAGAAATGCCAATCTGTTCCGAAAAGAGAAACCCTTTCGGTTGACGAGCAAATGTGCGCAACAAAAGCCTGCAACTTCCTGCGTCAGTATCTATCCTAACAAACCTCATAAGTGGGGCTACAAGTTATTAGTGTTGTGCGATGATAAAGGTTTTGCATATGATTTTGAAATATATTCGGGCACTGAAAACGAACCTCAGTTCAGGCTTCCCGACGAACCTGATTTAGGAGCGAGCAGTAACATAGTCGTACGATTATGTCGTAGCGTCCCCAGGAACTTCAATTATAAACTATTCTTTGACAATTACTACACGTCACCTGAATTGATATCTTACTTGGCTAAAATAGGCATTCACTCCTTAGGTACAGTAAACAAAGCCCGTTTAGGAAATAATTTGCAATTGCCAACTCAAAAACAATTATCGGATGCTAAAAAAACACGCGGATACTCAGAAGAATGGGTATCTACTGTAGATGGAGTACCAGTTGCAGCAGTTATGTGGCTAGACAGCAAACCTGTGGTCATGGTATCTTCTTTTGCAGGCGAACAGCCTAAATCCAAAGTCAAAAGATTCGATAAAAAACGCAAACAGTACATAGAAGTCGATGCTCCAAACGTTATTGGACATTATAATCGACATATGGGCGGAGTGGACTTGCTAGACTCTTTTATCGGAAAACATAAAATAAAAATGCGCACAAGAAAATGGTACATGCGAATCTTCTACCACTTACTGGATGTGATGCTTATAAACAGTTGGCTTTTATATAAAAGATCAGAGACTCTGAAAGGAAATACAAAACTCATGAAACTGCGTGAATTTCGTCTAGATGTAGCTAAAGCTCTGTGTTTATCTGGACCATCAATGATGAAGAAAAGAGGACGACCTTCGTCTTTTGTAGCTGACATGCTAGAAGAAAGGAAGAAAAAGAAACCAAAGGCCAATGTACCACCCAAGGATGTCAGAACTGATGGAATTGACCACTTTCCCTATTGGTCCAATGATAGGCAGCGGTGTAAGCTTCCAGCTTGTAAAGGCAAATCTTTTGTGACTTGCCAAAAGTGCAAAGTGGCACTTTGTTTGAATAAAGACAAGAATTGTTTTCTGGCGTTTCACAGATAATGTTACGATTTGAAAGTTTTTCCTTGTCTATACTCTATACTATATATATTTTTTATTTTTCTTATAAAACTTTTTTTGTGAAAAAATACTTGATTTTAAAGTATATGTATACTAAGACTGATTAAACTTTTCTAATACGTTTATGTTTTTCAATAAATTTACCATATTATCAAAGTTATTCCATTTCTAGATGTTTGTCCTACTCAGTACATATTCATATGGTAATGCAGGGTGTGACATATTTGGGACATACTGATCGAAACCATTTATGTCTGTTTATGTTGAGTTACGATTTTTTTAAATATTTTTCCTGGTAATTGGATCACATTTACTAGCACATATATTTTTTTCAGAGAGAAACAAAAAATCGTGCACTGTAGGGTTAATACAAATGTGAAAGGGTAGTATTTAAACGAGTGACTGTAAACTAAAGTTTTAAGTGACATAAATAATTAATTTAGGTTATAGTATTAGTAAGAGAGCGACTGACTGAGAGTGACGAGAAATCAACAGAACATAAACTTACAAACATTAGGTAATTTGAGTTACTTAAAATACAAAATGAGAAGCTACATAATATTTGACCGACCTAATATTTATTTGAGTGTCAACGTTACGTCTTGCATTTTTTTCAATAATTGGTAAATGATTTATATATACTGAGCGGCATTTTATCTTAAATGAGGTGTTTCGAATGTCCTAAATATCGAAGTACAGAGTATCGAATGTCCTAAATATCGATATTTATGTATTATATATGTCCCAAGGTAATTTGATAATTCGGATATTGCAAAAACCCGGGTAATTAGAAAATGGTAAAGTAAAATCTGCGAGCGACTTGGACGTAGCGTTCGCCGGCCGCTACGGCGGCACCGCTCGCTACGCTCGCTCGGCTCACGCGCGGTTGGTCACAGTTCTAACCTAACCTAACCTATTTCACCTAGTTCAAAATGATGAATCTGCCTGCGACTAGATAATCAGAAAATGGTGAAAACATTTCTTAAAGTGAATTTTTTAGTAGTTCATGTAAAACCTCAATTTTATTTCTAGTCGCTCACTTACTAATTTAGACGCACGGCTAGAATTTCAAATATCTGAAGTGGATTAATCAGAACCCACTTTTAGTATGCTCGTTCTGGATTTTATTATTAATCAATATTTGTCGTTAGTTTAGTTAATTCTTCGCTTACTCAAATTCATACCGCTCAAGTTATTAAAACATCAGTCATCAGTCGCTAAGTTTTAACACCCCTCTTTTCCGTCAAGGGGCTAAAAATAAAACTAAACAAAACGAATCAAGGTATGTACACATCAGTTGGCAACTGAACGCTTTATTAATAATATATTCCTATATTTCTTATTCTATATTTAATGCTATACTAATAATAATTCCTATGGTGGCGTTTTGGCCGTGTATAAATTGGAAAGATGCATGTGCGCGTCTAAGTTACAAACTATACACGAGTAGTACGCAAAATTCGTGTATAGATTGTAATCGCAAATTTAAAAACTGCACTACAATGTATACGCGAGCAGTTTCCTATGGATGCGTTTTGGCCATGTACAGAATGTAAATACGCTGAACCGTGGGCGTCTTCTGGTAGATATGGCAACCAAAACGGCCTCCATCGATGAAACGGACAAGGAAAATAATATTAACGAAGAAAACACTGCATCTGACCAAAGAAAATACTACATTTCACCCCTGCACAGTGATCAGAGTGATTTTGACGATTCGGACTGCGACCCTCATTTTATTCCTGGGTCAACAGGTAATGTTTCCCGTTTACTTCAAGGTGAAGCCACGAGACCTCTAAGTAGTTCTTCCTCAAGTAGCTCTTCTGCAAGTAGTTCCAGTTCATCTTCATCAAGTAGCTCAGATGATGAAGCAGAAAATAATTCAGACCGCATTGCTTCTACTAGTGGATCAGCAGGTCTAATAACTACAGAGGCAAATGCTTCAGAGGTACAGGAAATCGTACGAGGCTAGAAAAGGGTGAGAAATGAAAAGAATTGGAAAAGTAAAATTGCAAAAACACTTCGAAACACAGGTAAGGACTACACATCAAGTGTTAAAAAACAAGTCCCAGCAAGGAAGATGGGTCCTTTGTGTGGAGATAATGTCGATTAAATTGTCGAGCAAAACTAGATGAGACCTCGAGACAAGACATTTTTAATGATTACTGGCGTTTGGGAGACTTGCAAAAACAAAGACAATTTATACAGATACAGAAACTCAAAAATACAGATACTCATCTACTCAAAATTTCCGCAAATTAAATACTGCATTTTATTTCGAGCTAAATCACACTAATATTAGAGTTTGCAAAACATTTTTTAAAAATACTCTCGCTATAAATGAAAGACCGATTGCTACTGCATTATCAAAAAAATCAGAGAATGGTTTTGTAGAGGGTGAATTACGCGGGAAACATAATAAACATCGCACTGTGGATCCAGAGGTCTATGATAGTGTGAATTTTTTTATAAATAGCGTACCACGAATTCCATCGCATTACCTTAGAGCCCAGACATCAAGAGAATACATTTCCTGTGATAAATCTTTAGCTGACTTATACAGGGATTACAAAGACATTCGTAATAAAAAAAAAATTGCCTACCGTTTGCATCTCAATCTACTTTTAACCGTATTTTCAATAGAGATTTCAATAGAGATTTCAATATTTCATTCCACATACCAAAGAAAGATCAGTGTGATCTATGTGAAAGTTTTAACAATGCTGACGAAGAAGAGAAGCAGAAAATTATTCAAGCTTATGAAATTCATTTAAAAGAAAAAGAACTAGCCAGAAGGGAGAAAGAAAAAGACAAGACTAGGAACGATAACACAATTGTTGCTGTGTACGACTTACAGGCTGTCATGCCGGTACCAAAGGGCCAAATATCAGTTTATTACTACAAAAGTAGAATTAATTGTTTTAACTTTACTGTATGCGACTTACATGCTAAAGACGTCTGGAATGAAATCGAGGGAAAACGAGGTGCGACTGAAATAGGAATATGCATTTTAAATTATTTAGAAAAGATTACACAGAATAAACCAGAACCAGTCGATGTAATTTTCTATTCCGACAACTGCTGTGGACAGCAAAAAAATAAGTACCTCTTATCATCCTACGCATATGCAACACAAAAATTTAACGTATCACCCACAACGATAAGTAGTATCACCCACAAATTTTTGATTAGAGGTCACTCTCAAAATGAGGGTGATAACATACGAGTAGAGTACACAGCGTTATTGAAAAACAAGTGAAGCGTTTTCTTAAATCAGGACCTATCTATGTCCCGCATCAATATGCCACCTTAATTCAAATAGCTAAAAAGACCGGACAATCTTACAAAATTACTGACATGACCTACGATAAATTTGTTGATCTTAAACTTCTTCAAGAGCAGTGGGGCAGTAATTTTAACGTAAACGCGGATCAAGTGAGATGGCATGATATTAAGGTGCTTCGGGTTGAAAAGGAAAATCCTATCACTTTTTTCTATAAGAATTCTTATGAAGATGAAAATTATCATAAAGTTTATGTACGTAGTTCACGACGGTCTGGAAATCAATAGATATTATTATATTAGTTTGTCGCCAGCATACACAAGCCAGATACCCTTAAATCAGAATAAAAAAGTGATATAAAAGAAATGATTGATAAAAATATAATTCCGAGGACCTATTATGAATCGTATTATCGAGATTTGATTGAGTAATTCAAACGACAAACTATTAGAGCCCCCGCAGACCACAGACTTTTTATCGGCCGATAGTTTGGTCGGGCTCTTAATCAGTACGCAGATGTAAGCAAGTGCGCACACTATGACGATTTGGTATCGGCCGATAAACAAGTTTGATGGGCTTCCCGATTCAATTCAAACTATACTGTCGGCAAACTATCGGCCGACCGTATAATCAGTATTGGCTCCCTACCACACGCGCACACACGACGCTTTTTTAGTCGGCCGACTAAGCCGATAGTTCAGTTCGCTCCGAGCTTTGACAGCGAATGGTCGGCCGCGCGTGTTTTGTAAAATGGCGTCGCCCAATTCTCAGTCGCTTATTTCGGAATCTTTGATCGTAAACTTGATCGAGGAAGTCGAAAAACGCCCTGCACTTTATAAGAAAAACTTAAAAGAGTACTCTGACGTAAATGTGAAGAAAAAACTGTGGGAGGAAGTTTGTGAAGCTGTTGTTCCTGATTGGAATGAGCTTAGTGCCCAAGAAAAAACAAATCAAGGTACGATACATTTTTATTTATTTACATGTAAAATGAGGCTACTTTGCTCCATGAAGGTAAATATGCTCCAAATTTAAAAAAAGATTATTTCGATTAAATCTCTAAATATACAGGGATGTTTAAAAATTTTTGAACGCATCCGATAAATGTTTTATAAGATTGGCAACACTGATTAAGCACTTCCGGTTTCTGACAATTCTTTTCTTTTTAGCAGCCATTATTAAGAAGTGAGCGTTTCGTAAAAAAAAAAAAATAGTCTGCAAAATCCACTTTCATCGACGAATATACTTGGATATTTGAGGTAAGGAGGGTTTAATGCAAGTAGGTATGTAACTAGCTAACGATTACAACTAATATTTAGAAAATAGGTACATTAATTTGGATTTCTAACCTCTTTTACTTTCTCGTTGCTACTTTGCGCCATGTTTGGGGATATTTTGCTCCTGGAGCAAAGTTACAATTATGTGTTTGAATACTTGCTATTGTAACTGCCACATAGCTCATACTAAATTCCAACCGTTTTTTTATAGGAAAATGCCTCGGAATTATGTAAGGAAAATGCCTAAAAGAAATTATAAAAATTATTCACAAGAGACTCTTCGAGATTGTCTAGCAGCAATCGAAAACAAAGAATTAACGCAAAGGAAAGCTAGTGAAATATATAGGATTCCACGAAGAACTATAATAAACCAACTCAGGATTTTACGGCGCAACGAAACACCAAGGCCACCAGGAGCACCTACCACATTTACAGTCGAAGAAGAAAAAATATTCGTATCATGCATACAACAGTTGAGCGAGCATGGTTTTCCTCTTACAAGTTTTGATTTGCGCATTGTAATACAATCTTATCTGGACAAGATTGGGAGAAGAGTTCCCAAGTTTAAAAACAACTGCCCAGGCTTGGAATGGGTCAGCAATTCTTTTCAAAAAACTCGACAGTTTTTTGAAAAGAAATGCTGAATTGTCACAGCGCCTCGCTGCTAATATAAAACGCAGTAGAGCTGGCATTGATCGGGAAACTCTCTCAGATTATATTCAAAATTTAGCAGAGGTGTTAAAAGATGTTCCACCAGAAAACCTTTGGAATTATGACGAAACGAATTTGTGTGATGACCTTGGGCAAAAAAAGATTCTGACGAGAAGAGGCACCAAATACCCCGAAATTATAAGAGATACATCCAAAAGTTCTACATCGATCATGTTTGCTGGAAGTGCTGAAGGAGAATTACTTCCACCATACGTCGTCTACAAATCTAAGCAGCTGTGGAATACTTGGACAGAAAATGGACCGAAAAATACTCGCTACAATTGTAGTCCTAGCGGTTGGTTCGATATGAACATATTCAATGACTGGTTTTTCGCACTTGTACTGCCAAAGCTCAAAAAACAGGAAGGCCCTAAAGTCCTCATAGGCGACAATCTATCGTCACATATTTCGGTAGGTGTTCTTAAAGCTTGCAAAGAGAATAACATAAGGTTCGTGTGTCTTCCTCCGAACAGCACCCACTTGACGCAACCTCTCGATGTCGCCTTCTTTCATCCAATGAAAGTTGCATGGAGGAAAATTCTAACGACATGGAAGCATTGCGAACAAGGCATACGGGAAAAAACTGTTCAAAAGAGCAGTTTCCCAGTCTTACTGAAAAAACTTCTTACCGATTTAGAAGAAAATAGAAAAGAAAACTTGAAATCCGGTTTCAGGAAATGTGGGATTTATCCGACCGATGTAAATGCCTTATTAGAGAGATTGCCTAAACCTGTTGATAAGACTGCGGCAGAAAATTCTTTTCTGGAAACACTTCAAGCGAAGAGAGTGGAATGGACTGGAGGCGTTAACCCGAAAAGACGACGAACGAAACTCAACATAGTTCCGGGAAGAAGTGTCACGGAGCTGATAGATAATTCACAGGCGGACAAAGAAAACGAGAAACCATGTTTGGAAATGGAAGCCCAGGCCTCGACTTCAGAACCTCGTCGCACAAGAATTCACAGCGACAGTACATATGCCGAGAGTGAAATATCTCTTCATGACTCTTCAAATGACGAAACAATAAATGATATGCTAGAGACAATGTTAGAAGAAGAGACAAACGTAGACAATGTCAGGGAAAGTTCTAAAACAAAAAAATTAAAACCACTTATAAAGACCGAAGGAGAATATGTAGCTTTCACATACGACGGGGAGATTTTCCCAGGTATCATCACGAAAATTAATGATAAAGGACCGTACATATCCTCAATGAAAAGATCCCTCAAATATTGGAAATGGCCAAAACCAAAGGATGAGATCCAATATAATTGGAAAGAAGTTCTTGGATGTATATCTGCACCGAAGAAAATTGGTCGACGTGAATTTTATACTGTTCCTGAACTCGATCAAATTTGGGGGACCTAAGATCTAAATAATTATTAAAAATATGATTGTTGATCCTCATAAGTTTTTTTACATGGTATTTTTAGTTGGTTATTTTTCATGTCTCTAATTTCTAGTGTTAGAAATTCTTATTTTTTTTTTATTTCTAAAAGTTTACATGTTTCTTGACATTTACGTTGCCTTCGGTGGTTTAATAGTTTATTAGACTTAAGAGAAAATGATTCTAAGGGTCTGTTTCACAATGTACCGATAAGTTCTGCACAAGTTTCGAATAAGCTATTTGTTACTTATTCGTAGGATAAACACAATTGTTGCGTTTCACGACTGTCAAATAGCGTTATGTGTGACATAAAGTCCAACATAAGTTATACGTCAGACGAAGTGGCAAATAACGCATTTATCTTATACATAAGTAGTGTGTTGACAGTTAAAATTAAATAACATTGCCTTTCTATCGTTCGTGTTGTATTTATATTATCTATTGACGTAAAACACATTTCGCGTAAGTTTTACCTACAAGCTTAAGTTACATCTTTGTTACCAGAAAGGAATCAGCGTGGTGTTTTATTTTAATAACCTAGGTAGACTACTTATAACGACAATGGACATTTTTGAGACTCTTGAAGATGAGTTTGATGAATATTTTGATAGCCTCACAATACCACGCAGGAATCCTGTGTATCGGGAAAGAATAAACTATATGGAGACATTAGACGAAACGGACTTTAGGGCGCGCTTCAGACTTACTAAGAAAGCTGTGATGTTTGTGTTTTCAATTATTGAGAGAGCAATATCAGTCACTACAGAAAGGTAAGTAAGCACATACCTAACCCACAATTTACATTTTTTTATAATGGCACGCCTCCGCCTAGCTTTAGATAGGTATACTGCCCCCCTAGCCAAGTCACAAACGATAAACGTAAACTCTCAGTAGTCTTTAATAGATTTTCAACTTTATGTTATTGGATATAAAGTTGAAAATCTATTGAAGATTACATAGTGTTTTCGTTCGTTCCGGTCGCTAACGCTCAGTAGTCTTTAATAGATTTTCAACTTTATGCTCTTAGGTATAAAGTTGAAAATCTATTGGAGATTACTAAGCGTTCACGTTTATCGTTTGCAACTTGGCTAGGGGGGCTGATCTAACTCAAACTATGTTTTTTTTTCAGGAATCGGGCTATAAGGCCGATTACTCGCCTACTTTTAACATTGAGGTTTTACGCGAAGGGAAGCTTTCTCACAGTAGTAGGTGATTTCTCTGGTGTCAGCAAAGCTTCTGCCAGTCGCATTGTCTACCTGGTTTCACAAGCTATTGCACGATTGCGTCCGGAGTTTATCAAATTTTCAACCAACACTCAAG
The DNA here is from genome assembly GCA_905147345.3 of Mythimna impura. Taxonomy (NCBI): domain Eukaryota; kingdom Metazoa; phylum Arthropoda; class Insecta; order Lepidoptera; family Noctuidae; genus Mythimna; species Mythimna impura. The sequence continues at coordinate 33,203,362 of LR990341.1, forward strand.
AAATCCAGCAAGAGTTTTATAATATAGCTAAATTCCCAAGACTTATTGGTGCTATTGATTGTACCCATGTTCCTATAAAATCTCCAGGTAAAAAAAAAATTATATAATTATGTAATATGAATAAACCTACTAAATATATAATACTTTTGTACCCAGTACCTATTTATCAAACTATGTATCTGTATTATATGATTAAATAAAACTCCTGTGTTTTATAAATTCTGTTTTCATTATTTCCAGGTGGAGACAGTGCAGAAGACTGGAGAAACAGGAAGTCACAATTTTCTTTTAATGTACAAACTGTAGTGAGTGCAAAGTTAAAGATCTTGGACATAGTGGCTAGATGGCCAGGAGCAGCACATGATCAAACAATATTTAATAATTCTTTTATAAAGCAACGACTTCTAAATGAGAATTTGGAAACTGTTTGGTTGTCGGTGATAAAGGATATGAAAATACTTCATACCTACTTACACCACTACAAGTTCCCATGACTCCAGCAGAACATCTATATAATGAGTCCCAAATAAGAAGCAGAAATGTAGTGGAAAGAAGCTATGGTGTTTGGAAAAATAGATTCCCCATTTTGTCAAAAAAAATTCTGTTGTCTGTATCTCGTGTACAGGCCGTAATAGTGGCATGTGCAGTATTGCACAACATTGCAATAGATATGCGAGATGATCATTTTGAAGTCATCCACCTAGTAGATGAGCCAGATGAACATGATGTTGTGAATCAAAGTAGACTAGAAAATATGGGGGATGCAACAGTGCGAAGTAATTTAATTAATGATTATTTTGCTTCGTTACTATAATAAAAATAGTCATTTATTTCAGATTTAGCAAAAGATTTAAAAATATGGCAGGTTTATGATATTGTAAGAGGAGTGACTTTTCAAAACGGCTTATTTCGGGTTCCCAATTTTACTTATTTTTTTAATGCCAATCGGGACTTTATGTACACTCACATTATATGACGTGAAGTGTCCGGTTCTAAAGTACTTTAATCTCGAAGAAAAATGGCCATAGAAAATGCTTTCCGCAACAAAATAGCTTAATTCACGTTAATTCTCGGCCCTACTAATTGTGATAGGAGTTTTTTCAAAATAGCTCATTTCTAGAACATTTTGTATGGAAATTTTGTTAATACGTATCAAAATGGCTTATTTCTAATCTGGTATCACAGGTTATTTTGGAGGGTTGAAAGATAGCTGTAAGCTGTTGATCCCCGCACGAACGCCGGCGGTCGTGCGCTATTGTCTCAAATCTGGAAGTGGATCCGCAAATATATTTTTATACATTGGCAACACTTTTTATTTGACTACGGCCAATTAAAAAAATATTAAACGTCATGTGTCACCTTGCTGTCAACTTCTCAATACTTTCATGTCAAGGCTGAGTGTCAAGGTGAAAAATATTTTCTTGTATCGTTGCTCGTTGGTGTTTTTGTTGCTAATCCGAATAATTCTGAGTAAATAACGGTGCATAATGGCAGATAAGACCGTGGAGGAGTTAAATTCAGGCACCAGAAAAAGGAAATCAGGACAAAACAGCCGATCAAGAAAATAGTAAGTAGTTTTCAGCAATGTATAAACGGCTCTCGTTTCAATTGTAATTTAATCCTACTAGATACCTATTTCTTAACAATTAAATTTATTATTGCTTCAGGTACATTGATAAGGATCCTTTGGGTTTAGAATTCAGGATTCCATGTCGGCACAAAGAGGGCAGTAAATATAAATGTAGTTCTTTCACTACGCGCCAAGTTCTAATAAACCGTAGTGCGTTTTATGCTAACACGTCCAAAATTGATCAGGATACCTATCTTTGTAGATTATTACATTCGTATGAACCACAGGATAAAACCAAACCATCAAAGAATATGAGAAAGAGAACTGTAAGCTGCAGTTACAACTTATTTTGTAAGAAAAATAAAATTAAACCTGTGTGTAAGAAAATGTTCATTGCAGTTTTTAGTGTCAATGAAAAAAGGCTTAATATAATCAATAGAACTACAGTCAGAGGAAACATTCCTAAAGAAAAGCGTGGTGGGGACCGTAAGTCATACAAATCTATTGATAAAAAGGAATCACTAAGGAATTTCATAAAATGTCTACCAGCAAGAGAAAGCCACCAAAACAGACAAAAATCAAAAAGAATATATCTGTCTAGTGATTTAAACTGTAAGAAACTAATGGAGTTGTATAATTCTTCTGTTGCCTCAAACTTGCAAGTAAAAAAAACCATGTTTTATAAAATATTTTATGAAGAGTTTAATGTAGGATTTTCTGCGCCATCCTCTGATGCTTGCAATGTGTGTGTGCTGTGGGGAAATAGAATCAAAAATGAAAGAGACAGTGAAAAAAAGCAAAAATTAATGGTAGAACTTCGGGTACATAAGATAAGGGCCAAGGCATTTTATACCCACATGAAAGGTAATCCTCCAAACTCCATTTCACTTTGTTTTGATCTTCAACAAGTCCAAGCACTTCCAAAAACGCCTATTCAAGATGCCTTTTATTCTAGGCAAATAAGTCTTTATAATTTTTGTGTAGTACCTTTAAATTCAAAAGATCCTTGGTTTTATACTTGGGATGAAACCATTGCCAAGCGCGGGCCAACAGAAATAGGATCAGCTGTATATGATTATCTATCCTCCATGAACATTGACAATAATGTTGATACTATACGTTTATTTTGTGATGGCTGTGGAGGCCAAAATAAAAATAATCATATCATACATTCATCATCATATGAAATAAAAGCTTCCCAATATTATAGATTTGATGGAAATGATCCTTGGCAGACATTATTGAAACGGGGTAAACGTATTCCACTAACTATTGATGTTGCAGAATCTATTCCGCAGCCAGTTTCAGAAAAAAAGAAAAAAGATGTAATAAATTTACTTGAAAAACAATTTGGGGAAGAATGGACTGCCTTGCCTGAACTTCAATGGTACAAAACTATTTTGTTACATGTGACGGAGGAACCAGCTGAGGAACATGAATATGATTGTGTCTGCAATGAAGAGGATGTAGGAGAAGTCCGTGTGTGATTTTCAGATTTTAATAAAAGTTTTTAGAAAACAATTTTTTTTTGCTTGCCCATCCTTTTCAAAATGGCTTATTTCTAGGAGTGCCAAAACAAAATGGCTTATTTCTTAGGAGTGCTGAAACAAAACATCTTATTTCTTGGAGTTTGCGACTAAATGGCTTATTTCCTTAAATCATATGATAATAACTCATAATTTAGAGTATTAAAAAAAATATATACACTGTGAAACGATCTATTAACGTACCTAGATTATGTACATAGAAGTTTGTTACTAAAAATATTCATATATGAAAAGTTTTCGTATTTTTCTTGGTCCTGAAAAAAATGACCATACAGAAATAAGCCATTTTGAAAAGTCACTCCTTCGAAAAGCAAGCCCTACAACAATTAGAACGACAGTTAAATATAGTAATCGAGCCTTGTGGGCTTTTTATTGACAAAAAATATCCGTTTATTGGAGCTACACCTGATGGTATAGTGGGGAACGATACCATTATTGAAATTAAATGTCCTATGTATTCTGTGTTAAGTTATAAAAATAAAAAAAGGATTAATTTTCAAATTTATTTAAAAAGTATTTTTTCTCCAATGCCCACATTTCTCTTTTGTGCTCCCTTTCTTCCTCCTCGAAGTCCCATTTCTTTCTTTTATGTAGCAATTCTTCCTCTTCCAAGGCCCGTTGCCTTCTTTTATTTAATATTTCTTCCTCCAAAATCTGCTTTTGCAACTCTGCAATTTCTAATTTTGAATCTGCTACTCTTTCAAATGGCCTTTTCATCTTCTCAGCAGCTGAAACAAGATTTTTATTTATTTTGAATATTGGTAAAAATTACACAAGCTAGTCTCAATATCATTATTTTGACCCATACATGTCTCAGTGCAGGACATACGTAGGTCTCCTCTAGGAGTTTATGTCCACGTTGCTACATGCTAAGACTAATCAAACTGGGTTTTAATAGCTGTCAGTGGTTCTACTATTACATCACCAACTTGTTAAATCAAGTTATGTTGTGTATCAATATAAATTATCTAAATAATAACATAATCTAAGCACTTTGTTTATCCTAATGCTAATATTAAAGGAACTTACATAAAGCAGGATGTTTTTTGGAACGCAGAGATTTTGGCTTCCAATTAGTCCACTTATCGTCATTGGCAACTCTTTTGGGTGTAGTATGTTGACCTGATATTAAAAAAAAAGGTGAGATCATGGTGAAGGTATTCTTATCAACAATACTAAATCACAACAGGAACACTACTTACTTGTCTTTTTTCTTGATGATCGTTCCTCATCAGAGTCGTCATTTTGTGTAGGTTGATCTTCAACTGAAAACCAAAAAGTAGGGAAGTTTAAAATGGGTGAAAAGTTAGTTGGTTGTAGTAGAACTGGGCTTTACTTCACAATAACTTACTCATGTGATGCTCATCTGCATCCACTGCACAATGCAATATTTTTTAAATCTAGGTGGACAATATTCAAAATACGCACTTTTATGTACCACGTCATAGCTTGTGTAAAATGAGGGATAATGAACCATATTTCAAGATCATAAAGTATTTTTTCCAAGAAGTTGCCCCGAACAATAAAAAAGGGTCGGAGGGGCCGACTACCTGGAGCGTACCGGTCGCGTCAAGTGAACGTTTGTATCATTCGTCTGAGTTTACTCGATGAATACGCTGTGTTTGTGTACGCTAGTTGTGACCGTCTTGGTTTGAGTGTCAAGGTAAGTTTACACAATATTTTTATAAAAAATATCCATAAATTAAATAGTTAGAGCAGAAAGAATACGAATCCTTTTTTATTTGACAAAATAAGACCTAACACAGTTTGTAACAGTTTTTTAATACCTTATATAACATTATATCAGTCTTGTTCTGTATTTTTTTAGTAGATCCACTTGTAAACTCTAAGAAACATAGGTATTAACTTGCGAAAAGCTGCGACACTCATACATTTTTTTTTAAATTTCAGAATGACCTACCAATTTTCACGTTTGACGTATTTCGATATCTGGTTCGCCAACGCGAAAGAGTGCAGAGTGGATGCAATTCTGAACCATATATTACAAGAAATGTCTATCAGATCTATACCAGATGAAATTATAGATATATTAAAAGCAAAAATAAGAAGTTATAGCCAACAAATCGACAAGAAATGGTCAAAATCAGGAAGACATAGAGATCGCTTTTTAAAGGCGAATTTGAAATGGTTAGAAGGTAATTTTACGTTTGACAATATAGTCACAGAAAGTGTAGCTAGTAATTTAGCACCTGAGCCTAGTAACCGAGTCGGAAGACCACACAAAGATTTTGAAAGTTGCAGCTACAAAACCAAAAAACGTCGCGTTCAACATCTTCTTGATACATCAAGTGAAGGAGAGTTGTCATTTGCGGCCGAAGTGCAACTTCGCAACAAGGGAAAAAGAGACTCTGCAGCCATTGTCAAGGAGCTATCTATTGCTTCACCTCGAAGAGGGACTACTTTAAAAAAAGCGCGAAAGTGTTTCGCGAATAAAAAGGTGGAACTGTCCGCAGACCAAGCTGTTGCGTTAATTGTTGATGCAAATCTCTCAACGCACCAGTACAACGTAATACGGCAACAAGCAAAACAAATTAATATTAAAATGTATCCAGCATATTATAAAGTTAAAGCTGCAAGAGAGCAATGTTATCCTAATAACATTAATGTCACGGAAACATGTGCAGAAATCGAACTCCAATCTTTGGTGGATCATACTGTTACACGTTTATGTAAAGTGCAAGAAGAGGTGATAAAAACGTTAAACAATGTTAAAAATTTAAAGCTGATAATTAAATGGGGTTGTGATGGAGCGGCACAAAATAGATATAAGCAGAAATTTTCAGAAGAGGAGTGTAGTGACGAGAGTCTGTTTAGCATATCTATGGTGCCCCTTCAAATGACAGAAGGAAAACAAAATGCAAAAAAAATTGTGTGGCAAAACCCTTCGCCATCTTCAACCAGGTATTGTCGTCCAATAAAATTTATTTTTGCAAAAGAAACCACAAATTTGATAACCATGGAAGTCGATAAAATAAAAAGTGCTATTCAAACTCTGTCTCCAACTCAACTTTTTGTTAATGACGTAGAAGTGTCAGTAACGGTGGATTTTATTTTTTGCATGATAGACGGAAAAGTCTGTAATGCTGTTGCTTCTTGTGCATCTACGCAGACATGTTATTTGTGTGGTGCAAAACCCAAAGAGATGAACAACAAAAGTCTTGTTATAAGCAAACCAATCAAAAGAGATTATCTGTCATTCGGGTTATCACCACTCCATTCCTGGATAAGATTTTTTGAATGCATTTTGCATATATCATATCGTCTTGATATAAAATCATGGCACGCCAGGGGAAATGAAAATAAAAAGCTTTTAGCAGAAAAAAAGAAAATGGTCCAAGAAAAATTTAGGCGTGACTTAGGATTATTAGTGGATATGCCTAAACAACAAACAGGAAACACTAAAGATGGAAACACAGCGCGAAAATTTTTTAGAAATGCCGAAAAGTCAGCGAAGATTACAGGTGTCAATGTTGCACTTATCAAGCGATTCCACGTCATACTGGAGTGCATAAATAGTGGTTTATCAATAAACAGCGATAAATTTGATGAGTATGCAAAAGTAACATGCGACTTGTATATTAAAGAGTACTCTTGGTACCCAATGCCTGTCAGCGTGCATAAAATATTATTTCACGGGAAAGATATAATTTCATCGTGTGTTCTCCCGATTGGTCAGCTGTCAGAAGAAGCACAAGAGTCAAGAAACAAACATAACTTGAAGTTCAGAGAATTATTCACAAGAAAAACTTCTCGAGTGGACACTAACAGAGATTTAATTAATAGATTATTGATAACATCCGACCCATATATCGCAAGTTTGCGTGCTTTGCCCAAAACCAAGCGTGGAAAAATCACTCCAGAAGTTCTAGAATTACTAGAAATAAGACTCCCAATAATGGAACATAGGGACAGCCAATCAGAAGATTCTGATCAAGATTCTAATAGAGATGCCAGCGAATCTGATAGCGAATCTGATTAATTACTACTACTTACATGTAATTTGTATTTGATTTTGTTTTTTTTGTAATTTTTTGTATTTATTTAAGTTTTAAAATTATAAAACAAGCTTACACTCTACCTCATTTAATTTGAATTTTATTTTGTTTCATATTGGTTGTAATGGGTACTTAATTTGTATTAAATCTTGCTTATTACCGTTTATCACTGTACGGTGTACGTACATGGAAAAATAATTTGATTATTAAATTAGTTAAATTAGCCGAATGTAGGCTCATGTAAGTGCACTTTGAACGCGACCTACATTCGGACATGCATTGACATAGACTCGGCAACGATTGCATGCATTTATGTAAATTATTTAACTTTAGTGTTCAATTAGACGTGGTTTGAGTCGGACTACTTGCATTTTTATTTAGACTCTTCCCGTTAGGCACTCAGTGACATTTCTGCAGTTATTACACTTGCAGTTGCATTGCATTGACATCATAGTTATGTTAGGATTGCACCCTACATAATTTTTTGGTCCTTCGTAACCTTTGCAAGTATCATACAGTCCGATACATCGGTCGTTGTTCGCGCGGGATCTGTGTCGTGTCGCGTCATACCGTACCACGTGTGTAGCCGTGCAGGAGCATTCGGGGAGGTAGCAGCGATCCAGGTTCCAGAGCGTCAGCAGCATACAGGGAGAGTTCCTGACTTTCAAGTAAGATCGTTCATTTTTTATCTTACGGCTTTACAATGGAGGGGTTAATCGTGCGTCAAGCTGAGATCCTTGAGGAAGTGAAGAAAATCCATTCTAATTTCAAGAAGGACTCAGCGAGCAGGAAGACCGCCGAGTATATTCGTAATAGGCTTGAACGGTTAGATTTACTATGGAAGGAATGTGAAGAGAAGAACCGGGAGCTGAGCGCAGTAGAAGAGAAAGATCATCAGTATTTCACCAGCAATATTTATGAGGTCATGAAGAGCTGGTATCAAGGAGCGCGTCAGGAAATTGCAGCGTTCGAGATGAAGACTCTTGCTGGACCCAGTAACGCCGGCCATAGTAAGTCAAATGTTGAGTTTGACAAGACCCTGTTCGAGACATTTTCAAGAGTAGAGGACAAGCTACTCGAGTTACAGCAGTTGCAACAAGCTAACTTTCGTGCATTCGCTAGGTTAGTGAATCGAAGCTTAGATGAGGTTAAGGAAAAATGGGAGATTGAGGATATGCTCAAGACTGTAGAATTTCGGTGGACTACAATTGACAAATTACACTTACAAATTGACGGCATATTAGAGGGGAAACCTCATGATTATTATGACGATTTTAGCCGTTATGAAGATGCATTTATAAAAATAAAACGGGCATTGAACACAAAATTAAACGCCTCTGTACATCAACAACAAACATTGCCTAAAATTGACATTCCCACGTTTAACGGTAATTATGCATTATGGCCTACATTTATGGATTTGTACGTAGAAGCGATTCATAATAACACAGCTATTGCAAAAACTCAGAAAATGCAGCATCTAAAGGGTAGACTTCGCGGGGAAGCGGAAAAGCTCGTACAACATTTACACATTGCACCCGAAAATTATGACACGTGTTGGGAAATTTTGAACCATAGATACAATAATAAGTTCTTGTTATTCACCAGGAATTTCCAGGTATTTATGCGTCAACCTAATCTACAAAAACAATCTGCATTCGACCTCAAGCGGCTATATGACACTAGCAACGAAACCATAAATGCGATACATAACTTGGGCGTAGATACTAGCTCTTGGGATCCGGTTCTAGTTTACGTTTTATGCGAAAAATTAGACTCGGAAACGTACTCGGAATACATGCAGTCCAGGTCGGATCCGCGCGAGATACCAACGTTCAATCATTTTATGGATTTCGTCGAAAATAAGTTTATGGCTCTAGAACCGCTGCATAGGAAAAAGCCAGAAAACAGTAGTAAACCTGCATCAAAACCTCAACCCAACACGCCATACTCGTTCAACAAAAATTACAAATCAGCAAATTCACAAATCAGTAAAAGTTCGTCAAACGGTTCTCGTAATTTCCATGCATCAAACGCTGGGCAGTTTAGCAAGATTAGTTGCCCATTGTGCAATACCAATCACGCATTATTTCAGTGCTCTAAGTTCACTGACATGCAAAGTACGGAAAAAATTTCATTTATAGAGAACAATAAAATATGCAAAAATTGTCTGTACGTGCATAGTAAGGGTTACTGTGCGTCACAAAAAAGATGCAGAGAGTGCAACGAGCATCATAACACACTTTTGCACCACGATATTACGAAGTCAGCGCAAACGCCCTCAGCAACACAGACTGTGCCTAAACCGTCGTCATCGACTTCAACTAGGTCAAACAAAAACCTGCAAAATAACTTCGCATCAAACAATGATGATGAAATATTATTACCAACAGCATTGGTACAAGTAGAGACAGCTGGAGGCGACTACGTGACACTAAGGGCTTTAATTGATCAAGGTTCACAGATCACACTGATCACGGAGAATGCAGCTCAAAGATTAGGCATACAGCGTCAACAACTGAGCGCAAACATAAGCGGGATCGGCACTGTATCCAATAAGAGCAAAGGAAAGATCCATTTATCATGCAAGTCCCTACACAATGACTTCCGTTTTACAACGGAAGCAGTAATCATGTCGCGAGTGGTAAACAATCTGCCTAATGTTACATTTGCAAAGAAACCTTGGGTTCATGTGACAGACATCACACTAGCCGACCCAGAATATAATATCTCAAGACCCATAGATATACTTCTGGATGCACATGTATTTTCAGAAATACTCATGAATGGCTTAGTCAAAGGAGGGGATAACGAACCCATGGCACAACAAACACGGTTAGGGTGGATACTGTCAGGCAATGTCACAAAAACATTCAACTGTAACGTCGTAGTAAATGAAACTGCCGACTTGACAAAATACTGGGAAGTAGAAGACATCAGTGGGGATGCATGCAACTCCATGACGTCAGAGGAACGATACTGTGAGGAGTTCTATTCGGCAACGACAAAACGATTATGCAACGGCAGATATCAAGTTCGCTTACCAATGAAGCTTAACTTTCATCAACTGCTGGGTAAATCCAAGTCACGCGCTGTAGCACAGTTCATGCAACTAGAAAAGCGGTTAGGCAGGGATGACAAATTATCGGATAGTTACACCAAATTCATGCAAGAATATCTGGAAATGGGACACATGAAGGAGAGCAAATCTGACCTAAACACGGCATGCTACTTACCACATCATGGAGTACTCAAACAGGATTCAGTGACAACCAAACTTAGGGTGGTTTTTAACGCCTCCCAGAAAACTGACACAGGTTACAGCCTAAACGACTTGATGGAGTGCGGTCCTAAGCTTCATCAAGACTTACTGACATTGCTACTTGGATGGCGACTATACAAGTACGTCTTTACTGCAGACTGTGAGAAGATGTACCGCATGATCCTAGTACAGGAAGAAGATCAACACTTGCAGAAGATCGTGTGGAGGGAAGGCAATCAAGATCCTTTAAAAGAGTACCAGTTATGCACAGTGACGTATGGCACCAAGGCAGCACCATTTTTAGCTCTTCGAACGCTAAAACAGCTAGCTAATGATGACGTAGATAAATACCCGTTAGCAGCTAATATCATCGCAAGCGAGATGTACGTTGATGATGTCTTAAGTGGCAGCGATTCCATCGAGCAAGCACAAGAAATGCAAGATCAACTGATCAACATGCTAGGAGGAGCTGGCCTGACACTACGGAAGTGGTCAAGCAATGACCCGACCTTGATTGAAAAATTATCATCATCAGATCGCAATCAAACGACAATGCACTTTACAAACGATGGAATTACAAAAGCCTTGGGGGTGCAGTGGAATCCTACAACTGACACATTTTCATTTACAAATAAGATACAATTTGACAATAAAACTCAACTTACAAAAAGGAAACTACTATCTGAGATCTCGAAAATCTTCGACCCACTTGGCTGGCTAACACCTTTGACAGTAAAGGCAAAACTTCTGTTTCAAAGCGTCTGGTTATCAGGATGCGATTGGGATGAAACTTTACCTGACAGCGCGCAAGAAGAATGGAAGCAGTTTACTGACGACTTGCATCACATAACCCAATACCAAATACCGAGATGGCTAGGAGATGCAACAAAACCTTTCCAAATCCATGGGTTTTGCGACGCGTCAGAAAAGGCCTACGCATGTGCTATATACTTGCTGACAACAAATAATAAAAACGAGCCCGTGACTACACTTATCGTTGCAAAGTCAAGGTTATCACCCGTCAGCAAAAAATTGTCACTTCCACGGCTCGAACTATGCGGAGCGTTACTGCTCTCACGGTTGATGAAAAAGGTTCTCAAGGCCTTTAAATGGGATACTTTGCACAAACACACATACGCCTGGACGGATTCTATGATTGTACTAGGCTGGCTGCATGGTGACGTCACAAAATGGAAATCGTTCGTCAGCAACAGAGTACAACAAGTACATGACGTAATTCCAAAACAGCACTGGAGCTATGTCAAATCCGAGGAAAACGCTGCAGACTGTGCATCACGCGGCATCAGTTGTTCCCAACTATTGCAACATCCTTTATGGTGGCAAGGACCCTACTGGATGAAAAACTACAGCACTGAGCAAACATTTGATAAAATTGCAATTACACCGACGACATGCGAATCAAAACAAAAACAAATGCAAACGTGTGTTGTGAAATGTGAACCGTCTTCAATTGTAATTGAGTTATTAGATAGACACAGCGATATGACTCGCATTACAAGGGTCATAGCCTGGATAAAACGTTTCATAAACAGCTGTTCGGACAAGGACACTAAACACACCACCTATTTGACTTCGACAGAATTACAAAGCGCTGAAAAACTTGTAATGAAACAGATTCAACTGCATGCCTTCAAGGACGAGATCACGAGACTGAAGGAAAATAAAAGTTTGAACACCAAAAGTAACCTACTGAGTTTGAATCCATTTCTTGACAAAGAAGACGTTCTGCGAGTGGGGGGAAGGTTACAGTACTCAAACTTGAATGAAGACGCTAAGCATCCAATTCTACTACCACACGACCACAAACTGACAGAATTATTGATTTGGCAAGCACACAAAAGAACATTGCATGGAGGTCCTAAATTAACTCTGACACACTTACGACAAAGAGTTTGGATCGTAGGAGGATATCGCGCCGTCAAAAAGGTTTTACATAAATGCGTTATATGTCGCCGATTTAATGCAAAACAAACAAACCAGATCATGGCTGACCTACCAGAGGCGAGAGTGACAGTATCTCGTCCTTTCACACATACAGGTGTCGATTTTACTGGCCACGTTGAGATCAAGGCAAGTAAAGGCCGAGGCGTCAGAACACTGTTGGCATACGTCGCAGTATTTGTTTGCCTAGCCACAAAAGCGATCCATCTAGAACTGGTATCGGAATTATCCAGTACAGCGTTCCTAGCGGCTTTCAAGCGCTTTTGCGCACGTCGAGGCACGCCACGGGACATGTACAGCGATAACGGCACGAATTTTGTAGGCGCAAATCGGATCCTTTTGCAACAATATAATTGCATAGTAGAGAACATCGACAACTTCTTTTTGGGAAAAATATCAGAGATGGGAGTCACGTGGCACTTCAATGCTCCAGTTTGGCCAAGCGCAGGCGGACTGTGGGAAGCTGCTGTGAAGAGCATGAAATATCATCTCAAACGGGTTATTGGAGATCAACGCCTAACCTACGAAGAATTTACTACTCTACTATGTCAGATTGAAGCTTGTTTGAACTCACGACCATTATGCACCGTTACAGAGAATGCCGAAGAAATTAACTGCCTAACTCCAGGACATTTCTTAACTGGCACCTCACTTATGACAATCCCAGAACCAGACATTGACAATACCTACCATCCAAGCAAAAGATGGCAAACTGTGCAAAACCTTGGCAAGGATTTCTGGAAGAAATGGTCGCAAGAATACCTGCAACAACTACAAGCAAGACTAAAATGGAAACGACAAAATACGGACCCACAAATAAATGACATTGTATGCATTAAGGATGAAAAATTACCTGCAGGTAGATGGGCACTAGGTCGAGTAGCGGAGCTACACCCTGGAAAGGATGGCCACACTAGAGTTGTGACACTACAAACTGCAAAAGGCGTAACTAAACGACCTATTACAAGATTGGTACCACTAGTTGAAGCTGACAAACAAAACCAAACTAACATTGACAAACTATCGAAAAACAATCGAAACCGATCCAAAAAGCTCACCTGGAGCAGCTTGGTGTGCTACACGTTGATGCTGATTATGACATTAATAGCACCCACTGTCCAGCAAGATATGAAACTTACCCAACTGACGAAAAATCAAACGATTTACTTTGACAAAATTGCAGACTTACAAGAAATTAGAGATGAATGGAAATTAGTCTTCTACTATAACATGACAAATTACTGGCGCAATGTGGACACTCTACAAGGATTCGTATCCCACATAAAGGAAGCTCGTTGCGATGAGTGGTTGATGCAATTTCAGGTCTTAATCAACCAACTCGAACAAAGCACAAGTGAACTCAACTATTACAACGAACTACTCAAGTCTCAGCGTATAATTCAGCACAGGTTCAAAAGAGGATTGATCGACGGAGTAGGTTATGTTGCAAACTCGTTGTTTGGAGTATTGGATCAACATTTTGCAGAACAATATGAGCAAGATATCGACACCATACAACATAACGAAAACCACCTGTTACAACTGCTCAAAAACCAGACCAGTATTCTGGAAACGGAAAATAACATTATACAGCGCAATGAAGCAACAATGGTAAAGCAGTTCCAGTTAGTAAATGACCACCTCACTTCTCTGCAAAACAAGACGATTAGAGATAAACTTGAGACGTCAAATGCATTCTACATAGTTACATCAGCCATAGCTGCAGAAAGAATGGCTCAAAACTTAAAAGACGTCCAGGAGTCTCTTATCAACACCCTGACAAATATGTACCAAGGACATATGGACGTCCACCTATTATCGCCGACCCAAATGCAAAGTGAATTAGATAGAGTAGCCCGGCTACTACCTCGCGACTCTACATTACCGGAAGTTCGAAATGACGTAAGAGATATCTACAGGCTGTTCAGAATACATGCACGCATAACACAGAATTACTTGTTGATGGAAATAAAAGTACCGATCTTGAGTGATGCCCTATACGAGCTCAACAGACTGATTAGCATTCCTCAACGCATTGACAACAATCGGGTACTGTACGTTATTCCTAACTCCGCATTAATAGCATTCAACGTCAACCAATACTCATTCATCCCATTAGAACTATATGACATCCATGAATGTCAAAAATTACATGACCAAGTTCTAATGTGCAAATTAAATCAACCTATATACAATACCGGGGATCGACACAAATCGATTTGCGATGTACAGCTGATTCAAGACAACGAGGAACACGGCGTTTATTGTCATACGGAAATAAAAATATGCACCGATAAATGGGTTAAACTACATAAACAAAACACCTGGTTTTATTATTGTTGTGACACGTGCGAAGTGCAAATAGTGTGCGGCACTCAAATAACATCGGAGACGTTACGTCACTCGGGTCTCATAACACTAAAACAAGGATGCAACTTACAAGGCGACTCATTTACACTACACGCATATATGGAACATAGAAGTGACATTTTAGTCAAGGAACCATACGCGATGATTATGCCCACGATCTCTCCAATTAACAATATTATCAACACCTCGATTCGTAACTCGTCACTGCATCTGGAAACGCACGAAGAAACGTTCAAGAAGATTGACCTACAACTGCAGTCAATTAAAGAACAGGCCAACCTAAAGACCTTATCCTCTCACGACGTCCATCACTACACTGCAATCTATGTGGTTGTTGCGATTAGCATTGCACTGTTTGTAACATCGGTGTACCTTTGGCGAAAGATGGCAACCCAAAGACAGGGGGAGGGTCCGCAAGTAGCGAGAAGCAGAAGAAGGCAGGAAGAAGGAGATCGCAACGTCGAGGACGGGTACAGCGAGATCGACAAACGGGACTCAAAACCAAATGTGTCAGTGAATGTGAGTGCCAACCCTACCTCAAGTGAAGTGACATTTGACACTGCAAGACACAGTGATGTGTGCTAAGTTAGTATTTAAGTAGTGATTAGTGACAATTTTGTGTACTCTAACTTTAATTAACATTGTGTTTATTATAGTCATAATCAATTTACAACCATTTATACATTTTATATTTTTACATTTTATTCTTTACATGTCTATTATCCTTTCATGTTAAAGTTTGTTATTGTTTGTATGCTTTGAATTATTTTATTTACTTGTTTTCCTATTTGTAGTGGCAATATGTACGGTGTACGTACATGGAAAAATAATTTGATTATTAAATTAGTTAAATTAGCCGAATGTAGGCTCATGTAAGTGCACTTTGAACGCGACCTACATTCGGACATGCATTGACATAGACTCGGCAACGATTGCATGCATTTATGTAAATTATTTAACTTTAGTGTTCAATTAGACGTGGTTTGAGTCGGACTACTTGCATTTTTATTTAGACTCTTCCCGTTAGGCACTCAGTGACATTTCTGCAGTTATTACACTTGCAGTTGCATTGCATTGACATCATAGTTATGTTAGGATTGCACTGTTTGTAACATCGGTGTACCTTTGGCGAAAGATGGCAACCCAAAGACAGGGGGAGGGTCCGTTTGTTTTACTTCCTACGATCATTTTTTATTAAGTAAATTAAACGTCACAACCAATTGAGACAGTAAAATAATATTGTCCAGTTAGATATTGATAATATCGCACTGTGCACTGGTTCAACACATTTATTTTCTGTGACAATCTCCGTTATTTCAATATTTTCTGTTAAAAATATGTCTTGGCTAGGTTGTGTTTGTATAGAATCTGCAACATAAAGAAAATTATATAAGGAAGAGAAGGGGTGGGACAAATGTATTCTGTTCGCCATAAGGCTGAATAAGTTAATTCACTTATATATAAAACACAGATTGGCCAGTTAAATTGATACACTAGTACACAACTAATAACAATTTAAGGACATCATCCACATTTCATACAGTTTTGGTCCAAAAGTAAAAGTGCCGGCCAAATAAAAAAAGTGTTTTATTCTGATAGAACTCGTCCGCCTTAGAATTTCTTTATATGACACCAAAGCTGTAGCATCACTATACTTGGTATTATTTGAGTTCTAAAAATCCGTCTTTCATACATTTCGAGTAAACTACTAACTGTAACAAATGAAGTTATCTTGCCAGAACATGATGTTATAAATATTTTTTTGAACACGATATACTTATTGTCGTATACATTGCATACCCAAAAATACCAGGAGTACCTACAACCAATAGAAAAGTAATGTTGAAACTAGACGTGGGTTATTATATATACTTTTTGGAATTAAAACAATGGCCGAGCCTACAAAAGATAAGCAGGTAGATACAAGAAAAATAGCCTTTACCCTGCCGCCATACAATGCTGTGTTACCCCTCCCCAACCCTTGCACCGCTCGTTTCGCCGCCCGCGCCTGTTTATTTCCTTAGTACCGAGAGCAACGTTGCCGTCAACTGCCGTGCGTGTACGTTTATGTGATTTTTCAGCTAGCTCCCGCTCGCTTTACGTTCTTTTGTTGTTTTTGTTATCACCTTTGTTAAGTTTTAATATTTTCTGTTACGTTTTGGAGTTTGTTATTGACTGTTACGTGTCCCTGTGGGTAATAAACACGACTCATGGAAGACTGTATCTTGTGTCGTGAACCGACAGAGAATCGGCGAAGATATGAATGGACTTCCCGAGAAAGGGATCATCTTGATATCGCCCAAATAGTGATTGAAGAATTGATAGATAGACAGGTAAGATCACAGTCATTTTACATACGATTATATGTAATGTTTTTGGATTAAGCATTTGAAAATACGTTCATTTGATAATGAAAACGATTTTTTTCTTTTCAGTTGGAACGTACTGAGTTCATTTGCCGACCGTGTTGGCAAAGAACAGAAAGAAGGTACCGGCGACGTATTCGAGATGTTGAAGAGCAAGTTGGCCAAGAAGATAATCAATCCGTAAATACAAATCCAATACCTACTTCGTTGGATTTGCCGGGTCTACTTCGCGCACCAAATACGTCAAATAGTTGTTTATTCCAACATTGTGTAAATGAATCTCGCCGTCGTATTCCCGAAAACATCACTCTTCGCATGCTGTGCCGATATAGTTATTTTGTACCCGAAAGTGCACGTGTATGCAGTGAACATTTGGAGCAAAATCTGTGGCATTTACTGCCATTGCAAGACAATGCATCTACGGAATTTACAGCTGCACAGATAAGTAGTATTGTTTCAATACTACAAAGACATATTACTCAAGATATTATTGATTTTGAACAATACGAAAATATGACACCAGACGAGTTTTATACCTGGATAGGTTTAAGTCATAACCAGTTTGCGGAATTACTGGAAGACTTACCAAGATTGAGATCAGTAAACAAAAGAAAATCAATATTGGCGGCAGTATTAGTTAAGTTAAGAACAGGAGACTCAAATGCAAGGCTTGCTAATATATTCAAATGTGGCGAAACAACATTCCACAGATGGTTACAAATAGGACGGAATGCTTTTTTGGAAGATTTCGTGCACTTAAATCTTGGGTTTGATCACATGACTCGTGAAGACGTAGTACAACGGAACCTGACACTGCCCAACAATCTGTTCGGGAACCCCTCGAGTCCAGAAGCAGAAAGAAAAGCAATAACTATTGTTGATGGTACATATGTGTACTTGCAAAAAAGTGGCAATTATTTTTTTCAACGTGAGTCTTATAGCCATCACAAGTACAGAAATCTCCTCAAACCGTTCCTCTTGGTTTCTTGCGATGGACATATTATCGATGTAATTGGACCATACGCTGCTGTTACATCTGACGCGGATATCATGAATGGCTTAGTAAATAATACGGACAGTGCATTCCACTGGTTTTATAGGAGTGGCGATATTTTTATTTTAGACCGTGGATTTCGCGACTCAGTAGAAAATCTCGAGTCTTGCGGTTATGTAACACATATGCCAGAAACTAAGTATCCAAATGAGACCCAATTAACGACGGATCAGGCAAATAAATCAAGATTAATTACGATCTGCCGTTGGGTAGTAGAAGTGATCAACGGCAGATTCAAGAGAGATTTTCGACTACTACGGAACGTGTACAATAATAGAGCGCTGAGAAGCATGTTCGATTATTTTAAGATTGCAGCAGCAATATTAAATCGTTTTCATGTTTTAATTGAGGACAATCCACATATTACAAGCATGTTGGAGATTATCCATGAAAGGATAAATATGCCAAACAGATTGGCAGCACTCGTAGAACGGCACAACTACAACCACAGACGTGCTCAATTCAGGGCGATGACAGCGGATATGGAAGAGTTCTCTGAATTCCCAAGGATGACCGAGCACGAGCTGTTTTTATTCGCGCTTGGGGTTTACCAATTAAAACAAGCGAAAAGCTATTATGGCGAACATATCCTCGAAAACGGATCTTTTACAATTGAGCTTAGCAATGATTTGCCAGGCGAGCACCTGACGGAGTTGCAGGAGCAGGGAAATGATTTGTGGATGATTCGTGGGCGATTGCAATCCCGGCATGTAAGAGCAAGACAATATTATACGTATATTGTAGTGGACAAAACGTTATCGGGAAGACAAGCCATCGCTCACTACTACTGTACGTGCGTCATAGGAAAAAGAACTATTGGGTGCTGTTCTCATATAATGTGTATTATATGGTATATGAGCTATGCTCGACATTTACAAAATATAGCTCCACCAGCTTTGGGATTAGAGAATATCATTGTTATGCCAGATGATTTTGATACAATTGTTTAATAATAATATCGATTATGTTATATTAAAATATGTTTATTGAAATAATTCAAAGCTATTATTGTAATACATTACATTAAACATATAAAAATCTAATCTTATTTTATTACAACCCCCCAAACAAACTACGGACTAAGGTCCATAACAAAATGAAATGTTCTGTTATGGACCCTAGTCCGTAGTTTGTTAGTGTGGTAATTCATTTAAGCGAAAATATTATGGTACCTCATTGTTTTCGTTAATTCATTTGATTGAAAAATCTATGAAAAATCAGGTTTTTTTAACATGAATACCACCAAGTATATTGGTGCTACAGCTTTGGTGTCATATAAAAAAATGCTAAGGCGAACGAGTTCTTTCAGAATAAAGCACTTTTTTTTATTGGCCGGCACTTTGACATTTGGACCAAAATGGACTTACCAACATGATCGGAATCAAATTCACTCTCGATTCCATCCACAGACAACAATATCATATCTTTTACCTTTTCTTCTATAGGCGTCAGAGGGGGAGCAGCACTAGGCCCCCCTCCTGTGCGATATGTTTCAGCACGTATTAAAGCAGCCTTTTTCCGAGTTGTCCGTTTAATACCTTCGTATTTCGCTTTTAAAGTTTTAGCACTCCGAAAGTTCGTACCGCTTGTGCTATTAAACAATGCCTCAAGTGTCTTCCAGCACTGCTCTTTTTCGTGCCAAGTAACTGCGTCACTCTTTTTATTTTCAAAAATATTTTTATGTTGAGCAACAAGTGAGGTTAGAAGCTCAACTTCTTCCCGGCTGAAGTTAACACTTCGTTCACGTTTTGGTGTCGTCATTTTAAACTTTATGAGTATTTAGAGAAATCACTGTGCACAAAATGTATTTAGCAAGTACACTTAGATCGCAAGAATAACAGAAAAAACGGAAACACACAACAAATAAACGAAACAGTATCTAAAAAATACCACGGTATTAGTGAGTGACTGTCAATTGTCATTGTCAAACAACATCTCGTTTCGTTACAAGCAATATTCAATAACCATCAAATCGTTTGTATAAGTTTTTTTATAGAATATTAACCGTTATATGAATAGTAACTAATTATATCAAAATATTAAAGTAAAACAATACTTTTCGTGTACAATAAAATAAATGTATAAGTAGTTTGTGTTAACTTTCTCTGTATTTAATGAAATGACATCAAGAAACGGAACGTATGTTTACGGTGTTGCCACCGCGCTCCCGTATAGGTCCCAGATAGTTATGTGTCAGATAAAATAAGTTTGTGAAACGCAAAGTTTCTTATTCAGAACTTTTATCATCCGAATAATTTATGTGTAACATAGTTATTTGGCACTTTATCCGTACATTGTGAAACAGACCCTAAGACTGATTTATCTGAAAGTACAAATAAAAAAAGTTCCTTATGTAAAAATTTTGAGTTTTATTTCATTCAAACCACATCAATATGACGAAAAAGACACAGAATTTGCTTCGTCACAATTATTTTTGGAGCAATTTAACAGCTGAGGTTTTTAACTTTTCCTCTGTTTCTTAAATGTGCCTGTTTTAGTGCAAGTTAAATGTAGGAGCAATGATTCCGAAAGGGTGGGCAACATTGCTCCATTTTTAAATAAAAAAAAATAACTTAAACAACTATGTTTGTCATTTAAATATTGGATCCAGACGGATAAATAAGCCCTGTAAAATTTTCTGAAAAGCCGTATCAAAGAAGGATTTTGCGTGAGTCACACTTATTAAATTTTGGAGCAAAAAGCGGAGCAAAGTAGCCTCATTTTACGGTACACTTTATTATATTGACACGGAATTGAGCCTGCAGGAGATATAAAGTATGACGACATGTATTGCCGCACATTATTCATATTATTTCTTCCTCGGTTATTTCCATTTGTATTGAAGTTATTCATGGTACAACTGTAGAGAGTGTCTTTAAAATGTATTCCATCTTTGATTCGTACATAATTGTGTAGGACACAGCAAGCTTTAATAATTTTAACACAAAAATTAATATTTACGTCAATTGGACGGTGAAAAATGCGCCATTTGTTAGCTAGAATCCCGAAAGTACATTCAACCATGCGTCGAGCTCTTGTATGTCTATAGTTGAAAATTCGCTTGGTGTAGTTTAAATTTCTTTTTGCATAAGGGCGTAATATATTATTTCCAAGTCCAAACGCTTCATCGCCTACGACAGGCATATATAACGGTTGTAGCATATTCCATATTTGCTCACATGTACTTTTTGTAATATCTCGTATTGTAGAAGCTCCCATCAGATAATCAAAAGATAATGAATTGAAACTAGCTCCAGTAGCCAGATACCTGTAATGAATTAATTATATTTTATTATTTTTCAGGCCGCGATATACAAAAAAAACCGGCCAAGTGCGAGTCGGACTCGCCCATGGAGGGTTCCGTAGCAGCAAGTAACATAATAATAATCTTTGTATCAGGTTCATATTTGGCTTGCGCAAGTATGACCACGTTTCTGAATTTCGTTGTATGTATCGCAAATTCGCTCCGCGCACACGACTTTCAACGACGTCTGCCCTCACGTGTCTGCCCGTTCGGGTAAGCGCAGCCGGAAACCTGCCCCCCTCCCGCGCGCTCCGCACCCGCTACTATCAAGCCACGCCCCGCGCGAATTATAATTATTATTTACTTAGGCACCTATTACAGATTTATTAATAGAAAATAATGGTTCACGGTGTATGTACATAATTATAAGGTTTATGTTTATGAAATAAATGTTTTTTTTTTTTATATTTGAGTTGATTGAATGAAAGGTAAAATGCGGTTTACGATTTATGACGTACTAAAAAAAAACTACTGACCAGATCTCGTTCAAACCAATTTTCGTTGGCAGTTTTTATAGTAATGTACATCATATATTTTTTTTAGTTTTATCATTCTCTTATTTTAGAAGTTAGAGGGGGGGGGGACACATTTTACCACTTTGGAAGTGTCTCTCGCGCAAACTATTCAGTTTAGAAAAAAATGATATTAGAAACCTCAGTATCATTTTTGAAGACCTATCCATAGATACCCCACACGCATGGGTTTGATGAAAAAAAAAATTTTGAGTTTCAGTTCTAAGTATGGGGACCCCCAAAATTTATTGCTTTTTTTTCTATTTTTGTATGAAAATCTTAATGCGGTTCACAGAATACATCTACTTACAAAGTTTCAACAGTATAGCTCTTATAGTTTCGGAAAAAAGTGGCTGTGACATACGGACGGACAGACGGACAGACAGACAGACAGACAGACAGACAGACAGACAGACAGACAGACAGACATGACGAATCTATAAGGGTTCCGTTTTTTGCCATTTGGCTACGGAACCCTAAAAATGGGCCAATTTACGGACTTGCTTTCGCCGAGAATTAAATGCACAAAAGAACACAAAGTGGGGGCAGGCTTCGGTCAAGAGGCGTAAATACGTATACTTTGAACAATTATTATTTTTACTTCCATGCATGGAAAATCGTCAAACGGAAGGTAAGCGGTAACCTGAACCTGGCCCAGGATACTACAGAAAATGAGGAAGATGATGAAGAAACTGCTCCATCCGCTTCCGCACCTCCTCGCCAGAAGAAAACTCGTGTTTCGAAGAATACGGATTTGGATGAAGCAATATTAAAAGCATTAAATGAGACTAATGTTGATGAAGATGTAAACTTTGCATTGTCTCTTGTCCCATCACTCAAAAATTTAACCGCAGATGAAAAACTCGATGCTAAGATTAGTATTCTTAACGTATTTAAACAGATAAGACTTGGTAGGCGTGTTCAGCCTCATTCTCAACCAACATACACCATACTGCAACAACCCATGAACTCTTTTCCTGTTTACCAACGAGGGACTAACATCTTGCCGCCACAACAACAATTACAGGCTTATGCATCCGGTTCTACACCATCCCCCACTTTCTTGCCGCTACAACAACAATCACAGGCTTATACATCCGGTTCTACACCATCCCCCACTTTACCACAAACAACCATTCAAAATGTTTCATCACCAGCTGATTCCAACATGTCAGCCCAGTCATATTATTCAAATTTTTCAGAAGATTCCCAAATATACGACTTGTAAACTTGGCATTTGAATTACACGGTTCCCAACTTAGGGGTTTTCCCCCCAGATTTAGGGGGTAAATAAGAGAGATGGGATTTTTTTAGGGGTCTGAAATTTTTAAGGGTATTTTCAGGGATTTTTTGACTCTTTAATATTTTTAAATTGATAATAATAATATTTATTTCTTGACCTAGCGACTTATAGCGACATCTAACACATCTGTGGTGACTGGCGGCAATACTGGCGCCACTGGCGGTCATTTTATTGTCTGTGCATATGGCGGTTATTGTTGTGTATAAGTCTATATTTTTTTAAACTTCTTATGTCAGATAGGATACCGCCAAAAAAATAGGTTAAAAATATTCTTACGACAATTGTTATTTCGATTTTGGTTTGTATTGTGTGTCGACAAGAAATGTGTTAATGATGCCTAAGGAAAATAAATATAAAAAAACGTATTTTTTAGGGGGACAACTCAATAATTAAGGCGATTTTAGGGGTTTTTCACACAAACTTTAGGGATAAATATTTTTGAAAGTTGTCAACACTGTTGAATTATAATAAAAAATTTAAAGTATGTTTTGTGGTTTATCTTACCTTATCGTAACGCTCAATCTCTCCTCCACAGGTATAGATAGTCTTAAATTTGTATCCTCCTTCGCTATTCCTGGTCCAATTAATTTGACAAGTTGGTTGAAGCTAGTTATGCTCATTCGATAAAAGGCGAAAAAATTTTTCGGGTAATCGAGTAATTTGGAATGCATAGTGTAAAATTTTCCATTTAATAATCTATCACTAAAGATAGGATGCACCCAATACTCTCGGGCTCTCTTATTAATTTTCCTCCTCCGGTGTATGAGAGCAATAATAACAATTCTATACAATGTTTTATTAATTTTCATTGTGCGGTGCGACCACTCTTTTCACCAGTTGGTTAGAAACTAGCAAATAGAGAATAGTCGGCAGACTGTTGGATAGTTTGCGCACTCATCACCGACTGAACTGTTTAGTTGGCTCGGTGTGCGTACTAGCAGGCCAACCCGACTAAACTATCGGCCGATAAAAAGTCTGTGGTCTGCGGGGGCTCTTAGTTAGCACCTATCAGATATTATTTCAATTCGGTATTCTATGTTGCTTTGAAGCATTTAAATTTGTGATTTAAGACTGATAAATAAGTAATTAAAAGATTTTTGTTCTTGTTTTGTTTAAAAAGGATTATTTTGTTATTTAAATATAAGTCCAAAATGTTTGTATAACATTTTGAATTCACAAAGATACATTGTGTGATTTTCGGATTGATAAGATTAGTGATGACTATTTGTAAAGTGACTGATTACTATTGCCTAAGAATACATTTTTGTTGTTAAAAATGTTTTCATAACATAAGTAAGAATTTACAAAGATTAGTGATTATTTGTAAAATGACTGAAATAGAATTGCCTAAGAATTGCATAAACAAGAAACTTTAATTAATCTAAAATACGTACTTCATAATGTTGATTTTCACTGTTGTAAGTGCCATAATTATGGTTTTTGTATTATAATTTTTTATGGTTTCTTTTGATAAATACAATATTTGACTTCTATCTTGCTTTATTTATGCCCTAACTGTAGTATCTAAAATAACAGATCTAATGAAAAAGTAACTCAAAATACCTTACCTAAAATCATTCAAATAAAATCAAAATAAATTGTAGGAAGTCAAAATTATATCACTTATAACTACGCAACTAAAAATAATTCTTTTTTTATTTTTTATTTCTCACACAATACTGTTTTAATTCGAAATTTGGAAATAACTTGATAACCCGCAATCTCAGAAATTACTCATAATTATAGAAACCCCTTAATTTTATCCCTAATTTTAAAACAGTGATCACTTTTTTACAATCGTTAACAGGAAACGAGTAATCAGTTTTCCATCATTTCTGAAAAAAAGCTTCATTTTGAGTTGATACAGTCTTGTGTTAGCAGTGCGATATCACCAAAATATAAGGTATTTTAATTTTCTTTGAAACATGAATTTTATCAATAAATGATATTTATTTTGTAAATAGGTTTAAAAAACATTTTTACGCGTCAATTTTTTTTTTCGTCATTTTTAAACTAGATGAGGCCGGTGTTTCCTAGCTGACTACCCTGAGAAGAAACACCGAAACAAACTCAGGGGTCAGTCTCTTTTAAAGTCCATACAGTAAATATGTAATGTTCAAATCACATGAGAACCATGCAGATTTGTCTGAAATGGTCTTTTGAAAAAAGAACCATACAGATTTGAGTGGACCTGTCCAGTCAGTGCAAGCATTTGCCAGTATTCGTAAAGCTCAACTCAGGACTACTAAGGAGCTCAACGACTTGACGAACAATACCAAGGAAAGGACATTTGGGTAGGCCGCAGAAAATACTCAAATTGCCAGACATACATTAAAATTACTGAAAAGGAAAAAAAAAATCAACATAGTCCTCACGTTCACAATAATAAAAGGAAAAATATAGTTTACAAAATGTAATACTTTAGCAAAGTAAACATTTTTGTCAAAAAATTAATAGAAAAAAAAAAGTCAAATTGCAAAATAAAAATAATCTACAATATCGAATTGTAATAAATAATAAAAAGCACAATTAAAAATAAAAACAAAAGAAAAAATAATAATAATAAGACAACAGTTGCAGTGCGTACTGGAGCAGGTCAATCCCAAGCCTGGTCCTCCAATGATAATCATGCCTTGTTTTGAAAGATCAATAGCTAAATACTTATATATTTCTTGCAGGTTTTAGTGGCATTGTCATTTTACGCGACTGGTAGTTACCAAAAACTAGTTGGAGGCACATATGGGACCCTAATGTCGCAGCAAACTGTTTCTCGTACTATTAGAGATGTAACGGCAGCTCTTAACCACCCAATAGTACTAAGTAAATGGATTAAGTTTCCTCAAAGTCGTCAGGAAAGAGATGCTATAAAAAGGAGGTAAGGCTAATGACAAATATCTAATTTTTTATTGAACTTGCATAAATAACGTAACTAAAGTTTTTATGTTTCATAGAATGTCTTGTTTTTAAAAGTGGTACCATATACTTTTCCTTATGTTCCAGGTTTTATGAAAAGTTACATATACCATCTGTTATTGGTTGTATTGATGGCACTCATGTAGCCATAATTAGGCCAATAGAAAACGAAGAGCGAACTTTAATCGCAAACATTTCCATTCAAGAAATGGTCTGATTGTAATGCAATACTTTTTATGAATATTTAATTGTAATTCACTTCATATCAAATTACTTAAATGTCCTTGTTTTATTTGCTTTCAGATAAGTGATACAGATTTAAGAATTCTGTCAGTAGATGCCTCATTTGGAGGAGCATCACATGACAGTTTTGTCTGGAATCAGCATCCTGTGATACAACATTTGATTGATTTGAACAATAATGGAAAAAATGTGTTTTTACTAGGCAAGTAAATGATGTAAATAAATAGTAGAAACAAGAATCAAGTTAGTTTTTGTTATTGTTTTTTTTTTTTACTTTTCAGGTGATTCTGGATGTGCCCAGAGGGAGTATATGATGACACCTATAGTAGATGCTCCTGAAGGCTCTCCAGAACAATATTACACCAAGTTGCATTGTTCTGCACGAAATACAGTGGAACGTGCAATTGGTGCATTGAAAAATAGATGGCGGTGCTTGCTCGGGCATAGGGTGCTACATTATCATCCTGATGTAGCAGCCAAAATAATAAATGCATGTTGTGTCTTACACAACATGTGTATAATAGAGAATCTATTGATCTTGTGGAGAATACAGCAGAGTATGAAAATGAATACCCAGCTGTCTCTTCTCAAGAATCAACTAACAGCGCAGCTGCTGAACTAAGACGAGGCATCGAAAAGCGAAATGTTTTAGTTCAGCAGTTGTGGGCGAGTAGACGGTAGGTATAAAAGTATGGTAAGATTTAGATTAAGATTTTTTAATATTGTTATTAGTTAAAACCTTTTACTTTCTCTTCGATAAAATGTATTTCATGCTATTTGTGACATTGTATTTGTAAAGTTTATGTTTATAAATATAGTATTATTAAGAATTACATTTTAAAGTCATTATATACCTACTTTTTTATTTTATATTTATTTTTGTTTAGCTTTTGGTAAGAAGTTGCCTGTGATGTTAAATGAGGACCCCATTGTAGCCTCGAGTCAAGCGTTATCTCTAGCACGTTCATCGCCGACTATTATTTTACAAAATCATAAAAAAATGTCATTGGTTTTTATGATTATTTATAGGTTTATTTGTTCATATATAAAAGTTTTACAGTGATATTTGTTTATTTTGGCTTTATTTTAGGGTTTTTTTAAGTGCCGGTCATTACGACCCGGCGCGGCCTAAACGGAATAATTATTACATTCAGGCCTTGCCGGTCACAATGCCGGTCAGCGTACTTACAAACGTTATAGACACGTCTACTACGCACGGGTACCGCGCGCCTAATGGATGCTAGCGCGGGAGTACACCGTGCGTGCGGTTGTTGTTCCCGCCTCCCTTCACCCCTTTCACCTCTCCCTATGACTCAAGCCAATCACGGATTGTTTTCGTTAGTTCGCATTTGTTTTGGTCATCAAATGCACGCTAAGATTTTGTTTAGCAGAAAAAATAGTTTTATTGTTAAAATGGACACTTTTTTTGACTTTGAGTTTACACAAGAACAATTACATGTAATTGACAGTTTAGAGAGGTCACATTGCAGTACTGACCATGTCATAAGTGAGGGTGATGAAGTGATAAATATTCCACGTACCAGAAAACGTCGAGTTATTTTGTCGGACAGTGAAGAAGATGACCGTGACTTATCTCCAGCTTTATCCGGCCATACACCTGAATGTGAGTGGTACCAGCCACGTGGTAAGCAGCCTCGTTTAATTCCTTTTACCGAAATACCGGGACTGAAACCTTACTCACTTCGAAATCAACTAGCCAATGCTACACCTGTTGATTTCTATTCCCTCTTAGTCACTGACCAGTTATTTGAAAATATAGCACATCAGACGAATATATTTGCCCAACAAAGTATCGATAAAGGTGGCATTAAAGATAAGTCGAGACTACGGCTCTGGACGCCAACCGACAAAGAAGAAATAAAACGATTTTTAGGCGTGATTATTTGGATGGGTATAGTGAAGTTACCAAAAATCGTAGACTATTGGTCTAATGATGAAATGTTGGGTCAATCTTTTGCAAAAAAGACTATGAGTCGCAACCGCTTCGAAGTTTTGCTTAGAATGCTCCACTTTTCCAACAACGAAGAAGTTCCAAAAAATGACCGGCTGGGTAAAATACGAAGATTGGTTGAAATATTGAACCAAACATTTTCAATTCATTATACTCCCGATGAATGTTTATGCGTCGATGAAAGTATGATACCATGTCGTGGGCGTATCATTTTCCGTCAATATAATAAGTCGAAAAGACATAAATATGGCATCAAGCTATTTAAATTGTGTACTACTCCTGGCTATACGACAAAGGTGGAGGTATATGGAGGAAAGACATTAGATTCACAAGATAATACTCCAACCAACGTTGTCTTGAATTTAGCACGTAACTACTTTGGAAAAGGTCATACCATGTTCGTAGATAATTGGTATACAAGCTTAGATCTAGCTGAGAAGTTAGTTCAACACGATACTCATTTAGTAGGGACCCTACGAAAAAACAGGAAGAACTTACCAAAGGACGTCATGACTGGAAATCTGAAACCGGGTGAGTTTATGGCAAAAGAAAACAAAAACGGAGTCACGGTTATGAAGTGGAAGGATAAGAGGGACGTGTTTGTTGTCAACCAAACATTCAATTGGTTTTACAAAAAAAAAGAACAAAAGAGGGGTTGAAACAATTAAACCGAAAATTGTGATTGATTATAATAAAGCCAAAGCAGCCGTTGACTTGTCTGACCAAATGAGTGCTTATTCGAGTCCATTGCGAAAGACGTTAAAGTGGTATAAGAAGCTCGGTATCGAATTATTACTCAATACTGCTGTAGTAAATGCAAGAGTACTATATGAAAGTACAACGAAGAAGAAGATATCTGTCGTCGATTTTAGGCGACTGTTGGCAAAGCATTTGATTGAGGGTAGTCAAGAAAATACGGGATTGACCACACCACGACCCAGAAGACAAAAACACGAGCTTAAGAAAAAAGAAGGTGCAGCAGTATCAACAAGAAAATTTTGTCGTGATTGTTACAAATCAAATGTTGAGTTGCATGGAAGAAATGTGGCCAAGAACAAAACAAAGAAGGTTTCTTGGTTTTGCACTATTTGTCCCGGCAATCCCCATTTATGTCGTCAATGTTTTGACAAATGCCACTAAAATGTTTGAATATCCATTTAGAGTTGAATTAATCTTTAGTTTGATTGTTGTTCGTATGACGATTTGTAATTGTGGTTTGATAAAAAACGTTCCTAATATTTTTTGTTCTATTGTCTTTCTTTTTTTCTTAAATTTTGATAAAAACATGCCTAAAATTAATAATATTCTGTTGTCTTTTCATTTTTATGCATAAATGCAACTTATAACAGAAATAAAAATATATGATTCGAAATCCTATGTTTTTTCATTAACTTTTTTCTCTAAGTCCTAAAAACAGGTATGCCATCAAAAAATCAAAAAACCAAGTAGTTACAGGTGTTCATTGGGGCCGCGCCGGTCACATTGTATGGTTGAATACACAGCTTTTGCATTCTGCGGCGCGAACGGGCTTCGCAAAGGTAGGTCTGGCGTGCCGGTCATTTTGACCCCCCATGGCCCAAATGGCTAGATCAAGTGCCGGTCATTTTGACCCACCATGGCGATGAACGTGCTAGGAAAACCGTAATCTCGACGAATTCAAGTTTCTCCTTGTTCAATACTATGTCGGAGTAATTACTTTTAACATTCGTTAACGCAAATCTTATGCACTTAGTTTTTTTTTTTTAATTTAATACTAAATTATTAACAGTAAACCAGTTTTGGACTTGCTGTAGAGTATTGTTTATGTCATCAAGGTTTATGGAACGTTTATTGATCTTAAAAAAAATGCTATCATCCGAATTGAGAACCTCCTCCTTTTTTAGAAGTCGGTTAAAAATTTAACGACATTACCGTCAGCAAACAATACAAGGCCCGCCGGTAGAAGAGGAGCATTTATACTATTGTAGAAAACATTATCATTCAATAAATATACAAATGGTATATATATGGGGTATTTAAGCAATCATTACCTAAACCGATTTATTCTGAAATACTATGATGAGCTAGTAGGTACTTAATAATGTTAAAAAATAATATAACTATTATATTTTAGGTGTGCGATAGTGACTGCAGAATAATAAATGTCAATCCTAAATTTGGTGGTGCTAACCACGATTCATTTATTTGGGAGAACAGTCAAGTCAACAATTATATGCAATCTTTATATGTTATTTACGGGAACACCCAAATACTCCGAAATATTTTATTCCGAATTTTGATGTTCCGATTTTCAAAAGTCCGAATTTCATAATACCTAAAAATTATAATGTCTATTATTAAAAATCACGAAATGTATTTTACCGAAAGTCGTAAATGCGATTTGTTAGTTTTCCGATTTTCATACGTTCGAAGAATCAAATGCTCGAAGGGTTCTCGGTCCGAAAAACGATATTCCGATTTTCAATACATCGAATAAACTAAAAGTCAACATATTGTCCTAAAAAATTTAGTGACAGAAACGAATCGCTGCAAAACCGACTTCACGCAGCCTTGTTTGCCCTACCCCTAGAGTGTAATTTAAACCCGCGTAGGCGCGGAGGGGTAGGGCGGCCCGCGAGCTGAGGAGCAGGTGGTTTGAAGGCCCGCCGCCGCGGCTGAGGTTGGCCGGCGAAGCCGGCCAGCAAGCCGAAGCTGCGGTGGTGAGCGTTAAAACCATCTGCGACGATAAGCTCGCGTGGGGCCGCCCAAACCCCGCAGCGCCGGAGCCGTGACAGAAACAATGCTTGCTGCATTTTGCATGCCTGCTTGCATGCTGCATGCCTGCTTTCATGCTGCATGCCTGCTTGCATGTTGCATGCTTGCTTGCATGTTGCATGCCTGCTTTGCTTGCATGCTGCATGTCTGCTTGCACGCTGCATGCCTGCTTG
Organism: Mythimna impura; assembly: GCA_905147345.3. Taxonomy (NCBI): domain Eukaryota; kingdom Metazoa; phylum Arthropoda; class Insecta; order Lepidoptera; family Noctuidae; genus Mythimna; species Mythimna impura. The sequence goes on from LR990341.1 coordinate 33,234,683, forward strand.
CATGCTGCAATAAATCCCCTGCATGCTGGAAAACGCATCTGTCATTAGTTTTTCAATTCTACCCCCTCATACTACGACCTCTGACGAGCATTTAAATATGTGTTTATTTGTCTTGCTATACAATTTTATGAGGCGTTTTTATTTTGGAATTTTATTAATCGGTATTTTAATAATCGGAATTCGTATTTTTCATGTTTCGAATTATCATTAAGTCGGACTTTTCGTTATTCGATCTATTGAAACTCGGTATTTTGAGAATAGTAATTATAAAAGTTAGGAAAATTGAAATTTCGGAATTATAAAAATAGGAGTAATGATAAGTCGGAGTTGTTATATTCGGAATTTTGAACCATTCGGAATTATAAATAACGGGATTTTGAAATTCGTATTTGTGACTGTCGGAATAAAGTTTTTCGTATTTATGTAGTGTACCCGTTATTTACATTTACACCAGTTGGTTGTGTTTAACTCCTATAAGATCATAAGCTGACTGATATTGGTTCCAAGTAGAAGTGCTTGTGCTTATATAAGTCTGTAAACATAGGCACCATAATTGGAAAATTCATTTTTTCAAGTGACATAGTAATTTCATTATTTAAGGTGATATCCATTGCGACCATGACTCATGACGCCATACTTAGATGCCACAGCAGAATCTTCAGAAGCCATATATAATCAGAAGCATGTAGTTGCACGAGTTCTAATTGAAAACACATTTGGTCGACTAAAAAATCGTTGGCGTTGCTTATGTAAAGACAGAGTACTACATTACAAGCCTCAAAAATGTGCACAAATTATTCAAGCCTGTTGTGTGCTATTTATCCTTGCATTAGATTATGGCGTACCTGAACCGGATGATTATTGTAAGAACAATATACACCGTGTAATTGACAGGTTGGCAAAAACTGAAACAGTAGCTTCATGACCATGATTATGACTGAAAAACGTTGGAATTTTCTTCAGGAAAATTGTCGAATTTTCCGACCGTTTTTCAACTAGATTTGTGTTCTATTTATTTGTTACAACAAAATCCAGCCCAAAAACACAATTTTAGTGAAAAAAAAGCAAAAAACTTAAATTCGGCAATGTAATCGTAAAAGAAAATTCATACAACTCGCGGGGAATCAGCTGTTAGCCGTAAAAGTTTACTGAACTCCGTAGTACCTACGACAGACAGAGACAGCATACCGCTCGCTCGCTCGCTCCTTTTGTGTGGTGCACGGGTCGTGCGGCTTTGACGCGCCGACGCGGCGACGCTGCTAGGGTTGTACCGCGTACGGAATTTAATACTTGTAATTCTATTTTCTTTATGTAAAATGCTTTAATAATAATTAGATACTCAGGAGTATGATTACTTTACCTATTATTTCTTAATTCCAAAAACCTTATTTTAAATTGTTTGCTTTAGACAATTTAGTGGGACATAAAACATAAAAACAATGTGTCAATATTGCCAGATTCACATTCTACCTGTCAATCCCTGAGCGAAAGCCGGCGTTCGCGCGTGTAGTTACGAAAAGCTTTGCTTATTTTCGATTTTTACATACTATAATGAAAACTTCTTATTTACGTTCTTGAATAAATACCCTATAAAAAAAAAACTTAATTTATAATCTATGCGAACGCCGACGTTTGCTTAGTGTTTAGAAAATGCGCAAAATCGCGCGCATGCTGCTAGGGGATTGACAGGTACTAGGTTTAAACTTGGAAGCAGAACCATGAGTAAAAGTTACAAAAGATAGCGGTTAATAACAATGTTTATCATACGATTACGATACGATTATTTTTCAATACCTAGTTCTTCATCTTTATCTCAATCGCAGGCCGACCACTGTAACTACTGCGCCATGGGCACCTCGACTAACGTACTTACTATTACCGAAATAAAAATGTTTAATTTCATACCATGTGGGCAGCCCTAATTGCTACACGTGTCACACACACTCTCAAAGGTGTGCCGACAAACGAAACCATTAGCCGAGGCGCTTTGCCGCCATTTAATTCAGTTTGCCGCGATTGCTGGTCAATGCTGGTGCGTTCTGGACGTCTATTTCGTTTTCTTTCAACTGTCGAGAGTTCGGGACTGTGTATTGCGTTCAGTTGAGTTGTGTGTTTTTGTGTTGTGTGGTATCGTCATGAATCGGCGTAATGAAACGTTTAGTGCTCGCGAATATGGCCAGATGTTAATGTGCTTGGGTGAAGCTAGAGGAAACGCGTCGTTGGCATTAAGGCTCTATGTTCAAAGACACCCAAATGAACGACATCCAGCTAATAGTCGTACTATCACAAGGGCATATCAACGTGTTTTAGAAAATTTACCTATTGTGCCGCGTCAGGAAGGTTCTGGAAGGACAATCCGTGCTCGTTCTGAGCAGGCGATTTTAGATGTTGTCCGTCGAAATCCGCGTTTGGGAACCCGTACTGCTGCAAAACTTGTAAGGCGTAATAACGGACCCCGTGTTTCACATCGTTGAACCAAAAACTCAATGAGGATGTGACAATGATACCTCGTCTCCATGCCGAAACCCTGCGTAGAGCACAACTGTGCGTGCAGCTCGGAGGCAACCACTTTGAGCCATGCCTTATACGACCCGAGAGACTTTAATTTAGGTAAGTGACTATTTTAATTTTTGATAGGTTTGGAATTCGTGTTAAAAATTTTTGATAGGTGTGTTTGTGTGTGTAGTGTACTATGTATTTATTCCAAACTGGTACTTCGGGACGTGGACCTTACGTCCCGAAGTACCTACCTATTAGTATGAATGAACAATGCGCGAGGTACAGGGTCGCGCGCGTATCGATATATTCGTTATACATTGCGTAGCCGAAATAAAATTGAAAATTGAAAAACGTTCACCTATCATTTACCTGACCTGCTGGCAACACTGGCCAAGTAAACAACTCTTTCGCGGCTCCTGAACTTTTAATAGTTTTTAACTGTATTTAAGAAGAATAGTGGATAAATTTTCATTGTGATCCCGAAACATAACCTCAATACTGTGACATAAGAAACAATCTTCAGTACCTGCACTGCTTTTCGTGAGTTAATTTATAATAATCCGATTTGGGAAACTGTTTGAAATTTTCAAAACGCACTCACACTAAGATAAACAGCTGATTCACAGCTGTTTTTGAGATTGCGCATACGCATGATAAGCACTCACACAACTAGTAAATAACATCACTGTTTTTGACATTTCACTAAGGCAGCTAAGGCTGCGTTCAGTGGTGGCGCACTAATTGATACTTGAATAGCGAATAATCTGTTGCGTTCAGAAATTAAATAATTTTAACGATTAATCGACTAACTAATTCGATCTAACGTTAACATGTCGAAATGTGCACGCACTCCACCTCAAGCGTCTACCAGGTGTAATATGGCCTCGGAGTCAGATGAAACAACCCAACAAAGTACTGAAAAATCAGGAGACTCTAATGTATCACGTCGGTATAAGCGGAAAGATAGACCCTGTTGCTCTCCGAAGATTGATTATAATGAGTTTAAAGAAGAAATAAGGGAGATGCTTCAATCTTGGAAAATCGAGCATGATGCAACTCTCTCTAAGTTAGCAAGTGATATGTCAGGCCTAAAAAATAGACTTCAAGAAGTTAAAAGTACGTGTGCTGAAGTCGAGAAAAATATTATTTTTATAGATCGTAAATATGACGAGATGCTGCTAAAGGTTCAGGAACTGGAAAGGGAAAGATCAAACTATTTGGATCAGCTGAAGGCCCTGGAACAAACCATTTTCGACCTCCAAATGGGTCCGCGCTCATCCACCATTGTTCTTCGTAACGTTCCCGGTGAAGAAAAGGAATCCTCTGAAGACTTAAAGCGTGTTCTAACAAAGTTTAGTGATGTTCTTCAAACGCAAATAAATTCTTCGGAAGTGCGTGACATCTATAGGGCTCCAGGAAAAACGGGATCGTCCAAACCTATCGTGGTTGAACTGACGTCAGTCCAGGCTAAGAGTGCAGTATTGGCTGCAGCTCGGAATTTCAACAAGAATAAGTCAACTTCAGAGAAACTGCACTCAGAACATCTAGGCTTCGTCGGAAGTCGAACACCTGTATATGTTGCTGATTATCTGCCTCCTAGCAAAAGGTTACTTTTTTATGAAGCCCGCCAATTTGCAAACGCAAATGGCTATAACTATTGCTGGACAAAAGAAGGAAGAATTTACTTGCGCAAGAAAACCGGAGATAACCAAATCCTTATTAGGGATACTCGCGCTCTCAACTTGTTGAAATCATCAACAGCGTGACTGTTTTGTGTTTCCGTTGATCCTTTTAATTTGCATGTCTTTAAATTTCCTTTGTATTTTTATTTATTTTTTATGTTTTTCTGTAATATTGATACTCGTAACATACTCTGTATCTGCTATAATATTTTTTTTGTTAAAACCATACTATTTAAACACTACACATTCCTCTAAATACCGTCCGCATACAAAAAAGAACACATTCCTTAAAGTACTCTGTTACTGTTCATACCCGATAGACTCTATCAGAGGTATCGTCTTACAAGTTGTCACATTTAAATTAAAAAGAGTAAGACTTACCTTAACGAAAACCTATAACTTCCATTATTATTTCAGACTGGCAAACCCGCAATTGCATCATGAACATATTAAAAAAACAAATATCATATTTAATTTACATTCACTTGGAAAATCTCAGCCTGATCGTCTGTGTTACTTCCGTACCAATGGCTAACTTTAATGATTTTTCAAATAACATAGATGATTTCGCTATATCGGAGTCTTTCGAGTGTGAAGTCAATGAGTGCAAAAAATTGTTTCCATTTCATTCATCCTTGTCAGTTATTTCTCAAAATGTGCGCAGCCTGAATTGTAATTTTTCAGAGTTTCAGATCCTTTTAAGCAGATTTGGTTTTGATGGTGACGTCCTCATTTTAACTGAGTGTTGGCTGTCATGCCTATCATCTATACCTAAAATCGATGGTTATTGCGAGTTTGCGACCACATCAAATACACTTCAAAATGATGGTGTTGTCGTGTACATAAAAGATGAACTTTGCTATTGCATTGAGGAACCTGAAATGCAGAACTGCAATAGCCTCTTGATTAAAATCGGCAATGACACTGCGTTGCTGGCTATCTATCGTTCCCCATCTTATGCAAACACCGAACCATTTTTGACGTCGCTTGATGAAATTTTGGCAAGCTTATCAAGCTTTAAAAACATCGCAATAGTAGGAGATGTAAATTTAGACATAATTGCCGAAAATATGAGTACATCTACTGAACACTATCTTGCTCTTACATCATACCACGGTTTATTGCCAGCGCATCATTTTATCACACGAGACGCTAGTGGTACCTGTATAGATCATGTGCTCTTAAAAACTAAGACTCCTTCTGTAACTATTGTACCACAGTCTACTCTAACAGACCATAAATCTGTTATATTCTGTTTAAAAAAGCAACAGTCTCGCTCGTATGCCGAGTTAACGCGAACCAAAATTGACCAAGAGTGTTTATCAAAGGCCATAAACCAAATTGACTTTAGCCCAATTTACACAACTGATGACTGTGATTTTGCAGTTAGCTATGTCATTGGAGAACTGAAAGCTGCTTTGAGTAGGAATTCGGAAACAGTTATACTTCCACGACGCAAAAGGATAATCAAACCCTGGATAACTCAAGGTCTGCTTCGCTGTATGCGCAATAGGGATCTACTTCACAAAAAGTCGAAGTCATTCCCAAATGACCCAATACTTAAAAAAACCTATATGCGGTACAGAAATTTTTGTAGTTCAATCATAAAAAAGGTTAAACGTAATTATGAAAGAGAACTTGTTCAAAAAGCTGGCAAGAATTGCAAAAAGTTGTGGGAAACAGTCAAAAATATCACGAATACATCAAAACGGGATACTTATCCAAAGGAATTACTAACAATATCTGACACTCCTCTGAACTCTGTGAATCAAATTAATTCGTATTTTTCCAATGTTGGCAAATCACTGGCTGAACAAATAGCGCATAACCAATCTGAGGAGCGCACAAATATGAAAGCACCTTTTGAACAAAACGGTAATTCAGCTGTATTCCTGAACACAGATGAAGTTGAAGTTCGAAACATAATAGCTGCTCTTAAGAGTGAATGTTCTGTAGGGTGGGATAATCTCTCAAATCAGTTCCTAAAAGACCATGGGGATATTCTTGTGCCACACTTAACCTACATCTTTAATATGTGTCTAGAGAAGGGTAGATTTCCCAGAGCTCTCAAAAAATCACAAATACGACCAATACACAAGGGTGGGTCCAGGGACTGTGTCAAGAACTTTCGGCCTATTTCTATCCTGCCTTCACTGTCAAAAATTCTGGAAAAGATTATTAACTGCCGTTTAATAAATTATCTCGAAAGTAATCACATTTTATCAGATAACCAATTTGGTTTCCGACGTGGTAAATCTACTGATGACGCAGTTAGTAGTTTAACGGACTTTATAACCTCAAATCTTGATAAAGGTAATAAGTGTGTAACAATATTCCTAGATCTAGCTAAGGCCTTTGACACAGTTTCTGTTCCGATCCTTGTACATAAACTGGAAAAAAATGGCATCAGGGGTAATCAACTTGGCTTATTGACCGATTATCTGTCAGATAGGACTCAGTGTGTCAAGGTGGGTCCGTTCATTAGTACTGATCTTCCAGTAACCTACGGCGTGCCGCAGGGTAGTATCCTGGGGCCTACCCTTTTTCTCGTGTATATAAACGACCTCTTTTATCTAAACTCATTCCATGGTAAAATAATCACATATGCAGATGACACTGCCCTCATTTTCGTTGCTAAAACATGGAATGAGACTTACCAGCTAGCACAATGGGGTTTTGATTTGGTGAAGACGTGGCTTCATGATAATGTACTTACTCTAAATGTAGATAAAACGAAATACCTGGCTTTCTCAATCCGTGACTCATCACAAATCAATCTAGATATAATTGCACACAACTGCTCCTCTGAAGCTTTGTTTGATGCGAAATGTTCATGTAAACCGTTGGAACGTGCAAAGACAATTAAATATTTGGGTGTAATTATTGATGATAACGTTAGCTTTAAAGCTCACATTCAAGTACTCAGTAAGAGAATTCGTAAGCTTATCTACATTTTTAAAACTCTGAGGCATGTAGTCACCCCTATAGTCCTAAAACAAATTTATTTTGCACTCTGTCAGTCACTGATCACATACTGCATTTCGTCCTGGGGTGGTGCGCCAAAGACTGTAATAAAGCAACTTGAGGTATCACAAAGAACTATATTAAAACTTAGTACCTTTAAACCTTTTCGTTACCCTACCGCACTACTTTATGAATACTGCGAGGTCCTGTCAGTTCGCCAACTATTTGTCGCAAGCATTATTACTAAACAGCATGCTAACTTGGAATATGATCAGAGTCTGTTAACAAGGCGGAGAGGTTTACCGGTTTGTAAGAGGATATCACACTCGAGAACTACTTTTATTCATCGATTTTTCCCATTTCTGGGCCCATTTCTGTATGACAAAGTTAACAAAACTCTTCCAATCTATTCGTTGAATAGATTGACACTAAAAAAAACAGTATCTGAATGGCTTTGGAAATTAACATACGATCAGACTGAAGAATTGCTGACCATATTAAAGTAGTGATGTTGGATGGTATCAACTATTATTCTAAGTATGCCAAGAATCCAATGATTGACTGTATTGAATGTATTTAATTTAAACCTTACACACCCTCTGACACACATACACTCACCCTCTTCAGCGTATACATCCAGAGGACAGTTACACCTATTATTAAAACTATCTTTTATTTTTATTTTATTTTATTTATAATTTTAATTTAGTGCTTTTTCTTTTACTTTTGTTAATAATCCCTAAACTTAATTAAATACAATTACTGATACCATTTGCTCATGAGCTGATACTAGAAGACCCAAATTCCAGGGCTTAACGCGCTGCATGCCGAAATACAGGCTCCAAGCCTAGTTCGGCAGCACATGTTAATTTAGGCACAATTTTTAAGTATTGTAACAATATCATAATTATGAGCACAGACAAATTGTGTAATGTGTATTTTTTTGGTGTAATAAATTATTATTATTATTATTATTATTATATTATTATTTCCGGGAAAATATTTCACTATCAAAATATTAACAATACCAGTCTGAATTCATACTTTTCGTTTTTGCCAACCTGTCAATTACACGCTGTATAATATTTTATATATTGTATATATAATATTTGAATTTTAATATTTTTAATTTTTTTTTTTGTTTCTTGTATATATAATATTTTATAGAATGTTTCATATAGACACTTGAACTGTATGTACTTACCTGCTTAGTAATAGTTAAGTTAGATTGTAACGTGGGTACCTCAGTAACAAACTAGCTAGCGAGCAAGACGATTGTTTCATTACTACGCACCGACACACTATTTGGCGACGAGGACGATCTACCCACGTACTTTGTGAAAATGACGAATTTCATGGGAAATTTAAATGTTTTCGACCATAAAATTCACGAATGGGACGTGTTCCACAGCAGATTGACGCAGTTCATAAAGTTGAATAAAATACCCAACGACAATCAAAGTGCAGTGCTGCTAACATATTTGTCGGACGATCCTACCGTCTGGTTCGGAATTTAGTGCATCCGAATAAGCTCGAAGGAATCGCTTATAGTGAGCTAGTGAACGTACTCGACAAACATTTCACGCCAAAAAGGTCAACATTCGCCGATAGGGCGAAGTTCTACGAAGCGATCAAATCCGACGGTGAAAGCATCTAGGAGTGGGCTGCGCGGCTGCGAGGGCTTGCCGTGTACTGCGATTTTGGCTCTTATTAATGTTGGAGGGATAAACTGTATGTGCTTACCTGCTTAGTAATAGTTAAGTTAGATTGTAAAAAAGATTATAGGTACTATGACCTGTGAAAGTGGCTGGATAGTACAGAAATAAAATCGTGTGAAGCGAGAAATGACGCCATCTAGCGTAAAATCAGATTTAAATGTTGTTATCGACAACATCTCATTATACTGTTACTAGATGGCGTTGCTGTGCTTCAAATGTTTATGTTATGCTAATGCTTATTTTTGTTATTTCTTTTTGTTTCTTCAAACATTAAAATAATTTATAGTTTATTTTAAAGAGATGAAGATATTAAAATTGAATATCAATTTATAAATATATATCTATTATCTATGTGTTAGTTTTCAAACTTAAGAGGGTAGGTTGAATATGGATTTATAAATAATAATTAGAAGGTAGTGTAAATAATACGTAAACCGAAGATTGTGACTAAGCTTAATTGATTGTTCGCTAAGTTCAATTCGGTTACCTCGTTCGCGCTCCTTTCGTTCAATTTTATTTTTAATCAGGAGAATTTATCTACTTGTTTTATCAAAATGAGTACGAATTATTGTAATATCGATTTAGTAACAAGAGCTCAAATAATTGCTTTGCTTAATCAAGGTAAAAACTTGTCAGAAATAGCCAGGGAGACCGGTGTAAACGTAAGTAATTTTATTTATACTCTTATATAATAATAAACCCACTATATAATAATCATAATTTTGGGTATTATATATTTTTGTTTTATTGATGCAGAGAAAAACAGTTGTTCTATGGGTACGACGATTTGAAGAAGAGGGTTCTTTGAACCACCGTCAAAGAACTGAACTCATAAACATGTTTCAGCGTCAAACCATGATAAGGGAGTACGAAGAAAATGGATTTCTGCCGACGAATCACTATGCTGGTTTATTTGACACAAGTGTTGATACTGTCCGTCGTGCTCTTCATAGCGAAGGGCTGCATTATCGAAGATAGATAGATATATTCTTTATTGTACACCAAAAATACAAATTTCATTAGGAACTTAAAATTAATAGGGTGTCACAATGGGCGGTCTTATCGCTAAAAGCGATTTTTTACAGACAACCTTTGGATGGATTTGACAGAGAAGGAGAAAAAAGATACGCAGGTAGTTCGTGGCGTGGTGGGGTGGTCAAAGGCATGCTGTGAAACCCTTGCTTACGGAAAACCATAAAAGAGCAAGATTGCAGTTTGCTATGGATCACATAAACTTTGATTGGAGTAATGTCATCTTTACTGATGAAAAAACTTTTAAGTCCAGCGAACACGGACGCTTATGTTTGTGGCGTCGAGATAATACGCGATACACAAGTGGTCATGTAGTGCCCAATATGCAATCTGGTCATATAACTGTGAACATGTGGGGATGGATGAGTGCAGCCGATCCGGGAGAACTTGTCAGAATACCTAGTCGAGCAAATAATGCAAATTATATAGAAGTGCTGGAGGAGATCATATTGCCTACAGTTCGAAATGTGTATCCAAGAGAAGAATTACCACAGATAAAATTTGTACAGAATAATTGTCCAATACACCGTTCCCACAGTGTGCAGGCTTGGTTTCGTCAGCATAATGACATTTGCACTATTCCTTGGCCTGCTAGATCACCGGATTTAAATCCAATTGAAAATTTATGGGGTGTCATTGTTCAACGGTGGAATAATCAAAATGAGCGTACTCCAGATGCGTTAGAGGCTCATTGTTTACAAATATGGGAGAGTATTCGTGGTTCAGATTTGTGTAAAAATTTGATTAATTCAATGCGTTCCCGAATGCAAGCTGTTATTGACCAAAATGGTGGTTACACGAGCTATTAAATAATTTATACTTAATTTATTAATATTATTTACTCAGTACTTATTCTCTATACTAACTGGAGATCTCGTTATGTGTGTTTAACCTAATACTTGTAAATATTTAAAATAACTTAAAAAAGTTATGAACACTTCAAGTTAAAACACAACATAATTTTTATTTTTTTTATCTTCCCTACTAACCATTTGATATTTCGTTGTGCAATTTTGTATTTTTTAGCCTATATTTAATCCTTTTGACCTTTGTGATAAAATTATCTAGTTTTGTGTTTGTTTTTGTTAAGGTTACATACGCTTCAATCCTCTTTCGAATTTTGGAAACGAATATTTAAGCTATGGCCTCAAAAATAAATTATATATAATATTATAATGTTATTCGATGATTAATAAACTGACAGTTAAATTTGAATAACTGTAAGAAATAAACATCTATATTTTTTCAATAGTCCCTTTTTGTTTGGTGAGCCTGTTTACCTGCTCTTTTATCATTTTAATGATTATCTACCGACTTGAATATTATATTACAAATAAATATCCACTTGTTAGCTTTGATATAATTCCTACCGATTTCTTTTGTTATTCATAACTTACAAAAAGTGTAAAGTACTACGTGAGATTTGAACTCACGGCTCACTGATTCACGCATCGATCTGCACATGCTTAACCGCTAGGCCATCATGACTCTAATTTTAGTGATGAAATTATGAACTACAATCAGTTGTTGACGACAATGATGATGCTTGTGTCTATTTTCTGTCAAACTAAAAGTCAAGTTTATACTTTGTGAGATTGGCTTTGTTGCTCGCCACTTAGCTGTGAAGAAACCAACGCCATCTAGTTTAATTTTCGAAAACTTGAACTTTAACGTGCAAGGGAAAATAGGCGTTAAGGTATCCAACCACTTTTGCAGGCGTCTGTACAAGAATGTTCGAAATTTACTTCAATGATTATGGAACTAGTTGTAATAGACACAGATCAGGTAAGAAAGTACACTGATGTAGATAAAAGTCTACTTGGAGGAACGTCCAGCATCGGCAGTTCGGCATCGTGCGACCAACTGCCGGCGCTGGACGCGCCCCTGCCGCCATCGCAGACTCCGCTCCCTACGACAGACTCTGATGAACAATCCCCCGCGACGCCGCCGCCACTGGTACCATCTTCGCTTCCATCAGCTAGTGCTGGGGATTAGAGAGAGTTGCAGGCCGCGACTGGCACCGTAGAATATGGCCATGATAAAATAGTGGAGCAGAGGGATACGGACAATGAGTGGGCGGAGGCTTGCGAGGTGATGGATGAAGAGACTCAACCAGTTGAACCAGTTTGCGTTTTAAATGAGCACAATAAGCCAGGTATTGAAAATGCTCCTCCGGTTGAGCGCTCTAAGAGATTCCGAAAACCTGTTTGTTATAGGAAATATATTAAGTAACTAAGCTAATAAGTAAACGTTTAATTGTATATGTTTTGAAGAAGTTTATGTTGTTACAGGTTGAAATGAAATTAATGTTGGAGGGATGAACTGTATGTACTTACCTACTTAGTAATAGTTAAGTTAAATTGTAATGTGGGTACCTCAGTAATAAACTAGCTAGCGAGCAAGACGGTTGTTTCATTACTACGCACTGACACACTACACTATAGGGTAAAAAATCAACTTTTGTCCTCTAAATTATTGCCATATATTTCAGTTACCCTGTATAGAGATTATTAATATTATCTCAACAAAATCATCTTTATTTTTAGATCAATATGAATGTGAACAACCAGCTACAGCTACGCCTACAGCCAATATCAGATACGACTAGGGTTGCCAGATGGTATCCAAAGGGAGGACATGTCCTCCTTTATCATCTTTTGTCCTCCCGTCCTCCCTTACCTAATAAAAGTCCTCCTTTTGCTTTTTTGTGCATCGTGCATGGCCAAAGGTTAAACGAGCGTGTGCGGTGGCGGGCGGCGGCGTAGGTACTGACTGTGTGCGTGGGTTTGAGTGCCGCGCCGCGCCAACGCCCCCACCCCCCACCGTACAAACATTCGCACGTCCGCACTTGTCTCTTTGCAAGCAAACAATTCGTTGGTTTTAGCGTGCGCGACGAGTAAGTGTTAATTATATAAATGAACCGTAGATTAAACACTAATGAACGACGTGAATGATATATTTGGGTAATTTTGTGTAATATTCACTCATCGATTTGTGTTGTTCCGTCAGTTCGTCGGTCGCACAGACATTCATTTATAATTACCGCATCGCTAGTAGTGTGAAAGCGAAGCCCGGCCCGGGATGAAGGCAAAGAATGAACAGGAGTGGGTTTTTAGTCAGTAAAAGTCTGACACTATCTCTCGCGCCGCCCAAGAGCGGGATGTCATTAGATAATTTTCCCACCTAAAAAAAAAAACCGCATCGCTATCTGTTATCTATCGCTTACTTATAAATCATTAGTATTTATTGTAGTGTATTATTGAATACGTATAATAAATCAAGATGTCTCTTAAAGGTAGTAAGGTTAGTAATGATGCATGCAGAGAACTATTACGTGATAGTGTACACGCAGAAACATTTATAACAATAATAAACCAACGATTGAACCAACCAAATCACCTAGCAGAGTATGTCTTAGGCAACAACTTAAATCGTCGACGGGCTAGCTTTGATAGTATTACTGGTAACCAACCTAACTTAAGTGATTTTCCGTCGCTGACCGAGGACGATTTAATTATTTTTGCACTTGGTACATATCAAGTGAAATTAGCTCGCAGCTATTAGGTATGCGGAGCATGTGCGACAAGGCCTATATAATATAGAAGTGTATAGAGATACCCAATGTACAAGTCTAGTCGAGTACAGGCCTATATAATATAGAAGTGTATAGAGATACCCAATGTACAAGTCTAGTCGAGTACGGCATTACAGCTACAAATGTTTGGGTGTTACCACACCAATCGATCGATCGTCGATCGATGCCATCGATCGATGGTAGAATGGATTAGTCGACGTCGATCGATAGTTTCTACCACACCAATCGATCGATAGCCGATAGATGCCATCGGTCGATGGTAGAATGGATTGGTCGACGTCGATCGATAGTTTCTACTAGACCTATCGATCGATAGTTTCTACTAGACCTATCGATCGATAGTCGATCGACGATCGATCGATGGTAGAATGGATTGGTCGACGTCGATCGAGTTTCTACTAGACCAATCGATCGATAGTCGATCGACGATCGATTGATGGTAGAATGGATAAGTCGACGTCGATCGAGCTGCTTGTGCTCCCCATGTCACCCAGTGCCGGCACGCGCCCCGCGCCCCGTGCCCCGCACCCCGCGCCCCGCGTGCTTCCTACGTGGCCTTCTTGTATTTATGTGTCCAGTTGTGTGACGCTCGCGGTCATTAATGCTGGTTTTTGTCTCGTGGCGTGCAAAATGGCGGCAACCGCGTGGACGAATGAAAGAACTTTGGAATTTATAGAGCAATACAAAAACAAACCTTTACTATGGGATATTGTCCACACTGATTATCGAAACAGAATAAAACGTCATGATGCACTTCTCGAAATAGCCAACTCATTTGAAATTACTAAGGAGGAAGTGGAAAAAAAGATAAAAAAATTACAATCAACATTTTCGAAAAGTTATAGTTTGAGAAGCGGTGCGGGACGAGACGAAATATACGTTTCTAAATGGTATGCATTTCAAGCTATGATGTTCATACAAGAAAGGAATCGCCCACGATCTACTGTGTCTACAGAGGATCGGTCTCATTCAAGCATGTCTCTGTCTGCTAATGTAAGTACCTATATATATATTTATCTTTTTATCCATACTATACTATATATTACTATATATAATATTAATATATAAATCTGAGAGTGTGTTTTTGAGTTTGTATGTTTGTTTGTCCGTCTTTCACGTCAACAAGGAGCAACGGATTTATGTGATTTTTTGTATGGAGATAGTTGAAAAACTGGAGATCTCCCTAAAATAGGGGGTGGAAGTTTCTTAAACACGTGATAACCGACATCCACGCAGGCGGAGCCGCGGGCGACCGCTAGTAATATTATATTTCTTGCATAATATTGGAAGTTAAAATTATTAGAAGCTGGTTTTTTTTATTGAATCAGACCGTTTATAATAAATTCGTTTAACGTATGATAATATGATAGTTTTTAGAGGATTTGTAAGTTTCCTACGTGTTTCATACATGTTGGATAATTACGAGAAGAACTTGAAAATGTGTTTTTTTGTTTGTTGAGATAATTTACCGATTTTGGTGTCAAATGAAAGAGGAGAGGAGATAACTAAGAATAAGAATGGTGAAAATGTCGTCCGAAAGTCGTTTATTTAACAATACTTGTATTGCCATGTAACCCTCCCATCTTTTGAACAAAAATATTCAGCGAACTCTTCTCTCACTAGTTCAGCTGGAGTTGGTAAACTGTAGAACTGTACAGATGACCGAATTTCTGGCGGTTGTATTATTTCGGAATCTGCACTTTGATTTATGTTATTTGAATAGCGCAATTCTAAATTTCTATAAGTCTCACAATTCCTTCTTAAATAGTTATGAAGATAAGTCGTAGCTAACACTATCTTTTCCACATTTTTCGGCTGAAGATGAAAAGGCTTTCGAAGGCAGCGAAATACTGCACTTAAAATGCCGAACGTACTTTCTACTATTCGGCGAGCCCTGCTCAACCTATAGTTAAAAATTCGCACCTTTGATCCTTTTTGACTTTTTATCTAGGAATGGCTTCATTAAATTTTCTGAAATAGGAAAGGCATTGTCACCTATAAAAACATATGGTGTCAGACAATTTCTTCCAGGTAACACACTTTCTTTTGGGATTCCTCGTAGATTCATGGAATTCAAAATAGTATTTCCAAATACACCACCGTCAGAAATACGACCTTGGCACCCAATATCGCAGTACATAAAATTGTAATTCGCATCCACTACAGCCATTAGGACAATACTGTGAACTCCCTTGTAGTTAAAGTATGTGCTCCCACTGTTATTTGGAGCACGCATATTTATATGTTTCCCATCTATTGCACCCAGACAGTGGGGAAAATTCCACAACAGTTCAAAATCTCTTGCAATGTTGAGCCATCCTTCTTCCGTGCTTGGCACCTGTAAAATAAAAAATTGTAAATATATTGATTACGAGCTTCAACCCGCGACTTTACTCGCGTAACCTAAGTCAGTTTATACAATATTGCTTTTAAATTACAGCCTACTAGTTTTCCGCCCGCGGCTTCGCCCGCGTCGAGTTCGGTTATATCGCGTTTCCAAGAGAACTCTTCTAAAGTCCGGGATAAAAACTATCCTATGTTCTTTCTCAAGGTCAACTCTATCTCTGTACCAAATTTCATTAAAATCAGTTCAGTGGTTTAGACGTGAAAGCGTAACAGACAGACAGACAAGAGTTACTTTCGCATTTATAATATTAGTAGGGATGTGTTATTCTATTGTATGCTGTAAAGTTCCATCAAATTCAGTTTAGTATTTTTGGGTGAAAATGAAACAAACATTCATATATACATCCTCACAAATTTTCTCAATCCTCCCAAACTTTCACAAAATCCTCACAAACTTTTATAATATTGAAAGGATGTGTTTCAGATAAATTCACAAACATCTGAGTCAGGGATGGACAGTTCCATTGATAGTGAAGGACCTCGTAAAAAGCGCCTCAAACCAAATGATGCCGCTATAGAAAAAACGTTGGAGATGGTTGATTCTTTGATTCGCAATAGAAAAGATGTTGATGAGTATGCATTATTTGGAGAACAAATAGCATTTAAATTGAGGTCACTAAAAACAGACTACGCGCGGATTACCGTGCAACATCATATAAATAACATAATTTACGAAGCTCAACTTGGTAAATATGACTATCCAGAAACTCAAAATCAAGGTTACTTCACCACACTATATTCTACAGATGTACAATCTTCAAATCAATCCAACCTTCCATCCACTTCTCAAAACGCAAGAGATTCAATTGGAAATAACTTTTCGCCGGATAATACAACAGTACAGTCATTGGATAATTTCGAAGATCTCTCATCTGACATGCATGAAAATTAAACAATGTTTTTATATGGTTACTGTTTTTCTGAAAGATTTTTAATAAACCTGAAATACTATGTATATTTTTTATTTTCTCTAGCTTGTGTTAGAGATACATGACTGAAGGTAGTACTATTATTTATTCTGTGACTGAAGCCGAGTATCTTCTTCAGATCTCTATTCATTGTAATAAAAACTTGTCCAAGAATACTTACTTTTATGTAATCCCTGAGAGAACATATAAGCGCATTACATACTTCTGGAACTACACAAGAAATACTTTGTTGTGAAACTTTAAACGTTAACACTAGACTTTGATATGAATCACCACTGGCCAGAAATCGGAGTGTTATAAGTAACCGATTTTTAGGTGAAATTGATTGTCTGTAATTGGTATCCAATTTTGCAATTGAAGGAGCCACCATATTTAAGAGATTTCAATATCACTGTTACTCATTCGAAAAGCATCCATTATAATGTACTTAAAATTCATTATTATATCAATGTGACATCATCACGAGGTGTACAAAGTATTGTATTTAAGATACAACCTGTAATCATTCCTTTTAAATGATTTAATTAGTTTTTTTTTTATATAATCCATCTATGATAACTTTTTATAGTCTTTTGTAATCTTATTGTATACATTGGCTACTAGAAAATAAATAGTACAGATGTGGCCGCCGATGGGGGAGGGTCCATACAATTTTGCCCATTGTCCTTTAAGTTTAGTACCTAGTTATCCTTTAGCCAATAATCTGTCAATTGGAGAACTCGAGGAAACATTGCAACCTGAAAGCTCCCCCGAAGTTAATAAAACTGACGTCAACATGTCTGTTGATATCACACTAACTGATAGTTCCCAAGATGAACATCCCAATTTTAGAACTGAATTAACACGACATACATTAGAATTTGAACCAAGTAATTCAGACGAACCTTCCACATCACACAATGGAAGAAAAAAGAACCAGAAAACGTGCAATTAATGAAGACCAGTGGTCTAGCAAAAAAAAAATACTTAAAAATGCTGGTCAGGCTTACGAAGGTTGTCATAATAAGAATAAGTATCCACAAAAGGTCATGGGTCCTGTGTGTTCATGTAAAATGAACTGTGGCAGCAAATTTACTTCTTCAGAGGGGCAAGACTTATTTGATAAATTTTATAAGCTTTCTGATCGAGAACGCCAATGGATGTATATTATTAAACATACTAAAACCGAAAATATCAAACGAATGACTCTAGAACGGAAAAATAATCGCACACAGACTATAAAATATTTTTTTTCCTTAAATAATGTAGAAATTCTTGTTTGTAAGAAATTTTTCCTAAACACTTTAAAAGTTAATGAACAAATGGTATATACAGCAATAGAACAATTTAAATTAGACGAGGTATTACAGACTTAAGAGGTAAGCACACCAATAGACCTCGAAAAATGAGCTCCAGCACGGAATCGAGTATTGAGAAGCATATTTCATTATTTCCTAAAGTAGAGTCTCATTATACAAGAAAAAGGTCAAAAGACAATATTTGTCACAAGACCTTAACATATATTATCAAAAATGTATCGTTTGTACACTGAGTGGTTTCCACAGCAAAATTATGTTGAAGTTACGATGGCGACAAAACGTCAATATGAAAACCATTTTTAACACAAAATTTAACTACTAATTTTTAAGCCTAAAAAAGATCAATGCTTTACATGTTTTGTATATGAGCAAGCCAGTCTATCAGAGAAAGAGTCTTTAGATGAAAGCTATAGACGTCATTTAAGTAGAAAAGAGAGAATTCGGCAAATTAAACATGAAGAAAAAATGACAATTGACAAAAACGGTAGCACAATTGCTATCTTCGACCTGCAAAAAGTGTTAAGACAATCCACTGTAGGCATTTTTCATTACAAACGCAAGTACCCTGTCTACAATTTTACTATTTTTGACGCTCTGCGTAAAAAAACGTATTACTACGTGTGGCATTACCAAATCGCAAAACGAGGCTGCATAGAAATTGGGAGTTGTTTGTTGCAATTCTTGAAGAGTGAACAGGAGCGAGGTGTTAACAAGATCTATTTTTATTCGGATGGTTGCTATGGCCAAAATAAGAACAGGTACATTTTTGCCTTATATGCGTATGCAGCAAAATCTTTAAATTTGTCTATAACGCACAGATTTTTCGAGACTGGACATAGCCAGAACGAGGGAGACTCGATGCATGCCTGTATTGAGAGGAACATGAGAAATAAGTCTATTTACACACCTGATCAAATATATAATATAATTCTAAACTCGAAAGTCTCGGGAGAAAAATATACTATGAAAGAATTGGAGCAAACAGATATATTAGACATAAAAAAATTAGTAAACCCTTTGAATTGGCGTCGCGATATAGATGGGAATACGATACGCTGGTCTGATGTAATGGAAATTCATGTATCCTGATCAAATATATAATATAATTCTAAACTACAAAGTCTCGGGAGAAAAATATACTATGAAAGAATTGGAGCAAACAGATATATTAGACAAAAAAATTTGTAAACCCTTTGAATTGGCGTCGCGATATAGATGGGAATACGATACGCTGGTCTGATGTAATGGAAATTCATGTATTATCATCCCCAACAGGACAAGATTTTCTTTAAATAGGTATGATTTTGATGAGGCATATTCTGAATTAAATATTTCAAATTCATTTCAAACCAAACGACGTGGGCGAAAACCTAAGGGCCAGGCCACAACAGTGCGTTGCGGCGTCGCATCGCAAAAATCAACGACGCCGCACAACGCATCGTGGAAATTTCCGATGC
Source organism: Mythimna impura (assembly GCA_905147345.3). Lineage (NCBI taxonomy): Eukaryota > Metazoa > Arthropoda > Insecta > Lepidoptera > Noctuidae > Mythimna > Mythimna impura. Next base: position 33,254,263 of record LR990341.1, read on the forward strand.
GCTGCCGCAACGTACAAATCTGCGATGCGACAACGCTTTGCCGTTTAGTCGGTGTCCATACTTTGAACGACCTGCACGTGTTTTTTAAGCGATATGGCGCAGTACGATGTCGACCACCTGATATCTTTAATTTACGAACGTCCCGTCCTTTGGGACAAAACTATATCACAATTCAAAGACAAATTTTTAAAAACAGAAGCATGGAGGGAAGTGTGTACAAGTTTATATTCAAATTTTGAGGAGTTAAATAGTGTTGAAAAAACAAAACTCGGTAAGTACTTATAAACATTTATATTTTTGTTAACTGCCAACTAAGACCTCCAATGTTACTATTAAAATAATTACAAAATTCGTTTCTGATTATGTTAGCTCCTGTTCTACTTTCATGTGTTGTTTCGTGTAAAATTTGCAAAGAATCGTCAATAATCATTTCTTCAAACGTTTGTGCGCCATCTCGATTCAATACAAAGTTGTGTAATACACAGCATGCTTTTATAATGTCTATTGTGAAATCGTAAGAAACATTAATGGGTCGATGAAATATGCGCCATTTATTTGCGAGTATGCCAAAAGCGCTCTCAACATATCGTCTGGCTCGGCTCAAACGATAATTAAAAACTCGTTTTTCTATCGATAAAAACTTCCCAGAATATGGGCGCATTATATTATTTGTCAGTGGTAATCCTTCATCCGCCACGAAGACAAAAGGAATTTCTTTTTGAAAGCCAGGTAACGGTTTTGGCGGAGGTATAGATAATTGACCTTTTTTTAATAAGTCGTATAGATTTGAGTTCTGAAAAACAGTGGAGTCACATTCCTTACCATATGCACCTATATCGACATATATAAATTTGTAATTCGTATCAACAAGTGCTAATAGAACAATGGAATTATAATTTTTATAATTGAAAAATAGGGATCCACTGTGATCCGGGCTCAATATACGAATGTGTTTTCCATCTAGCGCTCCTATACAATTAGGAAAGTTGGTCTTTTTTTCATACTCTTGAGCAATTTGTTCCATCAGCTCTGTTGTAATTTTTGGTAATTCCAACCTTTTAAGAATGTTCCATACAATACGACAAACAAATTTTATTATTCCTGTTATTGTAGATTTTCCACGATAATATGTGAAATGCATATCTTTAAAAGTATTTCCCGTCGCCAGGTACCTGAAAGAAAACAAAATAAATCATTATTCGTCATATTTTTTTAGGTAACGATGTCATAAAGAAATGGAGAGGAATCAAGGATAATTTTACAAAATACGAAAAAAAATTAAACGAGCAATGTAAATCCGGAGCTGGGGCCAAAAAAATTAAACAATATCATCTATACGACCAGCTCCTATTTCTGAAAAAGAATTCTCAAAATAAAACAACATCAAGTCTTGACGATGAAGAAATAAGACCAAGCACCTCAACCCAACAAAGCCAGCAATCTGTCATGCCACGTTACCAGCCTGCATCGCGTAAAAGAAAAATTGACGAAGACGAATTTGAGAAGAATATTATAGCTGCTTTAAAAACACCTGAAAGTAGACATTTATCTTTTTTTAAAGGAATTTTGCCATCATTGGAAAAATTGAATGATAATCAAACAATAATTTTCCAAAGTCGTGTCCTACAGATATTAAGTGATTTACACCAACCATCATACTATCCCAGCCACTATCAAACTTCACAAACATCCGTCCAAGCAAACTATCAAACATCTCAAACAACTGTTCAGACTGGCTATCAAACAGCTCAAATGTCTATGCAGAGTGGCTACCAATCAGCTCAAATGCCTATGCAGAGTGGCTATCAAACATCCATTCAACGCAGTGCCTTCCAAAGCGGATGCGAAACATCACCGGCACCTATGCAATCGTCTCCACAAACGCCAAGGAATGATGATGTAAATGAGCCAGAACAAATTCATTTCGATGAGGAACTAACAAATTTGACGAATGACACACAATCGGAATACGAGTTTTGAATAACACTAAATTATGAAAATGATTAAACAGTATGATTATAGTAAAAATAGTTTATTTTTTTCTTACCTTACAGTTAATCCCAGCATCTCCAGAGGTTCGATGGGTTTTCTAAATATGTATTTCTTTTGTAAATGAGGCTTTATCAAACTAAGAAGTTCTTCAAAACTTACTACACTCATCCTAAAGTAATCGAAAAATTTAACCTCGTCCACTTTTAGCGCCTCATATTTCCTTTTGAAGTGGTTTCCATCTTTATTCATAATTGTCAGTAATGGGTGCACCCAGTACTTTCTTTTCTGTTTCTTTTTCTTAATACGCCTTAACGCAAGCAGAAGTAGAACACGCGCAGTGCGGTCCATGTCTCACTAGAAACTGAACTGACGGTTAGCGTCTTGTCGTACGATGTCGTATCCGATGAAATTTTTGCGTTGCGACATCGCATCGCATAGCTGTGCAATGTTGTTTTTGCGATGCGACGCCGCAACGCACTGTTGTGGCCTGGCCCTAAGACAGATGCTCTGATAGAAGATACTGTATTGGCACGTGCTTATCATAAACCTCTTCGTATAAGCAAGGCGTTGCTTATAGATTTATTGTCTTTGTGCAATAGTGGAGCGATTCCACCAGGGGGGGGGGGGGGGACAGAGCCTATTAACCCTTTCGCTCGCAACGAAAAGCCGGCTCAACGTTCACTTTAAAAAAATGTTGATAAAAAATTAGTTACTTTTTAAAAGTTTTTATTTAATGCCTACAACGAATAACTAAACGCAATTGTAAAAAGAAAAAGTTTGACATTTTTGAACGGATTACAAGTTATTTTATTCTATAAAAAATATTTTTGAGACTTTTTTCGGATAGTGGACACCGGTATTTTATTTTTAGAAAGCTATTTTAGTATTATGATTATAAATAACTTCATTGTATTGACTAACTTACGAGAACAGAGTTCATAAATTGATACGGTGAACATTCTCAACGTTGCGACGTAATCAGTAAAGTACTTTGTAATATGTATGTTGAGCATGTTCAACATTGCGGCTTTGCTAATGATTTATTGAGCTTGTATTTGTATTAACATTTTAATTTATATATTGGTGTTTGTCATGCTATGGGTGTGGTTTGCATATTTTTTTTTTTTTTGCTTGCTTCAGACTAAGCCAATATGGCAAAAAACGCGCAATATTATGGCACTAGTTCCTCCAGAGAATGCTCCATCAGATAGTAGCAGTACTGACGATGAAGTTATATTTAAAGACAGGGCGAAAGAACGTGAAAACTCTTACTCTAGCTCCGAACCCAGGTCATACCCTTCATCACTTAATGACTTGGACCTTGATAGTTCTAGAAATGAGTCCCCCACGCCAATCTTATCCGATGAAAAAACTGTTCCATTGGCACCCGTCATGAATAACATATTCCCTCCTCTCGTCTATTTTATCACCTCAAGTTTCATTTGTCTTATACCCACAAGTTTCCACAAATACATCTCCAGCGACACGTTCCAAGAGGCGAGCGAATACAACACCTAAAATTGTTGCTAAAAAAATAAAAAAAAATGTGAGAAAAGCGTTGTTATTCAAATGGAAAACTGGTAAATTTAGACATGCTGCACATATCGAACCCACTGTACTTGATGTTCCGATTGATTCAAGTACGATGTCCCATTTAGACCACTTTTTTTTCAGAAGATGTTATTTTTTTGATTACAGATCATACAAACTTATATTCAGTACAAAATGATGATGCCAAATGCGCAAATGTCTCTAATGATAATTTACGAGACTTTTTAGCCATTACTCTTATGATGGGCGTAGTACAAATGCCATCCTTTAAGGATTATTGAAGTCGCGAATTAAGATATTCCCCGATCGCAGATATCATGCCGGTCAAAATGTACCAAAAAAATCAGAAAATATCTTCATTTTGTGGACAACTTGGTCATGAATGATGATCACTATTTTAAACTTCGGCTAAAAAGTGGACAATTCCAAGCAGCACATACAAACTCCTATTTCTTCAAGACCTGATTCAGTCAGGTATGACAACACGGGACACTGGCCTATATTTTTATCCTATGGGCGTTGCAAATTCAGTAAAACCAATTCATACGCTGTTTCAACCACAAAACTCTGGAATATGCTTCCCCTTGACATCTAAAAAGCTGAAAGTAAATTTTCCTTCAAACGTAAAATTCGCAACTACTACTTGAAGTCCTCTCAACCTTAGTTCGGTCTTCGTCACAAAATTCTCTTAATGATTTGATATTTTTCATAGTATTTATTAGTTTATAATTTTAGCATATATATGTATGTATTTTATTATTATAAATAACTCTTGTTTTCTGTTTGAAGTACCTATGTGTTATTTGTTTATTGTGCAAACCTACCACAGTTTTGTCTTTTTAACCCAAAGGTTGAGTAGTAGAGAATGCTTTGTTGCATTAAGTCCGTTTATGTACCACTACTGTACATGAAGTTTAAATAAATAAATAAAACGGGTTATACAAATGTGAATTGTACAAAATTGTAATTTACGGCTTTGTTTTGTATCTAAAAGGAACTGTTTTATAACTATCATGTATTACATTATGTACCTTTTAGGTGATTTATCGTTCATTTTTATAATATTCATGACTGATTGTCCTTTTTATCTCTTTTTCAATTATATTTTTTATAATTAATACATGATAATTGTGAATAAGTGTTTAATTTATAAAAGTCTCAAAAACCTACATATATCGCAACGTTGAAAATACTCAACGTTCATTTTACCACATAATTTTCTCAATACATCGCAACGTTGAGTATTTTTGACGTATGTTTTTCCAAAATTTACACAAACTAGATTTATTTTTTTATTTTTTTGTACATGTATACACTATTTAGATACAAATAAACAAAAAATAAACACAAAAATACAGATTTTGTTTCCTTGCGAACTAAAGGGTTAAATGAAATTTCTAAAAGATGGTAGCTCTATCTGTTATTTGGTTCTGTAACGAAAATTATGCTGTTGATCCCCGCATTAACGCCGGCGTTCACGCGCCATTGTCTTACTATTGTGTCTCTAATTACGCACTCAAAAGGTTACCACTTTCGCTGCCAAGAACCCGGGAGCCGGGTCGTACAATAATTCGTTCGTGTGCCGACAACCCGCCTCCCGGGGCGTCCTTATAAGTAGGTATTGTTGACTCGTCGTCATGCCGAGAACCCGGCTAGCGAGTCCCAAATACAAGTGTGCTTTAAGGGTTGTCGACTTTTTTTCAATGAAACATCTGTTTTAATAAAATATCCATAGAAATATTAATTCCAGTAAGTTAATTGGTAAATAAACAGAAATCGTGTAACGTTACGTGTTAAATGTAAGTTGTTATAGACGCCATCTACTGAGGTTTATTTGAACTAAGATTTACTTTTTCCTAACGAAAACTCATGTCAATACTATTAAGATAGCAATGATGATATTATTTTTACGTACATAATAATCTTTAATTATTGACAAAACACTAAAAAGTCTCGGTTTATAGTCTATAACAACACATTTAACATGTAATGTTATACGTGTTAAATGTAAGAACTAAGACTTATTTGTTCCTAACGAAATGATATTATAAATATTATTTTTATCTTTAATTATTGACAAAACACTAAAAACTATTACTTAGAGCATTATCATAATAATACTAAATCAAATTCCGGATGTTTTATGAACGCAATGAATGAGAATATCAGTGCAAACATTTATGAAATGGTAACATTCTTAGTTCATGAATGGGATTGAACATTTGACGCACTTAAATGTAATATTTGAATGAATTAAAACCTCTTTTTTAATATTCGTAAACCTTGTTAATATATATTTTGTGAGAACTTCCCAAGCAATTCTTATTTTATTAAGTTCCAGAAAACAACTTTCCGGATACGTTATTTTTTAAATATTGGCACACTCCAATTTCGATAGAACGACGTCTTTGTGTGTACGTTGTTATAATTATTTTACCGACATAATTACAATAAATAAAAAAATATAAAAAGTACTAGCCCATCGGTAATGAAATAAGTGTATTATAAAATATAAAAGTGTAGAAACGTACGACATCAAAACTTGATTATTTTTACTGAATGTTGGTACAGTCAAAACTATCTCTGTGGTCAAAACTTACGAGTTTTTATAGTTAAATATGGATTCTTTTGTGTCCGAGTCCGACTTACACTTGGCTGGTTTTTAACTTTTATAATTGCTCATGGAGTCCAACAAGCAAGAAACTCCATGAATACTCATTTAAATCTCAAACTTTGTATTGCCAAGATTATTTGATATTCAAAGAATCTTGGTTCAGGTTTCTTATCTTTATTCAATAAAAAAAAAAAAAACAATCAATAGTCTATGTTTGTGTGAATGTCTTCTTTACAAAATTTATTTATTCATATTTCACACAATGTATGTGCAAAGGTGGTGCAGGCTTACCTATTTCAACCTCAACTGAATAAAGTTATTTTATTATTTTTCAGGAATAGAATCCATTGAAGCTTTAAGCACATCAACCTTAGCTTCAACATCAAATACTGAAACCACAAACAGTAAACCAGCCCATGCTTCACCACACGTTGAGGCTATGATCAGCAAGCCGCCTCTAGCTTCCACATCTAATGCGACACAGTCTACCAATTTGATTTCAGGTTCGTAGGAGTTAATCTCTACTATCATAATCAAGTTCCAATCATTATTATTTTATTTATATTTATAGTTAATTAAAATGGTACACTTAAATTAATTAATATAGAATTGTGATTATTAACATGGAACAGTTGTTATGGAGTTGATATGGTCATCACGCGTGACCAGCTGGACCGATTTCGCTAATTCTTTTTTGTTGTTTGTTATTGTGAGGAGAAGGTCCTTATGGAAAAAAATGAGAAATTTGGGTAGTGTAGGGTAGAGTAGAGTTGGGTAGAGTTAGACGTGAGGCATAAATATTGGAACAGGTATGTGGATTAGGTAGTTTTCGATGCGAGTCCGTACCTAATCCAAAGCATCGGGGATTAGGTATGGCACACAATATTCGTACACAGTCTACACAGAAGATATTCTGCACCTTAAAACGTGGATGTTAAGTTTGAAGTTTAATTAGCACTGCCGCTAGCGACATCTATGTGAGATTACACTGGACTAGTTAGTGCTCTAGCGATATAATAATAATCTTTCTTTTATTTTATTTTTTTTCTCAACATTATTCTTTTTTTTTCTCTTATTATTTAGTTAAGTATACCAAATTTTTGAAGGCAGTTAAACACATGTACGTAATTAGTGAAAATACATAATTGTTGTAAACCACGGGGATCGGAACTGTCACTCCTACATACAGGTTATACTGTAACCTAGTTAGGAGATCAGAACTGCACCCACTACAATTGTAGCAAATTTGTAATTTTACCAAATAAAAATCAAATACCCATGTACTGCAATATTTGTAAATGATCAATAAAGATTATTATTATAAGTCGTCACGAATATACGTCGTTGATATGTGGCGCTATTGTAAATACTTTCGAAGAAAAATAACAAAACTTTCACGTCTTTTGAAAATAAATGTGTAAAAATCAGACTCACGTAATAATATGGGTAAAATGCATGTTAATCTAGTAATGCTGAGGTTTCTAGGTACCTGTTTTAATGTTAACCCATTTTTCGGTAATAAAGACAAAAAAAAAAGTCGTTTGAGTAATTCTACAATGAACTTTAACCTTGACCTAACTTTCGTGCAAGTGCATCATGCTTACGTGACCATTGATAGAATTGCATTATTTATTAAGTTCCATTGGTTTAGCTTGTTTACGTATTACGTCTTTTGTGTGAATCTACACAAGATGACAGTCCTAAGCCTGTAAGAATGTCTAATAGACGACACTTTGATTATATAATCAATGAGACGACATTTTAAGATTCTGTGCTGTACCATTATTAACACATTGTGCAGGCTGCGTACTCTTTAAGTATGAAGGGTAATTTTGATCACTATATAAGAATAGACGTTAAAAACCAGAGTATTCACGATTGCTTTAAGTACCGTTAGCTTATTAAAAAAAACAAAATTAAAAAAACATAATTAATCCATTGTTCTACAATATATCAGAAACGGAACGTCCATACTCCATGCCCAATATTTCTTACCTAATCCACATACGCTACGTAATATCGGTACAATATTTGTAACAGGCCAGCGGCTATATTGAAATGGATTAGGTATTTTTATATACTAGGATTAGGTGGAATAGGTATCGTTTTTACCTAATACGACCCATGTCTAGGTAGAGTAAGGTAGAGTAGAGTAGGGTAGAGTAGTGTAGAGTAGGGTAGGATAGAGTAGGGTAAGGTAGGGTATAGTAGGGTGGAGTAGGGAAGAGTGGGGTGTGCGTATGCGCAGCGGAATGTTGTTGAATTTAAAGATTTTAATTATGCAGATATTTAGTGTATGACGTCGTATAATTGTGTATGGTAAAAAAAAATTTGTGCACGCAACCATTGTGGAGAAATTCACCAAAAACTGATTCCGCTGGGCGAACGTTGTCCTGGCGGAACTTTTTTTAATCCATAGACTTTAGAAGAAAAGAGATGTGTCCAAAAATTAGTGTGTATTTGTGTGTAATTGTGTATGTATGAATAAAACTAGTGCATGCATAAACTTCGGAGAAATTCAAGTTTCCGCTACGCGAACGTTTGGCCATTAGCTAGTTTTCATATAAAGCGCTTACATAGAGAGCTGTAGATTTTTACATAAGTACGTTGTTTTGAATTTGTTTATATTTGTTTAAAAAACAGATTTATAAAAAATCTTAGGGCTTAAAAGATAAAAATATAAACGTAAAATACGCTTATTAGGTCTTAGTTCTTAAAGTATGCACTTTGGGGTCTAGATTTTCACGTTTATACAAACCATGTAAGTGTCTGCAACATGTTGCCAAGTATCAATGATGTTCCGTTACTAACTAAAGAGTTATAGGACAAATTTACCATGAACAGATCACTGTTTACAAAGCAGTCAAATATCACGACGTTCTGAAGGAATTGCATGGTAATATGTATGTCAACAATTAGTGTATTCATTCAACTATTCTTATGCAAAATTTCATGTCATTAAATTCAGTAATTAAAGAAAAACAATTATAATACTGACGAAGCATCGAAAACCTACATAAGCCGACCAAGTTCGGATGGCTACAAAAAAGCGGCCGTGCAATATATTTAGGTAACATCCCAAAATTTACAGTATAATACCGGTATTGAATTGGTTTAGATGATAACACAATTGTTGTTTCGATATAATTTATAGGTCATTTATTTTTGTACACCTACTTTTTTTAATGTATTTAACTATGACAGAAAGTAGGTACTATTTACGTAGGTACTTTATTTAAGTATGCGCTTGAGACTTGAGATATAATCTAAATATATTATTTAAGACAAATAAAATTCATACAGCTAATTTCTATTGAAGATTTCACGGATCAGGATTCTAACTATAGACACCTTAGGGAAATTAAATATTTACCACATGTAAGTATGTACTACTGTTTAGGTAAATATTTATCATATTGTAGCTTATTACACTATTTAACCAGAAGACTAGGCATGCACGAGCGTTCCCCTTTAGATATTTAAATAGAGAAGTACTTGTTAATTGAAGATTTGTTTTTATCGTAGATAGTGGCGTTAGGTACTCCCTTTCTTCACCTAAAATTGTTTGTCCGAAAATCATTATCCATAACACATTTGCTATAAACATCAATAACCATAATGTTCAAAATCCCGAAATTTTATTTAACATAATTATCTTTAGTTCTAAAAGTATTTTGTCATAATATCGAGTACTATAATAATTGAATCTCCTAATTTTACATGACCTAAAGTCATATGTCCTAAGTTTTGAGTTGAATAATGTGTATATTATTCCGAATGTTCATTTATAATATTTATTTAGTCTTAAATCATTTGCTAAAAATTAGATTTAAGTGACAGAAACGAATCATCATGACAAAACATCCTGACGGTCCCTTGTCAATACATTTATGAAAACATTATGTATGTTCGGAAAAATATTCATCTTTTTACTAAGATAAGTGACAGGCACAATTTTAATACTAGGAACAGGAACAAATTAGCGCCCGTTCTCAATAATCTACCGAAGTTCATAGATAGGTAGCTATCTCCGATAAACAGTAGGATTCTATCTATCCATAGTCTGCGTTTCACAATCAAAGATAGGTGCTATCTATCTTCAACCAACGACAGATAGCTTTTTCCCTCTCATCTATCCAAGCCTGTCCAAACGTTTCGTTCTATTCTAACCACTAAAAAATGTCACGATCAAAATGAAATATTTTTTATCTATTTATCATTAATAAACGTACTCAACTCGTTATCAGCATAAATGTAATTTAAAAAAATGAAAAATGAAAACATTTTATCGATTTTATTCGCTTTATTTATCGTCTTTTTAGTAAAACTGAAACCTAAAACGAAACGTTTTGACAATGACAGACTATCGGCGCCGACGCGCATGCCACCTACATATTCGCGCTCTTTTCGGTATCTTGAGTGTATAGTTCCTTCGTTTACGGTGTATATTGTACAGGTTTACGTTTTTAAAACTCCTAAAAGTGAAATAAAATGAACTCTGTAAGTATAATGTATTGTTGATATTTATTTAGCTATATAGTTTAACGCGTTCCGGCCTTCATAGATTTTTTTTTTTTCAGTCAGTGAAAGCAGCACCCATGACAAAAGATGAGACGATGCTACTTGTACAACTTGTAGCGGCAAATACTGTTATAAATAACAAAGCCACGAATGCCACCAATAACAAACTGAAAGATCAGGCTTGGCAAACGTTAGCAAGTAGCTTCAATTCATCTATATCAAGTTTCCCACGAACTCCAGCACAGCTTCGTTTGAAAAGGGAGAACCTAAAGAAGTCTGCTCGCAAACGCTGTGCAAATATGAGGAGTAGCCTTAATAAGGTAAGTTAAGATTATCAGTGAATGGTTCGCGACTATACCACTAACATTTTTAATTAAAGTAATTTTGTTCTTTTTTGCAGACCGGAGGAGGCAAAGACTATTTTCCACCTGATGAAGTCTTGGATAAAGTGGCTTCACTGTTAGGCAGCACATGCCAAGGTTTTTCGGTGGAATTTGGTGGAGATGCCTCTTTCCAAAATCAATCTTTATTGGTTATGGGTGAATCATCGAATGTTGAGGTTGAGGAACATAATATTAGTTTAATAAGTAGGAATGAACAAACTGGTGATGGTATTTGTGGTGGTACTGATGAGGGGGAGGTATTGAATGAAATTCAAATCCTTGGGACACCTCCCTCAAAACAGAATAACTTTTTTTTTAGTAGAGCTAGCGGAAGTGGTACATTAGGTGGGTGGCTATAATTTTTCATTATTTATGTTTTATGGGTACTGCTTTTTCTTAGATTATAACTAAAGTAATAACTTTAGTTATAACTAAAGAGAGAGATTATAACTAAAGTAATAACTTTAGTTATAATCTAATTTGGTTTGCAGTTACTTATAATTACCGTTTATAGTAGAATATGAAATTCTTGTAGATAAACATAATATATGTAACTGTTACAGAAATTTAACTAACAAGTTTACTAAAACTTAGTTTTCCTAATTATGCAATTAGTTTAATAACCTCTTAATGTAAATTAGTATTGGTGCATATTACCATGAAATAGTAGGAATATTTAGTAACTCTGTTTATTTTACAGCAAAGCGGAAACATAAAACGCAAGAAGAGCTCTCTAGATCCCGGATAAATAGGGAAAATGCTTTAGCAGAGTACCTGATCTCTAAAAAGAAAAGGCTGGACAGAGAAGATGAAGAAAAGGAGTTGGTGATAGCTAAACTTAAGTTAGAATTAGAAAATGCTAGGTTAGAAAATGAACGGTTAAAAAAATTAATTAATTAAAATGAATTAAATTTGCATGTTAAATTAAGTGAAATATAAGATAGGAAATAGAATTAAACTTAGTGTTTGTTTGCATTTTAAATTAGGTGTATTTGTTGTAGTGATATAAAATAGGTAATAGAATTAAACTTAGTGTTTGTTTGCATGTTAAATTAGGTGTAATTGTTGTAGTGATATAAAATAGGTAATAAAATTAAACTTCGTGTTTGTTTGCATGTTAAATTAGGTGTAATTGTTGTAGTGATATAAAATAAGTAATAGAATTAAACTTAGGGTTTATTTGCATGTTAAATTTGGTGTAATTAGTGTAGTGATATAAAATAAAAAGGCATAAAAAAATTTAATGTGTTTTATTCATGTTTGAAAGTAATTATTTATTAGTAATAGCCGTTCTGATGTGAATTGTGGAGGAGAATTTTCATGAGAAATTATATCATTTTCCTGAGACATGTCTGGAACTGGTACTTCTGGTTCTATTTCTTCCAAATTCATATTTCTGGCAATATTATGCAACACTGCAGTTGCTATGATAACTGCTTGCATATTCATTAATTTTAGCCTACTTTTTAATGACAGTATAGGGAATCTTCTCTTCCAAACTCCAATGCATCTGTAATAAATTAGTACCTGTAATTAATAATGTTATCTTATATAACTTTACACTACTTGTACTAAACACAAACAATTAACCTTTCTACAGTATTTCTTGTTTTTATATGTGCTTCATTATATCGTTGCTCAGATGGAGTACTCGGGTTGAGTAACGGTGTCAAGAGATAGGGCTTACAAGGATATCCGCTGTCACCAAGCAACCAGCGATTTCCAAGTACACCTTGTTCACAATCATCTATTAAGAATATTTAAATGCATTAGATTTTTATACATACAGTGGGACCAGCGTTACATTGACAATAATATAATCAATCAAATAACAAACTTTTTAAATCAGAATGGTTAAATATAGTTGCATCATGAGTGGATCCTGGCCATCGAGCAACAACATTTTGAAACACCAATGAGGCATTACACACAACTTGCACGTTGATCGAAAAGAAGCCTTTTCTGTTTCTGAATTCCTCTCCTATGTTGGAATCTGTAAAAAAAAATAGTTAAGTATGTGTAAGTGTACTAATATCCTATAGCTGAAGAGTTTGTGTACTGTACTATCATTTGTTACCGTGTTTGAAACCACAGAGGACATTTCACATAATATATTTTTGTACTATGTATATATAGAAATAAGAAAATATCTAGTGAGTACCTATAGAAAGTTACTTACTTGGTGATTGTATTAATATATGAGTGCCATCTATGGCTCCATGTACTCTAGGGAATCCAGCAATATAATAAAACTCCTGTTGTGAGTGATTCTGAAGTTTAACAAAATCTGGGTACAATCTTGCTAGGGCTCTAGACACATCAGAAACAATACGACTAGCCGATGCTATAGACACTCCAATGAAATCTGCAACAGACACCAGCATAGTACCCAATGCATAAACTCGTAGAGCCAGAAGTATCTGATGAAGAGGGGATATCCCATGATTCCTGTAAAAATGCGTGATATTAGGCACAGAAATATAAAAACCCATTTAAATTATTTATTAACCTTACCTACCTTTTAGATGTAACACAGTATGGTTGTATTAAATGAATTAACTGAGTCACAGCCACTTTATTTAGTCTAAATCTATAGGCAAATTCGTAGTCATTTAGTTTAGATAAATAATTCACACGTGGCTTATATTCCTTCTGTAACGGTATGTTATCGGTATCACTGTCACTCTCTTCATCATCACAATATATTATCCTTTGAAATAATTCCAAATCACTGTCATCACTGCTAAAATATTCCATTTTAAGACAAGAAAACAAACACTCGTACAACACAACAAATATTAATTTTCAAACGCTTAATCCCCGTTACCGGTCGATAATGACGGATACGCAGATGACGTTACTAGAGTTAGCTCCGCCTATCGGAGAGTAACTTCAAACTTATATTGAAATGCAGGTAAGGACGAATTGTATGAGCGGTCCTATCTCTAGTAGACTATCGAACCTCCCGACGATAGATTGACAGCTTGGGTAGGAAATGCTATCCGTCGGTAGGTTATAGGAAAGCAAGTAAGGACAAAAGGATAGATTTCTTTATCTTTAGTAGCTGCAACTGTAGATAGATAGGTTATTGAAAACGGGCGTAGATCAACCTCGGTTCAGATTGGCTAAGGTACATAGTTCTTTCATGGGGTACTGTGTAAAATTTTATAATAAAATACCAGTTGAGATTCTACAACTAAATGAGTCCAAATTTAAAGCATGCATTAAACGCACACTATGTAGACAAGCGTATTATAAACTGGAAGATTATATCCTTGATAAAAACGCTTGGCTAAATGCCGGTCCTGCTCCGCAGCCACAGCCACTTTTACCTTCAAATTAGTTTTTTTTTTTTATAATTTTGGAAGAGATACTGTTCTCCTTTTTGTATTGTTGTTTTCGAAATGTTTTTTTATTTTATTTTATTTGTTTATTTCATTAGAGCTTATGATAATTTATTACCTTTTGTATTTGGAAACAATAGCATTGTATAATGTAGAAGCACTTTGTTTTTCAAGTTTTGTGAATGTGAAGTACCATGGAGCATTTTTATTAGGTTACAACTTGTTTGTCATTACGAGCATGGCAGTTGAGAGTTTGTCATGCTCACTCTAATGTCTCGATGATGGTGGCAGGTGTTATTGGGTCATTCGGTTCCCTTCAAAATGGTTGAACTGAGTGGGGCTGATGCACGCGTCATGCTCGTGAACGGGTGCCGTCAGTTGAGACTGGTCATCTCTTAGCTGCCAATTACTTAATTTAATTTCTATTTTTTTTTAATTAGTTTTTATTTTATTCTTTTAATTATTATTACTTATCTACATTGTGCTCACATATTAGAAGCGACAAAAATATGTAACCAAGATTTATGTAACTCATAATATGATTTAAAAGAGTGTCCATGGAGTTTCTTGCACGTTCTTCTCCATTTTGACAATTCAAAAGTGCCTGTAATTGGTCTATTTGAAATAAACGTTTCTGATTTCTGATTTCTGAATCGCTGTAAATCCGACTCCACGCAGTCTTGTCTGCCCTACCCCTAGAGTGTAATTTAAAATCGCGTAGGCGCGGAGGGGCGAGGCGGCCCGCGAGTTGAGGAGCAGGTGGTTGTAACACCCGCCGCCGCGGCTGAGGTTGGGCGTTAAACCCATCTGCGACGATAAACTCGCGTGGGATCGCCGGAACCCCGCAGCGCCGGAGCCGTGACAGAAATCATGCCTGCTGCATGTTGCATGCTTGCTTGCATGCTGCGTGCTTGCTTGCATGCTGCGTGCTTGCTTGCATGCTGCGTGCTTGCTTGCATGCTGCATGCTTGCTTGCGTGCTGCATGCTTGCTTGCGTGCTGCATGCTTGTTTGCATGCTGCTGACTTATAACTTTTATAGAAAACATAGTTTTATGTCTTTTGTATATATATTATTGATTGTAATATTTATGAAAAACGGATTTAGGACATATTATATTTAGGGATTTCAATTTTATGGTATGTGATATTATGTGATTTTAAGTTCGGGTAAGTTATCATTCGGACAAATGATGATTAGGACAAAAAAAGTTATGGCACTTTAAATTATGGATAAAAAATTTAGGTGATACAATAGAGAACTTGGCGTTATTATTAAAAAAATATTTTTCATTCAAGAAATGCAATTGTTTTATTTTTTCCTAACGCTTGTGTACGCAACTGTACCATATTAATAAATACTATATTGGAAGGTTAAGAACGTTTCTTAGATATATGGCACGGCCGCATTTTGGTAGCCATCCGAACTCATTTGTTCCCAACGAGTAACACCCTCAAATGTCACACTGTTACTCGATGGGAATGTTTTTAAGAAAAAATTCCCAACCAGTCACACTGTTACTCGATGGGAACTTTTTATTACTAATTTCCCAACCAGTCACACTGTTACTCGATGGGAACTTCTTATTAGTAATTTCCCAACCAGTCACAATATTACAGTAGTTAATGAAAAGAAGAATTAAATCGGTTTTTACTTTAAAAACATTTATTCGTCATATTGCTGGTGATTCTCCTTTGAACGTTTTATTCTTAAATCTATACTAATATTATAAAGCTGAAGAGTTTGTTTGTTTGTTTGTTTGTTTGTTTGTTTGTTTGAACGCGCTAATCTCAGGAACCCGGGCGTCTCTTCTGCAAGAATCCGGCGCAGGAATCTCCAGCACTTGCCATGTTCGGTGAGAAACTGCGTCACGCGAAAGTGAGGACATCGTGATGTCTATCCAACCACACCTCAAAGACCCCTCTTTGACTTACCGCCGAGATTATGGCGTGCCCAAGTGGGGGTGTAGCTCTATGAAGTACTTTTAGATAATTATGTTCTTTTAAAAATTAAATTGTCGAAAAAAAAAAAATAACAGAAATTGACACAGGCAAAGTCGTAGGTAACAGCTATAATTTATAAAGCTGAGGAGGTTGTTTGCAAAAATAAATATGATGCCCAAAATAACTATTCCACGCGGACGAAGTCGCGGGCACAGCTAGTAATTAAATAAAATTACAATACCTAAATACATACATAGACTCACGCCTGTATCCCCGAAGGGGTAGGCAGAGGTGTAATATTACACCCACATCTCGCCATCTATATTTAAGTCCCACGTAATAAGGGGGGGGGAGGTACCTAAATACAATCAGCTTTATATAATATATCAGAGTAAATCATCACATTTTACAACAATTATCAGTTCTAATTTCTAATGTTAATTTGAACTTTAAACAATTTTCCAAATACATATAATTAGCCATAAGTATGTTGTGACAATTAAAATTATGTATAGCAAAATAAAGTTATGATAAGCCGGCAACATCAGTTATCGCGAGTGTGTAATGGCGGTTATTTTCCATGCACATTTAATGTAAAAATACTTTTGCATCCCTCTTCCCGCGGCCCCGGCGGCGGCGGCCACGTGTCGTAAGTGGGGGAGAGGGACGCAAAATGAATTAGTCAGAGCAGTGCAACGAAGCAAAGTGCACGTTGTCGACAATGTCAGAGCCCACCGCATCTAGTTCGTCCGGTCAAGTGCCATTAAATTTAATTAAAAGGAATGGTGGGACAATTTTGCTACGAAGTGGACATCAATTTTATGCTAGACGAAAGCATAGTAGCGGATTAATAGTGTGGGCGTGCACAAAACGAAACATTTGCAAAGGAATCTTGAGAATAAAAGTAAGTACCTATATAATAAAGTTTACTGATAAACCTATGGTTTGTTTGTTAATCAATACGTTTATTTGTGAATGAATGCTTTGCATTATTTTCATAAAACTATAGATTTGTTTTATTTCAAGCTACTTAAAGTCCTAAATACTTATTCGTTTTCATTTCTTCCAAGCATACGCTATTATTAAAAGCGGCTTAAAACATTTTTTCTTAAGGCTTTTAAAATTGCTTAAAACTTGTTTCAAAATGTATTATTAATAAAGCCGAGTTTACACTTATAAGACAACATTAGGCGCGCGACAAGTGACGTTTAACATGTATGCTAAGTAGTAGTAGATGCGTCATACACAAACGCGGCATAAACACTTAATCGATTTATTTGGAACTGTTATAAACACGTGTTTTAAAACAACTTGTTTTAATCATACGCAGGGTTAAACAATATGACGAATATTACTAATACGACAGCTTTGACTCCTGTTATTATTGTTGCTATTTTCTATTTATAGGATCAACGAATACTAGACGAGACTGCTCATAGCCATGCTCCAGACTTTGCGAAGAACGAAATTGATGAATCAATCCATAAATTAAAGACTGAATTGTACAAACCGGACTTTCCTAACATTCCACAAAAATACAATTCCATGATAGGCAACTTTAAAGATGCCAGTATAAATATTGTATCCAACATACCAAAATTTACTAGCGTTAAAAGTACACTGTATAGACAACGGAACAAAGAAGCTGGAGTTTCAAAGATGTTATTTAAAAACGCTCTTGAAGTCGAAGTGCCACCAAGATATAATAACTTTTTGTTAGCAGACTACTCAAATAAAACTAATAATACACGAATAATAGTATTTTCCTCGGTGGAAGCAAGGCAAATTACATGTGAATCAAAAGAATTTTATGGCGATGGCACATTCAGAAGCTGCCCTTCTCCATTCGTGCAATTGTATACAATTCATGTAGATACTGGTAGTACAATAAACCACACAAATATAACCCCTGTGATATATGCTTTAATGACCAACAAAACAATGCAGAGCTACTTAATTCTGTTTCAAATGATTAAGTCGCAGTTGCCGGATTGGAATCCAACAAAATTTAAACTTGATTATGAAAAGGCTGCAATGAATGCCATTATCAAAGTCTTTCCAACAGTCATAATAAAAGGTTGTTATTATCATTACAACAATGCCATTTTTAAAAAAGGAAAAAGCCTGAATATGACCTCACGAACGTCACAAGATTTGAAGGAGGTGCGAATAATTGAACTTAGTGCGATTCTTCCATTATTGCCCGAAAACGAGATAATTAATGGATGGGTTTACATAATTGCTAGATACGGAGATAGTGAAGGTACAGGCACAAAAAAATTCATTAACTACATGGAAAAACAGTGGCTCCGAGAGGAATATTTAAAAGTGTGGTGCGTTTTTGGTGACGCCCATCGCACAACAAATGCACTCGAATCTTGGCATAATAAACTAAATAAGACCATTGGAACAAAACACCCGAATATTATGCATTTCTTGCACACAATTGAAGAAGATTCTTCTCAGAATACTGTCAGAAATGTTCTGAAACAACAAGGCAAACCGTCAAAAAGAAAACGGGGTAAGAAATCTATATTAAGAGACGAGTTTATTCTGGAAGTGCAGCTGGAATTAACACAAGGTCTTATTTCAGTTGGCCATGCTTTGGAGATTTTACGACACTAGAATTAAGAACTGATACTTATTGTAAAATGTGGTGATTTACTGTGATACATACATATAGGTACAAACATAAGGTTGATTATATTTAGAAAATTGTTCTTTAAAGTTCAAATTAACATTAGAATTAATAACTGTTAATTGTTGTAAAATGTGATGATTTACTGTGATACATGCATATAGGTACAAACATAAGGCTGATTATATTTAGAAAATTCTTCTTTAAAGGTTCAAATGAATATTAGAAATAAGGACTATTAATTATTGTAAAATGTGATGATTTACTCTGTTATATTATATAAGGCCGATTGTGTTTAGATATTGTTACTATGACTAAAACATTAAAATGAGAATTACTAGCAATATGACGAATGTTAACGTTTAACGTCCGTAATTAAGTAACTGTATTTACCAATGTTGTTATTTTGTTGATTTTAATAAAAATTTAAAAAACCGATTTAATTCTTATTTTCATTAAGTTCTGTAACAGTGTGTTCCCATCGAGTAACAGTGTGACTGGTTGGGATTTTTTTCTGAAGAAATTCCCATCGAGTAACAGTGTGACTGGTAGTGTGACCGGTTGGGAATTTTTTCAGAAAAAAATCCCATCGAGTAACAGTGTGACATTTGAGGGTGTTACTCGTTGGGAACAAATGGCTTCGTCAGTATTATAATTGTTTTTCTTTAATTACTGAATTTAATGACATGAAATTTTGCATAAGAATAGTTGAATTAGAGATGAGACGTATCCCAACAAACAAAATTTGCTCTTGTAGTGGCATATATTGCCAAAAATAATATTCTTATAGGAGCCGCATTATCGCTAATAAGGGTGCGTTTGGGCACAAATTATAAAGACAATAACCTTATACCCCCCTTATAGTTGCTTTATTGTCCACTTTTTTTCCTTATACGTGTTATATTATTACAAGTAACAAGGAAATTAAACTTATAATGGTAAGACAAAAGCTCCTAAAAAGCCAACACACTGGAAAGAAACATATAGAAAGTGTTAATACGGCCGATCACCCTTATACGTGTTTTATTATGGTCCGATACAACGGAATTAAACTCATTGCGGCAAATCAAAGGCTCTTAAAAAGCCGTAGGCCCTTATAGCCGTCTGTTTATGATTCTGCAATAAGTATTTTCTTAGTGATTTTTACATTTTCGCAACAGTTTGGCGAATAAAGAGAAACGTCAACCATTTTATTGACAAGTGAACGGTAAGTTATTGTAGTTTATTTACCTGATTTATGTGCTCGTTTATAGTGAAAAGTGTATGGGAATTCAAATGCATGGTAAAATGTGGTACGCTGTGTGTTTTAGTATCAACCCGCCCTTGAATTTAAGCTGTTTTTGTGCTACAAACGTTATGAAATATTTAGTCATGTTATAAATAATGCTATTATGAGAGCAAAACGATTCGCACAACGTCTACAAGGAGTCTATGAGACTGAAGACTTTATAATGGCCACATTTGTTGCTTATGCTATCGCCATTTTAAATACTGTCAGGGTTCCTTTCTCACGAACAAAATCCTGTACCTAGCTAGTCTTGTTCCCATATGTATAAAATTTCTTTTTCACTATGGTTGGGTTGGCTAGAAGAGATCTTTTTATAGGGATAAGCTTGTTTTTGTGCTAATTTTAATAGGTATAATAATTATAATTGTAAGTACCTACACAATAAAGAATATAATTATATATATATATATACTTAATATGTTTGTCCGCAGATATTGCAATGGTGTAAAAACTGTATCAATCTATCTATTGATGATGGTTGATCATTTTCCTACTAGTATATAAGTAAAACTATATTCTAAGTAACAACATGCTTTTTTTTAAGGTGGGAAATCATCCAAATGACTTCTCGCGCTCTGGGTGGAGCGGGAGGGCGTGTCAGACGTTTACTGACTAAAACCACACCTGTATCCTTCAATTACCCTTTGCGTACCTACTAGGACTACGGGTTTCCCTTTCAGAAATTCTCCGCGGTCCTAGCTAGCGGGCATCGGCACCACTGGGCCCCTACGGTTTGCTGACATCTCTTTGAGGAGCGCGAAGATCACTACGCGCTGTTGACGACTGGGCTCGGTCCGGTTAATTACCGAACAGCCGAACGGCGAGCTACCCTGTGCTCGACGTCCGCAAGCCCGCGTCTACCGTGGCTGGTAGTCGGGGTTGGAATTACGACGGCTAGGAGAGGACATTCGTTCCCTCACGCGTGCAGCCTCCTCCTTCGCTAGCATTACTGCTTCGCAGAAGGAGGCGACCCTTAAAAACGAGTTTTGATAGTAAAAGACCAAGAGATAGCTTCCAAATCAGGCATCATTCACAGGTTATGTTCAAACAGCGATTTCTATTGTGAACCCACCAACTGTTTCGCAGGCTAACTGAGAGAGCATTGAGGTCAATCCTTAAACCAAGAAATACAAAATTAGCCTTCCTTTAGACAATGCCCGATTTGAGAGCCACTCTTCCGCTGGATTTTGATACTGCCTATAAAAAATGATAACTTTAATAAAAATACGTGACTTTCAAATTAGTTGTTTTATTTTACAAAGTATGGATTAATGGTGTAAAATACAATACCAAATTATATTCTACATTTAATAATTCACTTAAAGCGATATGGGAAATGTTGAATTTCACTGCCCATTCTCTGATGTCACTACGAATATCAATATCCTTCAACTGTTCATTTAAAAATATGTCTATATCACTATCACTATCGCTACAATTATATTCTTCCTCACTGGTTTCCTTTTCATTCTCATTTTCTATAAATTATTCTCTGCGGAACCACTGGCTGATTCGTTGATATCGGCTTGGTCATTTATTAGCATCATAGGAGTAGAGCTGGTGGGTGTAATGCTCCCAACCATGTTTTCGTAAACTTTTTTTACTTTTCTTCTGTAACCACCGCTCCTTTTAAACTTCTTCCAGTCTTTTGAATCCATTTTTAAAATGTAATTTCCACTCCATAATAAATTCACACAATCTGCTGTACTTTCAAAATGGCGAATCTAGTTATGTAAAACATTTTAATGTTACCATGTAGAGAATAATATCTTTATAATCACTGTATAAGGGAATACGGATTGCTTTCATCCTTGTAAAGATCTTAAACAATGTTAGAATTCATTTGTTCGATAGACGTCTTATGAAATGCTCCTATAAGTTAAAAAGCATCATAGTTACCTTGTGCATTACTTTTATAAGAATAATTGACCATATTAAAAGCCTTTATATGACTTTGAATATTATATGGCTAAAAAGCAATGTAACTAGCCTCTATAAGAAGAACACATTTCGAACCCTTATTGTAGCCGTATTAATTGGATTTATTACCGTTTACCCAGCCAAATTATAAGAATAAAGGTAATATTAGCCAGATCTTCTAATAATGTGCCACTATAAGGAACATTAACATAATAAATGCTCTTTTATAACAAGTATAAGAGTTTAGACCCTATAGACTTAATTTTATAAGCTTAGTTTGTTTGTTGGGATATACTGGTAGAGGTATATATACCAAGTATGTGCTTCCCAGTACATAGACCGGGTACGGACCGAAATACTGGGTAAATACCTTGAAGGTATGACGTCAGACGCATAGTACGATACGAACCGCTACCACAAGGTAGCGCCCAGTTTTATCGGTAGTTCGGTACGCCGAAGCAACCCGAAGCTACCCGACAGCTTACGAAGGGACCCGAAACGTCATTCGTGCGTTATGAACATTCGGTTGATTTAATTTAGTTAGACAAAATGGGTACTTATTTTTACGTGCTTATGGAACATAATAGCATAATTACATTTTTTGTTACGACGTGAAAGAGTTCCTTAGTTTGTTTATGTTAGGGAATATTATTACGTGTTTGAATGTTTACGTTGTCTAGTGGTACTTAGGTCGACAATGTTTTGATTTTTTGCGTCAGTTGTGATTGCGATTTCGTTACACCTGTTTGTTTTTATCTAGAAAAGTGTATAGTAGACACGTATAATTATTCAATAATAATAGCTTTTATTTATGTGTAACAACTTTGTGGTGTAAATATATTCAAGAAAGTGTAAATATTAGTTGGATAGTACTTAGGTTAGGTATTCTTCTTAGTATATTAGAGGACTTATAATTTATAAATTAGTAATAATGGCTCCTAAACAAAGTGTGGCATGGGATCACTTTACCGATAAAGGTGATTTTAAAGCAGAGTGTAAAATGTGTAAAGCTGTTTTCTCTTACAAATCCGGAGTCACAAATCTCACAAAACATATCCAGAGGAAACATCTTGCTGTAAATTTAGTTAGGAGGGATAATAATTTGAACCAACTAGAAAATCAACCTATTCAAGAAGCACAGATGAATGCCCCACCAATGTCACAAACTACTGCAACCGGTATTTCCTCTCACACTGCGACGACGTCGAGTATGGTACGAACTCATCCGTCCAGCATATCAGCATTTCTTAGACGCGATTGTAATAAAATAAAAAAGGAAATTGATGATCACTTAATGAATCTTTTTGAATGTGACATGCAGCCTTTTTCCATAATAGAAGATAAAGGATTTCGTGAATTGATCAAGTTTGCATTCCCGAATTATATAATACCATCAAGAAAATATTTTGCAAACAATTTATTGCCAGGGCTGTATGAAGAAGTAAAAACTGCCACTAAAATTTCTGTAAGTGAAGATGCAAGCAGTATAATTATGCTTAACCACCGATATTTGGACGTCGAGAAATAATGACTCCTATCTGGCGATCACGGGTCATTACATTGACAGGAATTTTATTCTACAATCTGTACTTCTCGAATGTAAAGTTTTAGAAAAAAGTCACACTGGTGTACATTTGGCCGAGGAGATAAAAAATGTAACTCAGGATTGGTCTATTCCATCTGAAAAAGTGCTTCTTGTAGTTTCCGATAATGGTGCGAACATAACGAATGCTGTAAAGCAAATATTAGGATGGAAACATTTTAGCTGTTATGCGCACACATTATATTAGCGGTACAAAAGATATTAGGAAACTCCTACATTAAAGACACTTTAAGTAAAGTAAAATCAATAGTGTCATATTTTAAGCGTAGTAATGTGGCTTGGAACAAATTGAAGACTTACCAAGAGCAAGCCAATAAGGTGGTGAAGAGGCCCCTTCAAGACGTCCCTACACGGTGGAATTCCACATTTTATATGTTGTCACGATTTGTCGAGTTAAAAGATGAAATTAATTGCGCAATGAGCAATTTAGATGTAGTGAATTGCACTCGTTTAACAAGTTACGATTGGGATATATGTCAATCATTAATTTGGGTGTTGCGTCCATGTGAGGAAGTTACCAGAGAAATGAGCGGTCAAAAATATGTTAGTGGTAGCTCGGTGATTCCCATAACGGTTGGCCTTACCAATGCTCTGCAGGAAATTGCTACTGAGACATACCGACAAGAAAACAATATAAGTATATTTCCAGACGAAGTTGAAATGTGCCGCCAGGATTTACTCTCCAAAATTAATAGTCGATTTCAAAATTTAGAAAGGAGCCGTACCTTAACTATCTCTACATTTTTAGATCCAAGATATAAATTATATTTCCAAAATGCAACCGTAGCAGAAAATACTAAACATCACGTTGTGGGTTTAGTAACATCTATGATCCAACAAACAGAAACTAATCAACCTACAACTACAGGCTCTGAAGCACCACAAGATGTCCAAGAAAAAAAATCAAATAGTTTAATTTGGCAACATAATATTAAAACCATGAAAAATGTACGGCCAACTGGTACAGCCAACAGTAGGGCTATCATAGAAGTACAAAAATATATAGATGACAGTGTGTTACTACCAGACATGGACCCTTTGACATGGTGGCGAGCTAACCAAGGTTTTACCCTAACTTAGCCAAACTGGCCAAATTCAAATTAAACGCAATGGCCACCAGCGTTCCATGTGAACGGCTATTTTCCGTTGCCGGAAATATATTGACAGAAAGAAGATCGCGGCTTGGTTATCGAAAAATCCAGCAATTAATATTCCTGCAGCAAAATAAAAAGCACTAAAAACCGTACAAATAAAAAACAAAAAAACCTGACAAAACTAAAAAAAAAATTGCAAATTAAAATTACGATTGTAAATAAATTGATTTGAAATCTTTTAACTACGCCGGCTAGTTAGTCAGTTTAAATATAATTAATGTTATTTTGCATTAATTTATATAGAAATAACTAGAATTCATTAATAACCATCGTCATACTCTTAGCCGACAGTCCTAAGCCTGGTAAAGTAGGAAGGAAAGATTTCATATCTCATAATGCATAATTACGTATAGGTACTTGAAACGTCGTACCTACATTATATTGGAGGCATACCATACTTATCGCATACGTTTACTTATCGAAATCCTACCACACCCAAATACTTAGAAGTATTTTGATACCAGGTATTTGTACCAGGTATTTAGTGATACCCATACCTTAAAGGCCGGGTATGGAGAATGGCAGGTATATCTCATCTCTAAGTTGAATGAATACACTAATTATTGACATACATATTACCATGCAATTCCTTCAGAACGTCGTGATATTTGACTGCTTTGTAAACAGTGATCTGTTCATGGTAAATTTGTCCTATAACTCTTTAGTTACTAACGGAACATCATTGATACTTGGCAACATGTTGCAGACACTTACAAGGTTTGTATAATCGTGAAAATCTAGACCCCAAAGTGCATACTTTAAGAACTAAGACCTAATAAGCGTATTTTACGTTTATATTTTTATCTTTTAAGCCCTACGATTTTTTCTAAATCTGTTTTTTAAACAAATATAAACAAATTCAAAACAACGTATGTAAAAATCTACAGTTCTCTATGTAAGCGCTTTATATGAAAACTAGCTAATGGCCAAACGTTCGCGTAGCGGAAACTTGAATTTCTCCGAAGTTTATGCATGCACTAGTTTTATTCATACATACACAATTACACACAAATACACACTAATTTTTGGACACATCTCTTTTCTTCTAAAGTCTATGGATTAAAAAAAGTTCCGCCAGGACAACGTTCGCCCAGCGGAATCAGTTTTTGGTGAATTTCTCTACAATGGTTGCGTGCACAAATTTTTTTTACCATACACAATTATACGACGTCATGCACTAAATATCTGCATAATTAAAATCTTTAAATTCAACAACATTCCGCTGCGCGTACGCACACGATTTACAACAGAGAAAACACGCCACTATTAATGACCAATGGCGAGCTAGTGGTGTGCGGGGGTCGGGGAGGTGTACATCAGCCGGCCTCAACAGGATTCGGGAAGAGGAAGAGAGGGATGGGGACTCTCTTACACTACTTGCGACCAGCTGAAAAGGTACTTAAGCTACACTTTCCTAGAAGACGACGTTCTCTCTCTGCAGTTCGACTTGAAGCGTCACCACGTCAGTTTGACACGGCACCCTACGCTCCTAGATTTCCAGATTTCCTAAGTTATCTAACGTATTAGAGTCTGTGAAGTATTGTAAAGTAACTGTGAACTATTTTGTGAAGTAGCGTCACGCGTGTGTGCGTAAAGGACTCTGTTATATGTTAAATGTTTATAAGTGTTAAAAATAAACGGCAGAGGCCTTTCAAGCGTGACCATTGTGTTTTGTTTTACATCCTCTGCCCCCAACACTATCGGATAGTATAATAAGTAACAAAAATTATATTTGTGGTAATGACATGATATGTATTTATTATACAACAACATACGAGGTTAACACATCAAGTTTTTATTTAGTTAGAGCTCTAACTTAGAGAAGACGTAAAACGTGCCATAAAAACTTCAGTGTTTCGCACAAGCGCACGTGGTACTCTTGTTTTTCTAATATGTACATAACTTTTTGTCCACAGGAGAGTGTACAGACTCCTAAAACATAAGAAACGAGACGATAACCTTCTAAGATAAAGCAGTCTGTATTTTACTGTATATTATGTGTTTTGTTTACATAGATATTGCAGGGTAACCAACGCGCGACATATGACGCTAATGTGATTGTAATAAGGTATACGTTTGAATGGTTAAAAAATAAAACAAACAAATATATTTGTCGGCGCAGGATGCCGATCATCATTGAAGCTCTGTCCAGAGACTATGTCTTGTGGGCGATGGCTGGGTAACGAGCAATAAACAAACTATTTTAGACCACACAACTGATTTATTATGAGGCAAGCTTTAGGTATTCACTTTACACAACGAGCAGTGAGACAGTCCCCGACACTTAGACGTTGTACGCACGGCTGCCGACAGAGGAATGAGCCACGGACCTCTGCGGTCGGCCCTTTTATCTACTCGGTTCGTGCAAACGTCAGCGCGGATTCTGTCAAAGTGACATGTGTCACTTTTCACTTAGCTCGTTCATTCGTTCTCAAGCTTCCGTACTATTGACTTCACCGACACGGCCATCCTGCGGAACACACGTCCCTGTGTGTTAGTCATCATCGTCACCTCAGCTGGAAGATATCCATTGACGAGACGTCCCAACAAGACATCCGTCGCTGTATTCATCACCACCAGTTCACCACCTCAACCAGGAGACGGTCCACTGACGAGACTTCCAAACAAGGCGTCGGTCTCTGTGTGTTAATCTGAAACAAAATACATCTTGCAGTATCATATAGCTCGGTCACTCCTGACAAACATCAGGAACTATTCTCGCACCGTGAGTGCGCTCCCAAACATGTAAACTCTCACACACACTAGACATCCTGATCATGAGTGACTATGTATAATGAAATTCCCAATCCAACCATAAATCCAAATCGTTTACGCACCAACGCAAACGTGGTCAACTCGCTGCAGGCGTCGCACCAACGACTCCTCTCGTTTACGCACCAACGTAAACGAGGATAACTCACTAAAGGCGTCGCTACAACGACTCATCTCGTTTACGCACCAACGTAAAGAGGATAACTCACTACAGGCGTCGCTACAACGACTCATCTCGTTTACGCACCAACGTAAACGAGGATAACTCACTACAGGCGTCGCTACAACGAGTCATCTCGTTTACGCACCAACGTAAATGAGGATAACTTACTAATTGCGTCGCTACAACGACTCATCTCGTTTACGCACCAACGTAAACGAGGATAACTCACTAATTGCGTCGCTACAACGACTCATCTCGTTTACGCACCAACGTAAACGAGGATAACTCACTACAGGCGTCGCTACAACGACTCATCTCGTTTACGCACCAACGTAAACGAGGATAACTCACTAATCGTTCCTTAATTAGGCAGCAGTGATTAAATAGTGCCATGATCACTTTCCCCACCTACTTCCTATACATCTAATTCAACCGGAACCTCATGTTTTATTATCCCTCTCTCTGTAGGCCATAACAACGTCTACCCCCTGCGGGAATCGAACCCGCAACGCGCAGCGCAGCAGTCAATGGCTCAACTACTGCGCCAACCGTAAATTATGAAGGTTCAACAAAACTCGAGATGTATTGAAACTCTAAATTTCTATTAACTAACCTACTAATTCTCACTACTGTTCATAGTACTGCTAAGTTCAATTACAGAAAATAAATTAACATCAAAATTTCTATATCGTTTCAATATCAAAATCAATAATCAGAAAATTCAAAGCATAACCGTGAATTAATTATCATGGTAACAAATCAATCAAACTAATCCAAAACACTAATCATTAATCACTGCACGTGATCTCTGGCTACTAATAGCCCAGTAACCTCTAGTCACTCAACCATTCCTGCGCATCCCTCCAGGATTGCCAAGTCTCTCACGACTTAATGGTTTCCTACATTACGTCCCAGGTTTGATCGCAATACCGCGTACTCACAGACTGCTGTGATCACTAGATACCGATTTCTATCAAGCTACGGCTACAAATCAAATCTGGTATAGTCCGATCATCATGTAAACTTAATAATCTCATTATCTCTACTACTTTACTCTACCCCAATTTTATCAGTTATGCGCTGATTTTCTTTCTCTCTCTATTACTTCAAATTAATCTTAAATGGATCTTACTCTTTCGTTTACTTGCTCTGCTCGTATATGAAAAAGTCTCTTATCAAAAATTTATCAACTTCCGCCTTCGTCAGGTTAAACTTACACTTTTCATAGGTTGCTACGCACTCTCTATATGGCGTAACGCATCATTTCTCACGGTACTAAAATTTAACTCTGAGTCTACATCGTCTTTTGTTATCAAAGGTAGAGAAAACGCAGCCTTGTCAATTAACAGTGCTAAGGAACCACCTGCCTTCGTCGTTTGGTTTAGCGTTCGTAACTGAACAATTAATCACGAGTTAGACTTCGCCTAGTGAACCCTACCACAAACGGTTTTTCTTCTAAGGTAAGTGGTATCTCGGTTAGGCACATTGTTATTTAGTTCACAGTAATCTTTGCTCATTATATCTGACCGGTCGAGTTTTTAGGTCAAAAGAGCTAACAAACACCGAATTACTCGGTCGAATAATATTTGCCAGCAACAATCATCTACCCGCTCACGCATTATTAATTTTTCCGCGCTAGACCGCTATGGTCATCTTTATACAGTCAAATACGAGTCAATCAAACGGATAAGTTTACTTTTTACAACACGCGTTTGTAGCATACCGACACACGTCACACGTCAGTGTCAATATCGTCAAAATTATCTATGGAGGAATTATCACTGTCATAAAAAAATCGAAACGGTATCTGCTGGATCTAATGAGGGTAGTTGTAATTACAATTGTTTACGTCGTGAACTTTAGCAATTTTTACTATTTGAACTGAACCCCTGCAACAATATTTCACGGCCAAAATATCACTTCGCAAATAGATCTGAACACACTGAACTGACCCTTCAATGTAACAATACTGTGTTTACGTTTGCCGTGAAATAGTGATGACAGACTTTAAAGTGAAAGAGAGACAACACTCAGCACCAGAATTAAAATGGAATGTGAATACCTGACCTTGTTCCTGGTGTAGGATCGACAACACCCGTCAGTCAACCTCTCGCTCGCTACGTGATGCCTTGGCGTCACCGTCACCGCTGCGTCACTTTCATCAGGACACCGGAAGGAGATGTGACCTTGTTCTCCACATTTGCAGCATACGATGTGGCTGACCATGGGATTGAGTCTTGAAGCTTGAATGTCACGTTATTCTGTCGGTTTCCTACTGTTTCTTGCTTATGAAAACACAGCCTGCTCCGTCCAATTTTTCCACAGTGGAAACATTTGACAGGTGACGTTTGAGATGTCTTCATACGTTTTGTGTCAAATATTTTCTGATCTGGTAGCGCACTTGACACACTGCATCTCAGGCATGCACACACACACGCACTGCACTTTGCATTTTACACTTCAGGCAACTAAAAGTTTGTAATTCTTGCTGTAATCACTGGTGACTTCGGATTATCAGCAAAGCACTTATCGGAAAATGGTACATCGTGAACATGCATTTGCGTCGGTCTTGTCCCGGTCACAATCTGGGTAGTACACGGTGATTTAGTCAGTTCCTATTTCTTTCTGGGGAAACAATGTCATCATGGTCCAACATTCGTTGCTCAGGATTAGGGAAAAACCCCAGAAAAAACCTAATCAGACCAAAACTGATAATGACATTGATTAACGGAACTTTGAATCTTATTCGGTCCAGTGCTTCATTCCAGGTCTTCACTTTCTAATTTTCCATTTCAAATAATGACCGCTACTTGTCTTGGCTCTTGCTATTTTCTTCGTTACCGGCGTTACGTAACCTTCGTGCTGCTCTTGTTTATTTGCTCGGAATCCCACTTCTGATGTCGGCGCAGGATGCCGATCATCATTGAAGCTCTGTCCAGAGACTATGTCTTGTGGGCGATGGCTGGGTAACGAGCAATAAACAAACTATTTTAGACCACACAACTGATTTATTATGAGGCAAGCTTTAGGTATTCACTTTACACAACGAGCAGTGAGACAGTCCCCGACACTTAGACGTTGTACGCACGGCTGCCGACAGAGGAATGAGCCACGGACCTCTGCGGTCGGCCCTTTTATCTACTCGGTTCGTGCAAACGTCAGCGCGGATTCTGTCAAAGTGACATGTGTCACTTTTCACTTAGCTCGTTCATTCGTTCTCAAGCTTCCGTACTATTGACTTCACCGACATATTTTTTAGTGATTTTATTTAATAATAACAGTTATCCAAATGCGATTCATTGGTATAGCACGTCGATTGACTCGAGCACGCTGACACAAAATATGATTTGGATCTGCTAATAGACAAATGATGTTAGGGTGTTTTTAATATCGTGCGGTTTTGATCACGCATGCGGGATTGCCCCGCACGCATAACCCCCACAAATGTCCTTTGCATACAAGTATTTAATGTAACGCGGTGAATACGCACGCGGGACACGGCGTTTGATCCCGGACAGCAGCCCCGCGCAACGCCCCCGTGCTTTGGTCGTTCATTGTACAAACCACAACGCACAGCTGTAAACTAAATCGTAGGCAAGCGTGTCTCACGCTGCGTGAAACTTTCAGTATGCGGGGCAACCCCGCATGCGTGATAAAATCTGCACGATATTAAAAACGCCCTAAATTAGTATATTTTGATACAAGTGGAAAAAGTTTGTTATTGCTACCGAGACGGAATTTACCCGAGCCGTAGGTGATATGAAGCCAACCCAAGTAGCAAAAAGTTGCTTTATAAATGTCATTAAAGCCAAAAAAATATATTTTATAAAGGCCATATTAATGTCAATAAGACTGCATTTGGGCACAAATTATAAGGAATAAAACCTTGTTGAGGTTTTATATTTACCATATAATAAGCTTATCCCCCTTAAACTCGCCGTATAAAGGCATATTTTATGACTGATTAACTGTAAATAGGCAAGATATTTGCTTTTATGTAACAAATTGCCCTTATGACCGCTAACAAAATTTGGCTATAAGCGCAATTTCTCGTGTTGTAGCAAACGCAGTACGAATATGAGAAGTTTATGATTTATTTAAACGTCATTTGCCTCAATAAGTCATAGATATAAAGAAAAATATCATAGAATAAAGTTCTATTCTATTCTATCCTAAATATAATAATGGCCTGCATTAATAGACATTGAGCACATCGCTCTTTTTTCGTATTGTATGGGAAGTTTACATGGAAAAGCAGATTTGTGAGAATTTTAGGTAAGTTTTATGGTAAATTATTAATGCGCCTCGTTAATTCTGCCTTTTTTAACCGACTTCAAAAAAAAGGAGGTTATCAATTCGGTTGTATTTTTTTTTTATGTTTGTTACCTCAGAACTCCGTCGTTTATGGACCGATTTGCAAACATTTTTTTTCCCTTTATAGGATATGCTTCCAGATTGGTCCCATTTTTTTCAAAATCCAGTTCTGATGATGGAATCCATGAGGAATCGAGGGAACTCCTCAAAAATTATAGGCAACCCTATGGTAATTTTAGTATTTTCATCAAGAACTTAAGCATTTACAGTCAAAAAGTAACATTTGATGAAGTGGAACTGATGAAGAAGACCAGAAATGGTCAACGGAACTTCATTCTTTCGCTATGAAATATGGAAAATTTGCTGTGCAGTCAGTATTTAAGCTATGTATGTAGTATTTTTGTACAAAAATAAATTTAACTGTATTGCATTATGAGGAAAAAGTAATGTCATATTGATGTATAATTTCGAATTATCTGCATTTTGAGTTTTGTTAAACATTTAGTTTATTTGTAGTGAAGTAAGTTATTTGATGTAAAAAAGAATATAAATGATAAGTATGTATTGATAGGCGATTATTTATTTGATATGCAATTTATAATATCTCTTTTCTATAATCCTCCTAGCTCTTGATAGTCTGTAATTGAATATACGCTTTTTGTTCCTACGTTCATGAATGCCAGGATATGGTTTCATGATGTTCTCCGTTAGCGCGAAAGCACTGTCACCTACAATAACATATGGAATTTCTGGTCCACCTTGTGTTATTGGTTCAGGACATGGCAGTTTAAGTGAGTTTTCTAACAATGCATTATAAAACGGTGTTTCCTGACATATTCCACTGTCAGACGACCGTCCCTTAGCTCCATAATTTGCGTATATAAAGTTATAATTGCCATCTGCAATTGCCAGAAGTACCATGCTGAACTGATTTTTGTAATTGTAGTATTCACTTCCAGAATTATTTGGCGCCACAATCAAAACGTGTTTCCCATCAATGGCTCCAATGCAATGTGGAAAATTCCATCGTATTTCGAATTCACGACTTATTTGTTTCCATTCCTGCTCCGAACTTGGAACCTACAAATATAAAAAATATTAATAAGATGATAATTTACAGGTAGATGAAAACAATGCACTTGAAAGTGGTATGGAGTTAGAGCCATCTCAATCACCAAGTCTTACATCGAATGCTACAACATCTACATCTTCAAGGAAAAGAAATAAGACAGATGAATCAAGTGAAATATTAGAGGTTTTGAAAAGTGCGAAAAAAAAGATGGATGAAAAGGAGAAGAAGGATCCATTTGATATTTATGGTGAATATATTGCTGCTGAATTAAGAAGTGTTAAAGATGACCAAGCCGTGACACAGGTAAAGTACCATATTAATAATATACTGTATGAATTAAAAATGGGACGATATAATACATATGGATATCAAACGGTATCTTCTCATCCATCATCAACACCAAATAATGTCCAGGAAACAGAAATAGGGAAAATTGAGAGACAGGAAACAAATAGACTAGATGCAATACAAGACGAAACAGAAGATTCGGCTATACTAAACTTTCCTCGGGCAACATTTTAACGCAGACTGGCGTGTGGACAACCTGTATTGATTTAAACATAGTTAGTTGCTAGCAACATTCTCGCCGCTCACCAACAATGTTGATCAACTGCTCCTAAACAAATGTTTACCATGAATACGGGGCTTAAATCAAAAAGTATGTACTGTTCTAAATAATTTAACATAAGTAAAACAGTTTTTTTTTTTGGAGGGTGAAAAGTCATCGAATGACTCCTCCTGCTCTAGGCGGAACGAGAGGGATTGTGGTCTGACTTTTACTGACTAAAAACCACCCATGTTCCTTCTTAGCTCTTTGTGTATGGGGCCATGGTATCTCTTTCGAACAACCCGCAGCCCCGGCAAAACAGAATTATTAATGGAGGTCAAGGCATCTAGGTCTCTTAAACCAAAAAGATATATATACTGGAATAACAGATAAATGTATTTTTCAGGTTCTCGTGTAACTTTGACGCAACTTAAGGAATTTAGATCTGTCTTAAAGAAATTACAAAAATGCGAAAGTGACAAGAAATTTAAGACAAAATACATGATGGCCAAAAAAATTACAAAAACTACTGTGTTCAATATTGTTTGCAAGAATATGCCACATACTAGAAAGTTATTTTGCCAAATGCAAGCCTTTCAAAGTGGCAAGAAAAAGAAAGGAAGGCGATTCAGTCTTGATGAAAAAATTTTGGCATTGTCCTTATATAAGCCATCTCCTAAAGCATATCGCCTACTAAGCAGAATATGCGTTTTACCAAGCAGAAGAACTCTGCAAGATTTACTGCACAAGGTAAATCTAAAATGAGGAATCAATGACATAATATGTATTTGATAATTTAAAAACTCGAGTCAATAAAATGCCTGATAATTATAAATACTGCTGTTTAGCATTTGATGAGATGGCAATTGGAGCGGGCATTTCATATGACAAACGAAATGATGAAATATCAGGATTCGTTAACAATGGCTGTGTAACGGAAAAAGAATATTGTGATCATGTTTTAGTCTTCATGATAAGAGGCATTGTAAAAAAATACAAACAGCCTTTGGCTTTTTACTATTGCACAGGAAGCACCAAAACAATGGAGTTAAAAAAACAAATACAGACCGTAATAAAAAAAGTGCAAGAAACAGGGCTGAAAGTCGTGGCAACATGGCATGCCGTACGGTATTGCCCCTGGTCTGATTAACTGGGTAAAAGACTTCCTGAGTGAACGGTCTCTCCGAGTTGTTGTCGATGGATGCTCATCAGAGCCCATGACCACTAATGCCGGAGTTTCTCAGGGGTCAGTTCTCTCTGCAACTCTTTTCCTGCTGCATATTAACGATCTGCTGATGCCCGGTATCTATGGGTATGCAGATGATAGCACAGTTGTAGAGAGATACCTTCCAGGTGCTCGGGCTAGTAAGGAACTAATCCGGTCCGAACGAGAAGCTATGGTAGAGCGTACGAATGTCTCACTTCAGGCAGTCTCCAAGTGGGGCGAAACCAATCTAGTAGAATTCAACGCCGCCAAAACACAAGCGTGTCTGTTCACCGCCAAAAGGAGCCCGTTCACCTTGGCTCCTGCTTTTCGGAATGTATCCCTGGAGTGCACCGACCGCCTTCAGCTCTTGGGAGTTGAAATTTCCTCAGAACTCAATTTTGGGCGGTTCATTGAGTCCAAAGCCAAGGTAGCTGTTAGAAAACTAGGCGTTCTTGCAAAGGTCCGACGGTACTTCACACCGGGACAGCTTCTAATGTTATACAAAGCACAGGTCCGATCGTGTGTGGAGTACTGCAGTCACATATGGGCTGGTGCTGCAAAATGCCATCTAGCAGCTTTGGACTCAGTGGAAAGGCGTGCGAAGAGGCTAATTGGGGATCCAGATTTGGTTAAGTCCAATCTACAAAGCCTCGAGCACAGGCGCAGGGTAGCCAGCCTATCGGTATTTTACAGGTTGCATTTTGGAGAGTGTGCGCGGGAATTGCATGACTTGATTCCGCCATCTCCTTTCTACCATCGGACAACCCGACGTACGGCGAGTATCCACCCTTACGTTGTTGAAACTTCAACGGTCCGGACTAAGCGTTTCGCTTCGTCGTTTATACCGCGTACATCGAAGGACTGGAACAATTTGCCTGCTGCGATCTTCCCGTCCAACTATAATTTAGGTGTCTTCAAGGCTAGAGTGAATAGGCTCTTGATAAACTAGTGCGCCTCACCATCAATGATTGCATCACTGCTTACCATCAGGTGGGATCGCAGTCAAGCGCTGGTTTATATCAATTAAAAAAAAAAAAAGGTGCCTTGGTTATAAAGGTGTAAAGTTAGTACCGAAATTAACAGCAAATCATGTGTTGCCTGCACTTATCCCAAAAATGAGGGTTAAACATTGCACCCAGGTGTTCAGCCAATCAGTTGGAGTAGCTCTTGGATTTATGGCAGGTAAGCAGTTTATTTATTCATATTTCAAAGTTAATTTTAGGGGTCTGAACCTCTGTATGAAAAAGCTCTTATAGGATCATTTTGTTGTCTGCCTTTATATCCATTTTTTCTTAATTTAACCAATTCAGTTGATATTTAATACGTATTTCAGTGACCAAAATATGATGTGTCACACAAATAGGAAATTTGAGGTTTTGAATCCATACTAATATTATAAATGGTAAAGTGTGTGTGTCTGTTTGTCCGTCTTTCACGGCAAAACGGAGCGACGAATTGACGTGATTTTTTAAGTGGAGATAGTTGAAGGGATGGAGAGTGAAATAAGCTACTTTTTTTTGTCTCTTTCTAACCCCATTTAACGCGAGCGAAGCCGCGGGCAAAAGCTAGTCAGTAATAAAAATGTTTTTTGACTGTATCATAATATATGACTTATTGAATCAAAGGGTTATTTTAACAATTGCAGAAATATATTGTTCTTAAAATAAAATAGTTCAGAAGATATTGACTAAATTTGACAAATAATGACCCCGTTAAAATTATATTTTTCTCATTTACAGGATGTGGAGTTCTCGAAAAAGACAGCACGGACACAGTAGATCTTCGCATCTTTTTTGATCACTTATTCGACAGCGTCAACGGCAGTTTTAGTGCGATAAGAGGAGGAAAAATTTATAGAACTGCAGTGACCCCAAGCTCGCCTCATCACAAATTGTGGAATAAAAGTATACCAATTCTGAAATCAATGAAATTTTGTAATGCCAATAACCAAGGAGTAGTGCCTTCATTGTCAAGTTGGATCAAAACCATAGAAGGTTTTAAATTAATTGTATAGTATTTAAATTCCAAAGGAATTAACTCCTTATTGCTGCGCAATTTCAATCAAAACGCATTGGAAAACTTTTTTGGGACAATTAGAGCTCATGGCTGTGGCAACATAATGCCTACAACATATGCATTTGAAGGCGCCTTCAAAACACTACTTATAAATAATATTTCGTCTTCACATTCAGTTGGGTCAAATTGTGAGAAAGACGATGGAGTTTGTCTCCAATCCTTAAAATATTTTTAAAAAAATCCAGTAAATACACACCCAACTGAATGTGAAAATGAAATTGACAGTGATCATTTAGATATGTCAATGGTATAATTTTTGTATAGTTAACTGGCCCAGGTGCGCTACATCCATTGTTATTATTATCATTAAGTTATTGTTATATTCTCATTGTTGAAACACGTGTTTTATAACATGTTTATATTCTCGTTACAGGAAAAGGCAAAAGACTAATTATCACTCACATCGGGAGTGAGGATGGATTCGTCGAAGGTGGTCTAAATATGTTTGAGTCGAAGAAACAAGGCGATTATCACAAGGAGATGAATGCCGAAGAATTTGAAAATTGGTTTAGAGAAGTTTTAAATAAGCTAGATGATAATTCTGTGATAGTCATGGATAACGCTTCCTATCACTCTAGGAAAATAGAGCGAATCCTAACGGCCAAATGTAAAAAACAGGATATATTTAATTGGTTACGCGAAAAAAATATTAGCTGTAACGCTGAAATGTTGAAACGTGAATTATTAAACATCGTTAAAAATCATAGACAGCGATACGACGCTTGCATTATAGACGAAATGGCAAAATCACAAAACAAAACTGTATTGAGACTGCCGCCGTATCATTGCGAATTAAATCCAATTGAGCTAGTGTGGGCTCAAGTTAAAGGAAATGTAGCTTCACACATGAAAACACACAAAATGGCAGAATTAAAAATTGTATTAAACGAATCAATTCATAATATTGACGCAGAGAAATGGAAAAAATGTATAAAGCATGTCATAGAAAAAGTTGAGCCCAAAATGGATGCCATGGACAGAAATGTAGAAGCAATGACTGAAAGATTCATAATAAATGTAGGAAACGACGACAGTAGTGATAGTACGGAGAGTGATGATGATGATGATATGTTATAAACTTGTTTATGTAGATATTATAATATAATAAAGAAAATTTAATCATTAACTCTCGATTTTATTTCTTTCCTTCATATCCATCCAGATATATAAAAAAGTAGGTACCCATAAAAAAATT
Source organism: Mythimna impura (assembly GCA_905147345.3). Lineage (NCBI taxonomy): Eukaryota > Metazoa > Arthropoda > Insecta > Lepidoptera > Noctuidae > Mythimna > Mythimna impura. Next base: position 33,292,559 of record LR990341.1, read on the forward strand.
CTATCAAATAAATGTCTCTCAATTTATACGACAGACGAAGCCGCAGGAATAAACTAAGCGAACTTTTAAGAAGCGCAGTGTGAACGCACATTTACATTTCTAAGGTATTGTTAACGCCCACTGACCCTAAAAAAGGTTTTTTTGTCTTTGTCATTTGTATGATAATGTGCGATAGAGAAGGCGCTATACTAACTCGTCTCCGTGAATACACTATAGATACTGACCAGCTAATACAGAGCCAAACTCCAATGCTTCTTGAAAGAAGCGCAGCTATAGGGTATTGCAGTGGGTGGATAGCACAACTTGCCAAAAAAAAAATATATAAAAATTGTGTGACCTGCAGGAATTATATGGAAGCAGAAGAATCACAAAGTTTCCATGATTATATTTTAAAAAAAGAATTTGGCAACAAAAAGTGGTTGTGTTACTTTTAGATATGTCAATGGTAGATACTGACCAGCTAATACAGAGCCAAACTCCAATGCTTCTTGAAAGAAGCGCAGCTATAGGGTATTGCAGTGGGTGGATAGCACAACTTGCAAAAAAAAAAAAATATATAAAAATTGTGTGACCTGCAGGAATTATATGGAAGCAGAAGAATCACAGTTTCCATGATTATATTTTAAAAAAAGAATTTAGCAACAAAAAGTGGTTGTGTTATCCTTCCTACAAGAGCATTATTCGATTTCTTTGCCCAAGTGGAAAATATATGTATAGAGGAGAAATATATGTATAGAGGAAATTCTAAAGGAGCACTGCACTAAAAAAAATATTTCTGTTTATATTAAACTTATAGTAAATATAAATGTAAATTTATCGTTTATCAGTTGTGCAGATCACGCTGATAATTTGAGAAATTATTTATTAAATAAAAGCACAATGTTTTTATATTAATAACTGGTGCAAAGATGTTAATAATGTTCTCACTGGCAAAATTACCTTTTGGGATGTTAACGATCAAATGAAAGAAAAAGCTAATCGGCACTACTTAAGTCATAAAGGACGAAAAAGGCGAACACAAAATTTTATTGTAAATGTGTGACGTTGTGGAGAAAATAAAATGGCATAATAAACAATTCTGTAGTTTATTTTTTATTTTTCGTTTACGTAGTACGTATAATATCCTATAGGATTGGACAGTACAGCAGCTGTATACACCTAGCTATACATTTACTTATAATGTCGCTGAGTTCGACAACTTCCCAATATTAAAAATACGGTAGAGTTGCCTGTCTATAGCCAGTATACTATAGTAGTCTTTGCTGACGGTGGAAGGCCGCGCAGCCTGTATTAATGTGTAGCTGCGCGCGCGCCGCGCCTACGTCATCTTCGGACGGCTCCGAACTTGGATCGCGTATGATCGCGTATAACTATTCAATACCACCACCATTTGTGCGATACTTTGCGGAAATATAAAAGCGATGTTTGTCCAATAAAACATGCCATTTTAATCGTATACCATTCGCCTTTCATTTCTAAGAACCCAAGCAGCAAAACCTCTAAATTGGTGACCACCGACGTACCGACTTACTTCAAAAAGCCGACGAGTTTCGACTAGTCATGGAGGACAAGAGTCAAGAGCCGCGAACCACGCTGTCTGAAGAAGATGTCGAGATGATCTCCGTCAAGTCTCGGATACCTCCATTCCTACCATGCTCCTTATAGCAGTGATTGCACTTGTATATCCTCCCCTCGGACTCTCCTTAGACCCACTGATATGCACCACTCATGCTCCTCCCGTGGTATATAGGATTCCCCCCGTAAACCCATGCGAAACCGGACCTATGAATATAACGAAATTAGTTGTGTCATACAACAGACCAGTACACACACGTATATCTGGCTGACGTGTGAGAGTGATGGATGTAACCTGCATTACCCATTTCTTCTTTTGGGGATCATACACTTCCGCTCTTCACTGCGAGAAATCTGCCAGTGCTGAGTTTCCCTACATATACAGCGTGGCGCTACAATGGTGACATTAATTTAACACACATATACGTTTTCACATTTTCGTTTCATGAAAAAATTATGTTTCCATTAATCGTTATTATTTGCGGATTTATTTAAAGTTTTATATGATAGCATTTTGGAGCAACCTGTACTTAAAGAACTGTCGCGCAGCGGTCATTTGCCGAGGTCACGGATCATAACATCGCATCAATGAAATTAAAATGAATAAGCAATACTTTAAAGGAAAGAGATATTATTAACCCTTTGTCGGCGAGCGGGCGGCCGACCGTCGGCGGCGGCGGTGCAGGCGACGCGTGCCCCTCCCCACCCCGTCGCGTCGCAGCGAAATCGAATTCTTTCGTGTCCTTGACACACTTCTTCACAGTAGTGCGCATAATTACGTCGCTAATTTTGTGAATGTTTCCGCGAAAAAGACGCTTACCTATTGTTGTTTATTTATTTATTTTGGTGTAATTAGGATAGTAAATAGATTATGGTACTGCGATAAAGACGCTTTGTTTAGTTTTAGTTTTCTAATCTCGTAGGTACGTTGACATCTCTTGCGATACGGACGCTTTTATTTGTGTTATTAGTGCTTGTGTAAACTTGTGATTGTGATGGCAAATACACATCCGAACTACACAGCAGAATATGCGGACATGATCCTAATTTACGGAGAATGTCGTCAAAATGCCGCTCTTGTGATAAGGAGATATCGCGAGAGATATGGCGGTTCAAGACAATGCCCTACTAATCCTCGCACTATTGTAGGAGCTCTTCAGCGCATCCGCGAAAACCAGCCAGTGGATCCTAGGTTTCAACGCCCTGATCGACCACCTCCACGACAAAACCCAATCCAGTTAACTGAAAATGTGCTACAATATTTCCAAAACCGACCCAAAACTAGCCTCCGCCAGAGCGCTAGGCATTTTCGAGTTCATCACAGAACCGTCCATAGGATATTAAAGCGCGAAAAGTGGCACCCATTCAAGTTTAGAAAAGTACATACTCTGCTATTGCGTGATAAAATTGATCGAGTGAATTATTGTCAGTGGTTACTGAGTAAAATTGACGAGGACAGGGACTTTCTTTCCCAAATTTGTTGGACTGATGAAAGCACGTTCACCAGAAACGGCATGTGGAACCAGCACAACCTACACCATTGGGCACCCAAAAACCAGAATCCGCGCGTGTGGCGGGAGTCAGCCCATCAGTACAGATTTTCTTTAAATGTTTGGGCAGCTATTCACGGTGGCAACATCATCGGACCCGTATTCATTGATGGGGCTTTGAACGGAGAAAGGTTTCTTAATCTACTAAATGATACGGTGTCAGAATACACTAACAACCTAAACGTCCATCAATACCAACGAATGTGGTACCAATTAGATGGCGCGCCAGCACACTCTGTAACAACAGCCAGGCAGTGGCTAAATGACACGTTTGGTGCACAATGGATTGGTAGATTTGGACCTCGTAGGTGGCCAGCAAGATCGCCAGACCTCACGCCACTCGATTTTTTTTTCTGGGGATACATCAAAGACGATGTGTTCTCGGAGAACGTGGATTCGGTGGAACAATTACGCCATCGAATAATAAATGCGTTTGAGAAATTGAGGGAAATGGCTATAAGTGACAATTTATTTTCAAATGTGCGGGAAAACATGAAACGCCGTTTAGCTCTTTGCATCCGCCAACGCGGTGGTCTCATTGAAAATAAGAAAATTTAAAATAAAGACAAATAAAAACAGTGATTAGTGATGACAGTTATAACTAATAGTAACAAGAGAGGGTGATATGATAAGTGTTTCTTGACTAAGCACCTCCGCTGTAGGTATCACTTGCGGCGCCCGCCGCTGGTCGGTTTCTTTAATTATAGGCCTCCTACGCACTGGCGACCATGGTCGCCGCGACCTGGCCGCGGCGGCCAGTGAATTCTGGACTTTTATAGCAATCGCTATATAGCCCCTACGCACTTAGCGGCCAGCGACCAGCGGCCACCGTTGGCCGCGGCGTCCAATTTGATGCCACGCGACCAGCGACCAATCGTGGCCGTCGAGAACATCACTTCTGTATTAAAATTCATCAGTGCTACCGCATCGGCCGCGGCGACCAGACGTGTAGCTAGCTACAGAGTGATTATTTTACAATGGCCAATTTCGACACGGAAAGGTTCATAATTGAAGTTGAAAATAGAAGAGGTTTATGGGATTTAGAATCAAATGATTACTCCAATAAAGATGTTAAGCGGCAGTTGTGGCTTGAACTGGTCGATATATTTGGCGGTGAATCCATGGAAGATAAAGAAAAGGCAGAACTTGGTTAGTATTTTATTTTATTATGCCTAAGTAAATTAATAATGCGATGAACTACAATAAACGCAGCAGGTGCTGTAGTAGCATTCGACACGTATATGTGACATGAGTGTTTTTTTTTAAAGTTGTTCCGTTCATTCAAAATCTAAGAAATTTTAGCAAATAGGTAATTGTCAAAAGTATAACTATTTTATTTCTACTATTTTTCGCTTTGCACATGAGTTTTGACAATTATTTGCTAAAATTTCCCAGGTTTTCGTAATGATTGGAATAACTTTTTGAAAAGATTACTCATACCGCATGTGCGTTTGACGCCATTTTGTTTACGGCGCGCAATGGCGGCTCGCGGCGAGCAAGTGCCTCAACGCACAAACTGAGCAGCCGTCGTAGGTACGCACCCATATATTTACAAATTGTGCCAGGGCAAGCGACCATCGGTACTGAAGTAGTTTGCGAATATATCTCGATATTCGGTTGATGTTCTATTTGCTCTATTAGGTAAACATGCAGGTATTTCTAATAAAGCCTCTGGTAAAGTTAACGTGTCCTTGAAATCATATCCGTCTCTTTCTCGCACAAAATTATGAAGCACACATAGAGCTTTTATAATCACAACTGCAAATTCTTTCTTGACGTTTAGGGGTCGGTGAAGAATCTGCCATTTATTGGCTAATATTCCAAATGTACATTCAATATAGCGGCGGGCACGGGATAGTCGATAATTAAAATTAGTCTTTACATTATTCAAGTTTCTCCCAGCATACGGTCGCATCATATGTTCCGATAGTGAAAACGCCTCATCACCCACTAAAACGAACGGCATTGATTGGCCATTTTCTTTGATGGGGTTATTGCTCGGAATATCGAGATCATTATTTAAAAGCCTATGATAAAATACAGAGTCTTTGTAAATTGACGAATCACTGCATTTGCCGTATGCTCCAATATCTACGTAAAGAAATTTATAATTTACATCACATATTGCAAGTAACACGATTGAAAAATAATTCTTGTAATTGTAATAAAGAGATCCCGAATGTTGTGGTTTGATAACTCTAATGTGCTTGCCGTCGATGGCTCCAATGCAATTAGGAAATTGGGCGTATTTTTGAAAACCTTCAGCCGTTTGAATCCACTTATCTCTGGTCAATTGTGGCATCACAATTGGTTTTAATATCTCCCATATTGCTTCACAAACATCAAATACTATTTCCGATACTGTAGGAAGCCCTATACGGTATTCATGACTTATATGAGATAAAGAACACCCAGTAGCCAAATACCTGAAAATAAAATTCACATTAATAAACATAATATTAGTTTTGTAATATGTAATACATTTATTTATTGATTTACAGGCATTACTCTCCAAAAAAGATGGAAAAACCTTAGAGACTGTTTCACAAGAGAGCTGCGCCGTCTTAAAGATGTCAAAAGTGGTTCTGCTGCAAAACGTAAATCACAATACACCTATTTCAACCAATTACTGTTTTTGAAATCAGTGCTGGACACAAACGCAACAGAAAATAGTCTCGAAGAGGCAAGTCAAGAAAATAAAAGTGCAAGATCTTCTGATCTTGAGACTCAACAGTCTGCATCAAAGTCGCTTAGAACAAAAAGGAAGAAAAAAATACCAAACGAAGAATCCGATACAGACCCTCTAATTTCAGTTCTGCATAAGACCATAGCGACTACACAGAATGATTCAAATTGTGACAGACTGTTTCTTTTATCCCTCCTCGAAAGATTTCAAACAATCCCTGCTGCAATGAAGACCAAAGCGAAAATGGAAATCATGGAAATTATAGAAAAATACCAACCGAACTGTACACCTACAACAGCGCGCATAAACTATTCAAGTAATTTCAATACTCTTAACGACCAAGAATATGACCCTAATCGACCGAGTTATTCAGGTTATTCTACTACCAACAGGATATCAGATGATTCAAATTACAGCGATAATCATACTCATTATTCTGATATTTCTCAAAATTCAGAAATGATAGACCTATTTCCCAATTTGAATGATTAATTGTTCACAATTGCCATTTTTTAAGTTATGAAAATACAAATAATTTGATTATCTACTTCAGTTTTTTAATATTTAAAAACATGTTATAAGCAAGCCCTTTTCCTCTCCTTTTCAAAGTCGTAAAATAGAATACTACTGAACAATAGTTCATAAATTTTTTAAAGTGGCAAAACCTTGGTCAATGAATTTTACAGGTTGTTGTGAAAAACACAACAGTGGTGGTTTAGGGCGATTCAGAAACGAGTCTTGTATAATTCAAATTTACAAAAAAATCCATTTAGCAGTTTAAGTAAAAAAAAGGCCCTATCACATTATTTTTATTTTTCCTGTACACAATACTCCATTCCGAAACACCCTTTAAAATATATCACGTATTTTTTAAACATTCTGTATTTAAAAAAGAAAAAGCTTACCTTATTGTTATTACTAATTTTTCTTCTGCTGGAATGCATTTCCGATAGTTGTTACCAGTTCCAGTAATTTTTGGTTTTATTGTATCCAGTAACAGGTTAAAAGTATTCGTTGACATTCTCATGTAATTAAAGAATCTCTTCTCATACATTTTTAAATCCAAAAAATAAGTATAATATAATCCTTTAGTCTTTCTCTCGCAAAGTAATGGATGCACCCAAAACTGTCTTTTACGTGAAATCTTCCGTTTTCGTTTTCGTAGTAAATACACAAGCACAGTTAGCGTGATTATCTTCTGCACGTCCATCTTGACACACCCTTGGAAGTCGACTGCAAATTTTTCGGCCGTCCACATGTCGCGCTTGCCTACGCAACGGCGACCATGGCCGCGGCGGCCTGGCCGCGTCTATGGTCGCCAGTGCGTAGGAGGCCATACGCCGTCAAAGAATCGGACCGCTCACGAGTAGGTACAAAACGCGTTGCGCGCCTGCGCGGTTGCCAGCGCGTGAAGCGACGCGTTGCCGCTCCGAGTTAACGTAAGCCAGCTAGGTAAGTAATTTCATGAATGATTTTTTGCAAGGGTGATCCCAATTTTAGTTACTTTTTTATCATTTAGTTTGAAAAAATTTTTTTTTTCAATTTACGAGATATTTTAACCTATTAAAATTAATATGATTAAAGGGCACTAGCCCTACACGTGTGTTAAATTAATGTCAACATTGTAGCGCCACGTTGTATATGGGGTTAACATGCCCCGCTGGATCGATCAGATATACTACCGATAAGGCCTTGGAGGATGCAATATGCTCATACAACTGGCCCTCTTCAGCAGAGAAAACACGCCACATTTGCTATATCTAGAGAGCAGAGCTTCTATCGTTTGAGGGAATAGTCACTATCGACGGTCACCCTGCAAAATCCTGGAAAGGATCTATATGCCTTATATCACCTTCCGAAATGTTCTACCACACAAAGGGGATTGAACCTCATCGCACGGAGTTAAAGACTCATTACAGCGACCCAGGATCCTGTAACACAGCATTATGTATTGTACCATCCGTCCGGGAGGCTTATCCTGTCATCAATGTTGTACAAGCCGCCGGTCCTAATAAGTCTCTTCAGTATGAGAGCATATCAGGATCACGAATCTGGGTATCACCCGCCTCACCCCGAGATGAAGCAACAACCGGAGATCTTCCCATCGCGGATGCAGCTGTCTTGGCCAAGATAGAAAGTATAGGAGAGGAGGTAACAGCTATGGCTTCAGAGGTATCTCACATTTGTAAGAGTATAAGAACCCTCTATTCATCAATTCTCAGCCTCACCAGATCTGCACCGTCCGTAGCAGCATCTATGTATCTAAACAGAACCGATGTACATGCTCAATACCTGTCTGGGCATCTGATGGTTTGGCCCTGTGTAGTCGTTGACAAGTGGACCTACAGGAATATAACGGGTTGTACAGCATACATCCCTATCAACTACTTGACAGCAAATGGACCACAAAAAGGGTTCTTAGACCCTCAGAACAACAGAGTGTATAGAGATAGCCCAACTGGATTATGTGGTGTCCACTACTTCATAAATGACCAAGAACTTATAGGTCTACATCAAAGGTGAGGCAACAACTCCTACATAACAAGGTTAGAATTAAGCAGCCAGGAGACAGACCCTCTATTTGAGAAAGTAGAAATGAAGGCTTCCTCCTGGGCCTCATCACGGTCCTCCCTTATTGAGACACAACCCAGGGAATTCTCATACGCAGATTTGACACATCCTATGGAAGTTTCTGAGAAAACCTGGTTAGAGGATGAGATTGATAAGACATATCCATTTATGTCATACATCATTCACCTTACGACAATTTAGAGGTTTTGCTGCTTGGGTTCTTAGAAATGAAAGGCGAATGGTATACGATCAAAATGGCATGTTTTATTGGACAAACATCGCTTTTATATTTCAGAGTATCGCACAAATGGTGGTGGTATTGAATAGTTATACGCGATCATACGCGATCCAAGTTCGGAGCCGTCCGAAGATGACGTAGGCACGGCGCGCGCGCAGCTACACATTAATACAGGCTGCGCGGCCTTCCACCGTCAGTGCCCGAACGTCTTCGACGCGGAGATGTCGTCGCTTCATATTAGTTAAGCGCCTTATTCACCATCCATCTCGACGTACGTTCCGCCAAGGTCATCACGATGCACGAAGCAAAACGACTGTGAATATGCTTGACGTACGTCAATAATTATTATTAATTGCTTGCTGGACTTGCACGACCAATTTCGCATCCAGCGAGCGCCCCCACCACCGCGAACGTCGTGCAGATGGACAGTGAATAATGCGGACGTACGTCAGAGCGTCGTGCGTCGTGCGTGCTTGATCGTGTATAGACTTGCTGTATAGCCGATTCGCCATTTTGAGCTTGCATCGCCATAGTGACCGCACGTGTCGAAATGGATCGCGAAACGATAACAAGTTTTATCGAAAGATATAAATCCCACTCTTGTCTGTGGGACGTCTCAAGTCCTGATTATATGAATAAGAATAAAAGAATTAATGCATTGCAAGATATGGTGCCCATTTTAGGGGAAAGTGCAACGATTGATAGCGTTCGAAAAAAAATTGACATTCTTAGAAACGGTTATTACAGAGAATATAAGAAAGTTAATGCCAGCTTGTCTACGGGCATTTCCGCAGATAATGTCTATACGCCAACACTGTGGTACTATGATTTGATGTCTTTTTTATCATCACAAGAAGCATCTGTACCAGTCGGTCAAGATGAAAGCAGTCATGGCAAACTCCACCGTGCAAACACTTGAAGACCAAATAGATCTGTCGCAGCAACTGCAAGAACTTAAGATGACAGTTGGAGCCTCTATAAAGCCAAATACGAGATCTTCCTTTGCTGATATTGTGAAAAAAGGTACCAACAAATTTATTCAACCCTTAAATTTAAGTTCAGTGGCCATATATCCAAACGACAAACTAAAGTCCAGTAAGGAGAACAAATCACTTGTCCAAAAAATTATATGCCCAGAGCAGATAAAACTGCAAGTAAGAGGACTACGCAAGACAAAAAATGGCGGCGTCATTATCAGCACTGAAACAAAAGACGACATTGAGAAGGTGAAAAAATCGATGCAGTCAACAAATTCAGGCCTTACAGTCGACGAACCTCAGAAAAGAAAACCTAGAGTCGTAATTATCGGAGTGCCTTCATCCATGCAAGAGAAGGAAGTTTTTACTTGTCTTTTCAACCAAAATCTAGCCGATAAACTTCAGGATTGCAGCCTCGAGACCTTTTTGTCCTCCATTAAGCTGAGCCACAAGTCAGGTAAGAAGGATGCAGACACCTGTAACTTTATTATTGAAGTTTCTGCACAGATACGTAAAGCCCTGATATGTAAAGACAGAGTGTTTGTTAATTGGTCTTCCTGCCCTGTCAGAGACTTTACCCTAGTCACACGTTGTTATAAATGTCAGCAGTACGGACATGCGGCTAAATCATGTCGGGAGACCGCCTACACGTGTGGCCACTGTGGTGAATTGGGTCATTCCATCAAAGAATGCACTAAGAAGGCAGAGGAACCAAAATGCGCTACTTGCATGCACTTCAAAAAGCCAAGCAATCATAAGACAAGTGCAGCGGACTGTCCGGCGAAAATTATGGCAGAAAATAGGTACATAAACTCTATTGATTATGGAGGCGCCTAAGAGCGCCGTAAATTACGATTCTTCTTGGCCTTTGTTGTTATTTTTAATAATATTTTAATATGATTAATCATTTAATTAGTGACATAGACAATTTCTCTGTATCTCAATCACAAGTTTGTGACGTTGAACACTGCAAGCAATATCTCTCCTCTTACACTAGTCCATTAACCATATTAACCCAAAACATTCGTAGTGTTTTTAAGAATTTCGATAATTTTAGCATTTTTCTAAAACGTCTAGACATAAATTGTGACATTATTGTCTTAACTGAATGTTGGCTTGCTAAACAATATAACATACCACAAATTCCGGGATATTGTATGTATAAGAGTAACTCAACTTCCAATCAGAACGATGGGGTGATAGTTTATGCAAGAGATCATCTAAATGTGTCTGTCGTAGAGCCAAACATGCACGACTGTAGCAGATTGTTGGTTAAAATCGGAGCAGAATTTGCGATATTAGCTGTATATAGATCTCCCTCTTTTACGAATATAAAAAATTTCACTGACTCTCTAAACGACACCTTGCAGAACCTATCATCCTTCAAAAATACAATTTTAACTGGAGATATTAATATCAATATTCTTCCGGGAAGTGGAGACGCTTCCGCTGAGGAATATCTGAACCTATGCGCGTTCCATAGTTTGCTTCCCGCTCACACGCTTCCTACACATCAAAGTGGCTCCTGCTTGGATCATATAATGCTCAAGGCCAACTTCCCTGCACTCACCCTTGTAACTAATTCAACAATAACCGATCACAATGCTACCCTACTCATTCTTAATTGTAATTTGCCTAAGGTGGCCTCTCGCACGGTCTCTAAATTAAATTTACATAAATTTGAAGAAGACTTATGCAATATTGATTTTGCCCCAGTTTACAATTCCGATGATTCGCAGTTTTGTATGTTGTACCTAATTAAAAAAGTGCAAAATGCAATTCAGAAAAACACGGTCATATCTCGGTTAAATAACAAATACTGCAACATAAAACCATGGATCACGGCTGGTATTATACGTTGTATGAAAAATAGAGATAAACTGCATATGAAAGCTAAAGTTAATCCGAATAATTTAATATTGCAACTGTCATATAAGCGATATCGTAACTTTTGTAACGACCTCCTAAAAAAAGTAAAACGCAATTACGATAACACTGCACTAAAAGAGGCTGGTACAAATAACAAAAAGATCTGGAAAATTATTAAAAATGTGACGTATTATTCAAAACAGAATCAGTCTTCTTCAGGTTTATTACAGGCACATTCATCACAGTTAACATCTGCGAACATTGCAAATAATTTCTTTGTTAATGTGGGCAAGTGTCTAGCTGAAAAACTTCGGGGACAATCGCAGTACCTAACAAGCTCATTGTTTGCATCTAGCACTAGCTTATCATCTTTTGTGTTACTAGATACTGACGAGACGGAAGTAGAAAGGATTATTATGGGTCTAAAAGACGACTGTGCAGTTGGCTGGGATAACATATCTAATAAAATTATTAAGCAATTCAAAGACCTTTTAGTACCACCGTTGACTTACATTTTTAATAAATGTTTAACTACAGGTGTGTTCCCCAAGTGCTTAAAAAAAGCTGTTGTTGTCCCAGTTTACAAATCAGGTAGTAAAGATCAAGTGACTAATTATAGGCCTATTTCCTTACTGCCTTCTATGTCTAAAATATTAGAAAAGATTATAAACAACAGGCTTTATAAATATTTGGAGGATAAATCTATTCTCTCTAAGCGGCAGTTTGGATTTAGACCTAAAATGTCTACAGATGATGCTGTACATCATTTAACTAACTATCTAGCACAAGAACTTGATAAAGGTAACCACACCCTAGGAATATTCCTGGACCTCGCCAAAGCTTTTGACACAGTTTCTGTTCCCATTTTGTTGCGCAAGCTTGAAGCCATAGGCATTAGGGAAACGCAGCTGAAACTATTTAAGAGCTATCTAGAAGAACGTACGCAATGTGTAAAGATTGGTAATATTATCAGCGATGACGAAAAAAGCACAGCTTTCGGAATTCCCCAAGGAAGTATTTTAGGACCTTCACTTTTTTTAATTTACATAAACGATCTCTGTAATCTAAATTTAGATCACGGCCATATCGTTTGTTATGCTGACGACACTGCTCTTTTGTTTTCGGCTGACTCAGAAGAAAATGTCTACAAGTTTGCGCAACACGGATTCAATGTTATTAATAAATGGCTTCAAAATAATTCACTGACTTTAAATGCTGACAAGACAAATTACGTCAAGTTTTCGATGCGGAAGCAAAAACTAACTGGCACTACCTCAACATTGTATGCTCATAACTGCACATCTAGCACAAATAACCAATGTGTTTGTCCCAATATTAAAATGTCAAATACTGTTAAGTACCTTGGAATTATAATCGATGAAACACTTTCGTTTAAACATCACATAGAAGCTGTAAATAATAGAATTCGTAAATTGATATTTGTTTTTAAAAAGTTACGCTACATTGCAGACCCAAAAATAGTTAGACAAGTCTACTTTGCTTTATGTCAATCGATAGTAACATACTGTATTACCACATGGGGTGGAGCGGGTAAAACATTGTTACTAACCATCGAGAGAGCCCAGAGGGCAATTCTCAAAGTGGCTACTTTTCGCCCATTCCTTTTTCCCACTAACCTCCTATACAAAGAATGTGAAGTACTAACAGTCCGACAGCTATTTATAATGGGTATTGTATTAAAACAGCACGCAGATCTAACATATAGCACGGAGTTTACTAACAAAAGACGTAAAGATCTAGTCTGTCCTCAAAATCATACCAAACATGCTTTCACGTCAAAATTTTACCTGTTTCTCGGTCCTCTCCTCTACAATAGGTTGAACGCGAAAGTAAACATTTATAGCTTGAATCAAATTAACTGTAAGAAAATTCTTAAGGAGGCTCTTCAAAGAATGTCCTACGATGATACAGAGAATTTACTGATTGTGCTAGTGATTTTTTTGTTTTTATACAATTTTTGACCTAGGTTAAGTATCTTGTTAGTTAAGAAACTAGAAGTTAAGATTTGGTAACATTATAAATTAATAGTATAAGATAACTTGTCTACTTTACAGATTTTTTACACGTTTGTATTGTACTATAAAATCCTTTTGATTATTTGTTAATTTTAAATTATTTTAGCTCTTCTCGCCTGAAACACAGGATTTCCTAGTTCAGGCACGTAAGACTCAGAATTAAGATTTATATTTAAGACTGTATTACTTTATCCTGTAAAGAATTTTGAATAAATATTATTATTATTATTATCTAGACCTGGGATCGATGGCCTTGCCGACCCGGTAAGTTTTTAACTGTGTTTTTTAATAAGATAGGCTTCGATCCAACTAGATACATAAATCCATACATACCATTGTATTTCATAATTATTCGTTCGGGTGATAGGTACAGTCGGCCGCAGGTCAGTGGAAACACTTGCACTGCAAATATCGCCGCTACTACTAGGGAATAAGAGCGCTCTTAAGGTCAAAGTGTTTCTACGGACGTACCTATCTAGTTTTTATATTTGATCGAAGAAGATAGGTTAGGTATTAAATATTAAACACATTATACAGGGTGGCCCAAAAGTCGTGGATCAAACGCAACTACGGGTTAGATGGGGTCATCAGCTGCAAAAAGTTGTTCTACGGGAGGTCCTTAAGGTCAACCCCTGCAGAGTTATAATTTATTTTGTGTTTTTATGGGAAATATGACTTTTTTTAACTAATTGTTATTAAAATTCGAAAAAATCTACATCCTGTATCTTTTTTATTTATAATTTTTACTAGATTGGTACTGATGAGTCCTTGCGTTAGACATGCAATTTATGGTTGTTTATTGGGTGTGTTGAAGATAATATTAAGTTTTACGATTTATTTTTTTCTCAAATCATAACTTTTTATTTACTTCGGACCCCACTGTGAAAAAAATATACTCTACCGAAAAGTGACCCTGTATTACAAGTTTTGGCGCATTTAATAGGGATTCTGAAAAGGTATTACACATGGCCATGAGTGGCTCTAATATCTTTCTAGGACGAAAAAACAAAACAACGATTATGAAATAATTGTTTTATTAAGCAAAACATTTTACAATAAATGCTCAAAATTGCTGCCTCTGACCATAATACATAATCTGCACCGCCTAATAAAATTCCTACGTAACCTACGGAATGCACCTCTGTTGTTAGTAACTTGTACCCTAGCAAATTCGAGCTTTTGTCGTAGTTCTTGTTCGCTATTGATCTCTCCTTGGTAAACTATTTCTTTAAAATAGCCCTAAAGAAAAAAATCTAATGGATTTAAATCGGGCGACCGGGGTGGGAACCATAAAACTCGGTTAGGCTTATCCTTCCGATCGGGACATGACATTTGGATTATATCTAAATAATCAACTCCAAAACCTGTCACATGATCAGAAAATTTATGCAGAAAAACTAATGTCAGATGTTTTGTTTTTGGCAAGAACAAACCAATTAAATGCTACTTCACATATCTTCACGCGTCCATCCTCTCAAACAACCACAACATTAAATGAATACTCTTCATCACCTATTCAATTTGTCAACTCACCTTCACCATACGCAGAAAATGTGCGTTCACCTCCAAACATCCAGCGACCGATTTCTCAAAATTCAGCACATTCTGCTTCACCTATTTGCCATAACTCGCCATACAGTGAAGACTTGCCTTCATCCCCAAACATTCAAACTTCATCTCCGATCACAATTATCAAACGACCGGCTTCACAAAACTTAACATACTTTTCCACACCGATCCAATATTCTTCTAAATCAAAATATTGCATTGAAACTCAATTGTCTCATATACCATCTTCTCAGCCGGTTCTTTCGGCGAATTCTTTAACCCAGTATCAAGATACATCACAAGAATTACCAAACACGCAATTTTCTTCAATTCCAATAATTCTTGATAATGAAACTGAAAATTCTACTCCAGTACACACAGAACAGCTAAACAAATTTCTGGTTTTTAGAAAGAAATGAATATGTTATTGAATATGAGTATGAACAAATGAATATGAGTCTCATATTCATTTGTTCACTGTATGATTTAGGTACTTACTTCATTTGTTTTCTAATGGTAAGCAATTTCTGCTTGCAAATTATAATTAGTGGTTGGAATGACTGTGATTGTTTTCTTTTTAATAAATAAATATATAAAAAGTTGTTTCATTGACTTACCTTGAGATACTCATCCTTTAAAGCTTTATAAATAGCTAAACAAGTTTCAGGAATAATTTTACTCATTAGCTGTGGTGAAACTGCATACGAAACCATAAGTTCAGGATAGCTTTCTCCCGTTGCAAGGTATCGTAGGGTTACAAGTAAACGTTCTTTTGCTGGGACACTCTCTCTAATAATAGTATCACGACGTTGAATTTCGGGTCCAACCATTCCTAACAGCCGGGTCCAACCATTCCTAACAGCATTTCCAATATTTCACTATCCATTCTAAGATAAGTATGAAAATCTATGACGTTCAAATCATTCATTATATTATTAATTTGAGTATACTCCGCACGCTTATGGTAAATTTTTTTCATCCAGAACCTCTCCTAATTTTTTTTCTTCTCTTCTGCTGCTGCTGACAATATGAGAAGAACTCCCATTTTTTGGCGCTTTGATAAATTATGCGGCATTATAAACACACACAACCTCCTCGAATAATCGATCGATTACATCTAGCATGCTGGATGCGCGCACGAGTGTGTGTATGTTACATCTAGCGCCGCGGCCTTGAGCGGACGTACAGCTGGGATGGATGGTGAATAAGGCGCTTTACGGTCGCCGCCGCGTCGCCAGAGCGGGCGCGGGCCGCTAGCGGAAGCGCACATGATTCATGGCAGAGACGCCGCGCGCCGCGCGCCCTAGCGGCCGGCCAGTGCACTGCGCGCTGTGGCGGCGGCCGGACATGTGATGTGCTGGGATGTTTGTTTGTAGGTTCACTACAATGACTATTCAAAAATCAATACCCATCTACTCCGAAGAAATCACTCAGTAACCATAACTGATCTTATGCTTAGACACATGGAAGACCGAGGGGCTGGAATTATGCCTAACTGAATTCTCGCTAGTATCAGAGCTTCTCGACAAGATCAACAGAATTGAAGCGGTGAGGGATCGTTGGATCCCCACTTTTTCTCCGCCTCTTCGCGTTGTCTCCGCCGTATTGAACCAGGATCTTGAGGTGCCACTCATGGGAGTGGGCTTCGATATCGCTGGAGGCTATACATTCAAGCCAAGGACTCTGGGACAGTGGTTCCTGAAACTTCTCATGGAGAGTTCGACGTCGAGTAACCAAGGGCATTGGTTTAAGGACCTTGATCTATTGCGTCTGCTGGTGCGCGCGCTTGATAAAGGAACATGACTACGATAGCCTGCGCGCCAGTGCCACGATGATCAAGGCTTGGCTCCTTCAGGGCTCGTGTCAAGACTGCGTTTATAAGTTTCTGAGAGAGCTGAGAGCTGATTTAGCATTTGAGTATTTCTTCAACATCGCTGACTCTTTTTCAGAGTACACCATATTACCTGAAATGTGTACTTCAATACGCGTGGGCGCGTGCGGCGAAACTGAGTTCAAAGCAGCGGAGCACCCTGGTTTCTTAAGAACATTCGGACAACATTCATTCTTGACATCCCCATACGCCAATACAAGTTTGTCGGTTCGTGTAAAACTGGTGGATGGCGAAGCGCCACGAGTATTTAAGATGACCGGCCGACAGACAGCGACACTGCTTGCTATGCTAGATCTGCATGCTCGTGTACTGCGTGCGCGAAACTGGAAGCAATGTAAACGGGCTTTTTCCGCCTGTTTGACAGAGCGAAGAGCGAACAACTGTGCCTCATTAGTCTCTGTAGTAAGTCAGATTGTCGAAGACCTTGTGGGTCTCTCAACAATATCGTCGGGCTTGGGGACAACTGTAGCGCATTTTGCACTATTGATATTCCAAGGTAGCCTAAGCACAGAAATTTTAAGCGCATACCATCATGCCATAGATCACGTCGGGGTCACCAATTTAGTGTGTGACCTTGGGTGTAGATACAATAAAAGACTGGTAACGACTCTCTCATGTATTGACTCTTCACAAAGTACCAGTACAAAGCGCGTGCCAAGACATACTGAACATTGCTTATATATTACGTACGAAATACAAACTTATGCGGGCTACACACCTTCAGTTTTAACTGTGCGATTTAACTGTACAGTCGAACTGTACAGTTAAATCGTTAGGTGTGTAGAACAAACAGTTGAACTGTACAGTTTTAACTGAATCTAATATGAATAGATAAATCTGTACAGATAGAACTGTATAGTTAAAACTGAGTGTGTAGTCGGAACTGCGTAGTTTTGTCAATTTTGTCACAGCGAGCGTGAAGTGAACACGTATCGACCTTGCTATCTGCCTTTGCGAAAACTTATCGACCATGGCTCAACGCGAATGGCTGGAAGAGTTTATACTACTATACCAATCGGAGCCTTCGTTATGGAAAATCAAGAGCAAGGATTATCATAATAGAGTAATAAAAGATTCAGCTTATGAAAAGCTTATTTTAAAACTACGCCAAATAGATTCTAAAAGTAATAAAGAGGCTGTTATAAAGAAAATTAATAACCTACGCTGTACGTATATAACAAGGAACATAAAAAAGTCATGGCCTCAAAATCCGGATCAGGCGCCGAAGATATTTATGAGCCAACGTTATGGTATTACCCACTATTACGTTTCTTAGACGATCAAAATATACCAAGGCCTAGTCGGTCGAATTTGGATGAAGAAGATGAGGTTAGTAAATGAAACTTATAGGTATCTTTGTTAAATAAGTATAAGTTTATTAAATCAAATAAAATTATTTTGCCAAGGGACCTGACCTTCATTGTTAAAATAGTTCATAAATTCTTCTCTTATCTTTTTGGGTGTCCGACTTATGTTTCCCACATTTCTTCTTTCTAAAGGTTCCATAGTCGAAATATCTGTTGTACTTCCTGGTATGATGGTTCCGGTATCATAGTCTTCTCGATCAAAGCAATCTCGATTAGTATAAGAATTTGGCAGTTTTCTAATTAGATAATTATGTAATGCACAACATGCCATAACGACGGACTCAATTTTATTTGTATGTAAATTTATAGCCGTATGGAAGATTCTGAAACGTGAAGCCAGAATGCCAAAGGCATTTTCCACAATTCGTCGTGCGCGCGAAACACGATAATTATAGATTTTTTTATCTGTTGAAGTCAATTCTGCTTGTCTGAACGGTTTCATCATATCAGGTCTCAACGGAAATGCGTCATCAGAAACAAAAACGTATGGCAAACGTCTCTGACTATTTCTTACTGCTTCTTCGCTTGGAATTTCTAATTGGTTGTTTCGGAGCATTTCAAAAAATTTCATATTTTGTAATACGCCTCCATCTGAAACTCGCCAGTTTGTACCGAAATCACATAATAAAAACTGATATTGAGCGTCAATAATAGCCATAAGTACCATGCTGTGGTGTCTTTTATAATTGTAAAATTCCGATCCACATCCTTTAGGTGGAGTAATAGCAATATGTTTACCATCTATTGCGCCAAGTAGATGTGGAAAGTTCCATCTTTCTTCAAATAATGCACTAATTGCTTTCCATTCACTGCAACTTTGTGGAAACTGAAACAAAGAAAATGTTACAGATTAACGTGATGGAATCATCGGGTGCAACATCAGTGTCTGAAAATGAAGCAGCGCATTCAGAGTTAGATGTTACTGAAAATCTTTCTGCTCAGAGTCCTGCGGCTTTCACCTCAATTACTGCTTCAACTTCGTCTGCTCATGGTTCGGCATCTAAACGGCAAACAAAGCGGAAAAATAATGAAGATCTAACAAAAGACGTTTTGCAATCCGTTCAGGACCACTTTAAACGGCCGACATATCAAGAGGATCGCTACGACATTATCGGAAAAATGGTAGCATTGAAACTTCGAGAATTTAAAAATAAACAGCAACAGTTGTTGGCTGAAAAAATAATAAATGAAACTTTATTCGAAGCTGAGATGGGAAATCTTACTACATAGAGTAATGGCTCCAAAAACAATGATACTAAATGATTTTCGATTACGGTCAAGTAGTTCAACTTCTATACCATCACCATCTCATAACTCTTTGCCATCACCATCTCATAACTCTATGCCATCACCATTACAATATACAGGTACTTTAAATCAGTCACCCATACATCAACCTCAGTACTATCAAGCAGGCACACTAGCACCTCAGATGACAAATATAGTACCACAAACAAACATATCTTCATATGGTCAAGAAATTCAAGAGACACAAGCAATAAATGCTATGGGTGATACTACGGTCCAACTATCAATCCCGGACTGGACAGAGGAAACAGCGGGGTCATATGTATCGCGATTTACATTGAACAATAATTGAAATTTGTAGTTTGATGACAAGATTTCACAAGATGATTTAAATAAAAAATAAATAAATAAAACATGAGTCTTTTTATTTCTTACCTTTAAGTAGTCCTTGTGTAAAACCTTATAAATTGCTTCACAGGTTTCTGGTATGATAGCGGAAAGTGCTTGTGGCGATATTATTGTAGAAAATTTTAAACATTCATAAGATCTCCCTGTAGCTAGAAATCTTAAAGTTGCCGTTAATCTTTCATGAGGTGTTATAGCATTTCTGAATATGGTGTCTTGCCTTTTTATTAATGGTGTCACTAATGACAGCAGATGCAAATATGTATCTTCATTCATTCTCAAATAATTATTGAAATCTTTTGGAGTAATTCTCAATTCATTTATCAAGGATGTGTGTGAATACGATTTTCTCAACAGAAGCCAGTGTTTACACCACAATTCACGTTTTTTTTCGTTTTCTTCTATTTTCTTTTAACACACACATTAGCCCTACGATCGCTAAAGCGTCGTCTATGGAGGCCATGATGATAAAAACTGAAAGATCGTATATTTTTACTTGAACGTGTGTGGGCTGTAGGGACGTACGATTTATCTGTACAGTTAAACTGCACAGTTTTATCGCACAGATAAAACTGAAGGTGTGTAGCCCCCATTAGCTTACGCTACAACATGAAACATCTTTAGTATACGCTATGCCGTTACATTATGTTCAATTCTTCCCAGCAACTCATTAAAAGATCGCAGGGACATTCGGAAGTAGTTCTTAAATTTGCAATCGTTATCTCGGAGATTTTGAAACTTTACATTAAACATTCCAGTGAGTGATCTAGTTTCAAGATATGAATCTAATACTCTGAATTGTTTTTTATATTTTTTATTTTTGAAAATGATATCAGCGATAATTATTTTTTTAACGTTCATGTTTGTGCACGAGTTTACCCACTGGCGACACGCACAACACTGCAGCAGCAAACGAAATCTTTGTCCTGCGTGTGGCTCGGAGCGTGCTATCACTCGCATGCGGACGAGACCCGCGTGCGGACTAAAATACGCGTGACAGGAAAAGGGCCTTTACGTCGCAGAAATCCCCCTTTTACTGGAGCTTTTCTCGAAATATATCGGGAACACGCCGTGATATTACTACAAAAAATTATACCATACGAGGTAAGTTTGTAAGTCTGCTCCACCATTTTTCGTATACCTACTTAATATTTTTTCCCCGGTGATTAATGTTAATTATTATTTCGACATTTTCAGGTTCCATTTGATGGCTCAAGGTCAATTTGCCATGCATGCTGGGTCAGACTGGGTCGTGATGTGCACCGTCAGCGAGATCAACAGGTTCAAGATCAACCACCCGAACAACCTGAAGACCAGCCAGGAGAACAGGAAGTATACAACGACAGCCAAGACGTAAGACCTGGCTTCAAGTCCTTACAAGGATATTCACGTGCCTCTAATACCGCAAGAAGGTGCAAATTTAACGGCTGCAGGAATACGTCTAGTCATCTAGTGCCCACGTATATAAGGTTCTACATGCTTAATACGAATAAATATTATATACCTCAAATTGCTCGCGTTTGTCACCCGCACCTGGTGCGAAATGATTGGGAGGAGTTAAGTGTTCAGACGCCATTGCTGGATTTTAATAATGTTCATGTATTAGACATGTTCGAATTGTTTAAGTGGGGATTAGAACGAAGTCATCAATTGGATTTCGAACATATTGAAGAGATTGATGAGAGTGAACTGCATTTTTGGACTGGAGTTAAGTACAAAAGTTCAGTTCAACATGATTTTAAGTCTAACTCCATCTCTACGTACCAGAACGGATAAGCCTGCAACCGCTTTAGGCATATACTTAACTAAAATAAGAACTGGTGAACCGGACAGACGATTAGCTACAAAATTCAAAATATCGTTAAAGATAAAATATCGAAAAGTACGTTAGAGAGAAAAATTCATATAGCTAGAACATGTTTAACCCATATATGCCCAGTGATTCGAAAACGAAACAAGAGGTAGTACTTTCATATAAGCACCGTATATCGTTTTTTAGCGCATTGAAATGTAAAATAACGCCATCTATCGCAAGGATACGTATGTAGGTTCTAGTTGCAACAAAGATTTTTGAGTAGCGTGGACATTTGTTTCAAAAAGTAAACAGTGTTAGTTGTGTTGTGTTTTACGTCGCCCAAGAATCATGTCGTCTGCTAGAAAAAAGTAAGTAACTGTATAATTGTGTAAAACTTCGTACTTATTACATTTTTGTAGTAAATTTGGGTAAATTATGAACTGATTCGTGTATTTAGAATGAGTAAAAAATAATTTATAAATACCTATACTGTCTTTATAACTTTCGTGTTTCGAAAACGATACGTCGGGCAAATATACAGTAGAGGCTTGTACTAAATTTGTTTGTTTGGTTTTAGGTGGAACACAAGGCTAACTACAAATGAAATCATTGATGTGATCAATGATTTAGCTTCGGATGATGAAGTGACATCAGCTGACGTATACATGGACCCTCCAGGTAATGGAATTGTGTCGGATTCTGACTCGGGGGATGAAAACGTTTCAAATTTTCAAAACAAATGTAAGTTTTGAAAATTTGTCACGTCGTCAACTATTAGCGCCTGCTGAACTGATACTAAGTGGAAGAAATATCAGTGATGGCAGCGAGTCTGAAGAAGAAGTTGTACACCCAAGCACGTCAAGCGGGTCACAGTCTTTATCAATCCGTAACCGGGGTCAGCCATCGCTTTCTATAAATAATCCTCCGCTTCTACCTCCACCACCTAAGGCCGAAAATGGGTAAACCGAGATTTACCTCAACATAATGATGAGTGGATCGCACCATTCCCAAGATCAGTAATTACTTTGTCCAATGCTTCAGAACCAGTAGATTTCTTTGAATTGTTTTTTAGCCACGAAGTTATCATGCACATTGTCCGTCACTCTGTTATGTATGCAGTACAGAAAGGAAATCCAGGGTTTACCCTCAGTGATAAGGACATTTATTGTTTCATTGGCATTTTGATATTGACTGGATATTCTCCACTGCCGCGACGCCGGATGTATTGGGAAAATAACGAAGATACACACAATATCTTGGTTGCGAAATCCATGAGGAGAAACCGATTTGAAGAAATACTGCGACACTTTCATGTGGCCGATAACACCAATCTTTGCTCTAATGACAAAATGGCTAAAGTCCGCCCTCTTTTTGATTTACTAAATAAGAAGTTTCTACAGTATGCTGTAATCGAGAAGGCGATCAGCATTGATGAATCAATGATACCTTACTATGGTAGACACGGTTGTAAGCAGCATATCAGGGGAAAGCCTATTAGATTTGGCTTCAAAACGTGGATTGCAGCCTTGCGTTTAGGATATTGCTTATACGCCGACCCGTATCAAGGCCGGTATGAAACTTGTAGTACTGGGTTAGGACAATATGTTGTGCAAAAACTAATGACTGAAATTCAGAATGTCTACGAAGAAACAAGATTCTCAATTTTCATCGACAACTTCTTCACAGGATTACCATTGATAACAACAATGAAAGAAAAAAATATTTTGGTGACGGGTACAGTTCGTGGTAATCGTACTGAGAAGTGTCCTTTGAAAGACGACAAGTTATGCAAGAAGGAACAGCGAGGTTACCATGATAGTCGGCTCGATATAAACAGCGGCATTTGTGCAGTGCGCTGGAACGATAACAGTGTAGTGACGCTGTTATCCAGTGAATACGGCGTGGAGCCTATACGAACTTCAAGGAGATACTCAGCTGCTCAAAAACAAAGAGTAAATGTGCCACAACCCAATGTCGTATACCAATACAATCGTTTTATGAGAGGGGTTGATCGATTGGATGCAAATATCGGTACCTATCGAATAGCAATGAGGGGCAAGAAGTGGTACATTCCCTTACTTTTCTGGTTGGTAGACGTTGCTGTCAACAATGCTACCCTGTTAGCTAGCAATTTCTCTAGCAATATAGATACGCTGGAGTTTCGACGCAGCATTGCCAGAAGCTTACTTCAAAAGTATGGCAATGATAAGCAGCGCCCGGGCCCTAGCAAACGGGTGTCTACGAATGTACCTACATCAGTAAGAAAGCATAACGCCGAGCACATGATCGGCAGGGCACCCAGTCGGCTGCGATGTGCCTATTGCAAAAGCCTGTCACTTTTTGTCAAAAATGTGAGGTTAATTTACATTCTAAATGTTTCTCTGCATTTCATTCTTAAGTTTTTACTGTAACTTCGTGTGGAAATAAAATAAAAATAAATAATAAATAAACTCATTATAACATGTTTGTTTTAATTACCTATAACACATGTAGGATATTTGCCCATTGTTTCGTTTTTGAAAACCTCTAAAATACCTACTAAACAATAATAATTTTCACTATCACTACTCAATACTATTATAGGGGTTTATCAACATACGAGTAAACATATCTGAAAATAACCAAAATCGGAATCCCAATGTAGTTCTGGGCATATATGGGTTAACTGATGATTTCGTTCCACATTTTCTTGACGTAGATCACATAAGTCGAGAAGAATTTGTTTCCAGAAACCTTACCATTCCAGCTCATATTTTTGGAGGCAACCATGACGCAGAAATTCTTGTATTTGACGGCACATATCTGATGGATATTTTGGTGAAAAGCAAACAAACTTTTATAGATTAACAGAGATTTATTTTCAAACCGGCAAAAGCACAATTACAAGGTTGAGAGGTTAGTTAAACGAACTGTTACATAAGTGTTACACAAGTACATAACAAGTTAATCCTAATAGTCTTATTTTAACGTAAATAAATACTAAACAGTTCTTCATGAAAATTGAATGCATGAAGCAGACCCCTGCATTTAACACATATATATTATAACATTTTATAAACTACAAAACAATTAGCTACTCAATGTGTACTTAGCACCACTTAGAGATGGAACCTGCATTGGCCCACACAGGTCTGTATGAACCAGTTCTAAGACCTCACTGGCCCTACTAAATGAACGTTTAGGGAATGGTAGTCTACTCTGTTTCCCCTCAATATATGGTATACAGTGTTTATAATCTGTTTCTTTATAATTAACACCTATTGCCATACCTTTACGGAGAAGATTCATACTTCTCGCATTCAGATGCCTAAGACGTCTGTGCCACAACTCCTGGGGTGTCGAGGCAGCTGCTGTTGCTGCCACTAATTTGCTCTCCTCCACCTTAGCTGCATTGCCAGCAGCAGTACTGGCGTTGTCCGACACAGTGTCAAGTTGATACACACCGTTCACCTGAGTCCCGGTAGCTAGAACTTCATTACCATCACGAATTGTACAAGAATTATGATTAAATGTTACTTCATAGCCCTTGCGAGTCATCGCACTAACAGACAATAGGTTGGTACTTATGTTAGGTACGAAGTAAGTTTCACTTATTGTCCTTACACAGTCTTTTAAGTTAATTTTAACTACACCAAGTCCAGCTGTTGATAATCTTTCGCCATTTGCCACGCTCACATCCACAGTTTTATTTGGATTGCAACTCACCATCATGTCCCGATTGTTGCACATATGGTTTGTGGCTCCTGAGTCGATATACCACACATTGCTGTTGATTTTCACAGACAAGGCTGTGACGAGAGCCTTCGACTTATGTTTTTCATACTTCGTCTGTTTTTCTAGGTCAGTATTTTTCTTTTCTGTGCAGTTTCGTGAATAATGTCCCGGGCGTTTTTTGATTTGTTTGCTTTCCACCAAAATATCCAACATTACATAGTTCATGTGCAAAAGAGCGCTAACATTTTATTTCAAAGAATAACATATAGTCTACATAAATTCCGGAATTTAGTCAAACCATTCTTGATAGTGTGCACAGATGGCTATATAGTTGATGTCATAGGCCCATATGCAGCAACCACCTCACATGCTACAATTATGCGCAGTATCATGCAAGAAAACTCAGATTGGCATTGGTTTGTAAGGTCTAATGATGTATTCATATTGGACCGCGGATTTTGGGACTCTATTTCAACAATCGAAGGTTGTGATTATAATCCACACGTATGCCACCTAGCAGACCCAGAGGAGAACAATTATCAACGGCCGAAGCCAACAAATCGAGATTGATAACATTGGTCCGATGGCCAGTAGATCAGGCCCCATCAGCCACAGTAATGCGCCACTTACCATTGAAAAGTATAATCATTTGTCTTTGATTCTCGCCATATTTCATTTCTGTACGCCGTAGGTATATTTTTCACACTAAATGGGCCATTACCTTTGGTGCAGTTTCAAAACTGCACCTTGTATATACCTATATATATATATATGTTTTGTTTCAGGTTCACCGTCTTAAAAGAATTTGTTTACGCAGTTGGTCTAATGCATATAGAAATGTGTGAAGACATGCTGATTTTGATCCAAGTAGATCACTTTGTATAGCACAAAGTGATCTAACAATTTTATTATTATAATATTATTATTATTAACAATTGAAACCATTGGGAATCTGGAAATTCCTTTAAATTCCAGCAACAATGTTGTGGAAACATCTATAAGTCAGGTGAAAGTATCTATACCCACACCTCCACCACTACCACCATCAGCAATGCTTAACCCAATATCACAAGCTATTGTGCGTAATCCACGAATTACTTCACGCATCTACGAATATGCTGCTGCTTCTTCATTGTACTTTTACTGAATGCTACAGTGATGAGCGTTTACTAGTACCATCAGCAATTAAAGACATGTTACTGTTGCATTATAGATTGTATGTGCCGCGTAATGGCCGAATATATCGAACCGAATAAAGCGAGTTATCATTTCATAATAATGATTTCACGGGGATGCAAATGGATGGTCGCAGACAGTTTGATTTTTCAAATATTAGAGAGCTGGACCCGCTTCTATGTCATTATTGGTTAGGTATGAATGCAGATAGCTTCCATCAATTATTATTTCATACAACTCAATTAGCTCGGATAATTCCATGTGCAAGTACTGCATTGATACAACATAACTTCTTGATAATACTTGTCAAGCTGCGAACCGGTGACAATAATGAACGGTTGTAATCATTATTTAGTATTTCATGGCAAACTTTGGAGAGAGATATGTCTCATGCTTGGAACTGTTTAACTGAAACATTTATTTCTTTTCATTTAGGATTAGGTCACATGTCAATTCAAGATGTGGCAGCTAGAAATAAAATATCCCAGGATTATTTGGAAATCCCGAAATGTCTGCAAACAATAAACGAGCAATAACTATATGTGATGGTACATACATATATATGCAAAATAAACTACTCTTACCAAAAAAAGAAACAGTCTACACAAATTAAATAATTTGGTAAAACCTTTTTTATTAGTATGCTGTGATGGTTACATTTTGCAGTCACTTGGTCCCTTTCTAGCAACCGAAAATGGTGCTAATATAATGTCAAAAGAATTTCGTAGTGAAAAGAGTCCCCTAAGAACTTACTGTAGGCTTAATAATATTTCTATATTAGATAGGAGCTTCAGTGATGTACTGTGTGAATTGCAGAGGTATGGATATACAGCACGTATATGCTCAAATCAGTTTTAGAAGGTAAAAATCAACTTACCACACTGTGTCAATTGGGTGGTTGAGGTTGTCAACGGTCGTATAAAAAGAGATTTTAAGTTTTTTCGACAAGGATATTATATAATGTACACCTGCACATAAGTAACTTCTAATTTATTATCAGCGCAGACAGAAGGCCGTCCGCATCCCGTCCAGATCGGTACAATGCTCCCACCTAGCTATAACATCTTAACTAAGCTATTTAAAAAATTAAATTGAAATATTTGCAGGATCAACCGAACACTCAATATGTGCTGGAAGTGGAGCCTGCACCTCCAAAAAGAAACAAAGGAAAGCAGCTATTATCTCAGTAGAAGAAAGAAATCAACCAGATGAAGAAACATCCTATGTGGCAATGGTTAGAGAATTCGTGGTAAAGCGACGTGACAATTCCGGCGATGAAACCTTGGCTGACCTTGGTGAACAAGAAGGCGTTAGAAGAAAAAAATAATAAGCTATACCATGCGGGTCAAACAATAACGAAGATAATGAAAGAATTTATCGTCTTCCTAAAAGAAAACAAGAAGCAATAGATCAATTGTGGATTCGGGAGCTTTAAGGAGTGGGCTTGCGACGACGGATTATTCACGACATATGGGAAACTCCAAGCGATGGATTGGGAAGCAGATTTGAACGAACAATTATTCAACCATTATTCGGAAGCAATCATGGAATTGGCGAAAAGGAGAGCAGAGCAAGAAGAAATGGATGAAATGGAATCTTCATCATTGGCGAACACGAAGAACACTTGCATGTCATCCACGATTGTGCATATTCCGGTTCGACCTGCAGGTACGAGAATATGCAACAGAAGCCTTCGAAGACGATTCAAAATCCTGGACAAACATCCAAACGAGTCTCATACCCGAACGTGAAATCACAGTTGAGGAAGCGGAAACCATCCAGCGAAGACGAAGAGGAGGAATATCAACGAGGGACATTGTTCACGGAGTCTCAAGCGAGGTTTTGCTGATGATGTCAATTACAAACAAGTTTTTTATAAACACCAAATTCCTCATACATTAAAACTTACAACAGATGCTAATACAAGAGGCACCGTAAAGGCGAGTCAAACTCTGAATGCTACGTCATATGATTGGTGAGATAGTGACTCTGGTGTTTGGTGAGATAGTGACTCTGGTGTTTGGTGAGATAGTGACTCTTGGTAAGATAGAATCGTGTTTCACGATGAAGGAGAACTTAAGAAAGTGCATTAAGTGTGGGTCCTCATCTACACAAGATGGCAGCATCACTTTACACTGTTTTCCAAAACCAGGCAGAACAAATAGTCTTCGGTATGTATTGTGTTGGTATCACATAATTACTTGTTGCTTTTTGAGTGCTTATCTTGTAAACTGAATGTAATTTTTTGTTTGAAGCTAAAAGATTTTCACCTTCTTACGCTCCTTTCAGTTGTGAATTATGGGCGAAATACTGCTTCCCGAATGAACCATGGTCATCACCTGAATTCCAAGGAAATCTGTTTTCTCAACATAAAATGCTGTGCAGTAAACATTTCTTAAAGACATGTTTCATTGATCGAAAGCTCTTTAGAACTGCAGTACCGTCTGAAGAATTTGATGAGGTCAGTCAATAAACATTTTGGTAACTGTAACTAATTAGTAGATAGTGAATGTGTTGTGTCGTCGATAAGTTAGTCCAGTCCAGCAATATGGGTTGGGGAATTTGGTGAAAGTCTCAAATGGTTTGAGGCTGATAACCCGTATAATACGCGCATTCTAAGTTGGCTGCCACTCCAAAAGTTTGCCAATGTACAGTCGCTAAGACGCCATAGCCCCGCACCTTGTCATCATTTAGTTCCTGAAAACTTTATTCAAGCCGGCCAACATCGAATGCTCATATCGCACCTTCGGTAGAACAAGGGCACAATTGTCAAAAATTGCAAAAATGAGTTAAGTATACAGAAATGCCTTAAAAATAAACTATACGCCTAAAAAGGATATAGTATATAGTTTATATCATGCAAAGAAGAAAAACTTTCGAGCAATATTAACAGAGCAAGACCTCACTGAATGCAATAAATATCTTAAAATAGCTCTCCTGTAAAATAGCAAAAACTGCAATTATGCCCTTGTTCTACCGAAGGTGCGATATTGTACTGTCTCGACAGGTGTCCACACAAATAATAATAGAAAGTGCATTTTTTTACTAATAATTTATTTCACTTATAGGTTACAAATCCTGTTGATCCTATGGAACAAAGCAGTGTCTTTATACCAGTAGCAGGCCCATCAAGAATAATTCAACCATTGGCTGAAAATATAAATGTGTTAAATTTAACTAATGTGTCTGCACAGCAATTAAAACCAGTTGCAACGTCTTTCAAGCAACCTCAAAATGACAGAGAAAGAAAATTGTACACAAAGATGATAAGAAATATGAAGAAAGTTAGTAGACTTCAAAAAAGTATCAAACACCTAAAAAATGTGTCATTTATCAACGTTCTGTGCAAAGACAGTGCAGTCAATGATATTTTGAAATCAAAAGTGTCATCAACCTTTGCACTATTACTGCAAGGGGAATTACAAAACTTTAGAAGAAAAGGAAGAGGCCGTAGATGGAACACAGAGGCAAAAATAACAGCTTTAAGGCTCTATAAAAGATCCCCAACGTGTTATAACCTATTAAGAAGAATGATTTGTATGCCAGCTCCTAGCACATCAAAGACCCTCTTAAATAAATTTCACTTGTGTGTTGGCATCAACAAAAATATTTTTAATGTTTTGAAAAAAAAAACAGTTAAAACTTGGATACCGTCTGACAGAGAATATGTATTGATGTTTGATGAGATGTCCATAAAGAAGAATTTATGGTACAATACAAAAGAGGATTTAATAGAAGGTTACCAAGAACATGATTCTCAGGGTAGATCGGCACAAATGGCATCATATGCACTTGTTTTTATGGTGGCTGGTATTAGAAAACAAGTTAAATAACCAGTCGCCTACTATCTTTCTGGTGGATCTGTAACTGCTGATCGACTGGCAGTTCTTCTAAAAGAGGTGAGCATTTCCTTTAATTCATTCCTAACATTTAAAATTATCATTGTGTGCACTATGAAACAGTCAACTGCACTACCAACCTGATGTCTGGCTGTTGTACAGCTGATGTTAAAACAGTAGATGAAGAATTATATTATTTCATTCACGACATTTCTCTTTACCCAGTTTACCATCATAATTTATTTTATCATTTCAGGTTTTGAAGTGCTGTTTCGATGCCGGGCTTAATATAGCTGCCACAGTATGTGATCTAGACTCAGTGAACAAGAGAGCTGTAACCATCTTGGGAGCTACTGTAGAGCAGCCTCATATTAAATTAGGCAATAATGAAATTGTCACTATTTTTGACACACCACATTTGTTGAAGTGTTTTAGAAAAGCCAATGTCGGAAAATGGCGTCTTTTTTTTTCGAGCGGCCATCAACCAAACCTTGTGTTTTAAATACAAAATAGTATAATAACCAAACTTACTACGGCAGGTATATCTCTAAACTCAGTCCGAACTGAGTTACGTGAGCTTGAAGTTGGCTAGTATTTATTAGCCTTATACGTAGGCCATTTTTGTTTTATAAACACAAGCTAAGTGAGAAGTTGATGATGATTGTAGAAAAAATAGTTTCTTTGTAATTCGACGTCCCCCGCGAATAATCCGGTAATGACCTATTACGGGGTTTTTCATGTTATGCGTTTTTCGGCATCTAGAAGTTAAAATACACCATATAAATTTTTTTCAGAATTTTTCTATCTTTATTTACGAAGATATGAAAAAGTACGCGTATATTCCATAAAAATTCATTAAAATGTATTTTAAACGAATAATATGGTTTTAGATCTTTACGAAAAAATATATCAATATGATTTGACAGTAAACATTGTTACGATATTATTCGGGTATGCAAACCATGACTTTACAAGTCATGGTTTGCAAATCAGAACTATCCAGATATTGTTGAGATGGCTTCGAAACGACAGTATGAAAGAGTGTTTAATATTAACTACAACTATTCCTTTTTTAAGCCTAAAAAGGATCAGTGTACTTTATGTTCACAATATCAGCAAGCTGACTCCGTCGAAAAGGCGTCTTTAGAACAAAATTACAGGAAACATTTGAGTATGAAAGAAAGAGTTCCTTAAAATTAAAAAAGAAGAAAAAGAAACACTAAATAAAGATGACACCGTTGTGGCCATTTATGATTTAGAAAAAGTTTTGAATGCACCACACAGTCTGAAGTGTCAATTTTCCACTACAAACGTAAATACCCGGTTTATAATTTTACAGTTTTTGACGTTCTAAACAAACTAGGGTTCTGTAACGTTTGGCAAGCTCAAATCGGAAAAAAAGGGTGTATCCAAATAGGGAGTTGCTTGTTTCAATTTTTCAAGACCGATCACGGAAAAGGTATACGCAAAATTATATTTTACTGTGATGGTTGTTATGGCCAGAATAAAAACAGATACATTTTTGCATTGTATCTTTACATTGCAATGACTCTTCAAATTGACATACCCATCGGTTTTTTGTTGGTGGGCATAGCCAAAATGAAGGCGACTCCATACACGCATACAAAGTTTTGTACACACCGGACCAAGTATATAGTATCATCATGAACGCTAAAGTCTCCGGAGACAAATATATCCTAAAAGAAATGCAATAATCTGAAATCCTCAACATAAAAGAACTTGTTGAACCCAAAAGATGATTCAAGATAAGACAGGAGAAAAAGTACGATGGTCCGATGTGATGGAGGTTAGTGTGTCATACAATAAACATAACTGTTTACTTTCCAAATACGATTTTGATCAGGATTATATTGAATTGGATTACGATGCAGGTAGAAGTAGACAGCATCGGCAGAAATAGGAGTCCAAAACAATTGAAAGTATTGAATTAAAGCCAGCATACGACAAGCCTCTCCCTATTAAAAAAAGCTTTGTATAATGATCTCCTAAGCCTGTGTAACTCCCAAGCAATTCCCCACCATTATCAACCATCTCATGGCGGAATGGCGACAGCGACTATCGCAACCCAGTGCTGGGCACGCCATAATTATGGCGGTAAGTCTCCTCTTTGAGGAGTGGCTGGAACGGCAACACGGCGTCCTTACCTTCCGCATGACGCAGGTCCTCACCGGACATGGAGGACCTGCGTCGGTTCCTGCACCGGATCTGTGCGCAAGAAACGCCCGGGTGTCACCATTGCGTGGACCGCCCGGAGGACACGGTGGAGCACACAGTGGAGGTGTGCCCCGCTTGGGAAGAGCAACGCCGTGTCCTCGTGGGGGGCAATCGGCGGCGGCGATCTCTCGCGCCGGGCCTTGGTACAGGCCATGGTCCGGAGCGAGGAGGAGTGGCAGGCGGTCGCCTCCTTCTGCGAAGCAGTAATGCTAGCAAAGGAGGCGGGCGATCGCGTGAGGCAACGGTCCTCACGCCCCAACTGCCGCCGGGATTCCGATCCCGATTTTCGGCCACCGTAAGCGCGGGCTTGTGTCCGACCGTCCGGCCCAGCAGGGTCGAAGCCTACTGGGGCCCAAGGGTCTAATTCTGAAAGGAAGACTCGGCCCTGGTACGAAAGGCAACGAAGGAACAGGAGTGGGTTTTTAGTCAGTAAAAGTCTGACACTATCTCCCGCCCCGCCCAAAAGCGGGGGATGTCATAAGATGATATTCCCACCGAAAAAAAAAACCATTATCAACCATTTTATAGGAACTTAAGCTTTTGTGATACTGAATCAAGTCACGATGAGGATTCTGATTAAGATTTTTAACTGTAATAGGACCGTCGCGACACAGACACGAGTCGTGTCTTCAGTGCAGTGTCTATCTTTTATGATAATAATAACTATCGTGTTTTGTCAAACTAACCAAAGTTGTTTCATTTACTAGAATGTCCTTTACTTCAATAAATATACTATAATAATCATCAAATAATACTTAAGTAAACTATTCGAATAAACAGTAATAGTCATAACAATAAAATGTACGTTACTGTTAAACAATCGAATAACCTAATAATTGCTTTTTACAAATGTTCAGTATACAAAACAAGTTACACGAATAATAGCGCAACACGATTTTACCGTTGCCGTCGAAAATATAAATTTACACGAATAATATCGCAACAAGATTTTACTGTTCCAGTCGAAAATATAAATTTACACGAACAATATCGTAAGTGACATTACTGACCAGAGCTTGACCTACACTAATATAGTAAAATGCATCCAGCTAAATTTTAACGAAGCCCTTGGGACTACTTAAATTTTGTTCAAATAACCAGATAGCTGAAAAATTAGCTTCCATATGCGATATAAAAAGTCTCTGATACTTGTTGTTTAATGGAGTTATTAAGGAAAAATGGTTTTTTATTTTTCCTGAACATTTACACTTTTTCGATTACCGGATTATTCGCGGGGGGCGTCGAATTGTGTTTTAACCTATTATTATTAACCTGTTAGGCCTCGGTTTCGAAGTCAGCAGGCGACGCGGACGACGGTGGCGGCCTAAGGGCCTCGCCAACTTCACAATCCTGTGTGAAACGAGTTTGGTACTATTTCTTTTTTGAAGAAAAATAAGAAATAGTAAAATGCAATGCAATGTTGCAATTTCTCACATACCTTGCGCTTAAAAGAAAAAATATCCTATAAATAAAATCAGCCAACTTCTATCTCTTGTAACTCAGTTCGGACTTAGTTTAGAGGTATACATGCCGTAGTAAGTTTGGTTTATTACATTATTCTGTAATTAAAAAACAAGGTTTAATCGATGGCCGCCCGAAAAAAAAAGACGCCACTTCCCATACTAAATCCGGCATTGTCCTTTATTTCTAAAATATGACATAAAATGTCAAACTAATATAACATCCGACAACAATTGTGGCATTGGTAAGTAACTGTTAAATAACTTAATTTTCTTTATTTTATGATCATATTATGTTGAACTGTCAAAAAGTATTTTATTATTTACATCAAGGTACATTAAAACATAATAAATTTAAAAGCTAACAGTATTAAAATAATATGTACAAGTACATATATGTATCAAGTATTTATCATATTATTATTATGATATTATCAACCTTTTTAAGGTTCTACACCCAAGAGTGTGCCATATACCCTATAATTAAGCTTATTCCGTCTGTCTGACTGTCACAAGGCTATATCTTTATAGTTGTAATAGGTAGGTAATTGCAATTTCCTAAAAGTACATGTTACTATGTGTGTAATAAATGAAAAAGACTATGACAGATGCTCAGGAAATAATTTAATCTGAATTTGAATACCTTAGTCTATCCTAACACTTACTATGCAGTTTCATTTGTGTTACAGGTATTGCTAAATGGAGCTACATTCAACAATTTTACGAGCTGAACAACAGTAACCCGAATTTTGTGTTTGCACCATGCCTTAAACCAGACCACCTTAATCCAAACACAAAACAAAAAATGAAAGTGAAGCTTGCTGCTCAAGTTTTAAGCCACTCGGTAGCAGCTGTCATGTACGCAAAAATAGCACAAGGTCAGGATCTTTTATTTTGATTTTGGGCTTAAGTAAAATAGCAGCTACAGAAAAAGGTCTCGTGTCACATTTGATTAGTTTAACAAGTGTGTTAGACTTAGCAATAATACCTTCACAGCTACTTTGGATTCGTCATGTTGGTATGATCTACTCAATAATAGATCATTGAAACACAGGTTTAAATAAACCTAGATCAGGCAACACACTACATTACCTTCAGAGTTCTATTTTTGACTGTAATCTCATATTTCTCATACCATAGTCTATCCAGATTATTATTATACTATTATAGGCCTAGATTAATATATACTATTGAACCATATGTACGCTTTTTGTAAACTTATTATTTCAATAAATTTTATTTTATTTATTTTATTATTTATTTATTGAACAGTATTATTGAAAATTGTTTCATTAAACATTTTATATTATACAAGGTGTCCAGAAAGGGTATCGGGTATTTGTTTTCGCGCCATTTTCGAAACGGGGCGTCTAAAGGGTGCGGGGAGGGGTTCGTGGCGTCCGCCATTTTGTGGAGTTTTAGACACGATGGAACAGTACTCGGGGACGCATCGCGCATTTTGCGTACGAGCGTATTATCGTAATGGTGATTCAATAGTGACTGCTCAACGTCTCTATTGTACGGAATATCGTACACGCCACGCGCCAAGTGACGATAGCATTAGGAAATGGATCAGGATGTTCGAGAATACAGGTGCGACAGTTAAAATTCATAACTCTGGTCGTCCTCGTTCAGTTCGCGATGAAGGAACAATTGAAGAAGTTGAGGCGTCGGTTCGTCAAAATCCGTCTTTATCCATCCGAAAGCGAAGCCAAGCGTTGAACATCAAAAAATCGTCTTTACATTCGATTTTAAAGAAAGACTTACATCTAAAAGCCTATAAAATTCAATTGGTTCAAGAATTGAAGGATACGGACTATGCTAATCGACTGAATTTTGCGGACGAAATGCTGCAGCGATTTAACAACTTTAACAACATACTGTTCAGTGACGAAGCAAATTTTCACTTGAATGGTCATGTTAATAAGCAGAATTGTCGGTACTGGGCAGTGGAGAATCCGAGACGAAAGCATGAACGACCCCTGCATAGCCCAAAGGTCGTTGTTTGGGCCGCTATGTCTGCTAAAGGCATAATTGGTCCTTATTTTCATGAAGATCAACGAGGCCGAGCAATTAATGTGAATAGTGACCGTTATTGCGATATGTTGCGAAATTTTTTGGTCCCAGAGTTGCAGGAGTTTGCAGGTTTCAACTCAAGAACGTGGTTCCAACAAGATGGGGCCACTTGCCATACCTCAAATGACTCAATGGAAGTTGTTAACGAATTATTCCCTAATAAAGTCATTTCGCGAAGGGGTAACATCAACTGGCCTCCCAGAAGCCCCGACCTTAGCCCGCTTGACTATTTTGCATGGGGGTACCTTAAAAGTAAGGTTTATCAAAACAATCCGACGAATCTAACCCAGTTAAAGCAAAACATCAGGTCAGAAATGGCAGCAATATCGATAGCTATGTGTCAACGTGTTATCGCCCATCTTCGTGTCCGTTTAGAAGAGTGCCAGCTACGTAACGGTCATCATTTGGATAACATCATCTTTTCCAAATAATTCTCCAATTCATATGCTAATAATAAACAATAAACTTTTTTATTGCATACAAATAATTTTTGTTTCATTGAACTTACAAATACCCGATACCCTTTCTGGACACCTTGTACAATCACAATGTAAATATAACATTTATTCAGATCATGCCATGATTTTTATAAACAGATTAGCCAGTCAGTAGGTTGGTAGGTGAGGCTGACTGCCCAAGGTATGCTGGACGATCATTTAAAATTGTGTCGTCACCCGTGAAAACTCTTTCAATTGCATTCCGATTGTGATAAATTGTTATCATAAATAAAGTTTTTTTTTTTTTCAGGAGAATTATCATGTGATGCAACTACCACAGCAAATGTAATTTCAAAAATGGATAAATTATTTGATGCTGTTAATGCGTACACACAAGACCTTAGAAGGGGCAAACCAATGGCCACAAATTTAAAGGACAGTACAGACCATTTAAAATATTTTAACCCTAGATCACTAACCATTCGTATAATAGACGACGCGCACCTAGTGCTTTCGCCATTTCACCAACTTCCCGTTGCCCCCCGCCCCGCACTCTTTTAGTACCTTCCTGGGTAGTGAAATTAACCCGCAAGGACTCATCGCGGATGCACGATAATTAGGTGGACATATATCGCGTGATCGTCGTCTCACAGACGAAAGGTTAATAATGCTGTATAGTTTTTAGTAAAGTTGTACATACTTTTATGCTTCTGTTTATATTGTTAATTTTTGGAAAAGTTAATAACTTTTATTATTTACGAATTAATTATTTATATTATGGTTTTATGACGTGAACTCAATTTACCTATGATGTTTTTTTTTATATTTTATACCGAGTTTTACAATATTTTTGTGTATTTTCTTGCCTTAATTTTATTTACCTATTATTATATTTATTATTTTCTATTTTAGATGGATTTGAGAAGCGTAGAAGGCAAAATTGTGCAATGGTTAGCTGAATCGGACACCGAATCTTTACCTGACAATGAACCTTATTCATCCAGTTCTGAGGAAGAGAATAATGTTGATAGAAAGAAAAGAAAGAAAGAAAAACATTTTATTTGGCGGAACAAGGCGCAAATTTAAAACTAACAAATTATAAGTAGGTACATTATGTTGAAGAAATATGCGCCACATCCGCGCAAAACGGCCGAACGCTCAGCATAATGCCGTGACCACACGCAAAATGCGATGAGTCTACGGCGCTGGTTTTCAGCGTGGGCCGGTAACGGTATCGACTTAAAGACGTCGGCACGGTATTGTGTGCTAATAGATTTGAATAAAATAGATAAATATAAATAAATTATAGGGAAAGGAGAAAAAAAAAAAAAAAAGAACAATGAATAAATAAAGTGGAAATACGAAATCATAATATATATAAAGTGGCAACATTACTTTCCGTCTGTGCCAAAGTACGCGGTTCTGTTTTCATGTACCTATAGTCTATGGACGCGATGACGTGCGTGAAAAGTAAGTGATGCATGCTATGACGCTACGCCATTAATATTGTGACGAGTGTTTCTACGGAAATGGTAATTGAACTTGAAGTTCAAAATTTCAAAAAGATGCGATGCGAAATCGTTGAATATGTTTGTATTTTATTGTTTTGTACAGTGTTCAAAGAGTCCGCGACGAAATATAAATCACATGGACTCATGAGAAGCCGAAATCGGGGCAGACAATATGTTATTTAGTGTTTTTATTCCGATTGCTTCATCTTGTGGAAATAATTTCTCAGAAAAGAGGACAAAACAAACAAACTGAAAAAGTGACTAATACAGGTACTGTTGCTAATTAAATCAATAATGAAATGAATTGTATTATAAAGAAAATTAAAAAATTATAAGCATTGTCAAATGATTGTGATTATTACATTTAAGTATGAATAGTATAAATTGAAAATTAATATATTTACATTCTTATATAAAGGTATCCTGTATGACGTGGAAAATTAGTGTTTTAACACGCTGACAGCAGCGAGCCAATACACAGGGACAAGTCTGAATGCCAAGCCACAACACTGCTGAATAACAAGCCAAAGACAGAGTCAAGCAAGCCAATACACAGGGACAGGACTGAATGCCAAGCCACAACGCTGCCGAATACCAAGCCAAAGACTGAGAGTCATAACCATGAGGTGACACTAGTTTATTGCTGTAAGAGTTGCGCGTTCAACAGTAACTTCTTAAGGTGATATTTAAAAGATTGTGTTGTTTTTAGGACTCTCATTGGTGGCGGAATACTATTCCAGCACCGAGTGGAAGCAAACCTGAACGACCCCCTGAAAGCTGTAGTTCTGTGTCGCGGTGCTGACAGTGGATTCACCACAGAGCGAAGACCGTATTTGTAATGTGTTTGTCTCCATGTAAGTTTTTCATATAAGTAACGTGGCTTTTGGGTAGTTATAACACCAAACAGTAAACTCGCTAAATGCAGGTTCCGCCTAGCAGACATTTTTAAAATCTTAAGTTGATTTATGTATGGGGTCACATGACTCCTGCGTGGCACATGTACACAGAAGCGAACACATGCATTCTGGATGCGCTGAATCAGCCTGTCTGTCCTGGCAAGCAAGCAGGGCCCATAAACAGTATTGCAGTAGTTCAACTTTGACAGGATTAGGCTGTCAACCAGTTGTTTGCGGAGTGGAACACTTAGGTATTTACGTATTCCATACAAAACCTTTAACCTGTAGAAACAGTTTCTTAGTGCACTTTTTATGTGGGCTTCGAAGCGCAGCTCTGGATCTAGTATCAACCCAAGGCTGCATGCCTGCTCAACTCGCTCAATCTCCTCCCCCATGATCATGACCCTAGGCCTGGCTAACAAAATAGCAGCAACCTGCTTTTTTGTGCCTAGTACCATGTATTTAGACTTTAGTGGATTCAAAACCAGAGAGTTCTCTTCAGACCAGGCCACCACCCGAGCCAGGTCCTCATTCAGCCTCTTCGTAGCCAATGACGTGTCATCCCCTTTGAAAGATATGTACAGCTGGATATCATCAGCGTACATGTGATATTTACAGTTTGAGAAACAGCTAGTGACATCAGCACTGTAGAGGATGTACAGAAGAGGCCCCAAAATTGATCCCTGTGGGACTCCCCATGACACATGAAGGGGAGGGGATGATACAGTTGATCCATCTTCCCTGTGGATTTGCACGTACTGAGACCTATCAGTTAGGTAGCTATTAAACCACTCCACAGCATCCCTGTCGAAGCCATAGTACGCTAATTTGGACAGCAGCAGATTGGTATTAATAGCATCAAACGCCCGTGAAAAATCCAATAGGGCCAGGATTGATCCCTCTCCCCGATCACGCGCCTCCAGGATATTACCCACAACATCAGCCAAAGCAGTTGCAGTGCCTCTGCCCTTCCGAAAACCTGACTGGAGGTCTGGAAGAATGTTAT
This sequence comes from Mythimna impura, assembly GCA_905147345.3. Taxonomy (NCBI): domain Eukaryota; kingdom Metazoa; phylum Arthropoda; class Insecta; order Lepidoptera; family Noctuidae; genus Mythimna; species Mythimna impura. The sequence goes on from LR990341.1 coordinate 33,332,665, forward strand.
TCACCTCCAGGTACTCAATGACTTGAGAGTACACAACACGCTCCAGGATTTTCGATAGGCAGGGCAGAATGCTGATTGGCCTTAGATCCTTCATGTGGGCTGGGTCATTGGTCTTAGGGATAGGACGCACCACTGCACGTCGCCACAGTCCAGGGAAGGTCCGCGTTTCTATAGATTTGTTGATGATATCAGTAATGGCCTTCAAGGTAGTTGGCAACGTAAGTAATAACATCTCCAGACTAATACCATCAACACCCTGAGCATTGGACCCCAGACTCCTGATTATACTTAGAACTGTCTCCTGATTAGTGGTAGTGAGGGAGAACTCCGCTGGACCGTGTCTACGAGAGTTGAATTGGGCAATCTTTGTGACATTATCGCAGCAGTTCCCAGGGACATCCAGGAACGCTGCATTAATGTTTGCAGGATTATCAAAGTGACTAGGGACTTGTCTTTGCTTATGGTCTGGGAGCACATCTGATTTCAAATTACGCCACAGCCGTTTGGGGTCCTTCCTCTGCTCATTGATATTTTTGGAAAAATATGCTGTCTTCTCCCTCACCAACGCGGCGGCGGCTTCGTGCTTAAGCTCCAAATAGTACTTCCTATGACTTGGCTCCCTAGTCTTATGATAACGATCTCTAGCTTCATCCCGCAGCTTGAACATAAGTCGAATGTTGTCAGTTACCCATGGAGTGGGTGGTTTCCTGAAAGTTCTACTCTTAAGAGGAGCGTGAAGATCAAACAGCTGGATCATGTAAGAGTTGAAGGTGTGCACCATAGTGTCAACATCACTTATATCCCCTATACTTGACCAAGGAAACCTATTGAGATCAGTGTTGAAAAGATCCTGCAATATGTCAGAAAAACAGCGATATTCAACTAATCTAGGTTTAGGCTTAGGCTTCCTGAAAACAGTTTCGCATGTTATAAATGAGTGATTGTTGAGCTCACTGATGTGATTCACCACAACATTTCGCGTTGTGGCATCAGTACATATGAGGTCAATGAGAGAGCTACTATCACCCACAAAATGTGTTGCTGTTGGAACTACCTGAACAAGGTTCGAGTAGTCCAGGAACGCTGTTAACTGTTTAGTTTTGGAGCTATTTGCGTCTAATAAATTGACATTCAAGTCACCCAACAATACCAGACTGTCATAAGGGGCCAAAGCACTAATACTCGAAGTTATGGCATCGAGAAAAGCCTCCAAGTCCTGCCAAGGCGGACGATATGCGGTGCCAATGAGAAGCTTCTTCTTATTTATGGTTAGACCTAACCAAAGCTGCTCCACACTAGGGTGTTCAGGGTGTGCCCTAACACGCGCGTTTATTCCATTCTTAATGTAAAAAGCAACCCCCCCACCACGTCCCCCTCGAACAGACACAGGTCGCGGTATGTGCCTTAGCTTATACCCAGGTACACTAGGAGCTCGATCTTCTTGTCCAATGCGCATCCAGGTCTCATTGATTGCCATGATGTCCACGGAATGATTACTCATGGCTATCAGAAACTCATCTTGTTTTGTCCCTAGAGAGCCCGCATTCAGTAGGCCAAACTTTAAACATTTGCTAGGAGCCATTAGTGTACATAGGTGTAAGTATTTGGCATGAAGGTGTATGACAAAAGTGTAAATGTGATATGTGAAAATAATGTTGGGCACTGCATTCATCTGTTAACTGGAACAGTGTGATATGAAAAACCGATATCATTGTATAGAGATTATTAGTGGAGGCGATTTTAGTTGTGAATAGAATAACTATGGATATTTTTTGTACATGAATAAGTTTAGACCAATTAAGAATAGATAGAATTAAGGCATATGTGTGTAAATATAGTATAAGTAAGTGATTATATAGATTAGGTGTAAATATTATTTGTACATGTAATGTGAGTGTTTTAAATATAAGTACATAGTAATATAGTATAGACATATAGAGATATATAACTTTTAAATCTCTCAGCACACACAATCTATGTTTGAGTACACTGATAAATCGGCCGTGACGCATACTTCCCCGATCAAAAATAAATAAATTATATAATATAAAAATGATACAGAAGTACATGTCCCTTCTGAGGAAAGTGAGGAAGAAGCTTTAGACTCTTCGGGGGACGAATTGTTAGTTTCACGTCGCGGGCGTAATCGAAGGTTAGTCTTAGATTCTGATGATGATACAATAAACACGGATCAGGCGGAATCCAGCAGTGATACTCAAACACAAGTACCGCAATTACATCCGACAGTTATTCGGCCGAGCCAGCGTAACTTGTACGGTAAGAACCGACACAGATGGTCAACAAATTCTCGTGACCCACGCACACGTACAAGTAGTCGTAATGTGATACATATCGTACCTGGTCCTTCTGGATTGGCTAAAGAGGTCTCAGAGCCAAAGGAACTATTTCAACTTTTTGTGACGGAAGAAATGATCGATGCCGTGCAATTTACAAACGCAGATATTGATATAAAGAATAATAAGTACAAACTTTCAAAATTCACTACTTCTCAGACGTCGGCTAATGAAGTCAAGGCTTTACTGGGTCTACTTATTCAATCTGCTGCCCTGAAAAGTAATCATTTGCCAACTCGGATGTTATTTGACACAAAAAGAAGCGCAAACACCTATAAGAGCTGCATGAGTGCTGAAAGGTTTGATTTTTTACTAAGATGCTTGAGATTTGACGATAAAAACACAAGGCAACAAAGAAGGGTATCTGACAAACTGGCTCCCATTAGAGATTTCTGGGAAAAATTTATAGATAATGGTCAGCAATGGTACAAGCCAGGTTCATACGTTACGATAGATGAACAACTTCTTGGTTTTAGAGGACGCTGCCCTTTCAGGATGTACATCCCCAATAAACCGAACAAATATGGTTGAAACTTGTTATGATGGTGGATTGTAATACAAAATATATGTGCAACGCTATACCTTATCTAGGAAAAAACACTAACACCGGTAACGAACCATTGGCTAGTTATTTTGTAAAAGAGATAGCTAAACCCATATATGGATCAAATCGGAATATCACAATGGACAACTGGTTTACGTCAGTTACCCTGGCCACAGAATTGCTAAAACCGCCTTATAAGCTGACAGTCGTGGGTACATTGCGAAGCAATAAACGTGAGATCCCGAAAGAAATGCAGAACAACAAAAATAGACCAGTAGGCACTTCGATGTTCGGCTTTGACAGAGATATGACTTTAGTCTCATACAAACCAAAATCAAATAAAGTCGTATACCTTCTATCTACGACTCATGACCAACCTGCTATTAGCAACGGCTCCAAAAAACCGGAAATTATTGAATTTTACAATTCAACTAAAGGAGCAGTCGATACAGTGGACCAGATGTGCTCAATTATGAGCACAAGCCGTAAAACCAACCGATGGCCGTTGTGCTTATTTTACGGTATACTAAACATATCTATAATTAATGCTTATGTCCTGCACGTATCACACGAGATCCGTAATAATAAAAAACCTACAAAAAGAAGGGATTTTGCCTTAGCAATGGCAGAAGAACTTATGGCACCTTGGCTTCGTGAGCGATATAACACTGTGACTTTGCAGCGTAATTTGAAGCAAATTATCGGCGAAATTCTAAAAATAGATGTTTCTGACGAACAGTCAAGTCAAGAACAACCAAGAAACCGAAAAATTTGCAGTTATTGCCCAGCGAAAAAACGTCGCATGACCAAATACTTTTGCAAGGGCTGCAAGAGGGCCATTTGTGGCGAACATACAGTTTCTATGTGTAATTCCCGTACTGATTAAGATATTTCATTATTTTTTATTATTATATGATACGTTAAAAGCTTAATTACTGTGAACTTTATTTTGATTAAAGAAAATTAAACAGATTTTTAATTTTTTTTTTTTTTTTTTCGTAGTCTCAGAGACGAAAGGTTAGTTACAGCGTTACTCGAAAATAAGGTTAGTGAGCTAGGGTTAAGGAAATGAAGGATTTTTTTAGAAATATAACGTTTTTGGTGTGCAAAAGTTCTCCCCCGTCCAAGGAAGGTTGGGTCTGGAGTTTGAATGGGCTAGAAAGATTGTGGAAAAATCTTAGAGAAAAACATAATTCAATTAAAAGCTTATTAACAAGAAGAATCCAGCAGGACCCACTGGAAAATCTATTTGGCTGCATTCGCAGTAACTGTGGAGCTAACACAAACCCAACTACTGGGCAGTTTGTTGCGGGCTTAAAAACTGCAGTCCTGAGTAATTTATCGCACATTGGGTCAGGAAATTGTGAGGTTGATGAAAATGAGGTCATCTTATCAAATTTCAAGACTCTCTTGACTCCAGTTACAGGCATAGGCACAGCTAATACAGCCACACTGGAAAATGTTATAGCAATAAATGAAATAGAGCAAACTATAGAAGAAACGACTGGCGAAATGCAGGCTTGTGCCTATGTCTGTGGATTTATCATAAAAAATAATCCAAATAATAGTTGTGAACATTGTACAAAAGTGTTTGTCTCACTTACACAAGAGGAAGTCCACAATTTTATAGACCTTAAAAGTTACGAAGGTATAAAAAATTCCCTCACATACGCCTCAAAAGATTTAATTAATTGTATTGAAAAGTCTGCTACTTTAGTGAATAAATTCTTAGAAAAAGAGGCGTATAAAAGGAAATTAAGAATTACTATTATATTATAGAATTATTAAAAGAATCTATAAAATGGGATTTCCTCGATGAATGTGATGAACACAAACAGGATAATATTGCTTATGTAATAAATAGTGTCTTTCATACATGTATCAAAAGATTCTGTATACTAAAAAATCGAGTTTGCACAAGAAACAAATATAGCTTCTCTAAAGAGAAAAATAGATATTCTAACACAAGTAGTTAAACCACTGGAAATTTATAGCTTGATATGTAGTTGTGTGTACAGACCTTAAAAATGAACAATTTTCTCCATACTAACGACATCAAAAGAAAAATATCCGCTGTCCCATACATTTGATATTGAAGTTTTGTTTGTTACAACTGATTTTTTTTTTCTCAATTAATAAATTGTTCCACGGAGAAAGTTGTTCAGTTTGATGATCTGTACCACCCTTTAATTTGACCACACCTTTCTAATACATACCCTATACAGGGTTATTGGTAAAACATTAACAACCTCTCAAGAGGTCATTGTACTCATCATTATGAACAACTTTTACTATGGGACCAAACCGGAAATCGCGAAAAAAAATCAGCTGTTCCCTACATTTTGACGAGTTATACGAACATAAATGTAAGGAACAGCCATCGATATATATGTACTACGTACTAGATTACGCGTGCCGTACACTCACTTCAACCGACTCAGGTGCAGTGTCTTCTATGCACCTTGATATTGATGACATTAGTACAGTTTTGACGTTCATGCAGTGTGAGAGCGGCGTTTATAAATTCAAATTAAAGTGAATCTGGACGTAAATAATACTTCTGTAGTAATTTAAGTAAAATTACTGGTTGTCCAAGCAATATAATAGCTTCTAATATCGTAATAGTATGTAAGAAAACATATTATTTTATTAAAAAGCCTTCCCATTTTACAATCATAGACTAAAACATGCAGATGTTAACTTCCACAAAAACCAGATTTTTACCTACAACTGGTTTAGTGAACACAGACTTGCATGGTGTTTTATTCCCTGTTTGTTTTTTTTTTTTTAATATTTTATTTAATGTTATTTCTTTTTTGTATAAATGATATCAATGAATTCCGTCAAATTCAAAAATTATGACGACGTGTCTTTTTCGATACTGTAAAACCTCAGCAAATCATTGGGTATCAGTTTTCATCGGTAAGTTTTGTCGTTAGGTAAACATTCTGTCATTCGTTAGCACTTAGGTATTACGTATCTACCTAGATATCACGTGCAGATTAGTATTCAAATATAAATTAGGCTCAGCTGAATTTGTAGTCTTATGTGTGATATTGCATTACTCATATTGAGATTTCGTCCTTCATACACTATAGTGTTGGGTAGGACATACAAGAGGCACTTCAAATGTCCCATACAGTATGACTGAATGTCCCAACACCTCAAAAAAATATTTTGTACCACTTCACTGTGACAAAATACGAATGAATGACATAGTACGCATATTACGCGAGATGAGTGAGCGAGTGCAAGCGATTATCGAAGCGCGTCGCTTTGTTATCTGTTGGTTCATTCAGTGAACACGTCAACACGAACAATTTACAAGACTCATTTTAAAGCGTTAGCTTTACATACTCTGACTCATCTGAGAGGGTTTTTTCAAAATCTGGTCAGGTGATAACCGAGAGACGGAACAAACTCAACGGAAAAAAGGTGGCAATGTTGCTATTTTTAAATTATATTAAGTAACCTTTTTTTTTGTTCCATACATTTTTTATATCATTTGTTGTACGTTGTTTACTTATTTTGACGCAAAAATTGTATTATTAGTACTTAGAAGTTCAACTACGATGTGTTTGTTGAACTCATGTATGTCTTAGAAGGAAATATGATAGTTTCCAATATAATCCCTCATACTTCTAAGCTCACCTCAAATCCTCAAAATGTGTTTTGTGTTAATAGTTGAAAAAGGTGGGACAATGTCACATTAACGACTAATGGCTTAATGTGTAGTAACGATATGACATTGTCACCATATCGAGGAATTATCACGTTATTGAGACATTGACGACATTGTCCCACCTCATTTGAAGTGGTACAATGTATTACCTCCAGGGATGTTAGGGAGCTCCGTAACCGAAACTATCGGATATCCGATATAAAAAATCATCCGTAACCGTAACCGAATCCGAAATGAAAGTTTCGGATAGTATCGGATAGGGGCGGAGCCTAATTGAGACACGTTATGACAAGTTGTTTTGATCGGCCGGCCGCTGCCAGTGCCGACACACAAGCTGCGCGTATTGTTTGTTTTTTTTCTTCTTTGACAAAGTGTTGGTTGTGTTACGGAATCGATTGAATTTGTACAAAATGCGTCCTAAGTCGAGTGCAGTTTGGTCGTTTTTTGATGAAATGACCGATTCCGCAAAATGTAAACAGTGTGGTAAAAGGTTTTCAAGGAAAGGAGGTGGGACTACATCGCTAAAACTTCACCTTAAATCACAACATAGTGATAAGTACGAAGAACTTTTGCTACTGGAAAAAGGTAACCAACAAAATAACCTACAAACAGCCAAGCAGCTGACACCTTTACAAGAGTGTAAAAAACAGTTGACACTCAAAGATTCGTTAAAAAACAAAGGTGCCTGGGATGAAACTAATACCAAACAAAAAGAAATTGATAAATTAGTGGCTGAAATGATAGCGTTACAAAACTTGCCATTTAATTTTGTAGAAGGTGTGGGATTTCAAAGATTAGTGCAGGCAGCCTTACCACGTTATAATCTTAGAGGTCGGCAGTACTTTACTAATTTATTGTGCAATGATATCTACAACAAAATGAAGTTAAAGATTCTGGACTTATTGAAACAATTTGAGAAGTTATCATTTACTACAGATGTGTGGTCCGAGCCCAGCGCAAATGTCTCGTTACTTAGTCTTACTGCTCATGGCATCACGAATAATTATGAAAGAGTTTCTATAATACTCAAGTGTGAACAATTAGAGGGTCGGCACACAGGTGAAATTATAGCGAATAATTTAAACAATATTTTGCAAGATTGGGGCTTAAGCAATGAATCAGTTCATTGTATTTTACGCGACAAAGGATCAAATATGATAAAAGCTATGAGAACGGCCAATTTCCCTGATGCAAACTGTACTATTCATCAACTTCAATTATGTGTTAGGTCAGCAATGGAAACCGAAGAATTTATCTCGCCAGTGATTACAAAGTGCAAAAAAATTGCTACTCACTTCCATCACTCACTAATTGCTCAAAATGAATTAAAACAAATTCAAACAGAAAGACTGAACCAAACAGAGTTATGTATCGTTCAGGATTGTTCTACAAGGTAAGATATTTCTATTTTAAACTAAAATAATTTTATATAAATGTTTTTTTTTTCTTCTGTACGTTGTTTAATTTCACATATGTTTTATTTATTCACAGATGGAATTCGACTTATTATATGATGGATAGAATATTGAAATTAAAAGACTCCTTGATACTGTATTCGGGCGCGCATACTATACCGATTCCTACTGCTGATGAATGGCTCGACTTGGAAAAGTGTATTGCAATATTAAAGCCATTCGAAGAAATTACACAGGAGTTAAGTAGTGCAACTGCGACAATAGCTTCAGTGATTCCTTTAGTCTATACTCTTAAAAACACATTAGAAACAGAAAAGACTAAACAAGACACATCAGAAAACTTTAAATTAATGATTACAAATATGGTCCATAATATCAGCGTCAGATTTCAGGACATTGAGAATAATAAAATATATACAATAGCTACTTATCTAGATCCACGCTACAAGCTCAAGTTTTTCAATGAAATTACTAAGGAACAAGTACAGACAGAGATTCTAGGAATCGTTGGGTGTTCAAGAACTTCTCATGATGAAGGTCCTTCTTCACCAAAGAGATCACGGACTCAGCTGCCATCAACAAGTTCATACATTCAATCTTGTCTAGCTGAAATATTAAGCGCAAGTGACGAAGAAGAGCACGTAGGTGGTGATGAGGATGATACAGTACCCAATCAATTAATTGTCAAAAAAGCATTGTTAAATGAATACAATAGAGAGAAAAGGTTGACACTCAGTGAAAATCCACTTTTATGGTGGAAAATGCATACGAAGTACAACAGTTTAAGTGCTTTAGTCAGACAGTACCTCTCTCCGCCGCCTGGCAGTGTACCGAGTGAACAGCTTTTCAGTGCTGCTGGGTTAATTTATGATCCTTTAAGAAATAGACTTTCTGGTGATAAGGCTGCGAAATTACTTTTTGTCAAGTATAATTTACCTTTGATAAAATTTGATTATTGAAAATGTTTAATGTTATTATAAATTAATGTAAGACAATGTATGATTAAGTTCAGAATAAAAAAGGAAGATATGATTGTTATGTTTGCACAAATTATAAAAAAGGAAGCTATGATTGTTATGTTCGACTTAAATTATAGTTATAGTAAACTTAATTTAATTCTGATTTCAATATTTTCTTTTAATACGAAATTACTGATTCAGTATAAGTAATAATTTTGTTATTACATTTTCATTTTAGGTGTTTTTGATCTAAATCATCTAAAATTTAGATAATACTCAATATAATATAATTATTTATATTTATTTTAATTTTAAATAGCTGTAATAATTACTCACAGACTGATTGTAATTCCTGCCAAAAACGAAATAAAACTACTTTATTACCTATTAGTATTTTACTTTTAAAATTCCTTAAAAATATAATATCCGTAACCGAAACTAACGGATAATCCGAAATAATTTATTATCCGTATCCGTAACCGTATCCGGTATAATAATCATTCCTATATCCGTATCCTATCCGTAACCGAAATTTCATATCCATAACATCCCTGATTACCTCACGAAGGTGAATGAGTTACTCATACAAACTCATCAAAATCGCTTGTCAATTATATTCTAGATTTGTTCACACTAGTCAGCCGAAAAGGGAAGAATGGATAATAAAAATTCTTCAAGAGGATAGAAGTAAAACACGTGGCTTTCTACAAAATATTCGTTTATCTGCTCTGCACTTTCAAGCTGATGACATTTAAGTTAAAAAAGATGTTAAAAAAAGTTTTAGCTGCAAAAAAGTTATAAAATTACAACAGAAAAATAAATATCTCCGAAAAAAAAAACTGAATCTTTAACTGGAATTGTTAAATATTTTAAAGATAAATTTACATTTACCGTTGTTGTTTGTTTTGTTACTAGATATTAACGGCGCAGTCCTGATCTTCATTCACTCAGGATAGCTGATCTTCAGAATGATGATTACAATAATAATAATAATAACCCCATCGCCGTATCTCTACGTTGACGTCGTGGTGGGGCTTGCGTGCTCCTACCCTAGGTCTGTATCGGTAAAGTTTGCTTTGCCGTAATATACCTAGGGTGAGGGGCCAGACTAAGAGAGATACAATCCGCAGTGCAGTTTTGTGGCGAACTGTTTGGCATTAGCGACCCCACGGACCCGATCTCCCGGGAGAATTCTTGTTCTTCATATCCGGCTTGCCTTTATTGGCCGGCCGTAGTGAACACTGACGAGGAACTGAGCTCCCACCTCTCTCTTGCCTTTATTGGCTGGCTTGAGTGGAGATTCGCAAGAGCAAACGTGCTCGGGAGAAGGATGTATAATCCAGTAAGGTGCTGGTAGGGATCTTGACCGTACTTCCGGGATTGTCCTGATAGCCGTGGTATACCTCTCCACTCCTCAAGCACCTCAGGATATGTTGCCCTCTTGTTGCTACGTCACTTCGTGCTAGCGGCCGTTTTTGGGGGCCCATTTATTGAGTGTGCAAGTCACCCCCTGCCTTTTTTCGATGCATATTAATAACGTTGTTCAGGCAGGGGCCATAGTCTTGACATAGTTCCATGTTACCAGTCCACTTAAGACTCCAAAAACCATAGCCCTATTATCTTTGTTCTCCATATGTCGCAACAGTTTTTCAATAACCGGGGGTTGTCCTTGGGTGCACTAGCATAGCGCGTACAGGGATAATCGTCGGTTGGTATCATGTTCCATTATAATTATCTAAAGGGCCTCTGCGAGTTGGCTTCGGCTCCTCGTACGCCTCCCAAAGGTCCAGGACCTCAGGGTCCTGAGATAAATAAAATATATAAAAATAATAATAATAATAATAGTTGCCCCAGTTCCTTACGACAGGAATAACCCACCTGCTCCATAAATCGGGTAGTACTGCGGAGCCTAAAAATTATAGACCGACAGGTTCGTCGTTCTCGAAGAGATCTGTCGACATGTTGGATAGATTATAAGAAGGCCTATGACTCAGTTCCGCATACATGGCTCATGAGGGTGCTGGAGCTGTATAAAGTTGATGCAACTCTTCGCACCGATGTCGTGTATGCGGCAGTGGAGGACGGCCCTTCACTATCCAGGATGTCGACAAATTCGAGTGAGCAGCGAACCGATAAGGATCGAGCGTGGCATATTCCAGGGCGACAGTCTGAGTCCACTGTGGTTTTGCCTAGCTTTGAACCCTCTCAGCACACTGCTGGAGGGTTCCGGCTTAGGTTACCGGTTGAGAAGAGGTGGTCAGGTTATATCTCACCTTCTTTACATGGATGATCTGAAACTTTTTGCCTCCAACAACTTGCAACTGATGGAGCTACTGAAGGTAACTGAAACCTTCAAGTATAGCCATCAGGATGGAATTTGGTTTGGACAAATGTGCAGTCATGCATGTGAAGCGAGGGGAGATTATGGAATCCGTGGGTACCCAACTCTCGGATTCCATATACATTAGATCACTCTGCTCAACCGAAACTTACAAGTATTTGGGTATGTCGGAAGCGTTAGGCATCAATGCTGCTGACATGAAACTATCGTTGAGGGAGCGCTTCTTTGGCCGCCTGAATAAAGTGCTGAACAGCCTTTTATCGGGCGGGAACAAGGAGCGCGCCTTCAATGGTTGGGTCATGCCGGTTTTGATGTACTCTTTCGGCATACTCAAATGAACTCAGACGGAACTCGACGCCCTGGATAGGAGGGTACACTCACTACTTACCGCAAATCGGATGCATCACCCACGGTCATCGGTGATGAGGCTATATATCCCGCGGAAGTGCGGAGGTCGTGGTTTCTTGAATGCTAAGACCCTGCACAACCGCGAGATATGCAGTCTCAGGGAATACTTCCTGAAAACCGATGTGGGGATGCACCGAGATGTGGTTGCGGTAGACAAAGGCCTCACCCCGCTCTCCTTGGTTAACGAGAACTGGCGCAAACCTACAGTAATGGATACTAATGAACGCAGGGCAGTATGGCAGGGCAAGGAGCTTCACGGGCGTTTTTACCGGGCCTTACATGGGCCCGATGTAGATCTTTTAGCGTCCGTATCCTGGCTGCGCTTTGGTGATCTCTTTGGAGAAACCGAAGGTTTTGTCTTTGCAATTATGGACGAAGTTATGATGACGAACAACTACCGGAAATACATTGTGAAGGACGGTACGGTTGACATCTGTCGGGCATGCCATCGACCCGGAGAATCAATCCGACACATTATTTCTGGATGTTCTCATTTAGCTAACGGAGACTATTTGCATAGACACAACCTTGTAGCCAGGATTATTCACCAGCAACTTGCTCTTAAATACAATCTTGTGGAATCAGAAGTACCGTACTATAGGTATGTGCCCGACCCAGTTCTCGAGAATGGCAGCGTCACATTGTATTGGGATCGATCTATCATCACTGACAGGACTATTGTTGCCAATAAGCCTGACATAGTGGTGATAGATCGACTAGAGCGTCGCACAATGATTGTTGATATAGCGGTCCCTCATGACGAGAACCTCGTGAAAGCTGAGAAAGATAAACAAACTAAATATCTTGACTTAGCTCGCGAGGTTGTCGACATGTGGGAAGTGGATAGAGCAGTCATTGTGCCGATAGTCGTAACGGCGAATGGCTTAATAGCTAAGAGCCTCGAACAACATCTGAGGAGGCTCTCGTTGGGCAGCTGGATTAAGGGCTTGATCCAGAAAGCGGTACTCCTGGACATGGCGCGCATTGTTAAGAGATTCCTCTCTCAGGAGCCCTGACCACCGCGGTAGCTTGGACCCTGTTCCCGATGCCGGTGGGCTACTATTTTTTATATTTTTAAATGTTTTTTTTATTATGTTTGTTTTTTAGAAATATTTAAAAATGTAAATAATATGTATATATAGAAAATAAATGTAATAATAATAATATTCCACAACTATCACACAACGCCGTCTAGTCTCAAGCTAAGCAAAGCTTGTGTTATGAGTACTAGACAACTGATAAACATACATATCATACATATTATAGATAAATTACACCCAGACACAGAACAAATGATCGTGCTCATCACACAAACATTTGTCCTGGGTGGGAATCGAACCCACGACCTCCGGCATAGCAGTCAGGGCCACTAACCACTAGACCAACAGGCCAGTCAAACAATAAAGGGTTTCAATATTTTACGCGATTTTGAATTCACTTATTTATTAAAGTAGTAGAACGTGGTTTTTGAATTTACACTAACGAGGACTATTATTAAATTTTGAAATAGAGTGTTATTGTAATGAATTGTAGGCAAAAAGCTGTGTCACTTCTACGGTATAAAAATCTATATGGATAACATGTCATTACACTATGTTGAACGAAACGCGTAAGTGACGCCAAATTCATGGCGCTTAAGACATTTTGGTCGTGAAAAAAGTATCTCTAAAAGCTATCTAGGCGCTGTATGTTTTAATAGTTTTGTTAGACGACATAATGCCAATCTAGCGCTGCAGCGAACTTTTGTTTTAACTTTTCAGTATTTTGACAAATAGTTTCCATGAACGTGCTTGTCTATCGCTAGAATATAAGTCGATGGGAACAGCTGATTTTTTTTCGCGATTTCAGTTTGGTCCCATAGTAAAAGTTGTTCATAATGACCTCTTAAGAGGTTGTTAATGTTTTACCAATAACCCTGTATATAAAATTACCTGTTGATTTCAAAATTGATAAGATTTGTTGTAACAAAGTTTTGTTAAAAATTATGAAATTATTTCTTAGCAAGCACATATTTATCGTCAGGGCACGGAACACGAAATCGTTGTAAAAATGTTTGCTTTCTACATCTATTTTTTTAAATCTTCTCGCAATCTTGTGGTGTCTGACCAAAAAAATGTGTCGTATGGATTGGATATGAAATTCAGGATAATTTGAACACAATTTGAGAATGCCTCAGGCATTAAGTCCGCCTTTGTACAATAATGTTGCATGAAGATTAAATAAAATAAATAAATAAATTTAATGTTAAAACAAATGTCATGGCACATTATACCGGCACCGCAACAGCACCGCTCCAAACCAGCAATTAACTTGTCATTCAATTTAGAGCATTAAATCGTGTGTAGTATAATATATTTCATAATGTCAATATGAAAAAGCCAACGGCGGGCAGTCAGCGCGCTTGCCGCTACCACACAACTCGACTCGCAGCCCGCGTGCTGCAAGCGAGCGGACCTTGTGCGCATAGCGCGCCGACGGCATGCTTATTACGCGCCGACTCCGAGTCGGCAGCGAAACGTCATTGCGTCGTCGCACGTCGCCGGCGCACCACCGTCACCTCTCGCGCCTCGCTGCACTGCATTGCTCCCTCCAGTCTCGAATCAGATTTAATTCATTAACGCTCAGGCGGTAGCCGGCGCCCGCAAGCCATTGTCTTACTATTGTGTCTCTAATTACGCACGTCAAAAGGTTAAGACAGTGGATACGCTTTGCTACGGCTCTATCATGAATAAAGAAAAACTAATAGAGGAAGTACGAAGATACCCGTTTCTTTACGATCCTGGTGATGCAAAGTATGGCGACACAATAAAAAAAGATCAAGCATGGAAGAATATTGCTGGCGTTCTATCTGCAACAGGTAGATACGAGTACATCTACTTACTTTCCTAATCATACTTTTATGTAGGCCTGTACTTCCATAATTTAAATTTAGAATGCCTATTGTAACTTATAAACTAAGCTTTATGTTAATTTTATATTTGAATATTGTGGGTAGATAAATAATAAAATCTGTAATGTGTAATAATAATTTAATATATGTATTTATAGTGTTTTTTTAGTCATTAAGGAAAAGACGTTGGTACACTTGACTTCATGTTTTTGTATTACATATTTTGATACTGCCACGGAACTTGACCTTGAGGATATGATGTAAACTCATCTCGGGTATTAAAAGCATTGTTTGAACTGTTTTCTTCGATGTTTGATAGTGCTTGCAATCTCGGCTCGTCGTGGATGATCTGTTGTTCAAATAGTCGTTGATTTCTGTCCTCGTTCATTTCGATAACATAATTTCGCATTACATTGTGTAAAATACATGATGCAAATACTAAATTGTCAACATATTTTGGCATCAAATCAATATTTTTATAATATATCCCAAACTTTTGATATAATATTCCGAACGCATTTTCCACTACTCTGCGTGCCCGCGATAAACGGTAGTTAAATATTTTTTGTGCATCAGATGGGGATTGTGAACGAGGATATGGCCTTCAATAAGTGTTTTCCTAAAGGGAAAGCCTCGTCACCTAGGATAACATGAGGCATTTCTCTGTCAGTTCCAGGTAATGGTTTATCGTTCGGAATATTTAACGTATTATTTTCAATAGCCCTTCCAAATTTTGAGGACGCAAAAATACCACCGTCGCTATTTCTACCGAAAGCGCCTATATCGACAACTCTGAACCTACATTTATCATCGACTACAGCCAAAAGAACTATGGAAAAATGTTTTTTATAATTAAAGTATTTGGAACCACTGTTAGCAGGTGCTATTATGTTAATATGCTTTCCGTCTATAGCGCCGATACAGTTTGGGAAATTCCATTTATTATTAAATCCTCTTGCAATATTTTCCCATTCTTCAGTAGTTGGTGTACGCATGTAAACATTCTTCATATTATTAATGATTGCATTACATACATCTCGTATAATCAATCGGATAGTCGACTCTCCTATTCGAAAACTTGACCATAAAGTCCTTACTGAGGTTCCTGTTATCAAATATCTGCAACAAATATAAAATATGTTATTAACAATATTTATAGCCGGCTTCAAATACATAATCTTCTGCAGTGCTTTATATCATCCAAGTTATATTCTATCTATAGGATTATAGATTATTGATCATAACTTGGTCTATTTAACCCACGGCTTTTGTAATATTTTCAGTTTTTTTTTTTTAAATAATATGTTTTATTTCAGCATCAGAATGCAAGAAATCGTGGATCAACTTGAGGGAAGCTTATCGCAGAGCTTTAAAAAAAACAAAAAGTGCTCAGGGTGCCTCTTCTTCTAAGAAATGGATATTCGAAGAAGAAATGAGTTTTTTAAAGCCACATTTTAAAGAAAGGCCATCTGTAACGTCAGTATCGGATAACGAAGAAAATGATACAATCAACGATAGCATCTTAGTGTGGATGATATAAATGAATTTATGTCCAATGATAATAATGATTCACAAACTGAAAGGAACACTTCTGCAGAAGAAAATCGTCCACAATCTTCGAGTTTGGAAAGCGTACCTACATCAACAATAATCAGACCACAAGCGTCAAATCCTAAGTTCTTTTCGAACATTATTAAAACAAATAAAAGACAGAGAAAAGATGACACTAGTTCTGCTTCGGGTCAACTACTAAAATATTTATTAGAAGAAAAACAGAAGCCGGAAGACGAAGACGACATTGATAAATTTTTCTCTAGTATAAAAGCGACTGTAAAAAAATTGTCTGCTTATAATCAGAAACTAAATTAAATATTTTTGAAAACGAAAATATTTAATTTAGTTTCTGAGGCAGAAATCCAAGAAATTCAACAGCAAAACTATTACTACAATAGTGGATCTGCTGGCCCCTCTGGCTACAGTACAGGTTCATATTCCTCTACCTATAATACAGAGACATCAAAAACGCAAACTCTAAATGAAACTGCCGCAGCTCAAACCATTTGAAGCTACTGAGTCGGAAGCTCAGGGAGACACTTTAACTAATTTGTAATTTCCTTAAAAATAATTATCACTTTAATAAATATAATATTTCATTGTGACTTTAAAATTACTTACTTACCTCAATGTTACTGCCAATTTTTCCTCTGCTGGTATCGCCTGTCTGAAAGTTGTGTTTTTCTTCGTGATATCTTTTCGAATAAACGATAGTATATAATAAAATAAATATTTGGGCATATGAAAATATATGTAGAATTTTTCATCATCGTCAATCAAATGTCTAATATTCTTCCAGTATTCCCCTTCTGCTAGTCTTTCTTTTAACATATTATGCACCCAATATCTTCTTCTTCTTTTATTTTCCTGTTCTTCGTCGAGAGCAATAGCGATTATTGCTAGTTCGCGCAACGTAAACCGAGACATTATGAAAACGTGCAAGTCCTAGGCGTGTTCAATCATAAATGCCATATAACAATATTGAGTTCGCGGTGACAGCAAGCTTGCACCTCGCGGCCACCGCGCGGACTGTGAGCTTACACGTCGCGGCCGGCGCGCGGACTGCGAGCTTGCACCTTGCGGACAACGCGTAGTTAGCGCGCTGGCAGCTAGCCGTAGTCTAAATTCGAGGCGACGCCGTGCTGCAGCTGCGCAGTTGCGGTGCCGGTATAATGTGCTATAACCTCAAGTCTCACTACTCATGTAAGTTTGTTGTAAACGTTTTTATGACCAGTGTGTATTCATAAACATAGAATGTACAGACGTCAGCACATCAAGCTACTACAATCTGTCAAATTCTTTAATAGATTTTCATCTTTATCGCTAAAGCAGAAGGTTCAAAGTTGATTGGAAAAATTTGACAGTTTCGGGTAGCTTGATGTCTGTACCTGTCTGTAACATTAATTATAAAAAGAGCTGGAGACTATCTTGTCTAATTTTGGTAAAAAAATATTTCTTTTGGGCGATAACAATATAAATTGGATTTCTCTATGAGAAGCTATTATTTTGTAACTTTGTGAAAGAAAAGGTATAGAATGGAAAGAGAGACGCTATTATTACACATATACGCTGCTGATGAACAATTTTCACAACTGTCATTGGAAATATAATTTATTTTTTCAAATTACAAGTAAGTCTTGTTTGTAAAAGTAAATAACCAATTCATATTTTTATTTCTTGATCAAGCTATTATACAATTTGGTTATAACTTTGATACAACTCATGTGTGTACTGATTCTGTTACAGAAATAAATATCTCTAACTAATTTTATTTTTATTCTAACAGGGTGTTTCTTCAAATCGGCAAAAAAATGTGTTATTCTTATATAAAAAATTGTCTTTAGTGCTATATCTAGGATAAAGGCAGAAATAAGTTTTACATTTTCATTTCGAAACTGGGCAAATCTTGTATACGATCTTCAGTGGTTTCATTCATATACTAAATTTAAAAAGATCTAGAAATAGTCATTGCCCACAACGCAACGTTCACATGAAAGATATACTTATAAGATTATTATTTTTTTATAACCATGCATGAATAATCATGTTATCTTATTTACACCTAATTATAGTAATATTTGTTACTATTTTATGCATAAACAAGTACATATTTAAAAAACATAATGTATTATTTAACTATTTAAACATTTGTCACTAGTTTTGGGTCATCACCGGCAACAGGGCAAAAATTTATAAAAAGTGGCAATATTTTTAAACTCCCAATCATGCGCGCGCATCCCCCCGCCTTTCTTCCCGTGTATTCAGTCGTCTTATTATACGCACGATGTGCACGCGTTCTATTGGCATAAAATTCTGTAAAAAGTGTTTCTCCGAAGTCTTCGTTGGCAAAAACATCATTACCCTAATTTCGGATTACTCGGTGAGTCATAAATGTATACATTTTCTATTTCTTTTATTGTTTCACATATATGTACAAAATTTCCACTGTAACATGAATTCCTTATAAAGGTTTTAAACAAGTTATGACATGTTTTGTTCAAATTCGTCATAGCCAGTAACGTCATTGCCGGGATATTTCGGGTTGCGGGTAATGACGAACGTTTGAAGGTAATGACAAACTTGCTGAGTGTAATGACAGATTGTTGCGTGTGATGAAACTTCATACGACAATATATAAATATATTCGTAATTTAACTAAGCAGGGTATTATGTGATTTGGATAAGTATTTATGTGTGTGTGTTAAATTTTCTCCTAAATGGAATTTAGTTCATATAAAGTTATCAGTTAATTGAGGTATTTATTATTAGAAGCGTGTTAATCGTCCAGGGGAATACTTAATAATAATAATATTAGTGCAAGAGGGTGGCACGGCACAGCAATCCAACTGGTTCATTACCTTAACACCGTCGTCGGGTTTTTGATTTTAATTTTAAGTTTAATGTCCTTTTTAATTTATTTTCAGATATGGCCAAAATAAAAAAGGGGAAAGAGGACCGCCTTGCTCAGCAGAGGCTTTGCAAAAGACGTCGTTATTTAGAAATTAAAAATGATCCTAGATTATATGCTATCGAAAAAGAAAAACAGAGAGCACGTTATTTGAAAAGAAAGGCTGAAAAAAAGATTACTTCAATTAAAGCCGCAAAAAGCCGCAAGTTAGCCACAAGTTGTTTGCGTCTGCGGGGTCTTTGCGAAGGCTGCGCAATTTTCTTCCAACTGCCACCAAAACTGCGCTTGCCCAATCCCTACTTCTCCCAATCCTTGATTATGCCGATGTCAGTTATTTGGACCTAACTGAAGTGCAGCTAGATAAGCTTGAGCGACTCCAAAACTTTTGTATTAGGTTCATATTTGGTTTACGCAAATATGATCATGTTTCTGAATTCCGTATTAAGCTCAAGTGGCTGCCAATCCGCCTTCGCCGGAATACCCATATCTTATCGTTGCTTTACAGTGTCCTGTTTATTCCTACAACCCCCTCTTACCTCAAAGAACGTTTTAAGTTCCTTCATGACACACATTCTAGACACTTGAGATCATCGGAAAATTTGAAACTTTGCCCTCACATTCCACCAAATTTAGTGACAAATCGTTCACGGTCCAAGCAGTGCGATTGTGGAACGCGTTGCCGATGCCAATTAGGCAAGCCCAGTCACTAGTTTCTTTTAAAAATTTAGTTAAGGATCATTTTCTTTCACAATAATTAATTCTGCTACTATCCAAATTCAGTTCTTTCCCTTCTTTTTTTTTTTTTTCTTTCTAGTCCTTTCACATTTTTGTATTTATTTTTTTTATTTTTTCTCTATTACTCTCTTTGAAATTGTGTAACATATAATATGTATGTATATATATATATATATATAATATTCATGAGTTTGTTTTTTTGTCTTTTATATATAATAGCTATACAATATATTATAATTTTATATCTATGTATAGTCTTATATATATTTTTAATTTAATTAAATTTTAATTTAATTTGCAGTACACCGCCGTCTACCCCCCTTTTTTATATTAAGTTCTTACAGTCCATCCTAAGGTTGTCTGGTAGAAATCGCTGTTAGCGATAAGACCGCCGTTGTACCCATAGATTAAGTTAGTTTATAAGTTTTTGTTACTATTGTGGTGTACAATAAAGTTTTATTCTATTCTATTCTATTCTATTCTAAAGAAAAAAGCAAAGCAAAACAAAAACTACAAAGACAGAAATGCAAAGAAAATTCAAAACGTTATAGAAACAACAAGAAAGAAGAAAGTAATAAATTACCAGATGATCCCGAAAAAATAGATATTATTGAAAATAGAGAAGGTTTTGTTCAAGAAAATTTAAGAGATCCATTAAATGGCATTGGAGGACGGGTATATTCAACTAAAGATGTTTCATTGATTGTAAGAAGAGTACGTTACAAAGAAAAGAAAAAACAGGAATATTTAAGGGAAGTGATAAAGATATTACAACGACAAAATGCGATGTATAGAATGAGAGAACATAGACGTCAACAAAGAAAACTTATAAGCAAACCGCTATTAAATTTTCTCCAAAGTTTAAAATACCAAAGAAATCCCCAAAAAATACCAATTCATTGCAACCAAAAATATCGGGTACCATAACGGACACAGATATTGAGACTATTCATGCCTTTTTTAATGATGATAATAACAGTGTCATTAGAGCAGGTAAAAAGGAATTTATAACTAAAAACAAAATACGACACCAGAAACGATTTTTAACAGCATCTTTAATTAAGAGAACTATATAAAAAATTCAAAGATCAAACAAACAGTAAAATTCATTATTCAACTTTTTGCAAAGAAAGGCCATTTTGGGTCTTATTTCCAAAACCACAAGATAGAGACACTTGTTTATGCCAAGTCCATACAAATATGCATCTCTTGATTAGTGCCTTAAATAAGGCCCACATTTTAAAATCCAAAAATTCTGCGGAGCTCCTAAAAACATTGTCTTGTAACACAACAAATCCAGATTGTTTAGAAAGAACATGTGCAAATTGTGCAGAAAGAGTTCCTGAATATATGGAATTTTCTAACGATATGCCTATAACCTTTTACGAATGGAAAAGGGTAATTAAAGAAATCACTACAAACAAAGGTGTCCAGAAGAAAAAACAGATAACAAGCAAGGAGAAAAATAAGGAAGAACCCTTAAAGTTGATTCAAAGATTGGAAACAGCTTTGCCTAAATTCTTTAAACATTCTTACAAGATTTTAAAACAGTATACAGCATCGAGATATAAGTACTAACGTACTAGAGAAGATTCCTTATAAAAAGGAGTCACAATAACAAAATAACAATTAAAGGTGAATTACACTATCGTTTTGAAAAGGGGACAATCATTCAAAAATGTCGTACCTGATCCTATCACGAAAAACAAAATAAAAATACTGTGTGAGTGCTTAACTTGCTGACGTTGAAACGTTGTTAAAAAAACATTTCGGCTCAGAATGGCAAACAAGAAATGAACTGCAATATTTTAAAGAAGTACTAGCTGGCTCAGGGTCTCAAGAAGGTGATGCAGAAGATAATGAAGAAATTTGTGAGCCAAATCCACCCGAAATAGGATTATGTGTATAAAATTATACTAATGTTAACCTTTGAAGTGTTCACGTCGCGTCACTTTGACAATCACCAAAGTTTACTTTGCTCAGCTTTAACGCGAGTAAAACCATATGGTGCTCCCACATTGCCGTTAGAAAATGTTTAATAACGTTAGTAAACATTTGTTAGCAAACATTTAATCACAAATAAATTTTCATGTTAGAAAATGTTTAGTAATGTTAGTAAACATTTTATAACAAAACAAATTATAACAAAATAAAACATGTGTTATCTTTTGTTTGTAAACATTTTATAAGGGTGATGGCGGGATAGGCGGTGCGGTGCGGTGGGGGTTAGAGTACGCAGGTCGCTGCGCGTGGTGTCTCGCTTGTCAGTCCCTTTGTGTCAGCGTGCATCGCTGTGCGTGTGTATTAGTGGTTGCGCGTGCGCCAAGCAATAAAATATGTCCGGTAATTGGAATAACGATGATGTTTACAAACTGATTGAAATGTTTCAAGCAAGAGAAGTACTATGGAACACGATGTCAGAGAGCTACAAAGACCGAAATAAAAAACACGATGCTTGGATGGAAATTGCCAGTGAATTTAATATGGATAAAAAAGTAATTGAAAAAAAGATTCGATCACTCGTAGGTCAATTTAACCGAGAATGTAAATCTAATAAATCTGGTGCAGGAGCTAATGAGTCAAGTAAATGGTTTGCATTTAAAAAACTCATGTTCCTTAAAGGCAAAAATATTCCAAGTTTAACTGTCGATGGAGGGTTGCAGGTGAGTTTTATTTTAACGTCTTTTAATAATATTTAGATGCCCAGTCCAAAAACCCTTCATTTGAAAAATATTCTGCGAATTCTTTTCTTATTTCTTTCCCATCATCTGTCAGGGATTCACATGCTTCAAGTGGTGTTAATTGCTGCTGTTCTAATCTCCATTGTCCATCGATACGTGTACCAGTTACTATGTCATCTCCATCATAGTATTGAGATGGAGCGTAAATCATGCTCGATTCAGTTTTTCTTATAAAATTATGCAGTAGCACGCATGTCATAATTAAAGTAGTAGTTTTTTCTGGATCTAATAATATTGTAGTTCGTAAAACTCTAAATCTGGCTGACAAAATCCCAAATGCGTTCTCTACTGTTCTCCTCGCACGACTCAGTCTATAACTGAAGATTCTTTCCTTAGAATTGCTTTCCTGTGGTCCTGGAAAAGGTTTTAATAAGTGTTTTTCTAAAGGGAACGCATCATCTGTTACGAACACATAAGGAACAGGTTTGTTTCTGCCTGGTAGTGAGCTGTCACTGGGTATTTTCAAACTATTGTCGTTAATTTTATTTCGAAATTTTGTGTTTGCGAAAACTCCGCCATCACTTATGCGTCCTTGGCAGCCAATATTCACGTACAGAAAGTTGTATTCTGCGTCCACTATCGCTAAAAGTACAACGCTGTAAAATCCTTTATAGTTGTAATATTCACTGCCGCTATCAATTGGCTTTTGTATGGCTACGTGCTTTCCATCGATACTTCCTAAGCAATTTGGGAAATTCAATTTTTCTTCAAATGAATTTGCCACGTGTAGCCACTCTTGAGGTGTTGTTGGTATCTGGAACAAAAATAGAAGATTAAGAAATAGGCGCGAAAAATAAATTTATAACTCGTTATTCTAACAAATTTTATTGGATATTTTTATTAAGTATGAAATATTAATAGAATACACTATAAAAAAATATGATTTCAGTTAAGGGTTGTTAAGTAATAGAAAAAGAAAATCGCGGTTATAGATTTTTTTACAATTTTAGCTAATTTGACGCGCCTATAACTTGAAATTATCGTTTAATTCTATTCTTTCAGGGTAACGAAGAAAACAGAATTGCTTCAGAAAACACTCTCAGTTTGAACGAAACAGGAAATACTGTCACTGATGAAACTACGGGCACGCCTTTCGCCACCCCAAAACCATTTCGGAAAAGAAGACGGCCTGAAGTACATCGTTAAATCATCGCTTACCATCAGGTGAGATGGTGGTCAAACGCGAGCCTATCAATAAAAAAAAAAAAAAAAAAAAAAAAAAAAAAAAAGTAGAACAAGATCCAACACAACAAGAAGCTGTAAATATTTTACAAAGAATGTACGAATCTAGAAAAAGCAGGGATGAAAATGACGCATTTGGAGAGTATGTCTCGATGAAACTGAAACAAATAAAAAACAGTCATGCTAAGAATACTGCTCAACATCACATTAACAATATTTTGTACAATGCGACAATGGGACAATATGATTTTCCAACAACCTTTACAGACCCAACCACTAGTAGTTCCTGGGGATACAACTCTGAACCAAATCTATCCACTTTTTCGGAAAATAATGCTGACTGTAGCTCGAGAGGATACTACACCGCACCGAGTCCCTCGGCTTCATTTGAAACCAGTTCTTCGGATAACTCCAGGACACATACTCGTACCAGCGCAAGAACACAGAGTCCGTCTAATTTATCGAAATCAAGCCAAGATTCGACCCAATCATTAAACGATTTGTTGGAATCAATCAAAAATTAAAAAATACATGTTTGGTTTGTTAATTATTAAAAAAATTATTAGTAAGGTAAGGTAGGTACCTACCTAAAGTATGATTAGATTAGATCATATTAAAAGTAAATAAAAAAATAATTAAAAATGTTGTTTGACTTACCTGTATGTATTCCTTTAAAACCTCATTGAGAGCCTCGCACACTTCTGGTACGATAATAGATATCACTTGGTCTGACAACTTGAACACATTTCCAAGACTTTTATAACTGCTACCAGTTGCCAAAAATCTTAACGTTACCGCAAGTCTTTCCGTCACACTTACAGATTTTCTAAATGTAGTGTCTCGTTTGCCTATTTTTGCCCCAATTAAATTTTGTAGATATTCAAATTCGGAACTGTTCATTCTTATAAAATCTTTTAAGCAACCGTCAATACCCAAATCCTTGAGATAGTCTGTGGCACTATATTTTCCTCTAGCTTTTAGCGTTTGGCGCATCCAATAAGAGCGCTTTTTCTTCTTTTTTAAACAAAAAATAAAAGCTATTCCAATGAGCAAATCTTCTTCCATTTTCGTGTAGACGTCCTCGGCCCTCAGAAGGCGAAACCAAACTGCGAGCCAATACTAGATGTTATAAAATGTTTAAACATTTTCCATCAATGTAGGAGCACTTATAACATGTAACAGTTTCTAACAAAGTGCAACAATTGTTAACATTTGTTAGTAAATGTTTTGGTGTAATAAAATGTTTACAAACATTTTATAACGGCAATGTGGGAGCACCACGATGGCTCAAGTTACGGAGTTATCGCCATACAATATCGTGGGGAAAATCACAGACGAAGAGTACGAGGTTGTTTTTACACTTGCTTTCACACGCAATGTATCAAAAGCAGACCTCGAAAAAGTACGACTGCGTTACGTTCCCGATTACATTTGGGATCTCAAACTCCAAGCAGACTATTGGAGGGAGGCGCATCGAAGATACCAGGACCACGTATCTCTGCATAACTGGAGAGAATACGAAATTCAAATGAAAGACGAACTCAACAAACACAAGAGGATCTTGAAGAATTTCGATACAGTGAGACGGATGTGCGCGGTATCGGACGACGAGAACCATTTCTCGCAGTGGCTTGATCCGGTACGCGTTCAAATCATTATCGATTGTCTCAAACGCAATCTGAGTGACAGTGAAATATTTCACAAGCTGACGAGACACTTTCGCGGCAAGAAAAACGAATTGGACAATATTCTCTACCTTATATGCGCTATATGGGCGATGTACGGAGAATTTCGAATACGGCCGTCACAGCCCAGTAGTTATGATTTTTAGGGCCACCTTTAAAATAAAACGCTCCGTTGGTTATCTTTGCTCCGAAATGTGTTTCTTACTTTTTTTACCATCCCGTCGGTATCAATAAGTGTACCTATAGATAACGTTGTTCATTATATTTTTTTAATAAATGTCATAAAAAACTATTTATTTTGATTGCCCATATTAGGTACACCATACTGTCAATCCAACAAAATGGCTGACTCGTGAGGTGCAAACTTGACATAGTCCTTGCCGCTGAGTTGCAAATATAATAAATTTCTTTCCTCAGTAGTCCACATTTTGGCAATAATATCTACGCTGTACGCTCATAATTTGTTCGTCCACTATTTATGCGAAGACACTGCCTCCTCACGTATTGCTTGTATTTTTTGTACGTACATTTGATGTTAAATATGTACTTTATGGGTGATTATACGCTATTTGAATTACATTGGTCCTTAGACAAATTTTATGTTAAACTTATTATATTATTGTTTCTGTATGCTTAAACATTAAAGAATATGGTTTTTTATTTGGTCCACGTAGTCTATTCACGATAATTGTTTAATTTAAGGCATTAATACCAACCCGCACTGGACCCTCGTGGTGGATTACGGCCCAGTCCCTCTCCTAGAGAGGGGGCCTGAGTCCCAGCAGTGGGAACATTAAAAGGCTGATTATGCTATGCTATGCTTATGCTAAGGCATTAATAGTTGAAAATAGTTATAAATCTATACTCCTCTGGCCTCCCCCATTACTAGATTTTAATGATTTTATGGCCAGATACTTTAAATATGCATGCCATTATGTTTTTTTTAAATATGATCATATGCTTTTATAAACATCGAAACCTATTTTATCAAAATTCACTGTAAAAATATTTATTAATATAAAGAAAAATAACTTATTTTCATGTCATATTACAATAATGTCACTTCATCTGGCGTAACTCAAAGAAGTAAAATTTGACTTAAAACTGCAAAGGTATGTTTTTGTCCTTGAACTACGCGCGTACAACAGTGTGAAGTTAGAAGCAAGCTAACGACGGTGAGCAAAACTCCAATAATATTGCGTCAGTTTGCGGTTTACTGTAGGAAAGCGTGTTTGTGCCAGTCGTTGGAGTATTTCCTTGGGTAAGTCTATGTTTTTGTATTTTATAGTTACGAAATTGTATATTTGAACAATGCAATGTTTATTGTGTGTAGATGTCATGTATTACGTTAAACGGCGATCAGAAAAGAGTGTGATGTTGTTTCTAGGTTATGTGCGATTTTGCCACTTCTCTGGCGTCACTTCTCTGGCATATTTCATGCCAGAGGAAATACGTAAGCGCCAGAGAAGTGATGAATTTTTTTTTTCATTAATATTTAATGTTTTTAAGCTTTATTTCATCTGTTTTAGATACTCGAGTGTAATCAGACATCATGGTGAATGTTAAAAAGAAACAAACAAGGGAAGAGAGGTTAGAAAAAAAGCGTCAAGCTGAAAAATTACGCTACCAAAGAATTAAAAACGATCCGGTTAAAAAAGCTGAATTAAAAGAAAACGAAAAGCAGCAATATAAGGCTGTTAGAAGAATATGGAGAGAGAAGACTAAAAAGCATAGAGATCGCGTAAAGCTACAATCTACCAGAAATTATCCAGTAACACCACCTGCGTCTGATAACGAAGATCAACCTGCACTTCCACAAAACAATATCGCTCTGGCTGCTAAGGTTCCGTTCACACAGACCGGCTCGGAGAGGAGAGCAGATTCTTATCACGTTGAAAACAGAGTTTTTAGTATTTGTAGTAAGGTTTATTTCTGCGTGTGCACTGCTTTTGACATTAAGAATGCTTGAACGCGCTTGGTGTGAAATAATAAGTGGAGCTGACCGGCTCCGATCGCGTACTTTTTCTCGTTCGCGCAGCCGTTCGGCTCTGATTGCCGTCATTTTGATAGCACAATTTAAAACGGAACAGTTGTGTGCACTTGTACGAAAACATGAGTGATGAAAAATTAATAATACTCGTGTCAAAATATGAGTGTTTATTTGACATAACCAAGTCATCATATAGCGATCGGGTAATGAAAGACAATGCATGGGAGGAAATTAGCAAATGTCTCGGAATAAGTGGTAAGTACTAAGATTTTATTGTTTTACACCTATCCCCAGATACTCAAACAAATTTTAAAGTAAATGCTTCATCTCCTATGAAAACATGCAAAAGACAAAGCTTTCAGTTGTATTAGGTAGAGGTTTATTTGGGGGCAGCTTTAACTTATTAGTGTTCAGTTTTTTTCCAAATTTTGAATTCTGTAAAATTCCGCCGTCGCTATTTTTACCATATGATCCGACATCAACAATTAAAAAACTGTATTTTGCGTCGACCACAGCTAGTAACACTGTGCTGAAAAAGTTTTTATAATTATAGTACAAGCTTCCACTATTATCTGGTGCCTGTATACTGACATGCTTTCCGTCTATAGCGCCCAAACAGTTAGGAAAATTCCAAATATTAAACAAAACACGAGAGACCTTTTCCCACATTTCCTCATCTGGTATCTGCGTAACTAAGGGCATCAAAACATCACAAATTGATTCACGAGACATCACTCTGATTGTCTCGTGAATTATTGAATAGCATAGTCGGCCTTATAATGTTCCCACTGTTGGGACTCAGGCCTCCTCTCTAGGAGAGGGAATGGGCCGTAATCCACCACGCGGGCCCAGTGCGTGTTGGTGCATGTCACATGTCTTCGAATTTTTTTTTTGTTCTAGGACATGCCGGTTTCCTCACGATGTTTTCCTTCACCGTTTTGAGAGCAGTGGTGATGAAATAAATTACACAAAGTATATGCGCCTGGCTGGGTTTGAACCCGCAACCTATAACTCGTAAGTCGGGGCCATTACCACTGGGCCACCACTGCTCTTTACTGGGCCACCACTGCTCTTTTTAATTATTGAATGAACTGTAGAAATTCCCATTCGGAAATTAAATGACAAGTTTTTGAAACTGCAACCAGTAATGAGGAATATTTAAAAACAAAACAAACACAATCTAAATATAAGATTGCCGTACCAAAACGAAGTATAAATTTTAAAAACAGTCCACTGACTACATTCGCCCACTTGCGACGACAGTGTGACATCTCGTATTATACGATTTTTCGTTTTATTGATATTCTAAATCGCGATCTCGCGTTTTATTATCTCCAAAAACGGGATATTTTTTCTATAAAAACAAGGAAAACAATGAGAGAAAAAGACAACATATCACAGTGTAGCGCTGTCTCGTTTGTTGATCTAGTTGGGTTCGACACAGTGACAAGTCAGTTGTCATCTGAGCTTCGAGGCGTGAAGTGCTCTCAGTTTTCATGAAAAACGTGATATCTCGAGGATACCACGATTCGGGTGATAAAGGTGAGTCTCTTGTAATAATTTTCTTTTATTCGATAATGTGGCATGTCATACTTATCACAGTGTTCTTGTATAACATCATGCGAAGTGAACGACTTTATGTTTTGATGTCACGTTTTTCTTGTAAGAAATTTACAGTATCACCGCGTCATTTTGATTTGTAACGTTGTAGATGATACATGTTTCTCTTATACTGGAAATATGTTGTGAGTCATTTGTTGATGTTCTGTTGTTATAGAATATATATTGATAAAATTTAATGGTATGTCCACTTGTCACATTGTATATACTAAACAACAATATAAAATTTCAGTTATCTTTACAGATGGGGACAAGATCTAAACTAATGTTACAATTAGCACGAACAAAATTGGACGAGGATTTGCCCAGTAGCAACCTAGTTGCTCGTAATAACCCGGGCTCAAAAACTGTTAATAATGATGAAACAGTTGATGACCAACAAACGACACAATCTCATCTCCATCGCTGTGTTAGCTGTGTATCAACAAGTTCACCTTCTTCAAGTACCTCAGTTGCTCGTAATAACCCAGATTCAAAAATTATTAACGACAATGAAACAGTAGATAATCAACAAACGACACAAACTCATCGCCATCGCAGTATATCGATGAGTTCATCTTCAAGTACCTCGAGTAGCAGCTCTTCAAGTTCTTCATCTTTCTGCGAGGACAGCGATGATTCCGTAAAAGACCCCGACTATAAAGAGATTCAAGAAAAACGCCGTCCTGTATGTAGCGACATCTATGGCGTCACATAAGAACTAATCCTGCATCGCGCAATCAAAGTTCTCCGTGCGATTAGAACATATAGAACAGCCCGAAATCATCTATCGGGCAATAGCCCACCAGACATAACACCCGTCTGGTTGGAGGATCCTCCCTTTTCAACGGAGGTATGTGGGGCTTTACTCTCTGTTCCACATACCTCCACAATGGGGAACGGGAGCGTGAACGGCTGTTCCGGGTGGACATCTGCTGGAACTGTCGTCGAAGCTCAGCTACCTCCCTGGTTAGTTCGCTCAGACCCGAACTAGAGACAGCGTCGCTCACAACGGCGACCTTCGGAGTTGTCGTAGCCAAGTCGTTTACTCTATCGGCTAAGTCAGCTAGATCCTCGAGAGAAGCTGTGCCTGGTTGACCTGCGAGCACCGTCTGGATGCCATGCGATAGGCGACTAACCCATATCGTCCTCAGGAAGTCATCTGGAACGTTTGAGCCTGCCAGGCTTTTCAAATGGCGAAGAAATTGTGATGGCTTGCGGTCGCCAAGCTCCTCGTGCATCAGTAATTGTTTGATTTTCTTCTCTTTAGACGCGGTGAGTCGTTTAATTAGCTCGGTCTTTAGTTTTTCGTACTTGTTAGTGAGAGGCGGGCTAATAATTATGTCTTTAATCTCTCTAGAGTATCGATTGTCCAGATGTCCGATGACATAATTAAATTTAGTGACATCACTAGTTATCCCAGCTATGCTAAATTGACCTTCGACCTGAGCAAACCAAATCTCCGGTTCTTCAGCCCAAAACGGGGGCACTCGTACGCCGACTTTGAAAACATTGCTGGGGTCTATCGACATCCCCCCATCACTAGTGCTAGGTGGCGGTGACGTTGCCGCCCCTCGTGCGTCTTTAAACATATCCCCTTCCATTGTTCTTCACGGGGTCACCAGTTTAGCTATATGTGAGTGGTGTGCGAGGGGAAAAGAAATGTGTGCTCCGCGTCGAGGTATGATCCTGACTTGACGTTTTTAATTTTTTTCTCTGACAGCTGATGAGCCGACTTGTTTCTGGTAAGTAAGGTCTTTGTGGAAAACTGCAAAGAGTACGTATGTATGTTAGTGTAAATTAATTGTTGCCTACACCACCCCCCTCCAGAGACCGTCAAGGGCGATAGAAGTCTGTAAATTTAACTCGCCTCCCAGAACGTGTTGTGTAATTTGTGGGTCCTACCTGTACCTACCCCACAGGTCCTACCTGTGGGGGTTCTTCCACCTGGTCAGATAGAATGAAGGCAGGCTTCAGTCGGTCAATGGACACTGTCACTTCTTTGTTTTTAACAATTATTTTAAATATCTTGTCCCCTCGTGAGATAACTTTATATGGCCCAGAATAAGCAGGCTGGAGAGCACCCCGCAATGCGTCCTCGCGTAGGAAAACGTGATCGCAAGTTTCTAGCTCTTTATGAACGAACACTTTGGGTTTGCAGTGGCGGGTAGCTGGTACCGGTCGTAGTTTCTCGGCGAAGTTTCTGAGCCTTGCAGTAAACTCAGCTGTGTCCACTGTACCATTGACCGTTGGCTCAAAAAATTCTCCGGGCAACCTTAACGGCTCCCCGTACACCAGTTCCGCAGAAGAGGCTTGGAGGTCTTCCTTGAAGGCGGATCTTACGCCTAATAAGACCCATGGCAGAGATTCCGTCCACCTATCGTTTGCATGGCAGACGATTGCGGCCTTCAGCTGACGGTGAAAACGTTCAACCAAGCCGTTGCATGCCGGATGGTAGGCTGTCGTCCGCTTATGTTCGAATCCGGCTATTTTCGACAGACATTGAAACAAAGCCGATTCGAATTGACGACCACGGTCGGTTACAATGTCTGTCGGGCAACCGAATCGAGATATCCAAGTGGACAGCAAAGCCTTGGCCACCGTTTCCGCTGTAATATCTTGTATCGGTACTGCCTCTGGCCATCGTGTAAATCTATCCACGGCCGTGAAGCAGTACCTATAACCTTGGGAAAGTGGGAGAGGACCCACCAAGTCAATATGGATCTGCTTAAACCGAGCGCGCGGTAAGTTGTAAGTGCCGAGAGGAGAAGTCACGTGACGGTTGACTTTCGTCCTCTGGCACGGTATACAAGCACGCGCCCAGTCCCTGCAGTCTTTTCTCACCCCCGGCCATACAAACCGCTCGGCGATCAGCTTGGCCGACGCATTGGCACCGGGGTGGCTTAAAGAATGCAAGCTATTAAAGATTTGCTTGCGAAGTGGTTCTGGTACATATGGCCTGGAAACCGAAGTACTGACGTCGCAGTACAGGGGAATTCGACTTCCAGGGACATTGAATTTTTTAAACTGCAGAGAAGACCCCTCGCTCAAAAGCTTGCAGAGTTCTGTTCGACCAGGAGAGGTTCTTCATTGCTCTTCATGCGACTGGCCGAAGGTGCAGTGTGCTTCGCCAAGATCGCTGATGAGGCTGAGGGTGATGACCAGGTATGACCAGGTAGGCATGCTGGTGGTCAGGATACCCTTTTAAAGCCGTGGGTGCTGGCTGTATGGCTCGCTGCTCGAAAGCTTGAGGAAGTGATGATGACGTCACGAAGTAGTAGCTGCACGAAGGCTGCGCTGACGTCCTTTGTCGAGGGTCACCATTTTAGGGGTATGTGGAACAGAGAGTAAAGCCCCACATACCTTCGTTGAAAAGGGAGGATCCTCCAACCAGACGGGTGTTATGTCTGGCGGGCTATTGCCCGATAGATGATTTCGGACTGTTCTATATGTTCTAATCGCGCGGAGAACTTTGATTGCGCGATGCAGGATTAGTTCTTATGTGACGCCATAGATGTCGCTACATGTATTTTCACTCAATGATGTGAGCGATTATGTTCCAACAGCTGTGACTAGTCAGCAAACGACAAACCAAGAAGGAAGGTCAGACATCGACTCAGTGATTTTTACTTCTAATGAAAATCAATCGCCTCCATTTGAACCTAGCGTCGTCGTTGCAATAGAATCTGAAAATCCTCCTACTACTGTTGAAACTCCTACTAAAAAAGGGAAAAAAGGCCTAGACAAGAAAAAAAGTGGAAGAAAAATATTGCACAGAAATTGAGAAATCACGGAAAACGTTATAAATCAGCAAAAACTCAAAAGGATATTCCAGAACGAACACTTAAACCCCCCTGTAAAGAAACCTGTAAATTTAAATGCTACACAAATATAACGGAACAACAACGACAACAACTTTTTAAAGAGTACTGGGATTTGGGCGAAATTGAAAGACAGTGGTCATTTATAATTCAGTCCTTAGAAGAGGTGAAACCAGCCCAGCGATATGTCAGAATTGATTCTGACGGAACAATAGCACCAAAGCGCCAAAACAACAATGCTTACTTTTTTACAGTGTCTGGGGTTAAGATCAGAGTTTGTAAAACATTTTTTAAAAACACTTTGGACATCAATAATAGACCTATAGAAACCGCACAAAAAAAAAAGAATAAAAACACAAACATTTCTTTGATCAAAGATAATCGTGGATGTCACAAAAATCATGCCCATGTTGACGAGACTATAAAAACAGGAGTTAAAGCTTTTATCGAAGCTATTCCAAAAATAGAGCCGCATTATATCCGAGCCAATTCCAAGAGGCATTATATTGATGGGAGCAAAGCTATTTCCGATATACACCGAGACTACGTTGAGCATTACAAGGCCCAAAACATTCCCTACGCAAATTATATCATGTTCTATCGCATTTTTACTCAGGACTTTAATATATCTTTTTTTATTCCCAAAAAAGATGCGTGCGAACTTTGCGAAGCTTATAAACTAAGTACAAATGAAGAAAAGGAAAATAAAAAGGAGCAATTTCTATCTCACCAAGAAGAAAAACGGATGTCGCGAATTGAGAAGGAGAAAGATAAAAAAGACAAGGACATTTTTGTGGCCGTTTTCGATCTGCAAGCTGTGTTTCAGTGCCCGAAAGGAGATACTTCCGTTTTCTATTATAAATCAAAACTGAATGTATTGAACCTGACAATTTATGATCTCAAAACAAACTCTGTTGAAAGTTACGTCTGGGATGAATCACAAGCTCATAGAGGTGTGAATGAGATTGCTACCTGCGTTTTTCAATACTTAAAGAAGATTTCTGAAGGGCAAAATTCAATGGACATTGTTTTCTACTCGGACAACTGTGCTGGCCAGCAGAAGAATAAATTCATGATGGCTATGTATCTCTATGCTGTGCAGAACCTCCCAAACATAAACTCCATAACACACAAATTTCTCATTAAAGGGCACACACAAAATGAGGGAGATTCGGCCCACTCCCAAATTGAACGCCAAGTAAAAAGGCAGTTGAGAAGTGGACCTATTTTTGTGCCTGATGGATTTATTGGGGCGATCAAAGCTGCAAGAAAAAAGTCGGAGCCAATACATGTAAATGAATTATGTTACAGTGACATTTATGATTGGAAGGCTGTTCTCAATCAAATGAATTTTGCAATTCACAAGGATGACGATCAAAAGGTCATTAAAACTTCCGAAATAAAAGGGATTCGAGTGCTAAAAGATGATCCCCATGCGATCTACTATCGTACGTCTTACGCGGATGAAATGAAGAGAGCCTTGGTAATAAAAAAGAAACCTGTTAATGAAATCCAACTAAAGAACGCTTTCAATAGAAAACCGGGGTTGGCCCAAAAGAAAAAAGAGGATCTTCTTTCATTACTAAATGGTAACCACATTCCTGGCTATTACAGGCCATTTTTCGAAAGTTTGTAGTTCTTTTGAATTTTATATGTTTAAAAATGTAACAGAAGACTGATTTTATATGACTGATGAATGTCACTAATGTTCCTTTATTTGTTACTGTATATTAATAATGTAAGTAGGTACTTAACTGTTATTTAGTTATATCTACAAAGTCATTAGTTCCTAAATCTCTACTTAGATAGATCTTACGTTTTATTTTGTTCTTATAATAGTTTACGAAATTGTTTTTGCAGTCTAGTATTTTACGTCACGTTTTCACGTGTGTACGAATTATTTTTTAGAATAAGTAAAAGAAATGTGAGCATAGTACAACATACCTTCTACACAGATCTAAGACAATCAATACTAGGCAATCACACTCACACAATATAAGTGCGTAATTAAATACCTAATAATGCCTTTACTTTTCTATAGAATGGGTTATTTTTCCAGTCACTCTGTTTTGTTTGTTTTTTAAAGTGTGAAAAAAACAGTGTCTTAATAATTATAACTTTTTTATAAGTCAAAGTGTAATTTAACGCAACAAACAAAATGTATGATTAAAATAGTTACCACTATGTTGAACGATTGTGTTATTCCTACAATAAAAAACAATTTTTCAAGAATAATGTTTTATTTTTATATAATTTAGTTAAATGACAATTTTTAAATCATCTTCAACGTGACAACTAAACTTACCACCTGGTAAATTTTCTTTTTTTCTGGAACAACGTGATAAGTTTTCCTTTTTTTTTTCTAACTCTATAAATCAAGTTAATTTGGTCCAAATCTGTTTTTTCTTTTTGATGTTTTATTTCATTATTAGTTATACTGTAATCACTTCATACATAATAAAGCTATCTTGACAACAATTTAAAAGTTATGCTCATTTAAGAGTTTAAAAGTCGTTTTCTGTAAAATTACGGTTTTTGAGATGTCACACTGTCGTCGCAAGTGGACGATGTCCATTTACCCAATGGACCAAAGGAGGGTAATGTTTTTAGTTTTTTTCATTTCTATTCTTTCCAGTTAAGCAGTGCATGGATCGTTGGAAGAAACTGCGAGATAACTTCAGAAAAGCCTATTATAACCGAAAGGGCAAGAGTGGCGATGGTGCGACTACGTCAAAATTAATAAAATTTGAAAAAGAACTTTCTTTTATAATACCGTTTTTTCGCAATCGGAACCAAATATCTAATGTTACATTATCATCGGATGATTCGGAGCCTGGCACACCACTACCATCACCATCGACATCATCTAAACGTTCTGACCATTCCGAAGTTGAATCGCTTGCAAGTACTTCCGACTCGAAAAAGAGACCACGCTTAAGGTGAATGTTCCGCTGGCCTGTTCATACATTTTTCGTTCACGAACTACTCCGTAAATAGACACTTTTTGCTCAAAACGAATCACTTTATCACTTTTCTACAATGAAATAGTTCCGCAGGTGACTTTTTGGTAAATAATTTGCATTATATATTGAGAAAAACAGTCTTCAAAACCGGGCAAAATTTGATATTTTGTTTACTTGTGTGAGTGCGATTTGACAACCAAGCATGCCGCCATGATTGCGATAGGTTATAATATTTAACGCTAGATGGCGTGCAACCGATATTGTAAATTTGAAAACTCATTACTAAATTTCTAATAATGGTGT
Organism: Mythimna impura; assembly: GCA_905147345.3. Lineage (NCBI taxonomy): Eukaryota > Metazoa > Arthropoda > Insecta > Lepidoptera > Noctuidae > Mythimna > Mythimna impura. The sequence continues at coordinate 33,368,739 of LR990341.1, forward strand.
TAATTAAAAAAAGCATTATAATAACGTAAAACTAATATCATAAACGAAAACATAAAACATTGTTGTTGATTTCAAAAAATTGTTAGCGTTAGTTATTATTATTGTTACTGGCAACAATATCATCATTCGTACGTAATCGTAGGTGCCTACGAAAAAGGCGACGTTGCCGTACTTCCTAGTTCCTTCCTACTTGACCCTTTGACCTATAATGTTTCTAAGAAAAACCGTTGCCAAACTTCGTTTGATTCGATGTATCGGTTGACTTGAAATAAAATACATTTTGAAGCTCTAGGCGGCTAGCTTGAGCAGTGATAGGTTTTACGCGCGGAATTTCTTGTATGTTTTGAATTGTATGAATTTTCATTGATTCGAACTAATATTTTTTGTATGTATAATATTACAATTTAATATAATTATTGCAAGGTATTGTAGTATAGGTTGCTTATACGCAATTTTATTTTAAAATAAAAGTACCTACCTACCAATCTTTCGGTGGTATTAGCAAGTCGGCGCGTAAACTAAAATCTTCTCATAATAGAAATCACCGATCGATATTGTTAACTGATTCGTTATGTTATAATAATATCAAGTAAACAAAGTTTTATTTACTTGATAATATATCTATCATATGTAAACCAAATTTATAAGTCGCTATACATATATATTTCTTGTCATATTGTTTTTTCAGATTAGTACCTAATACAAATAGTTATCGACGGACCATTAATATTAGACGGACAAACAAACATTAGTTTTACTTGGTATAGTAGGTATATCGCGTCTTATGTGGTTGCGGTGCATTTCGTTACAGTTACTTACATCAAAATGTATAAGTATGTAATATGATTTATTATTTATGGTTGCTCTGCAGGGATTTATCCCCACAAGATATTATTTTCTTAATTGTCAATAAGTTGTCAATCAATATTATATCAAAATTATTTGGGTAAGTAAAATTTTACTGCTACGGATTGAAAAAAAATTAGGCAATGTTTGGTTAGAACATTTGACAGAGGAAATTAAGACTGCTGGTGAACAAGAAAGATCAATTGCTATTGAAAAAGGTCATGTGTCTTCAGACGGTGTTCCATTTATTACTGTGTATGTGGATGGAGGATGGTTGAAAAGATCATACGGGCATAACTTTGATTCATCATCTGGTATGGTAAGATAAATTTATTTATTGTCAAAACAATGTAACACGACAAACAATTATGCAATGTTGTTGAATTTTGTTATTTTCTATAATTGAATTGAATTGAGTGCAAACAATTATAATGTGCAATATTTTCAAGAGTTGTTTTTCACTTCCAGGCCTGCATTATTGGGAAAGAAACTAAGAAATGTCTATTTCTTGGTGTTCGAAATAAATATTGTTATACATGTCAATATTATGATAGGAGAAATATTGATATGAAACCACATAATTGTTGCAAAAATTTTACTGGACCGTCTACAGGAATGGAATCACAAATTATTGTGGAAGGCTTTCAAAAGAGTGAAGAAACACATCAACTTCGCTATTTGAGCTTTATTGGAGACGGAGATTCCTCTGTGTTTGCAAACTTGAAAGAAAAAGTGTCTTATGGAAACATAATAAAAAAAATTGAATGCAAGAATCATGTAATCAAAAACTATACCAGTGCACTCTACAAGGTAAATCCTTACTAATATTATACTCGTAAATGTAAAAGTAAGTTAGTTTGTTTGTTTGGCTTTCACGTCTTAACTACGGACGGCGAGCAATGGGTGGCTCGCCGTCCGATCGTCCGGTAACTGTCCGGATCGAGCCCAAGTCGTCGACGGCGCGTAGTGTTCCACGCGCGCCTCAGGGAGATGTCAGCAACCGTAGGGGCCCAGCAGGGTCGAGGCCTACTGGGGCCATGGGTGATGCGAAAGTGATCCCCGGGGCCCTGGAAAAATGGCAAAGAAGGAACAGGAGTGGGTTTTTAGTCAGTAAAAGTCTGACACTATCTCCCTCGGGGATGTCATAAGATGATTTTCGCACCGAAAAAAAAAAAAAACCTTCAATCCGGTTGGCGCAGTGGATGGGCTATTGACTGCTGCGCTGCGTGTCGCAGGTTCGATCCTCGCAAGGAACAAATATTTGTATAGCCTACAGATAGTTGTTCCGGGTCTGGGTGTCTTGTGTATGCGGATTTACATGTTTGTAAACGCAAAATCATTGAATCATATTCAATATTTATATTTGTACACTTACAGATTTTGGCCAACACCAAGCTCCCACTTCGTGGGAGAAATATTTTGAAACCCAAGGTAATGAAGCTGACCTTAGTGGCACGGAAAATCATAATGTATAGTAGTGATAATACTGTTAACGCTGCAGATTTGAGAAATGGCCCACTTCATGTATTTGGAGTACACGGAAACTGCAAGGACTATTACTGCAATGTCAATGGAAGTGAAAAGAAGGAAGAAAACCTCGTAGAAATTCTAAAAAAGGATGCTCCAGAAGTGTGGGCTCTGATTTATGCCGCCAATGAAAAAATTGCATTGAAGGCAGGCCGTTTGTCAAATGAGACGACAAATGTGGCAGAAAACTTTATGAGCGTAATAAATAAATTCAGCTGTGGAAAACGAATTAGTCTAGGTAAAGGGGGATCGTATCAGCGACGTGTTCATGTGGCAGGTAAATAGTATAAACATTTAATTTTTTATTAGAACAGAAGTTGGAACCAAAAAGAAATGTTATGTTTATCAGTATTGTTTCTTTATATTTATATTGTACATAACATACAATTTCTATCATTTTTTTTTTAATATTTCCTAGTAAAATTATATTTTATTTTCAGGGCTATCGCTTGCTACTGGACACAAATGGCATGAGACTGCATGGAAAAAGCAGACCACACAGAGCCCAGGAACACATTTTAAAAAATATATAAAGCGAAAGGAACAGAACAGAATACGACAACAATCGTCAACACGCAAACGATTGTTTGTTCCAAGAGAAAAAAACAAACCAGACAAGAACTATGGACCTGAAGCTAGTGATCCAATTGATATTGATGAAGTACAATTGAGAATATTGTGTGAAGAACGGTTAGCAGAATTCCAAAAGTCACCAGAAGACATAGCTTTCATTGAAATGTCTACAATATTTCCTAGTAAAATTATATTTTATTTTCAGGGCTATCGCTTGCTACTGGACACAAATGGCATGAGACTGCATGGAAAAAGCAGACCACACAGAGCCCAGGAACACATTTTAAAAAATATATAAAGCGAAAGGAACAGAACAGAATACGACAACAATCGTCAACACGCAAACGATTGTTTGTTCCAAGAGAAAAAAACAAACCAGACAAGAACTATGGACCTGAAGCTAGTGATCCAATTGATATTGATGAAGTACAATTGAGAATATTGTGTGAAGAACGGTTAGCAGAATTCCAAAAGTCACCAGAAGACATAGCTTTCATTGAAATGTCTACTATAGGGCAGCATGAAAATGATTTATATACTACTCATAGGCGTGACCGTCTGACTGCTAGTCAATTTGGAATGGTAATGTAATCAGAAATTTGCATGTGTAATTTCTGTATCTTATAGAACACCTATGCAGACAACGCATCTTTTTATTTTATCTTACTTTTACAGGTTTGCAAACGCCGTATTACAACACCATGTCACAATCATGTCAAGGATATTCTATATAAAAAGAATATCTGTACAAAAGATATGTTATATGGCCAGCAAAATGAAAATGTGGCGAAAAGTATGTTTATGCAACAGTATAATAAAACTGTAAGGCCTTCAGGTCTTTTTATTGATGTAGAATATGGATGTTTAGCTGGCAGTCCAGATGGTAAGTTTTTCTATATCAATATTCATGTATCATATGTGTATAAGTTGGATCTTACCTATATATTTGATAAATATCGAAAATTATAACACTAGTTATAATCACGAGGGACCAAGGATTACGAGCACGATAGGCTGTTACTTTACCTGTTTCAAATCTCATAAAGAGCTCCATTTTACTGTTTTATAATCTTATATAAATTTGTTATAGGTGTAATTGAAAATGAGAGAGCCGTAATTGAGATCAAGTGTTTTCCATCATTGGCGAGGAAAAACCAAAGCCTAGAGGCAGCTGCACTAGAAAAGAAAAACTTTGCTCTAATATTGGATAATAATGTTCTACATATGAATAAAAAGCATGATTATTACTATCAAGAAATTAATAATTCTATTGCATGTCCACTTTATAATTTATTTTAGCATGTTATTTACTCTTACCATAATTTTAAATCTATTTCAGGTTCAAGGACAAATGCGTGTCAATAACATGGATAAATGCTACTTCATATGTTTTATTTCAGTCAATGAACCTTTGACTGTTATAGAAGTTTGTCGAGATAATGAATTTATCAGCAATATGATGCCAAAGCTACTAGACTTTTTTAAATACTGTATTCTGCCAGAAATAATATTGAGACGTGTTCAAAAAAATGCGAAATGTATAGATATGAAAGGTACAATATTTTTTTTTTTTATTGATTTACTTCATAATTTCCATAAATTTCAATCTATATTATATTTTTTCTTGTGGGAAATTTTTCTTCAACATCAAAAGTTACACATAAAATATACTAAGCAGTCATTTTCTTTCGCAGCAGCTGTGTAGCGGTGGTTTCCGGACTTTAGGAAGAGTGAAAACAACATGCCGGATGATTTTTGTTTTATTTTAATTGTAATTTTATAGTAGTATGTTTAGAATCTATATTATCAATGTTTACAATCATAGAGTGAATTAAAATAAATTTGTTGCTTTTTTATATCCTTTACAATTAAAACAATACTTTTATGTTTAGGTTTTACTAAAAAAATATGTGATTATGGATGCTTAGATACTATCAAACATTTTTCCACCTTCTTGGTTGCAATCTCTTATTCTAATTTGTGTTTTAAATTTGTTGTCTTGTTTATGAATTATAGTTTCTTGCGTTTGTCTTGTACTGGTGTGTAATTGTTGTAAATAATGTAACTTGAATTACTTCAAATTTGCATTGGGACTAAATATTTTGAAAAAGATTGTTTTTTAGTAAATGGTCATGTATCAAGCATTGATGTCACTATAAATACTTGTAATAACTTTTGGTATATATGTTCTTATAAATAATGTATAAGGTAATAAAATAAAACCGTTTTACATTGCATTCTTGACATTTATTTGATTCCCAAAATAATAAGTCAATTAAATAATTTACACCTGAAATACCACCTTTTATTTTTATAATATAATCGTTACAGGTACTCCTCAGACATAATTATTATAATTTCTACAGAATCCAGCCTGATAACTTAAATGCACGCCATCTAGTGGTTAATTTCGCTGAATGCTTTGATTTTAAAGTAGTCGCTCGTGTCTATGTGTGTGTAAACGATACTATAAGCAGAGTTTGATATTAGTTTTTCGAATTATGGCGAATTAGATGGGTTTTGAGGCTATAATTTGACTAATTTCGATAAAGTGGAATGTCCGATTTCCGCTCTACTATTTCTGTGACTTAATATTGTTCCAATTACACTCAAAACAAAATAAAACGGAAAATGTTGACTTCAGCGCCATCTAGCGGGAAAACGGCCACGAACAACCCGTAGCAATCACCTTAAACAAAGATGTTGCTACGGTTTTCGAAGAATACCTTGAAGAAAAAAAAAATAGTACACCCTATGACAAGGCATTACGCAATTTTTTTTTGTCTATGTCAGATACAGTGGAAACATTTCCAAAAGAAGTCCAAGCACGAATTAAAAGGCGCGTGTTTAACATTGTTAATGAAGCTGAATTAAGTCTGTATGAAAATAGTGCAGATTTGAATTATTCTTTGCCAATAAATTCACCGCCATCCTCTAACCAATCTAAAACGCCGGCGTTCAAGCGCCATTGTCTTTCTATTGTGTCTCTAATTACGCTACTCAAATGGTTAAAAATGATGAATGAGATGGCTGTGACTATGCCGTCGTACCAGCCGGCAGGCCTAGGGCCAGGTCCGTGTGATCACTGCCCAACTACCATCTGCTCGCTGTCGTCATAACGGTACACCGTGATTGCACATTGCAGTTGGCCTCCCACGCAGCCATTGTACTAAGGTCCCACGTGCGAACCTTACTACCTGCTACCCCAGCTGCTCGAACAAAAGCATTGCGCGCCCGAACCGCGCTCATTGGTTAAGTGTTTTGTAGATACTAAGTTACTATTGCTTAAGTTTTAGTCCGTAATATTGTAAACTTGTATAAAAGGAGGTGCATGGTAAAAATTTACTTATCAACAGTTGCCATCCTTTAATCAATCTACTTACCAACAGTTGTCAAACGAATCCTATATTTCTCAAAACTATCCAGATCAGACTACTTACGGGTACAATCGTAAGTATCGTATCCATCGTCGACCGCATCGTCGCTTTCCATCAGGTGAGTTAGCGGTCAAGCGCGAACCTATCAAGAATAAAAAAAAAAAACAATACCAGCACACAAAATACAAAATAATTAATAAACACAAACAATAATAATAATAACCCCATCGCCGTATCTCTACGTTGACGTCGTGGTGGGGCTTGCGTGCTCCAATATACCCTAGGTCTGTATCGGTAAAGTTTGCTTTGCCGTAATATGCCTAGGGTGAGGGGCCAGACTAAGAGAGATACAATCCGCAGCGCAGTTTTGTGGCGAACTGTTGGGCATTAGCGACCTCACGGACCCGATCTCCCGGGAGAATTCTTGTTCTTCATCTCCGACTTGCCTTTATTGGCCGGCCGTAGTGAACACTGCTGAGGAACTGAGCTCCCACCTCTCTCTTGCCTTTTATTGGCTGGCTTGAGTGGAGATTCGCAAGAGCAAACGTGCTCGGGAGAAGGATGTATAATCCAGTAAGGTGCTGGTAGGGATCTTGACCGTACTTCCGGGATTGTCCTGATAGCCGTGGTATACCTCTCCACTCCTCAAGCACCTCAGGATATGTTGCCCTCTTGTTGCTACGTCACTTCGTGCTAGCGGCCGTTTTTGGGGGCCCATTTATTGAGTGTGCAAGTCACCCCCTGCCTTTTTTCGATGCATATTAATAACGTTGTTCAGGCAGGGGCCATAGTCTTGACATAGTTCCATGTTACCAGTCCACTTAAGATTCCAAAAACCATAGCCCTATTATCTTTGTTCTCCATATGTCGCAACAGTTTTTCAATAACCGGGGGTTGTCCTTGGGTGCACTAGCATAGCGCGTACAGGGATAATCGTCGGTTGGTATCATGTTCCATTATAATTATCTAAAGGGCCTCTGCGAGTTGGCTTCGGCTCCTTGTACGCCTCCCAAAGGTCCAGGACCTCAGGGTCCTGAGATAAATAAAATAATTATATAAAATAATAATAATAATGAAACACTGTACTATTTAATTACATTTAATTAGGTGTAATCTTTAACTTTAACCATTGAATTTTAAGCAATGTTTACTTTAATAACTGTTTCTTTTACTGTCTAATATTTGACATTTCAATCAATCACAACAATAATAGCAACATACATTATAAATGGACGGCTGTGATTTTGTGATCTGAATAAGATGATTATTATAAAATAATTGTTTTTTATTTACCTTTACCGTTTTTGAAACCGGCATGTCCTAGAACCAAAAATTCGAAGACATGTGACATCCACCAACCCGCACTGGGCCCGCGTGGTGGATAACGGCCCATTCCCTCTCCTAGAGAGGAGGCCTGAGTCCCAACAGTGGGAACATTATAAGGCTGACTATGCTATGCTATGCTATATTTACCTTTAAGTTACCGTTAATCTTTCTTCGGCTGTAATGGCGCAACGATAATTTGTAGTCTTTTTTGTTATATGTGCTCTTAACAAATCTGTCAATTTCAAAAATTGCCAATATTCCATACGATAATACTCATAAAATTTAAGGCTATCATTCTTCAATTCCTCGAAAATGGTGTGAAACTCCCCATGGATTAATCGATTTTTCCAAATATTTTTTTGACCATATTTGTCTCCGCTTGCGCTTTCGTTTGTTTTGTTCTGCTTCAAAAAATCTTGCTAACAAATATATTTCTTCATCGGAGCTATCTAAATTCACGTTCCGAAAAGCACACGTTAACACCGAAAACAAAACTTGGACTGCGTGGAATACTGGTACTGCCTTTGTGTGTATCCACCCGGCTCCGAGCGCATCCGACCGGCTCCGAGCGCATCCGCTTTCAGATAGCTTCCAGCCGGTCTATGCGAAATAGTTGGCGGCTCCGCAACTCCAATAGTCTTATTAATAAACACAGACTAGAGCAAGAATAACTTTACTCCTAAGCTCAAGTTAAGAGTAATCAAATTCAGTATTAATAAACATGGAGCAAGGAGTGAGTAAGCATAGAACAAATGTGTATTTTGACATTTGACGGCATTCATAACCTACAAACCTCAGTTGAGTTTACTTCATTTTTGCTGCTTTGCGCGCGTTAATGTTTTGTTGTTGAATGTGTTGTTTGGTTAGCGAAAAGATGGATATTGATTATTTTATTGAGGATTTGAGGGTGATAGATGATATTACTGAGGTTGAAAACCTCATGGCATTGATGAGGAGCGTAAAACATTATAAAACACGTAGAAATCCCCTGGAAGAACTTCAAGAAGGTGAATTTAAAAAAAAGTACAGGTTTTCTAAACATACTGCTGTAATGATAATTGATATGGTGAAAAATAATCTAGCTGATGATGCAAGAGGTGGCTTTATACCACCTCACCTTAAAGTATTGGCTGCAATTAGAACATGGACCCGTGGAGAGGTAAAACTGATTCTTTATGTTTTATTTTGTATATTATTTTCTAATCATTGTAATCCAATCTCTAGTCATTTGCTAGTCATATAATAAATTCTTATATTCTTTTTATAAATCAGTTATTTTTTATGTTAACAGGTTCAAGACGATGCCGGAGATCTTGGTGGCATGAGCCAGCCAACAATATCACTAATTTGCAAACAAGTAGCCTTAGCAATAGTGGCCCATAGAGCACATTGGATTAAGATGCCTCAAAGTGAAGTGGATCAAAATGAAGTTATTGCTGGATTTTATGCACTGTGTGGATTTCGGCAAGTAATAGGAGCCATTGATTGCACTCATGTAAGAATACCAAAGGTTGGTGGAGATGTAGCACAATATTACATAAACAGGAAAGGATATAGTTCCATTAATGTGCAAGTGAGTTATTTAGTATAGTAATAACTACTATTATTGCTATACTAGCCTTTCTTTGAAACAATTTCAATAATTGTCATCAATCTTATGTATTTTTGATACATTGTTTCAGGCAGTATCAAATGCAAACTTAGAAATAATGGACATAGTGGCACATTGGCGAGGATCGTATACGCTTGCAGTCTTATTAATAAAAATCATCTATTCCAAAGATCATCTTACGTTACACTTGGACTAGTTAATCCCAGTGTAACGGAGTATTAACATTAGTACTAGCATTTATACAAAATAAAGTTGACGTGATGGATGAAGAGGGACTAGTAAGGCTATGTGTGACAGCCTTTTCGGAAGAAGACATAGAAATTGGAAAAAATTTATTGTTTACATCGGTCTCAACGCAGCAACGGAAAATATCTAGGAAGAAAAGTGGTAAATCGCAGCGAAATATCTATGACATGATAGCACTATTCAAGCAAACGGATCCTGAGTCTGTACCAATATTCGTAGCAAAAGATCTGCACAAACTCCCACCAGTGACTTTCGATCATATTGACGCAACCAGGACGCTAAAAGAAATCTTGACTATTCAAAATGAAATAAAAATCATGAAAGAAATATTTATCACTGAGAAACAATTAATTGACATTAGAAATGACTTGCAAAATTTGAAACAGACTTCGATTGTTAATAACTTCGATTTGAATATTAACCGCAGAAGAGGCGGTGGCAGTGGAATAGACAGTTTTTGTTTCGACAGCGGACCTATGGGCCTACCCCCAGTTATGGAAAAAAATCAGGTTGATAAGGCCGATATCGAGTCAAAATCAGCTGATTAGAGTGGGAAGTCTAGCCCATCGTTACGTGAGTTATATGTATCTCGTTCACCCGTACGTGTTTCTGGAATGGCTGTCTCGCTCGCACGCATTAGTGAACCAAGGCAAAGCGATGCGGCGACGACGATTGAACCCGAACGTGACCGAATCGCTCGCGCATCAAGTGTGAATGAGTCACAACGGCAAACAGGTACCGTGAATAGCGGTTGGTCCAATCAAAAAACTTTAGCGGAAATTGTAGTTTCAGAAGGTGATTGGAAAAAAGAGAAAGTATCTGAAGAATGGCAAACTATTCAAAAACAGAGGTACAGAAATCGTCTGCAGGGATCAAAAGGCAAGGTTATAACAAAACCGGATGTTAAGTTCAGGGCAGCCGAAATGGAAGTTCCTCTCTTCATAAACAGAGTTGATACAGCTACTAAGCCAATCGATATTATTGAGTATATACAACAAAAGACAAATATAACTGTGACTTTGAAGAAAATTAATATGGTGACACAAAAACGCTATGCGGCGTACAAGATTTTTGTACCATACGCGAAATTATCGATGTTTCTTAAATTATTTGATTAAATTAAATTAAATTGAATACCCTCCGGCCACAAGTCATCATGACTTGTGGCCGGAGGGTATTCAATTTAGAAAGTTTATCTATTTTAATAGAAAAACATACGACAAAGCTAAAAATGATAAAATAATACAGAATGACATGAAACTAAATGACGATGGATAGACATATTAACAACATAAATAACTTGACTAATAATAACACACAGCCTGTTAGTTTTAACTGTAGGTCGATTACCCGCTCAATTGAGTGCGTGAGAAGTTTATGTCGATCAGCTGACATAATTGCCTTACAAGAGACGTGGTTGCAGCCGCATGATACATCTTTCCTGGGCACGATAGATGCTGATTTCGAGTTTACGGGGAAGTCTTCGATTGATACCGGTGCCGGAGTGTTGCGTGGAAGGCCATACGGAGGTGTTGCTTTACTTTGGAGGAAAAACTTATTTGATTCGGTATCTGTCATACAGAGTACAAGTGCGCGTATATCGGCGATAAAAAAGTCGTGTCGGGATAGGTCGATATTAGTATTCTCAGTGTATATGCCAACGGACTCTGCCGACAACCTTGCTGAGTTTACGGAATGCTTGGGAGAGATAGCGGCGATAGTTGAGGAGTATAGTGTGGACTCTGTTTTTATAATGGGCGACTATAATGCGCAGCCCGGAGAGAGGTTTGGTGTGGAACTGTTTGACTTTTGTGTAGAACAGAAGTGGCGCTGTGCCGATGTTGAAATATTGGGACTTTCATCGGACTCGTATACATACGTAAGTGACATTTATGGATCGCATAGTTGATTAGATCACTGTGTGGTATCTGAAGCGGCATGGACGACAGTGGTTGACGCGAAGATATTGCATAGTGTTTACTGGTCCGATCATATACCACTACAAATAACTTGTAATTTTAACCTACTGAAAACTAAGGCCAGCATTTATGTTAACAATCGAAATAAGATTGTGTGGGGTGAAAGGGATTTAAAACAAATTTACATGTATAAGGATTTATGTACGACGAAATTAAGAGAAATTGATTTCCCTTCTGAATTCAGAAATTGTAGTGACAAATTGTGTACAAATGTAGAACATACGATGTATTATTGATAATATGTATAATGAAATAGTTGACATTTTAAGTTGTGCGTCATGTATTACTTATTCTGGGCCGGAACAAAACAAAAGAAAGCCAGTAGTGGGATGGAACAAACATGTTCGGCAAGCGCACTTGGAGGCTTGACTTGCTTTTCAGAATTGGGTACTGAGTGGAGAACCAAAAGTGGGTACTATGTATACTACTATGAAAGAGAAAAAACGAGTTTTTAAAAGTAAACTTAAGTGGTGTCAGGAGAACAGGGAGCAAGTTAAAATGGATATAATAGCATCCTGTCATGAAAAGAAGGATTTTGCCAAGTTTTGGAAGCACTCTAACCAACTGAAGGGCAAGTCGAGCCTTCCTGCGAGTGTTGAGGGTGTTAGTGAGCCTGTATCCATTGCCAACTTATTTAAGAGTCACTTTGCTGTGAAGTCTCCTCTAGGTGCAATGGATGACGCATTGGCGGCTAGGGAGCCCGCAATGAGCACGCTAGTAAGGGTCTCGGCTAGGGAGATAGCGGCAGTGTTGAGAGGCATGAAGCGCGGGAAATCACCTGGGCATGATTCTCTGAGCATTGAGCATTTACAAAATGCTGGTGTTCATATGCCCAGAGTGCTGGCATTATTATTCAATCTCTGCTTCTCTCATACATACTTGCCACATGATCTAATGAAGACCTTGGTGGTACCCGTCATAAAAAATCGTACCGGGGATGCTTCTGACATAAATAACTATAGGCCCATATCGTTGGCTACGGTCATTTCAAAAGTGTTGGACAGTGTGCTTGACAAACAGTTAAATAAACATATGTCGCTTCACGACGCACAGTTTGGCTTCAGAACTGGTCTTTCAACTGAACACGCTGTTCTTTGTCTCAAGCACACTGTTCGATACTATACGGACAGGAAAACCCCTGTTTATGCATGTTTTCTTGATATGTCGAAAGCTTTCGATATGGTGGCCTATAGTGTTTTGTGGAAGAAGCTATATGACGAGACAACACTTCCAAGTGAGTTGATTGAGTTATTTAAATATTGGTACGGCTCGCTATCCGATTCATACAGGGTCCTTAGACAAAGTAACATCGTTTCGTACCGAAACGATATCTAAATTCGTCATCGTCTCTGAGATAACGACAAACATTTCTTAGCCAATGTAACAATATGGTCGCGATCGTTGTGTCGAACTGTTTGTTCGTTAGAAAACAATAATATTGGTTATGGTATCGAAAATTTAGCTGTCAGTGTCAGTCAAGAAGTTCAAATTTCAAATCGGATCAAACCCGCGAGTTATTGTTGTTTTCAAATTTATAAGACAGTGAATATTGTTGGCGATCGCTGTGCTGTGAAAGGGTGATGTCACCGGATTGGCATCACAGTCAGCGACATAGATTATACACTTAGACTGGTAGTCAGCGACGGCGTTGGAGTGCTGGGTCACGTCACGGGATCGGCATGCGGGCATGGTGGTCGCCGTTCAAGTGGTTTTCCAGTGTTCAAGTACTCGTGCTGCGCCACCCTGAGCCCAGACGTAAACATCCGATAACCTCGGGGCTCAAGTACTATGGGAATGTAAACGCAACCAGTGTTCCCCACAAATAGAGAGACATTATTCGTTTAGTGTTTAACCAACCTTTGTGCAAGAAAGTCGTTGTAATTTCTATTAATATAGTCTTTGTTTTTGACTAAGTCGTTTTGCTTGAGTAAAGTCTGTAAAGTTATCCAGTTAGAGTTGCTAAAAATATTTTTACAGTGGTAAGTGAATAGTGTTATTACTTTTAGATCGTCTCCAAAACTTAATGATAATCAAAATAGACTCATTTTTATAAGTGACTGGTGTTCAAACGATGATGGAGTAATCTGTTTCAATTTTTAGTGATAAAACATGGAATCAAGAGTGCGAGCAAGTCCCGAACAATTGTCAACGCTGCTTGAGTATATGGAAACGTAAGTAAATCCAAGTTTTATTCATGAGTATGTAATGTAAACAATGACGGGATCTTAACAATGAAGTACTTATATTGAATCTTTGTATGTTTATGTTACAGTCATGGTGACCTGGCGAGGCCTCTTGCTGGATCACAAGGTCGGGTACGGTCAGACCGACTGTGGAATGAACTGACCAACATATTGAATGCTGTTGGTGGTGGTGTCAGCAAGACTACAGACAAGTGGAAAAAAGTAAGGATCTAATTAACATTTTTTGAAAGACTGGTGTGATGGTAGAGTGGCTAGCAAGCTATTTTCTCAAGGGTTTTGGATAAGAGGACACAACCTTCCGGTTATGAAGGTTGGCTTGTAATCACTTCTCTGTTATTACTAGACTGGGGACTTTTGATAATTATGATGATTATGATCAATCTCTGGCACCCATAGTAAGAAAGAAAAAACATTTATAAGTACACATAACATAAACAAAGAAAGCAAATATTTAAAAGAAAACTTACAACTAAACATTAACCTTCTTACTACAAAAAGTCAAACGAGTACAAGTATAGTAGGTATAGTACAAGCTATGCTTTGGTGTCCGATGGCCATATGAGAAGATGGCATGTTATTTTTATTTTTCAATTTATTTCAGAAGTTCTTACCAAATTGGCTTTTTAATCTCATTTACACTTATAACATAGGTACTTTTAACTATGACTGATTTTTATTAATAAAGGTGTGGGCAGATTGGAAGTCCAAGACAAAAAAAAGGCATTGACCATAAGGCACCAGCAAGAGGGACTGGAGGTGGGCCAGCAAGCGGGCAAATCTTGTCAGCTAGCGATGAAAGAGTGCTGGCTATAATGGGTGCTTTGGCAGTGGCAGGACAAGTCTCTGTAGAAGAGCTAGGATTTAATGTAAGTACTATACACCTTCAAGGCTCCTGCTCAATAATGAAATAATTTTTTTTCTCTAGTAGACAGATGTTTTATAAAATATTTCTATTAACATTGGTCAACATGTTAGTTAATGGCAACAAAAGTATTTATTTAACATGAAAGACACATTTCATTTTTTGATAAATTATTTTTAACTTGGTTAAAGTGGTTATTAATTAGTATTTATAAAATAAATATTATTATATAACTGAAAAAACGTTGCTATAATTTTTACATAACTACATACTAAAAATAAATACACTTTTTCAGTAATAAATAATTTCATTACATCTACCACTTATTTTTATTGAATCTACCACTGCCAATTTTTTTCAGAGACCTCTAAATACTGCACAAGTTGATCCTGATGATTTCGTCACCCAAGATAATTCAGTATTTTTGGAAATTTAAAGACTTAAAATCTTACTTCTCACTAATATTTTATTTTATTTATAAACATGGAAGTTTGTTTGGATGGATGGATGTTTGTTACTCTTTCACGCAAAAACTACTGAACGGATTTGGATAAAATTTAGTACACACATAGTTTATAATCCAGATTAACACATGGGTTAGTTTTTATCCCGATTATGGGCGAAGTCGCTGGCAACAGCTAGTATCATAATATTTATTTGTTATGTATAGGTATGTAAAATATAAAATTATCTAAAATTCCTAAAGAACCTCAGTTTTGCTATTTATATTCTATATCTGTGTGCCAATTTTCATCGAAATCCGTTCAGCCGTTTTTGCATGATTGAGTAAGAAGAAACTAACAAACATCCAAACCTTCACATTTTACAAAATAATAGCAGTATTTGATTTAAGAAAACATTTTGAACAAACAAAGGATCCGTAAACTGTCCAAAATAACACTAATTTTCTTTTGCAGAAACTCCACAACTGACTTCATCTCCTCAACCTTCCACTTCACAGCCCTCAAATAATTGGCTTTCGAGGCTTCCGCCTTCATACCAGACACAAACACCATCACCCCTTCCGCTCGAGCTCACTCAGACTTCGGCTCAAGGACGGCAGCCTGTTCCGCCAGCCCCACCAGCCCCGGCTGCGCCATCCCCACCAGCCCAATCCCCGTCAACCCCTGCAGCGCCCACTACTCCGAGGCGAAGGCGGCCACCTGCCCCCCGCACGTCTGCTATTTCTCCATCTACCAGGCGTCGTCCGCGGTTGAGGTCGCCGCAGTCTGCTGAGGTCGCCGCAGTCTGCTGCCTCTCCCGACCGCCCTCGTTTGCGCGCCCGCCGTAGACAGGCACCGACCCCCTTCGAGAGAGCGGCAAGCGAGTTTACGGCCGTGGAATTACGACGCCTGGAGCTGGAGGAAGCCCGGACTAGGCTACAACACGAGCGAGACATGCGAGCGTTGGAGGTTGAGCACGAACGGAACCAGGTTTTTAGCATTTAGTAGACGTCGCTCAAGCTTGGCTTGATTATTATCGCAGTAGGGACAACACAGAACCGCTGAACACCGAGTAGTTCATTCAGCCATTGTCGTCCCTATTGCTATAGTAATCAATGGTTTTTTAGTATGTATGTCTGAAGCCTTAGGCATTCTGCATCTCAGACTTTTGCGAGTGGGATACTAGCAAAAGTCTGAGATGCAGAATTCCTAAGGCTGTTCAAGATGTTAGTTTGTTTTTACATAATGTGAACCCTTTGGGCGAAAGAAGTGACTTCGTTAAATTATCTAATACTCGTATGTTGCCTCTTTTACTGCCCAATTTTAAGACTGTAACTTTGAGACTGATTCTTGATTTTGCGTTCTTAAGTTTTACTTATATTTATCTAAGGTAATAGTAAAAATAAGCCTTTCTGACCCGTGGAACACCAAAGCAGTTCACCTAGGTGTTGCATGGCTAACTTTCTGTATCCCTGGTTCATCTCTTTAATAGACAGTATGTCACACACATTGGCAATTATTTTAGTTAATAGTGAATATAATATTTAAGTTAATAGAGATTTGTTATCCATTAGATCTAGCTTGCATGTTGGATTATGGCCTATTGAGGTGAGGCTTGTCTTGTGCCCAGCAGTTGACGTATAAAGGCTGATTAATATAATTATTATGTTTAGTAGAGATACTAATTATATAAGGTTAAAATTTTATAGCGTTTATCAAGTGACTTAATAAAAATATTAAAATATTATTAATAATAATTTTATTTATTCACCCATATTACATCCTACTAACTAAGCGATTGCGCATAGCCCTGCCTCGGATTAACTCATTTTGGTTATCATTGCTGGAGGTGCTATATTGTACAGCGTGATCTTCACTATCTTCTAGACCCCCAGCTGGCATATCACTTAGAGGTGGTATTCTAGCATCTAATGCAATGTTGTGCAGCACACAACATGCATTAGTGATTTTGCTGGCCATGTAAGGGTGATAGTGAAGAACTCTGTGTCGAAGCATACACCTCCAACGAGCCTTAAGTAGTCCGAAACAGCGCTCAATGCGGGACCTGGCTTGGACATGACGTCGTGTGTACACCTCTGCCTGGGATCCTGGTTCAGCATTTAATATAGGCGTCATCAACCAGGGCCGCAGTGGATAGCCAGAATCTCCTAAAAAAAAGGAAATATATTTTTGTTAATAGTCTACTCCAGTTCTAATAAAGAATTGAATAATCATTGTTTATTTGTAGTCATGCTCACTTAAATATAGTACAATTACTGCATGGCGTATAGGGCTATTTCAGATGTCTCACTATTTACAATACTTATACGGAACAACTTACCTAATAACCAAACATGTTCACCATTTTCATGAAGTCCTTCCATGTATGTGCTCACGTGACTCGCAGACCATATGTGCGAGTCATGTGTTGCTCCACCAAATTTCGAATTCACATTTATAATGCGCAAGTCATAATCACATATCTGAAAAGAAAATAAAATAAAACTATAGGTACTTATCGTTTGGTTTCCACAAAGAACCAAATTGCAATGTGGGGAAGGGATTTAATTTCGAATTAAGGTACCTACTTACAAAACATTTAAGATAATTTATAGATTTCATTATGTATACAATAAATGTCCCTTTATTTCGCTGTGCCGCTTGGCACATAGGTTTTCTCTTACATTCTCCATTGAGTTATAAATAAGGGTTATTTTATTTATAAATACATATAGACATAGTTTCAGAGAAGTTTGTTAACCACATAGTTTTATATGTATTATGATTACAATTTATCCAGCAGCTTACCATTTGAACATTTAAAGAATGATATCCTTTTCTATTAAAAAATGTGTGTTCTTCCTCAACCGGTCTTGAAATAGCGATATGGGTACAGTCAATGCACCCTATCACACCAGGCAAATTATGTGTCCTTTGAAATCTGTGAATTATTTAACAATTTTACAACAAATATCAAAGAGTAATTATTTAGGTATTTAGGAACCTAAGAAAAATTTTAATTAACTATTTAAAAATATATTTACATACTTCTCTTTGATTAAGCTGTTGATCCCCGCATTAACGCCGGCGTTCACGCGCCATTGTCTTACTATTGTGTCTCTAATTACGCACTCAAAAGGTTAAGGATCTCTCGTGTGGCGTTTTTGGAAACACTATCCACCTGCTGACGCTGATGTTTCTAAGCCAGATGAAAGAGGGAAATCAACACCTTCTAACAAATATAGCGAGTCGGTTATTCAAGAAGTTAAACAATTTATTCAAAAACTTCCCGCTGTCAAGTCTCACTATTGCCGTAATAAAGGAAATAAATTGTATCTGCCTTCCGAGTTCAGAAATTTGTCATTCCTGTATAATAAGGTTTATCTTGAAGATGAGACTGTTAAAGAGACAGGTTCAGTGAAGAAACAAACTTTCAAAAATATTTTTAGAAATGATTATAATATAGGGTTCCATCTACCGAAAAAGGATAAGTGCGAAATGTGTGAGCGTATCAAAAATTTAGATAGTACAGCTCAAAATGATGCCATGAATACGGAAGAATATAAAAAACACGTAAAGGAAAAGAATGCCGCAAAAAGTAAATTTTTAAATGATCAAGCTCGCAGCAAAAACTCTAGTGATTTTTTATGTGCAAGTTTTGATCTCCAAAAGGTCTTAACTACTCCGCACGGAGACAGTATAAATTTATATTATTCAAGAAAATTGGCCTATTTCAATGAAACTATTTACGAAAGTGGAAGCAGGAATGGATATTGCTACTTATGGCATGAGTCTGAAGCCAAAAGAGGTTGTAATGAAGTTTGTACGGTTGTTTTTAAGTACTTAAAGATGATTGATGAGAAGGGCGAACATTCATCTTTAGCTTTGTACTGTGATAGTTGCTGCGGGCAAAATAAAAATAGAGCGATGCTTTCGATGTTGTCGTACTTCATAAGTAATGTTGCAATGTTCATTGACAACATAGAAATAAACTTTTTGGTTCCTGGGCACACAATGATGCCGGTAGATTCAGTACATGCTACTATTGAATCCTTCATAAAAGGAAGGACAGTTTGGGCTCCATCCCAATGGCCCAATTTGAAACCAACCCGTTAATTTCAAACGCCAGGATCAATCCCAAGAATTATGAAACTAGAAAATGCCGACATCTTAGACTGGAAAAGTTTTGCAGATCTCTATTTACCAAAATCTATTAAAATTCCAGTTAGCAAGCTTAGATCAGCTTGCTTTCAAAGAGTTGATCCAAAAAAAAATTCTGCTTAATTACGGATTTTGTACTGATTCCGAAAACCAATGCGTGGATCTGAGCTTTTTAATAAGATCTCGACAAAGTCGACAGCGTCTCCAAGCACCAACGTCTGCTTACTCGACAAAAATACCTATTGCTAAACCAAAGTATATGGACCTGAAAAAAATGTATGACAAGGGTATAATTCCTGCACAATATGCGCAGGAATATCTTGCCTTACCTTACGATGGCAATACAAGAGACTTACTCCCGGAGGAAAGTGATGACGAATGATTATTATTCATTGTTAATCAAAATTGTTTAATAAGAATAAAACATTGATTTATGCATGTTTTCGTTTTATTGTGAGAACCTCGTATAGAAACACCTGACATTAGGAGAAAAAACACAGTGAATTACAATAGTTAGCCATAACCATAGAGAAAAGTAATAGCGTAAATGTCGATTTTTGAAAAACAAGAAGAAATCATGACCTTTATTTTTATCTTAAGCGACAAAAGTACTCATTATTTAACTCTTTCTGCAATAATTTAATTCATTATACGTAAAGCCTAATGTGTTTTGCAATATATATAAAAACCGAAGATCTATAAATAATAATTAAAAAATAATCAATAAAATACCTCTCCTGTAAAAAATTTATTATGTCGCTTACGATGTTCTTCCATAACAGGCTCGATAAAGTCGATAAAAGGCTTTATTTAAATGCGACTTCTATTTACTGAAACCTGAATGATCTGGCTTTATTTATGTTAAGCTGAGATATGACGGAGATCAGAGTCCCATCAAGTTGACTAAGGAACTCATTTAGGTATTTATCTAGTTTGTTAATCGCCCTGATAGACTTCTAACACTGCTTCTAATATTAAGTAACGTTCATCAACATTCAGTTTGTATTCAGCTACTTTGGGTATAAGCATCCTTTCATATGTTAGGTAGGTACACATAACTTTGCCTAACAAAAATCGATTATACAATGAGAATTATTAATGAATTCAAATTGAATTATACTATAAAAATATTTGAAATTATACAAAACAACAGCAGCTGAAGCCGACAGACAACTGTCAACTTGACAGTTTTTTTTTTAATAGGTAAGGTAATGGACCAAGGTAGTATAATTGTGCCAAAGTGGCGAGCTTTTTATTACGTTAAAAGTTATTTTATTCTCGTCCCCGGGTAATTATAAGAAAAAAATATAAATGCAGTATTATTCAGTGTAATCTAGAGTTTTTTATGCCTCTAAGTGTACCTCGGTACTTCGTTTGGGCAGATTTTGGTGACATCCTTTGAGATTTGATGAGACAATAATTCATGTAGATTTTTCCGAGAATTATGCACTTAAGTATGCTGAAGAAGTTCAGAGCTTCTATTTTGCTGGCAGTCGCTGTCAAGTGGCCTACGATTTTAGCACAGGAAATGTGAAACCGACGTGTGTTTGCACTATAAGTAAATGCTTACGACACGATGTGCCAGCGATATGGGCACACTTGATTCCGTTACTTCAAGAAGCGTACAAACGAAATCCGTTTATTGAAGCTGTAGGGTAGATTGGTGTTAGGGCATGCAAAACCGGTTTTCCGGTTTTGCGCAAAAACGGAAATCGGCCAAAATTTAACGATTTTTGAAAACCGGTTTTGAGAGCCAAAACCGGAGCTCAGCTCCGGTTTTCCCATTATTGAGTAACAATTAACATTTGATTTTTATCAACATTTTTTTCGAACACTCAAAAAATAATTAATTTTGAGGCATCAAATGTATCCGAACCAAACACAGCCTGCATCCACCCACTTACACGCCTCCCTCCACTACCCCCGAACCCCGCACCCCGCACCCGTAACCCGCCAGCCTGCGCCTGCGTTGTTGTGATCGAATGTTGGATGCACTTATATTCTTGAGATCATATTATCAAGAACAGCGATCTCTTGAAAACAAGTGATTTATGCTTTATTTAAATTAGTATACATAGTTGATTATTGATCTCTTTTTTAGTGCAATATGAATCATATTATAATAATGTTATTTTGTAGTTCGTCTTCAAAGTTACAAAAATGTTGATTTTTTTGGTAATTGTGGGTGGCTGTGTTTAATATTTGAAGATGCTGATTGTGTTTTCTATGTTTAAAATATATTATTTTTGATAGCAGACTTAATAGGTACCAAAGATACCAAAAACTTACTTGTTGTTGATTTGATCTCAGTTAATTAATCTTTATACTATTATAAGTTCATTGTTATCTGTACCATTATTATGGTTTGGATTAAAAAGAAATGTATCATACAATTTGTTTTATTTGTAGACTTAGTGGGTATTTAAAAAAAATGGTGTTTCTTTTTAAATTATACTACATTCGATTTTTTTTTTGCTAAACCCGGACCTAGCTCCGGTTTTCGGTTTTGGTCCCAAAAAACGATGTTAAAAACCGGTTTTGATGACTTTCCGGTTTTGCATGCCCTAGTTGGTGTAAGATGGCGCAGGAGATAAGTTGGCGCATTCGCGATTGGTGGATTCTGGTTTGTCGTAAGCAGCTAACTTCAGTCGTGTTTTGTTGACTACTTGTGCCGGTACGTGCTCCCAAAAAAATATTCGATTTGCTCACAAAACGATTGTTCCAGGTAAGTCTTAAAATTTTGAACACTTTGAATCTAATTTTATTCTCATTTGGAAGTTGAGTCAGTATAAAACAATGCATTTATTACGAGTTTTGAATGAGTTGTTGAGTTGAAGCCGTTGAAGAATCAGATGTGACCGAAAGAGAGAAGAATATACCAAAAAACTTAAAACCATTTAAAGGAACCCTTTCAGTGCACCAAGTCATTTGGGATAAATATCAAAGATTTACAACAATGCGATCTATTAGTGAGAGGAGTGAGAGGGGTGTATACGGGGTCCCAATCAACACCTATCGGGACCCAAGCCAACCTCACCTGCACGTGGTGCACCCTGCTGATAAACGAACGAGGCTATGGCGACCCGCCAACACGCACTGGACCAGCGTGGCGGGTTATGGTCCAAACCCCCTCAAATGCATAATGCAACAAGAAACAGGCCCCAAGTGCCCGGTGACTCCAGCGGTTGTGCTAGCGTGGACGGGCGTGGGCGCAGCCCTGGGGTCTGGGGTGCTAAGAATCTCCGGGCGGGATCGATCAACCGTCGACGACTGGACCTGGCGACGTACAACACGCGTACACTCCGGTCCGATGAGAAGATTGCCGAGCTTGAGGAGGAGTTGAGCAGGTTACGATGGAGTATTGTGGGATTATCCGAAGTCCGAAGACAGGGGGAGGACACGATAATCCTAAAATCTGGTAACCTGCTCTATTTTCGGGAGGGGGACCAGCAGTCCCAAGGTGGTGTCGGGTTTATCGTCCACAGGTCCCTTGTGAACAATGTGGTGAAGATCGAGAGCGTGTCGACCAGGGTGGCGTACCTTATACTCAGAATATCATCAAGATATTCGCTGAAGGTCATACAGGTTTACGCTCCGACCTCGACACACCCCGATGACGAAGTAGAGACCATGTATGAGGATGTATCCAGAGCCATACATGGTTATAAGACTCACTTCACCGTGGTCATGGGGGACTTTAATGCGAAACGGGGCAAACGAGACGGTGACGAGCTGCGAGTGGGGCAATTTGGATTTGGACGTAGGAACCACCGGGGACACCTACTGGCCAGCTTTATGGAGAGGGAGGGCCTCTACATGATGAACTCCTTCTTCAGAAAGCGTGAGCATAGGAAGTGGACCTAACAAAGCCCTGATGGTGTAACAAAAAATGAGATTGACTTCATCATGTCGACGAAAAAGCAAATATTCAATGATGTCTCAGTGATCAATGCGGTGAAAACCGGAAGTGATCACCGCATGGTAAGAGGCACATTGAATATCAATGTCAAGCTTGAAAGATCTCGACTGATGAAGTCTACGCTCCGTCCTGCACAGATCCAGATCCAAAACTCCGAGAGCTTTCAGCTCGAACTTCAAAATCGTTTCGAATGCCTAGGAAGCTCTGTGGACGAATACAACGATGGGTTCGTGGAAACTGTCCATACGGTCGGGTCTCTAAATTCTATAAGACTCGTACAAATAAGAGCAAGAGGCTCACAGATCGAACTCTCCAGCTTATGAAGGAAAGGCGTGAGATGATTCTGCAGTCTTCAGACGATGCGTGCACATATCGGCTGCTCAATAAACGGATCTCTAAGTCCTTGAAACGCGATATCCGTCACTTTAATACTGGAAAAATTAAAGACGCGATTGAGCGAAATAAGGGCTCCAAGGTGTTTGCAAGAGATCTGTCTATTGGGCAGAGCCAGCTCACGAAACTGAAGACCGAAGATGGCAGAGTCATATCCGCCAAATCGGAGCTTCTGGAAGAGATCGAGGCTTTTTATGGACAGTTATACACGTCAATCACAAAACCCACTACGAATCTAGCAAACGACCCAAGAGCTAGGTTGACCCGACACTATACCGAAGATATCCCGGACGTCAGCCTGTACGAGACTGAAGCAGCTGATGGCTCTGAAGCAGCTTAATAACAACAAGGCACCGGGTGATGACGGAATTACAGCCGAACTCCTGAAGGCAGGTGGTAAACCGATCCTTAAGGCCCTTCAGAAGCTGTTTGATTCCGTCATATTCGAGGGAAAAACACCACAGGCATGGAGCGGAAGTGTGGTGGTACTCTTCTTTAAGAAGGGCGACAAGGCCCTGCTCAAGAATTATAGGCCCATCTCACTTCTGAGCCATGTCTACAAGCTGTTTTCCAGAGTCATCACGAACCGTCTCGCGCGCAGGTTCGACGACTTCCAGCCTCCCGAACAAGCCGGATTCCGAAAAGGCTTTAGCACCATAGACCACATACACACGCTACGGTAGGTTATACAGAAGACCGAGGAGTATAATCTGCCTCTCTGCTTAGCGTTTGTGGATTACGAGAAAGCCTTTGATTCGATCGAGACTTGGGCTGTGCTGCAGTCTCTCCAACGGTGCCAGATTGACTATCGGTACATCGAGGTGCTGAAGTGTTTGTACGAAAACGCCACTATGTCAGTCAGACTGCAGGATCAGACCTCGAAACCTATCCTCCTGCAGCGGGGTGTGAGGCAGGGAGACGTCATTTCTCCGAAACTGTTCACGGCCGCAATGGAGGATGTCTTCAAGGTTCTGGACTGGAGTGGATTGGGCATTAATGTCAATGGCGAGTACATCACTCATCTTCGGTTTGCCGACGACATAGTAGTCATGGCTGAAACTACGGAAGAGCTCAGCACAATGCTCAATGACCTCAGTAGAGCTTCCGAAAGAGTGGGTCTTAAAATGAACATGGACAAAACCAAAGTCATGGTAAATAACCATGTAGCACCCACTCCGATCAAGATCGGAGACTCTGCACTCGAAGTTGTAGACGATTACGTCTACCTTGGACAGACAGTCCAGTTGGGTAGATCTAATTTCGAGAAAGAGGTCAACCGTCGAATCCAACTCGGCTGGGCAGCGTTCGGGAAGCTGCGCGGTATCTTCTCATCCAATATACCACAGTGTCTCAAGACGGAAGTCTATGACCAGTGCGTGTTGCCAGTGATGACATATGGTTCCGAAACGTGGACGCTCACAATGGGCCTCATCAGAAGGCTCAAATCACCCAAAGGGCAATCGAAAGGGCTATGCTCGGAGTTTCCTTGCGTGATCGAATCAGAAATGAAGATATCCGCAGGAGAACCAAGGTTGCCGACATAGCGCGAAGAATCGCCAAACTAAAGTGGCAATAATGGGCAGGGCACATTGCTCGCGGAACGGATGGCCGTTGGGGCCGAAAGGTTCTGGAGTGGCGACCGCGTACCGGAAGACGCAGTGTCGGAAGGCCCCCTACAAGGTGGACCGATGACCTGGTGAAGGTTGCGGGAATCCGATGGATGCGAGACGCACAGGATCGTTCGTTGTGGCGACGTTTGGGGGAGGCCTATGTCCAGCAGTGGACGTCTATCGGCTGAAATGATGATGATCTATTAGTTGTTTTCTATGCGATGATGGTGAGATTTGCCACCACAATAAACATTTGGGATTTATTGAAAACCAGAAAAATGTCCAGGATCCAGTTCTTTTTAATGAAGATTATGACGTCCTAATTGCTTTAGCTCAAACTAAACCAAGTGTACCAAAAACTATAATATCTAAGTCAACTTGCACCAAAACTCAGACGAAAACCAATACAGATAAGAAAACCACTCAACACTTCAAAAACAGAGAAACAATTTTTAATATTGAAAGCCAACCATCATGCTCTAAAAGCATCATCAAACCGAGTAAAGACAAAATAATACCACCTGGAAAACTAATTCAAGTCTTATCAGATATTACAATCAAAGATGTTAATCTACCACATAAGAAAAAGAAAATATGGAAAAAATGAGAACTAAGATTATTTCAAACAGTAAAGTATGTAAATCAGCTAAATGAGAAGATAATGACTTAAAATAGTAGTAATTACGAAGACTTGAAAATTTTGTAAATAAGTACTAGAATGATTCTGATGAGAATAAAGTATAAATCGGCCAAAGAAGACGATGAAGAAAGTCTTTTAGTGAATAAAAATGATTCGAACAACAATCAAGAACAAATAGGAAGAACCTTAAAATTAAGTGAAGAAGAAATAATAATAACGAAATAATAATATTCCACAACTATCACACAACGCCGTCTAGTCCCAAGCTAAGCAGAGCTTGTGTTATGGGTACTAAACAACTGATAAACATACTTATACAAAGTTGATACGACAGATAGGCTTTCCTTTAAAGTGCCTATACTAGGTACCATTTTCAAGCTCTGTACCAAAAATCAATTAAATAGGAGCAGTAGTTTAGTCGCAAATGATTTTTTAAGTTTTTGTCCCGTTTGAACACGATGTATCTTTCCTAACAGCTGATTATGTCTATACGCATAGGTCATGCACCTTAAAACGATAAATCGGAGTATAACCTACGATGCGTTGTTGCCGCTCTGACGCAAGTCACAAGTACAACCAAATATTTTCGCTAAAGATGGCAATGCAAATAAGGAAGCAATAAATACACACACTTGCACTTTCATTACGAGAGTGACAATCATAGCAAAACATCCCGCGCGTAAAAGAAATAGAAATAGGTCATTTTGTTGCTACTGCATCTTAGATTTTGGCGATCGGTAAGTGGGGCGTCTAAAAAACTTGTTTTTTCAGTTCGCCGACGCAACCCTTTGGGAACGTACTTATGTTACGTAACACGGAAGCTCCCGCGCCGCTTTTGTTTTGTCGAACTCGCGCGCTGACAATATTGTGATTTTGTTATTGTAGAGAAATCACGCCAGTTTCGTTCGCCGACCGCCCGCTGACACAGCTGCTTGCGCCGCGCTCATAAAATATTATATAATTATTAAAAGTGTGTGGTTCAGTGTTCGATATTCGAGATTCAATATGCCTGGGTAAGTAATAAACATTTTTCAACGCTTGTACAGTGTCAATCATTCGAATTTTGACCAGAAATGGTCATTTCAACTAACATGTCAAACCGTTGGAACGTTGACGAAACATTTCGCGTTATTTTACCGCTAAATATTGATAGAAATGAAAAATATGTTTACTGTGTATGTTTTTATGTATCGTACTATAGATATTACGCGTTTAATTTGAAAAATATCCATTTTTTGTTGTGCACATTTTGAAATTAGAATTACGTAAACCTAACAAAACCGTGGGCCAATCACAGAGCCGCATTTTGTGTTCAAGGGCATTCAGGTCGAGGTCTTGTTGGATGACCAAATAGTGGAAGTGAAATCCGTGACTTTCAATTTGAATATTTTTTGTCGACTTTTTTTTTTTAACCGACTTCATAAAAAGGAGGTTATCAATTAAGTTCGTTTAAATGTTAAACATATTGGATCGTAAAAATTTAATAGGTGTACGCGTGTGTGTATGTGCATGTAAATATACATAATTTTTTTTTTTATTTTTTTTTTATTATTTATTCTTGATAGGTTTGCGCTTGACCGCTAACTCACCTGATGGAAAGCGACGATGCGGTCGACGATGGAGCGCGCTTACCTAGAAGTAACCTATTCACTCACTCTCAATTTTTTTGTCTGTCGGTCCGTCTGTCACAACTTTTTCCGAAAATCATACAGTCATGTTTTTAATTTTTCTTGTTACCCGTAGACCACGACGTGGCCGTGGACGGAGGGGTGGCAGTGGGGCCAGTGGGGCCCGGCCCGAATCCCCGGCGGCGTCTCCGCCGCCGTCATCACCGCCGTCTGGTGCAGTGTAAGTTTCTTTTTTAACCGACTTCAAAAAAGGAGGTTTTCAGTTTGACCTGTATGTATGTATGTATGTGTGTATGTATGTTTGTTTGTTTGTCTGTCTGTCTGTCTGTCTGTCTGTCTGTCTGTCTGTCTGCGATTATCTCGCGATAGGCTGAAACGAATTTGATGCAGTTTTCAGAAAAGGGCTTGTTACATTTAGGAGAAGGTTTTAGTAATTTTTTATGTATTCTTGCATGTTTTTTTTTTCTTTAATTAGACGACGACCTCGTACGCGCGGACCGCGACGAGGGGGGCGATTGCGCGTGCGAGGTGGTGCCAGAACAGCTGCGGCAGAGGCGGTGCAGACGGAGGTGGCGCCAATCCCGGGTGCTTCGGGGCTCAGGGTGGGCCGTGGCAGGGGAGTCCGCGGCTACACCCATGAGCGCCCGGGCCCATACAACCTTGAAGAGTCAGTTTTTATTGAAAATTAACCCTTTCTTTTTCCACTATTTCCACACATACACTTTAACAATTGAATCGTTTGATTTTTAGTCTAAGGATGCAGACGGTGGCGGATGTGGTGGGGAGCCACGGTTTGGAGACGCCCCTGCACCCTTATAGAGAGCGCAGGTGGCCAAAGTAAGTAGTTCTACTTATGTTGTAATACTCACTCGCAAACAAGTTCTAACTTTTATTTTATGTTCATCTAGCTTCGTGGCTCCTCCGATCCACCACCCATCATCGGCGCTACCCGTCCCGCCGGCGTAAGTAGTTCTACTTGTGTATGTTGGTTGTAATACTTACTCGCAAGCAAGTTTTAACTCTTGTTTGTCCATCTAGACCAGCTCTGGCGACGGACGAGCCGATGGCGACCTCGCCAGAGCCGCCGGACGTGGACGAAGTGTTGGCGATGGAGACATCGCCAGCGCCATCTTCGACGGCGGTACCATCGCCGGCTCTGTAAGTTACTTGCGAAGTTTTCTATTTATGTCTAAATATATTACGTGTGTATTGTGTATTACAACACTGTATTTGTTCTAGATTTGCGCAATTGTCGTCCCAGGGGGGATCATCAGGTCCAAGAGCACCTCCTCGTCGCTATCGTCGGAACCTGGACGAAACGGATATTGCCGACCTCCTTGATTATGGTAAGTACTTGCTGATTTTAGTTTTATTTGGGGCTGTAGCTTCTTATTTCCACCCGATTTTAAACCAATCTATAATTTTGATACAGGATCCGACCCAGGTTCCGACGAGAGTAGCGATGAGGAGGGGGTGATCCCGGTAATTAATACCGGCCACCGGGTCACCCTCGCTCTTATGGACACCCCCCTGGACTACCAGCAAGGGTCGGTCGATGGTGCCGAATTCGTCGCCGAGCCCGTCCTCGACGCCGGCGAAGATGCCCCCCCTCTGATGGCGACGGACCAGCCTAGGAGGTGGTATGACTTCGAGTGGAAAAAATTTCCGACTTCCTCGATTCCACCTGAATCGCGGAGGGAAACTTTTTCCCAGATAAATGTAGGTCCGACAACTCCACAGGACGACCCGTATGACATTTTCATTGACATTTGGGATCGTCCAATAATGGAGTACATTGCCTCGGAGACCAACAAATATGCTCAGAGGGTGGCAGATCAATTGATGGCTTCTGACAACCTCCATCCCAACAGCCGAATAAGCAGATGGAAGGAGACGTCTGCGGACGAACTCCTCTGCTTATTCGGCATAATTTTGGCGATGGGGGTTGTCGTGAAGACCCGTATTGAAGAATACTGGTCTGCTACCCCTGACATATTTTGTACGCCCAATTTTAGCGCATACATGTCCATCAACAGATTTATGCTACTTTGCAAATGTCTTCATTTCGCAGACAATGATGGCATGTATGCGTTAAACTTGGATGTCTCCGGGGCAAGATTATACAAAATACAGCCAATATTGTCACATTTAAACAAGAAATTCCAAGAACTGTGCACGCCGGCCGTCGCAGAACATTGCTTTAGAAGTCTAAGGTGTTGTTATATAGCAGTCTTATTTTGATTAATAACCATGTTTTTTTTTTTAATTTTAGATTTATCTGAACACACTTCATCAAACCGTGTGATAGTGGAGCATAATTATAGTGCAATTACCAGGTCTAGAAGAACGCCTGGAGAAGGTATTTATGTTATTATTTGCTGCTGTGGTCTATGACCATTTGTGTTGCACTTCATTTAGAGCCAGCTACCAAACCTTTTTGTAAAATGTTGAACGTTTTACATTTGGCTTGATAAATTACAACATATGCCCCAAGTCAATCTGTATTTAGTTCCATCTCAGTTTGTATTAAAAGGCCTTTGTCCAGCAAGTTGACGGCACGATCAGCGCTGTGATTGAGTGATTGGCTACTACGCTGCATGTTATGAGTTCAATTCCCGAATTTAAATGTTTGTGAACACACCCACGATGCAGGAGAAATTCCTAGTGAGGATTTTTTTTAACCCTAGAAAGATAGTCTGCGTAAAAATGACGCATGCGTTTGCGAAATATAGCTCTCTCTTTCTTACTAGCGCGAATCCTTAGGTGTGCGTTTAGGACATCTCATTCGTCGCTGGGAGCTTCCAGATAGCGCACGTGTCAGTAAGGTAAGTGTAACCGATTTTGAAATATAACGACCGCGTGCGTTAAAATTACGCATGATTATCTTTTACGTGACTTTTATCATTTTGACTTGTATAATTTGTTTTTATTTTTTTATGTTATTATAACTGTTTATCATTACTGACATTAACAGTTTCTTTTATAGATATTGAAGCAACAATGGGAAGTAGAAACTTGGACGAAGACCGTATCCTGGCCAGTCTCATGCAAAGTGACGACGAGCTTCCCTGTGAGGATACCGACAGTGAAGTAGGTGATCATGAGAGTGAAGATGACGTGCAGAGCGACACAGAAGAAGCTTTTATAGATGACTTAGAAGAGGAACAGCCGACGTCAAGTGAAAGTATAATCCGAGATGGGCCAAGCACCACTGAACAACCAATCTCCACATCAGTCTCTCGAAGGATCGTAACCTTGCGACAGAGGACTATCAGAGGTAAGAACAGACACTGTTGGTCGACGTCAAAGGCAACGAGGCGTGGCAGAGTCTCAGCAGTAAACATTGTTCGAGCTCAAAGAAGTCCAAGCCGCATGTGCCGTAACGTAACGTAAGCTTGGGTCTGTCTTCTCCGTTTATGCGAAAGCGGTTAGAAATTCCTACTTTGAAAAGATATTTGCGAGATAACATATCTAATATGTTGCCAAATGAAGTAACTGGCACACCAGAAGACAATACTGAAGAGCCTGTAGTAAAAAAAGGTATTTACTGTACTTTTTGCCCTTCTAAAATAAAGCGAAGGGCAAATGCGTCTTGTAAGAAGTGTAAAAAAATAATATGTCGTGAGCATAACATTGATATGTGCCAAAACTGTTTGTAACTGATTTTTATAGAATTCTATGTTCCTAATATGTATAAGATATTGTTTTGTTGATTTTATGTGAAAAAAGGCTGATTATTATAGTTAAAAATAATTTGTAATAGAAAAAGTAAAAGTTAAAAAAAATATTTGATTTATGACAGAAGTTTATAGGTTTTGTTTTTTTTTTAATAAAAAAGTATTTATAAATATATTATCTGGAGTTTTAATTATTCTTTTATATGTGTTAACATATATAACATACAATTTTATAGAAATAAATTAATAAACACCAACCTACAGCTAAATAAAACACATGCGTCAATTTTACGCATGAATATCTTTTCCGTACCACACAATATGATTATCTTTCTAGGGTTAAAGAAAAAGTGCAGAAAAAATGAGGACAGTAGCTCATTTAATAGTTATTTTAAATTAACTGCGCTAAGTGCTGACCTCATACCTTGAATTTTCCTGATCTCTTGAAGTTTTCGTTTGTGAATCAACATACCATGGCCGAATTTTTAAAGGATAATGCTCAAAAAAAAACCCAGGCCCCGGCGCAAATGGTACATATCTCAAATTCTTAGTATAAAATAGTAGTTTCATATTAAAAAAAATATAGCCAAAAATTCGTTTTTAAACGTAATATTTTGCTAATCCTTTTTTCGTGAAAGTAATTTTTAAATAGAATTATTTAAAGAAAATATGTATATATATATATTTTAACATACCTACTACGCTAACCATTATAATATTCTCAGTGGTTGTTGCAAGGCGGAGAGGCACTAAACTAAACCGGTTGTTTGTTCACACAATACCTTTCCGTCGTCGCACTTATTTTTTATTATGAAAAGCAAGGGGTATGTATGTATAGTCATAACATAAATAAACCGGCTCCGTAGCCTGGGTGGTAGTGTAACTGCCTCCGACGCACAGGGTCCGAATCCCGCCCAGGGCAAACATTCATGTGATGAGCACTTGTGTTTGCCTTGTTTCTGGTTGTTGTTTATCTATATATGTATCTATTTATATATCTGTGTATGTATATCAGCTGTCCGACACCCATAGTGCAGGCTCTGCCTAGTTTGGGGTCGGATGACCGTGTGTGAGATGTCCCCACATATTATTATTATTAAACCCCTTACTTTTCATAATAAAACAATAAGTATACCTGCTTTCAGGTTGCATATTGTATAGGTACTCAGATATGTAATAATAATTACATTAAATATAGCTATGAATAAAAAGATAACATAGATAATCGACCGCGGAAAAATATTAATCGCTAGCACCACATCATTGTCGACGTTATTTACTAAAATATTTAATTCTATGTTACAGGTAGCTTTCGATGGATCGAGGTCAATATGCCATCCTTGTTGGCATAGGATCGACCATTCTTTACGTCCTGATCTTGAACCACCAGCTGCTCTTATCCATCAAGCTGGTGGTGCCGCAATCACAGTTCCAGATTTTACTAGGGCGGTCAAAACTTCCCGTCGTTGTATGATGGAAAATTGTAGCAACATGCAACTCCGACAAATGCCTAATTCGATTAAGGTATTTTTACTAAGTTATTACTGATTATACATACCCCCGCTCGCAAGGATTTGTGAAAACCATCTGAGAAATACATCCTTGGAAGACATGCCTCATAATGTGTCACATCGTGAAACAGATTTTAATAGTGATACTTTTAAAGATATTGTGAATATCTATACGCTAGCACTGGAAAATAGATGTCAATTGGATTTTGATAATATAAACGAAATATCACAAGAAGATTTACATTTCTGGACTGGCTTAAGTCATGAACAATTTGATACATTATTGTCACAAGTACCGACCTTGTCTCGGAGATCTGGTTCTGTTCGAAAAGACTTACACCCTTATTCATAAAAATCCCCTAAAATAGGTTTAAAAGACTCAATAGTTAAAATGCTCAATAGAACTAATAAACCTATTATAAAATTCTCTATTCATAAACGTTCAATAAACCCGTCACAGCTATGTTGTCGCTATGGTCGCTACAAGACGTTTTAACGTCGTTAAGTTGTCGTTCTGATGAATCCATAGATGAAATTCCAAAACAACTGGTGTCCAAGGCCAAAAAACGCAAGAAAAAAAGGTTTGACAACATCACTTGTGACATTTGGTCGGAGAGTTTGTTGGCTTCTTGTGTTTCGTTGATGTGTTTATTTTTTGAAGAAAATTGGATTGCGAGTTATTAAACAATGGAAATCAAAATGGAAAATCAAAAAAATATAAAGAAAAGGCAAAGGAGTGAAAATTGGCTGGAGGCAGATAAGGTTAGTTCAACAATTTTCGCTAAGGTACACAAGTGTTTAGTTACATCTATTTTCGTTGATAAACTGAAGACCTATATTTATTTCCGTAGAATTTATTGATGGATTTGGTAAGGAAGCGGGTATCCGTTATCGAAAATAAAAACACGGATACAAACACGAACTCCAAAAAACTGGCAGCATGGGCAGATTTGTTAGACAGGTATGTATACTATCATTACTTATCATCTTTGTTACATGTGGGCTTTGTCGTCAAACAAATAGATACAAACCAAAATATGCAGATACATTTATGTGTATAGCCTTTTGAGAGAACCACGTTGAACATAGAAATGTTAAAAATCTGTCTTAATTTTGTTTTGCCTTAATTCCAGTTTCAACTGTATGTGCCAAGGTGGCAAGCGCTCCCTTTCGCAATTAAAATCGCAATGGAGCATAATTAAAAATGACCAAAAAAAAACTTAAATCTGACGAAAGGAAGAAACTTCTTCAGACTGGTGGTGGGCCACCCCCATCAACAGAGCCTGAAAACGCCGATGATATTTGCTCATGGCTCCCTAATGAATTTGTCACTGATAACATTGTTTCATGATTCGGATAGTATAAACCAGGTACATGTACCTACACTCCTTGCTTTTATATATTTGTCATTGATACCTAAATATAACATAAATATTAAAAGAAATTTTTCAAATCTTGCAGATCACTGTTGGTAAGCCATTGGAAAAAAAAGATATTAAGGTGGATGAGATAAATAAAAAGGTGAGATATAGTTGTGATGTGTGGTGCCGATAGCGAAAGGACGATAACATAGTCGTCATATAGCAAAGTCTTGCTTGCTGTGCTCTACAGCCCTAATCTTCGCATTGACTACTTTGATTCCCTTGACTGCACTCTCAGTAATCTTTGCCCCTTGTATGAGCACGTTATTTTAATGGGCGATTTTAACACTTGCCTAATTAAAAATGACTATCGCTCCCTTAAACTCCTTTCGCTACTTTCTTCTTTCAATCTTCAAGTCTTGCCCCTTTCTGCTACTCACTATTCTCCGAATTGTACACCATCTTTATTAGATCTTATGATTGTCTCCTCTCCCAATAATGTATCAAACCACGGTCAACTTACGGCTTCCTTTTCTTACCACGATCTTATTTATCTTTCTTATCGCATCCGTGTTCCCAAGCGTAAGCCCCAGCTTTTATATCTTCGTAACTTCAAGGGCATAGACCTGGAGGCATTGCGGTGTGATGCTAGCGATGTCGACTGGTCCCCTCTGGTTGAAATCGATGACATCGATGGAAAGGTGAACTATTTTAACACTACCGTCCTCGACTTGTTTGACCAGCATGCCCCTTTACGACGTGTCAAGGTAAAACATAATCCAGCACCTTGGGTAACTCTTCAAATTAAAGATCTTATGGCTCGCAGGGATAAAGCTAAGAGTAGGTATAAGCGTAGACCTTCTGAGTTGAATCTTTCTTACTTTATTTCGCTACGTAACTGCTGCAGGCGTCTGTGTCAAGTTGCTAAGAGACGCTATTTCCACGAACAACTCCATAACCGTAGTTCTTCCGACGTATGGAAATTTTTTAAATCTGTTGGCATAGGCAAATCACCTACTAACCAGTGTAAGGATGTGGACCTCAATGATCTCAACAAGCATTTCTCTTTCCTTCCCTTTACTCTTGATCCTTGTGTTAAAGCTACGACACTGGATGATCTTTCTAGTTTGCCGATGCCACAGTATCCTCACTTTAACTTTAGCGATGTTACTGAGAATGACGTTAAGAAATCTGTTCTCGCGATTACTTCTTCTGCAGTTGGCTATGATAAGTTATGCTCTAGAATGATTAATCTCATCCTTCCCTCATTACTTCCTATTCGCACGCATATTTTCAATCATTCCTTCACCTCGTGCTCATTCCCGTCAGTATGGAAACTGGCTTATATTATTCCTTTACCTAAAATTAACAATCCCACTTCTCTAACTCATTTTAGATTAATTTCTATTCTCCCATTTCTTTCTAAAGTTTTTGAGCACTTAGTCCATAAACAGCTATCTCTTTTCTTAGCGTCAAACTCGGTAATATCTCCTTTTCAATCAGGTTTTCGTGCGGGGCATAGTACTGTTACTGCGCTTCTAAAAGTAACTGACGATATCCG
This sequence comes from Mythimna impura, assembly GCA_905147345.3. Lineage (NCBI taxonomy): Eukaryota > Metazoa > Arthropoda > Insecta > Lepidoptera > Noctuidae > Mythimna > Mythimna impura. The sequence continues at coordinate 33,404,195 of LR990341.1, forward strand.
CTGGGCTATGGAAAACAAGTCGCTTACAGTCCTTGTCTTGCTTGACTTTAGTAGCGCCTTTAACTCAGTGGATTTCGACATATTACTCGGCATCCTTAAATCCATTAATCTCTCTTCTTCTGCCTTAACCTGGTTCAATTCATATCTTCGGGGTCGCTCTCAGTGTGTCCGCCTTGAAGAGGTGTTCTCTGACTGGTGTAGTCTCACTGAGGGTGTTCCTCAGGGTAGCGTTCTCTCTCCTCTTCTTTTTTCCATCTTCATTAACTTTGTTACCAGAGTAATCTCTTCTAGTTTCCATCTTTACGCAGATGACTTGCAGCTTTACCGACATTTTACTGTAGCTGACGCGGATTCTGCTATTGCTGCTATGAATCATGACCTGGCTTGTATCGGCGCTTGGGCTAAGTCATTTCGCCTGCAGATCAACCCAACTAAATCACAGGCTATGATCATAGGCAGTAGATTCGTTCGCATTACGGCTGTAGTTTCTTCTCTGCAGCCTTTAGTTCTCGATGGTGTCCGTATTGACTATACCGAAACTGCAAAAGATCTGGGTGTTATGATTGACTCCAATCTTTCGTGGCGTGCGCAGGTCAATGAAGTCAGTCGGAAAGTAAACTTTTCCTTTCATTCACTAAAATGCCTTCAGGGTCTCTTGCCTTTGAAAACAAAAATCTCCTTGGCCCAAACTCTTATTCAGCCGATTATAGATTATGCCGATGCCTGCTACCTGGATGCTACTGAGGAGCTATTAAATAAGCTTGAGCGATTGCAAAACTTATGCATTCGGTTTGTTTTTGGTCTAAGAAAGTTTGATCACGTCTCTCATCTTCGCAAGGAACTCAAGTGGCTCCCTATCCGTCTTCGCAGGAACACTCGGATTTTATGTCTCCTTTTCAATATCCTACACAACCCATGCTATCCCTCTTACCTGCGCGACCGATTTTCGGCTTATTCCACTTTTCCCCGTTGGATGATCCCCATTGATGGGGATTAGTGAACTTTTTGTTCACTATTCCCCGTTGACCCAAAATTTTTATTTAATGGGGATAATTGAACTAAAAAGTTCAATAATCCCCATTAGGTAGGTACGTTAAAAAAATAAAATATATGAATCATGTTACATTTATTAATTAAAAATATAACTTTCTTATACCTAATAAAGTCACAGATTGTTACAATCATTAATTTAAAATTGTAGCATGAAAATATTTCTTTCTTATACCTTGTAAAATCAAAGATTACAATCACTTAAGTTTTTCTAATTAGGTACGTTAAATAAAAACAATATAAAAATAAAATATATGGGTCATGTACTTTTATTTTTATAAGGTAAGAACAAAATTTTAAATTACCTACATACCTACTTTACGATTTTATTAGAACGAAAAACAGATTGTTGCCCCAACGAAATTGTTCTAACGATGTTTGGGAATAAGACCTTATATCTATCTATCTAATAAGATACACAATACTGTAAAAGATGCTCATTTTCTAGAGGCGCGCGCGCAAGGCGGTGGCGGAGCGGGGTGCGAGTTAGCTCGTATGTGATTGGTCGACCCATCTTTTGTTTTTGTTTCGTAGTCGTTAAGGGTTAGTAGTGTGTAGTGTAGTTCAAGCGTGCAGTTCTTATCAGTTCGCAGTTATTAGTTTAATATAGGAATAAATAAAGGAAATGGCTGGTAGTTCAACTGACGTTTGTTTAGAGTACGTTAAAAAAGGTAAAGCTACCATACTTCTCCGGGCCGGACATCAATACAGTAAAAAATGCAAATATAAAAATGGTGGAGTTTTGTGGGAGTGTACCACAAGAAAACAAAGTAAATGTGCCGGATCCATCACTGTCATGGTAAGTTACTTATTATATTTTGTGATTAATAATGACAATAATAACTCAGGTTATGTGTGTTATCAATATCACGTTTATCAATATCAAAATTTAAAAATCAACGTTAAAGTTTAAACACTGTTTCTGTCATGGCGGCACGTGTGACGTCATTCTTTTGTCAAACAAGTCTATTACACCTAGTGTAAAAGAGTGTAGCTGAAGTGAATTGTATATATTTAATTATTATTACATATTTTAGTTAAGCATAAAGTGAAATATGTTTTGTTGAACTATTCTGATAGGATAACAACAATTTGTTATAAGTTTTAAAGGTTGTTAAATAGCCTATTTAATTTTGTATTCTATGTAAGTGCAATATTGTTTACTTAAAAAATAATGCAAAGTAATTAATTATTATTACTTAATTTTACAGGACAATCAAGTTGTAGCTGAGAAACGACACAATGTCTGTGAACCTGATTTTGCGCGGAATGAAGTTACCTTGAGGTTATTCAAACTAAAAACTACACTTGCGGATCCAGAAGCACCTGCTATTCCCACTGCTTACAACGCGGCTGTGAGCTCACTAAAAGATACCGGAATTGACCAAATAAAAGAATTCCCTGCCCTGAAGTCTATCAAAACAACATTATATAAACACAGAAATGCAGCATTTGAAGTAAGTAAAATTGAGTTCAAAAATGTTGAAGAAGTTAAAGTACCTCCAGCTCATCAGGAATTTATTTTAGCAGACTACAATGACAGTGGTATCCGTGTAATAGCTTTTTGCTCTGAATTTGCCCGACATCAAATGAAAAATTTGAAGATGTTCTTGGGTGATGGAACGTTTTGGATCTGTCCATCTCCCTTTTACCAACTCTACACCATTCATGGGGATTTGGGCAGTACAGAAAAACACATAAACATTGTGCCACTTGTTTATGCCCTCATGAGCCATAAAAATCAACAAACATATGAAATTTTATTTAGTATGCTAAAATCTGCATTACCTGATTGGAATCCAGAAATATTTAAATGTGACTATGAAGTGGCTCCGATGAACGCAATGCGAAATGTTTTTGTAAATATATCTATTAGCGGCTGTTATTTCCATTTCACCCAGGCAATATGGAAGAAAGGAAAACAACTCAAACTAACAAAAGATAAATTAACCAGAAGACAAGTTGCACTTAGCACTGCTTTGGCTTTGTTACCATCAGATAAAATCATTGCGGGTTGGTTTTATGTTGCCTCTCAAAGCCCTGATGATGATAATAGCAAGGAGTTTAGAAATTACATGCTCAGACAATGGCTACAAGATGATTTTATTAAAACGTGGTGTGTATTTGGACAGACTCATCGCACTACGAATTTAGTCGAAGCATGGAATAATAAAATAAAAAAGCGTGTGAAAATAAAGAAACCCAACATTATGAAGCTCCTCACAGCGTTGGCTGAAGATGCATCGTATTACGAAGTTCTTGCATTGGGGGTTTCTGAAAATAAAGGTATAGCGAAAAAAACAAAAAAAAGCATCAATCGCGATAATTATATACAGGAGGTCCAAATGGAACTCATTAATAATGAAATTACGATTGGGCACTGTTTAGAAAAACTTAAGTGAGTGTAATCTTTGATTTTACAAGGTATAAGAAAGAAATATTTTCATGCTACAATTTTAAATTAATGATTGTAACAATCTGTGACTTTATTAGGTATAAGAAAGTTATATTTTTTATTTTAAATTAATAATTGTACAATCTGTGATTTTACTAGGTATAAGAAAGTTATATTTTTTATTTTAAATTAATAATTGTACAATCTGTGATTTTACTAGGTATAAGAAAGTTATATTTTTTATTTTAAATTAATAATTGTACAATCTGTGATTTTATTAGGTATAAGAAAGTTATATTTTTTATTTTAAATTAATAATTGTACAATCTATGATTTTATTAGGTAAAAGAAAGTTATATTTTTAATTAATAAATGTAACATGATTCATATATTTTATTTTTTTAACGTACCTACCTAATGGGGATTATTGAACTTTTTAGTTCAATTATCCCCATTAAATAAAAATTTTGGGTCAACGGGGAATAGTGAACAAAAAGTTCACTAATCCCCATCAATGGGGATCATCCAACGGGGAAAAGTGGAATAAGCCCGATTTTCGTACGCTCGCCCCCGCGACGCACCGTGCAGATCACACCTAAGATCCCTTCTCAAATCCCCTCCTCATAAATCCAGCTACTACTCCTACTCTTTCTCTGTCCATGCAGTAAGGTTGTGGAATTCTCTTCCGCCTAGCATTCGTGATTTAAAAACTATTTCGCTCTTCAAAGCTAAAGTAAAAGAGCACTATCTTTCCTCTCTAGTGTGATAATTATATATGTATATATATATTATTTGTTTATTTATAGTATAAGGTATATATAGTTATATAAGTATTTATTAGTTTAAGATTTCACACTCTTCTTTTCTTATTTCTACACACTATTGTCTACATTTCTTTTTTTATCTCTCCTTTCGCAGGTCTGCTGGAAGAAATTTCTTTTAGAAATAAGCAGTACCTTTGTACATTTTGTTTTTATTACTGTATTTTCTGCAATATATTGTGTGTACAAAAACGATAAAATAAATAAATAAATAAATAGTCTGTACAAAAACTGCAGTCACCAACCCGCCAGTCCAGTGTGGTGACTATGAGCAAAACCCTTAAATATGGGAGAGGCCTACGTCCAGCAGTAAACTGCAATAGGCTGACCGCTGATGAATAGTCAAGTTTCAATAAATTATTCATATTCATTTATTATATTCACCCCTCTCAATCAGTGGTTAAATAACGTGTTTATAATTTTTCAGGACATAATTGGGTTACATGGCCTTATACTCACCATACCAGATGAGACTCCAGATATTGTAAGTATTAGTAATGCAATGTAAACAAAATGTAGTGTGTTGAGGAACTATATGGCACTCTCAGAATAGGTACCGATTTATTTATCTTTTTCATAATTGTTTAATTGTTGTAGGGTACAACAAGTCAAGTGATAAATGCCATACAAGAACCACTTCAGGAGATAGAAAATATACAAAAGGTAAAGGCATCAGGTAGTGTTGAAGTATTGGATGAAAATTGGTAAAATAACACAGTAAATTTAAAATTGTTTTTTTATTTATATACAGGGTGTCTCACGGCAGAGTTAGGATTTTAAATTTGAATATTTAAAAAACCGTTGCAAGTAAGCGCGGGGGAGGACCGCAGTAGCTTCGTCGTTCGTGCGGATTCGTTAGTCACGATGTCGCAGTGGTTGGGTGAGCACCGCGCGTTCGCTATCGAAGCGTTTTTGAAAGGTGGCGAATCGTACGTTGTGGCTCGGAGACAGTTTTGTTCTCACTACAATATCAGACGTTTACGCGATGGACCAAGCGAAAATTTGATTCGTAAATGGGTTATCAAGTTTCGAGCTACCGGTTCCGCTATAAATCAACCGCGTCCGGGCCCAAGCAGAACTTCAAGGACGGAAGAATCAATAAACGAAGTGGCAGCTAGCGTTCGTCGCAATCCACGTTTGTCAATACGCAAAAGAGCGGCGGCTTTAAACGTCACCAAATCAACCGTAGAGCGGGTTCTAAAACGTGATTTGAAATTCCATCCCTATAAAATACAGATAGTGCAGGAAATAAATGGGAATGACTACAATTTACGTAAAAATTTTTGCCAGACAGTCATTGAGAGATTTCGCACTTTGAATACTGTGTTTTGGAGTGACGAAGCACATTTCCATTTAAATGGATATGTTAACAAACAAAATTGTCGCTTTTGGTCAGTTGTCAATCCCAGACAAAAACATCAAAGGCCGCTGCATAGCCCAAAAGTGACAGTGTGGTGTGCTCTTTCGGTCAATGGAATAACCGGGCCGTATTTTTTTGAAAATGCGACAGGTGCTACGATAACTGTTTCTGGTGAGGTGTATCGGCAAATGATATCCAATTATTTTATACCCCAACTTCAAGAGCATCCAGCCTACAGCTCAAGAACGTGGTTTCAGCAGGATGGAGCCACTTGCCACACTGCAAGAGCCACTATGGAACAACTTCGTGAATTGTTTCCTCAAAAATTGATATCCCGTTTTGGTGATATCGCGTGGCCTCCGCGATCACCAGATTTGACCCCCATGGACTTTTTCCTATGGGGGTACCTTAAGAGCAAAGTTTACGTCAATACTCCGAGGAATATCGCTGAGCTAAAACAAAATATCCAACGAGAAATACGTGACATCGAGCCGGCTTTGCTTAGGCGCGTTAGGGTCTCAGCACACATATGGGATCGGAAAGGGATCGTCACCGTATCGCCTCGAGCCGTTCAGAATGGTTTGTATTAAACTCCCTACTGCAACGCACACTAATCGGAATAATAACGTAATCGCCTCGCCTCGGAACAGGCTCCGAACTTGAATTCCCGCGCTTACGGCTCATCGTCCCCGCGCTTACGTTTCTCCGTCCCCGCGCTTACGTCTCTCCGTACCCGAGCTCACATCTCTTCGTCCACCCTTTCCCCTTTCCCCTCCCGCGACTTGCCTGCTAAAGACGCCGCCATTCGCAAGGAGTATTTCATTCGTGTGGCGCGTATGTTTTATTTAAAATTTTAAGTTCGATTCAAACACAAAATAACGATGCAAAGGGAGAAACTTATTGAAGAAGTGAGAAAATATCCATATTTATATGACTTAAGTGATGCTAAATACAGCAATACTATAAAAAAGGACGAGGCTTAGAAACAAATAAGTATTACTTTAAAGCAATCTGGTAAGTACCTACTCCTATTTAATTATTTATTTAATGTTTTTCGCGTATGTAGGTATGTATGGGAAATAAAACAGTTGTGATTAATATAATTATAATGAAAAATTTAACTGGAATATCCATTAAGAATTAACATTAATATTTAAAGCTAAAAGCTACTGCCATGGAACTCGTCCGGTAGAAGTTTGAAAATATGTTTTGAACTTTTCACGTACATTAAAAGCGGTAGCCATATGGGCACCACTAATACTTGGTAATTGACTTAACAATCGGTCTTCGCCGAATTCAACTGTAATTTCCTGTTCTGTTCTGTTCGGTTCCTGTAAATTCATCTCAATGTTATATGTCCTCATCATATTGTGTAAAATGCAAGTTGTTAATACCACTTTATCTACAAACTTTGGATGCAATTTAATATTTTTGTTGTAAATCGCAAATTTTTGATATAAAATTCCAAAAGCGTTTTCAACAACCCTTCTAGCTCGTGATAAGCGGTAATTATATTGCCGTTCAGGATCTGATAGTCTCCGTGTATTTGAGCGAGGATATGGTCTTAATAAATATGTCTTCAATGGAAATGCCTCGTCTCCCACAAATACATGTGGCATTGCATGATTAGTTCCTGGTAATGGTTTGTCACATGGAATATTGAATGTGTTTCTTTCAAGTGCCTTTCCAAATGTAGATGATGAATAGATTCCGCCATCGCTGTTTTTTCCATAGGCTCCTACATCAACCGCTATGAATCTGTATTCAGGATCAACTATAGCTAACAAAACAATAGAAAATGTTTTTTTATAGTTAAAAAACAACGATCCACTATTGGGAGGTGCAATTATATTTACATGTTTGCCGTCAATGGCGCCTATGCAATTCGGAAAGTTCCATTTATTTTTAAATCCTTCTTCGATTCCTTGCCATGTGGCTGTAGTTGGTTGAGGTATATGAATTGGCATTAATTTATTTATTATTGCATTTCACACATCTATTACTATCAAACGAATAGTTGATTCTCCTAAACGGAAGCTCGATGATAAATTAGTAAATGTAGATCCAGTTATGAAGTACCTGCAACAATAAATGTATATTTAATATACGTTTTATAATACGTGTATATGTTTATGTGAATGTGTGTGTACGTACTCCCTTTCACACATACATGTGTAACTACATGCGCTTGATATAGTTAACCATGATTTATTTTATTTCAGAATCTGAGTGCAAGAAAACTTGGTTAAATCTTAGAGTGTCTCACCGACGAGCTATGAAGAAGCGTAAAACTAAAAGTGGTCAGGCAGCCCCGACGACGAAAAAGTGGACCTTTGAAGATGAAATGAGTTTTTTAGTACCTCATTACAAAGAAAGAAATACGATCTCTTCGGTTGATGATGATGACGGTTCAGATGTTAGCAGTTTCTTGGGTAATGATGATTCACAGAACTCAATAAACATAATTCAGTCTCCAGAAAACTTACAAGCGGAAACTACTCCACTTTCGCCGCGTCCTGAGTCTTCTGCATCTTCAGTTGCATCCAAAATTTCAAAAAAAAAAAATCTTAATATTGAAAAAAATTCAGCGTCACAAACTTTAATGAAATATTTATTAAATCACAACGAAACCAAAAAAGAAGATGAGATAGATAAATTTTTTAAGAGCATTGCGGCAACGGTTAAAAAATTTCCAGAATATAACCAAGCTGTTATGAAAAGTAAAATATATAACGCAGTTTCGGAAATGGAGTTAAAAGAAATCGCAGAGAAACAAAGCTATTATAGTTATCGCAACCCTTACATTCCCCAAAGAGAAGATGACATGCCTCGAGGTTATACCACTCTAAATAACATTAGCCACGAGATACAATCAACATCTGGCGCTTCAAACATTCATGATTTTAATATTTCAAACTTAGAAGAAAATGGCGCGTCAAATGCTGACGATCTTGATACTTCAAACAATCTTTAATTTATACAATGATTGTATTTTTGTTGTGGCGCTATTTTTGTTTAATTGCCATAATTTTTGGATTTAATAATATAGTTTTGTATAATAAAAAATATGTGATTTATGGGTATTTTTTTTTTACCTAAACTACAAAAAAGTTGCATTTACTAAAATACCTTACGCAATCACACAAAATATATACACACATACACCAGACATAAAACGTACATCCCCTGTGCACACCTGATCGCAAATGAGGGTTGCGTTCCAAAAGAAATATTTTTTATCGACAGAGGATAAAAATTAATCTATCTTGTAGTTTCGGAACCGAGTATTTTTTTTGTACACTTAAAAAAAAGAACAATAGAGATAATACAAACATTAAAATTATAGTACAAATATTTATGTAGACCAGATTAAAAATTCCAAAAACAAATGCAATTTCTCACCTTAACGTTACAGCTAGTTTTTCTTCGGGCGATATTGTTTCTCTGAATGTTGTATTCTTCTTCCTTATACATTCATCTATAGACTGCAATATGTTATAAAAGAGATATTTCGGCATATGAAAATAAATATAAAATTTCTCTTCATCATCCATCAAATGTTTTTTTATAGTCCGAAATTCCCCTTCAGTACTCCTTGCTTTATTCATACTGTGTACCCAATATCTTTTTCTTTTTTTCTTGCTATTTTCTTTTTCCTCTTCATCAAGTGCTATGGCTATGATAGCCAACTCACGTATTGTAAACCAAGACATAACCGTGCGCTACACTTAACGTTTGGATTCAAACTGATCTGGTGCCAACCAGGTCAGCCAGGGGGCGGCGAAGCGTAAGCGCGGTGTCGCCTAGCCGTAGCCGAGTTGACGTACAGGCGCTGCTGATACGCTTTCGTTACGTGCATACGGTAGGTTGACGCCTGGTTGACAGCGAGGCGAAAGGCGTTACGGTTACGATCCCTTTCCGATCCCATATGTGTGCTGAGACCTTTATGCAAAATACGATGAATCGATTCCGTGAGTGCGTGCTACGAAATGGAAGACATCTAGAAGATGTAATCTTTAAAACATAAAATCCGCATTATAGTTCAATAATTTTTAATAAAAATGTTTTCACAAAAATATGTAATTTGACTTTTATTTCCTTTCAAAATCCTAACTCTGCCGTGAGACACCCTGTATATGTACATACCTAGATATATCCACGCACATGGTCCACACAAAGGACCAAGTGCGGAAACCACAACCATGACTTAGAACTTTACATAGATTCAAAATATAATTATAACAAGTTTCATTTTTTCAGGTTGTATCTGTTACGGCTAAAGGTCGGTGTGAACGTAAACTTAAGATTAGCCGGCTAAACTTAGGTTTATCTTCGAGAAGCAGCTAAAGTTCGATAACATGTTAGTTTGCGTCGTGATATTCCATCTTTAGCCGGTTAATGTGCACATTAACCGAAACGAAACGGCTAAAAATGTATTCGATAGGCGCGCCGGGCCGGCGGAAGGCTTGAGGGGGCGCGGGCGGTGGGGAGACAACACGCGTGCACGTGGCAATGTTTTGGTTTAGTATTGCGTCATTTTTCTATGCAGTTGGTTGCGCGTATTTGCAATGTCGGCGTTGCAAAATCTCGTAACGCTTAAAACGAAGTTTAACAGTAAGTTTCGTGAGTTACTAACATCAAAACGAACTGATAATAGTTTTTATTTGAGTGACGAACAATACGATAATGTAATTCAAGAAGTCAGGTCAGCAAAACTCGCCGCTAAGCGTTCAACATTGCAGTATCGACGATTAAAAAGATTTGATATTTGCACTATTGGCGGCATAGAAAAGCTAATAGCACCAGTGGCAGGACAAGGCAATAGTATCTTGTATTATGTGAAAAATTCAGACCTGTTTGATGTGTTGCATACCATTCACATTGATACGGGTCATGGTGGGCGGAATCGCATGATAAATGAATCAAAAAAGAAGTACAAGAATGTGACACAAGAAGGAATATTATTGTATTTAAGTTTATGTGAATCCTGTCAAATGAAACTAAAAACTAACAAGAAAGGAATAGTCGTCAAACCAATAATATCATCCGAAATGAACAGCAGGTGTCAAGTTGATTTAATTGACATGCAGAGCAGTCCAGATGGTGAATTTAAATTTATTTTAGTTTACCAGGATCATTTAACTAAATTTGTTCAAATTCGCCCTCTACGTACAAAAACGGCAGTGGAGGTGTCAAACGTGCTTCTTGACATATTTTGCATATTTGGCGCACCATCAATTCTACAATCTGATAATGGGCGCGAGTTTGCGAACAGCGTTATAGCAGAATTATGCAGTAAGTGGTCAGGCTTGAAGATGGTACACGGCAAACCTCGACATAGCCAATCGCAAGGCAGTGTCGAACGGGCCAACCAAGACATTCAAAATATCTTGATGACGTGGATGAGTGATGAAAAATCCTCAAAATGGTCGGAGGGTCTTAAATTTGTACAATTAAAGAAAAATTCCGCCTATCACGACGGTATCAAGAGGACACCCTACAAAGCGATGTTTGGAAGTGAAATAAAAGTGGGTTTGAAGTCATCGTCTTTGCCTCATGAAGTAACAAACCAACTAACAACGGAAGAAGACCTACAAGAAGTGATAGATAACTTTAAGGAAAATGACTTGAACGATGAACAACAGACCTCCGAACTTCATACCTCAGAAAATACCTGCCACCTTTGTGAAGAACATGGCATTTTGATTGACGACATGACATGCCCTCTTTGTTCAAAAGAAACAGATATTGAACATAATCGTTCAGAAGCGAAATTAAATTTAGAGTACCAAGCCATTAAAATGAAACAAAATTCAGCTGCAAAGTTTCCAGAATGTCATATAGGCGATACAGTAAGAGTAAAGATACCGGAAGTAGATCGAGGCCGAGGCGATTTTAGGAACATTCTATTGACAGTCTTAGATAAAAATGAAGACGGACTTTATAAATTGGGCAACGAAAACGGTACAATCGAACAGCTTTTTTCACGAAATCAGTTTACAGTTTGTGAACAAAAATTCGTAGATTTGGAAAAAGTGTCATCAGTGAAAATGACTATTCGCCAGCTTGCTAATAAACAGTCAACATCAGGTGGACAAGGCTTTCAAAGATGTCATTGCAAGACAAAATGTGGTACACGCAAATGCCGTTGCCGAATAAATACTCAATACTCAATACTCAATACTCAATACTCAATACTTTATTGCATTCCATATTATGTACATAGGTGGTATAAAATATTGTCAAGATAAATATGGACCCTGTCGGGCACAGCAAAGTTAGAAGAGAGGATGGCGGCAAAGTAACAATTAATGGAATTAATTATTGTAGGTAGATCAAATAGATGTATATTATTATGTATGTGTATAAGTATTGGTAGATTGTGTCCGATTATTTAATTTTTGTTTTTGTCATCTTTATTATTAAATTATGTATGTACATATCTAAATTAGATTGTGTATGCATATTATTATTATTATGTCTATTGTATAAGTAATTGTAAATTATGTCAAAATTTTATTTATTTTTATCGTCATTATTAGTAAATTGTTATTATTAAAATTAATTTATTTATGTATATTATTATTATGTTTTGTATAAGTAGGTTAGGTAAATTTTGTCAGGTATTTTTATTTATTTTTATTCTCGTCATTATATATTCATTTAAGTCAATTATGTATATTTATTATTATTATGTCCGTGTGTAAGAATTGATAAATTATGTCAGGTACTTTTATTTATTTTTCATCGTCATTATTATTAAATTATTTTATTATTTAAGTATCTGGGAATTTATATTTAATTAAATTTTCTATTTTTCATACTATATTATATTAACTATATTTAATAAATGTCATTACAGAAACTTTGGTGAATAATAATATTGAAAAAAATTAAAAATAAATTATTTTCCGATCGACTTATCATCTAAAAATTCCTTTACTGAGTAGTATGACTTAGCTTCTAGAAATTCTTTCAATTTATTGATAAATATATTTGTTTTTTTTACTTCTCTAATTTCATTTGGCAGTTTGTTATAAATTTTAGCGGACATTACTAAAGGACTGGTTGAGTGCATTTTTAATCGGGATCGAGGTATGTTTACTTTGTTTCTATTGTGTCGAGAAGTGTATCTTCTTTGTGTTTCTTCACAATTTGTGTAAAAATCTGGGTGTTTTCTGACAAATTTACACAACTCTAAGATATATAAACAGGGAAGTGTGAGTATTTTGTGTTTTAGGAAGTGTGGTTGGCAACTTTCTGTTTGTTCTATATTGGTTATTATTCGAATTAACTTTTTTTGCAAAATAAATATGGTCTGCGAATCAGTACTGTTACCCCACATCATGACCCCATAGCTAAGCCATGCTTGGGCATATGCATAGTAAGTGGTAAGTGCAGTTTGCAGGTTGGTAGTTTTTTTTATTTCGCGAAGGGCGTATGAAAATTTTGATAGTTTTGCTCTTATTTTCTGTATATGGGATTTCCAGTTTACATGGGTATCTATAGACAAACCAAGGAGAGTAAACTCGTTTACTTGTTCTAATTTTGTATTATTATATATAAAATTTAATTTTAATGGTGCTTTTTGATGGGGATGAAAAGTAATTAATTTTGTTTTTGTGAAGTTGATTTCTAGGTTATGGTTATTCATCCAGTTTACAGTTGTAGAGAGAAGGGAATTTAATTTGGCGTTTATATTGTCATCTTTTTGGCATGATGTGAGTAGAGATATATCGTCCGCGAACAAAACACATGGGCTTTTTATAATTTTAGGTAGGTCATTAATATAAATAAGGAATAATAAACAGCCTATAACACTCCCTTGGGGGATTGATGCATTAACTGCTTTTCTGTCAGACCTTATTTTTATTATTTCGTTTGTGGTTTTGTCGAAATATTCTATTTCTACCAACTGTATCCTATCCTTTAGGTATGATGCAAACCATTCATGAGCTTTTCCTCGTATTCCTATCCCATATAGCTTATCTAATAAAATTTTAAATTGTACTTTATCATAGGCTTTAGACATATCAAGTAGCATACCTACGGCATATTTTTTGTTATTAATAACAGATAGAGCCTCTTGTACGTATTTGTAGACTGCTAACGTTGTAGATCTATTTTTACGGAAGCCGTTCTGGCAGTCGTCAAATATTTTATTTTTTTCACAGAAAGAGTATACGCGGTTGCACATAGCCTTTTCAAAGATTTTAGACGCAGTTGGTAACAACGCGATTGGGCGATAGTTACTAGGGTCAGTTTTAGAATTTTTCTTGTGTATGGGTTTTATGAGTGCGTTTTTAAGTTGATCTGGAAAACTTCCCTCATCAAACGATTGGTTAATTAGTTTATAAAATGGTAGGGTTAGTTCATCTGCACATTGCTTTAGTAGAAATGGGGGAAGTTCGTCTACTCCAAAGCTCTTTTTATTTTTTAAATTTTTTATTATTCGATTTACTTCATGAGGATCAACAGGGCTGAGAAATATGGAGTTTTCTGTGGGGTACATCACAGGGGCTCCTTTTGCTGGTGAGATATTTTCCCCGATAGAAGCTAAAAAGTCATTAAAAATATTAGCTATTTGCTTAGGTTCTGTTATCAAGTTATCATTTTTGTGTAATTTTATATTATTTTTTTCCCTTTCCATTGGTTTATTTGTTCTTTCGTTTATTAAATTCCACATAGTTTTTACTCTATTTGTTGACTTTTTCATTCTATTTATATATTGTAGTCTTTTTGCTGTCGTTACAGATTGCTTTAGGGTTTTTTCGTATTTTTTATAATATTTTAATAATATGGGATTTTTTGTTTTAGTGGTAAGTATTTTAAGTAGTCTTTTGTTTTTGCAAGATAATTTGATACCCTTTGTAAGCCAATACTTTTTAAATGTTGTTTTAATTTTTATCTTCTGTAGTGGGATACATAAATTTAAAATTTTATTTAAGGTATTAGCAAATGCAATGTAGTTTTCATTTATATTTATATTTGGTTGTATTATTTCATTCCAATTTTGTTTTTTTAATTCTGATTTAAATTTTTCAACATTTTGTGTATTATATAATCTTTTTTTCACGAACCAGTGTTGTTTTTTATTACTGTTGCTAGGTAATTTCGTGTGAAAGATGGTTGCACAGTGGTCTGAAAACCCTAATTCTTCTACGGTGGTATTATTATATCCATTATTAAAATTTGTAAAAATTAGGTCTAAACATGTCGAGGTAGTTTGTGAGATACGTGTGGGGACTTTGATATGTTGTATGAATTTATGTTCCAACATTAGATCCAAGAACAAGTTAGTTTTTAAACAGCTATCTAATATATTTATATTTAAATCTCCTCCCAGTATTACATTATGTTTTGAATATTTTTTATTAATATAATACAACATTTCTTTTAATTGGCGAGTAAATACTTCCTCCTCTCTTCTATTCCAATAAATTGTAACTATAACTACATTCTCATTAGGTAATTCTATTGCACATAATTCTATACAATACTCAACAGACATATTACCAATATCACAAATTTCTCTATACTCGAGATGATTTTGTAACAAGATACATACACCGCCACCTCCTCGAGTACGACGACAGTAGGATGCAGCAATTTTGTAGCCAGTAAACTGTAAGTTACTTAATTTTTCTGGTGACAGCCAAGTTTCACATAAACATATAGCGTTATACATTGGTTTTTCATGAATGAAGGTCTCCAGTAGATGTTGTTTGTTATATATGCTTTGTATGTTTTGATATAAAATATTAAAATGTTGTTCTGTGGTTTCGAAAAGTATTATTATTATTAGTATTATTAGTATAATCGTCATTTGTTTTGTTCCACTCGCCAACACTCGAGTCAATTGTTTTACTTAAATTTTCAAACATGTTAGTCATACCATAATGATTAAGAGCCCCATTTCTCTGCGAAAACATACTACAGTCATATTTCAAATCCAAGTTAGAATCAAATAACCAGGCGTATTCATGGGTACACACGTCCAAATATAACATATTATTGAATGTTTCTATTCTACAGTTGTACATAAAAGAATGTTTAAATTTAAAAGTAGGTAGACATAATATAATATTAGTATGTTGGATTTTTGATAGGGTTTCACGTATATTAATAACTAAGTTGTAATAATTGTTTGTGCGCCGAAAGTCTTCTTCACCTATGAAAATTAGGCAGTAGTCATCCCATGTATAGTTTTTAACCTTAATCTCGATGTCAGTAATGAGTTTCATTATTCCACAGTATGGTGTCAAATAATGGCATATTTCATAGTCTGGAAAAGTTTTTTCAGCTAATGTTAGAACTTTATTTGTTTTATTACTGTTTAAAATGCATAGTTTATGTTTTCCTGATTTGATATTTTGGTTACTCTTGATTTCGCTATTTACTGACACAGACTGTGCAAGAGGTATTTTTGATGGTGAATCCGAAAGCTCAATTGTTCTCTTCTCGATATCCAAAAATTTTTGTTTTTGTTTTTTATTGGAAGTATGATGTGGTGTTGTAGATTTTTTGTTTTTGTTCGGTGTACTTAGATCATTCATTAATTTTTTCGTTGCTTTATTTACAATTTCATGTTTACTTGTCATGTCCTTAATAGATTTTTTTAGTTCCGTGTTTTCTATAGATAGATTGTTTATTTCTTCGTGTGCTATGCTTAATTCTGTTTGTAGTTCCTCTATTTGTTGTTTTAGTTTTTGTACTTCATCGTTTTGTTCAACTGACATATCTGGCAGGCTATTTGTGCTGCCATCTATTGTCGAGTTACTCGATTCAACCTCTGTTATTGATTCTGACACTGTGCGCGTTCTGTTCCTTCGAAAAGTTATATTGTCAAAGAAACTCATATTACGACTATTAATATTCCTTCAACAGAGATAATTTAATAATTCGTTACTAAATATGTGCGTCGTCTATAAAATGCTCATACATTAACCACTCGGTCAATCAGTCATTGATCGATGTATCTAAAATTTGTGATCGTTTCTTTAAACACTGATATCGTAAGTTGTCCGATGTTTTTAAAGTCCAAAGTCCAATCCTTTGTTTGAAAAACGTAGTGGTGAATGTCAGTTAATTTTAAGTTTTGGTTTTTTTCCGTCGTATTTCTAGTCACTGTTTACACTTTTGTTAAGTCTAGATTATGAATTTAACACTGCACTGATTGTATTTACACTTTTCCAAGTTATAAGTGTTTAAGTTTATATTTTTAACGTAAAATCACCTTATTGTTGAAAGTTTTTTAACTTTTTAATGTGGCAAGATTTAGTTTAGATAACACTTCCACACTATGTTTATACTTTATGTTTTAATATTATAACAGTTTTGGAAGAAATATCATTATTTTACTATTATTTTTAGAAAATTATAAAATTGCTCTGCTCAAAATTATAAAATAATGTTCTTTGTAATTCGAAATGCCATTCTAGTTTATCATGTTCCAACAAATAGCCTCATATTATTTAACTATTGTGACTAGATATTGTTTTAAGTAATTTACATTGAAGAAGATTTATTTTGTAATTTTGTTTTATTTTGAAATTTTAAATACCTACAGAAAATTCTGTAATGACCAAATAGTTACTTTTTATTTTATTTTAATGATTAGGTTGATATTGTTTTAAGTAATTAAGAAGAAGTTTATTTTGTAATTTTAAATACCTACAGAAGATTCTGTAATGACCAAATGGTTCCTTATTATTTTATTTTAATGATTAGGTTAATATTGTTTTAACGACGACACGTTTGGTCTAGTGGTTAGTAACGCTAGTCACAAGACCAAGCGGTCGCGGGTTCGAATCCCGCTAGGGGCAGATGTTTGTGTGATGAGCACGAATATTTGTACCCGAGTCATGGATGTTCAAAAAAAAAAAAAAACTAATTAAAATTTTGTAATTGTAATAATTGTTACTTTGAATACCTACATAGTACATAAAAGTATGTGTAATGAAAGTGATTATTTTTTAATAAAGTTTTCGTGTCAAAATAGTAAACATTATTACATTGTTTCCTTTTCCATTTCCTTCTACATTTTTAGCCAAGGACCTGCAGCTACACCTAAGTTTAGCCGGCTAAAGATAGAACAAACTAACATTAACATTTCGTCGAAGATAAACCTAGGTTTAGCCGGCTAATCTTAAGTTTAGGTTCACACCTACCTTTAGCCGTAACATATCCACTGGTTCTGATTCATCGCTCTTTAAAAAACCCTCTTCCTTGAAGAAACCTAAAAAAAAAGAAAATGTGAACAAGGTAAGTCCTTGAATAAAACTAGGGCGTTTATTCTGTTTATTTGTGAAATTGAGTTTTTATAATAGTATTAAAATTAAATACGAAAATCTATATTCCTGACTTTTTTTCTTACAGGCATCAGCAGCAGAACAAATAGCAAGTGTGGAAACTGCATGTAGGAAAGAACTTCATGAAGTCCAAATGGAAAATGAAGAAAGGAGAGCCCGAAACTTGGACAGAAAGTAAAAATAGATTTTTTTAAGAAAAGAATACAATCACTAGAAAATGATAATAAATAAATAAACACTTGTAACTAGATACCTACTTATTTATCTAAAATGCCTATCAATAAATGCTCGTAAGACAGCATTGTTTGGACCTCTTCCTCTGTCCTCGTTCACTTGTTGTTCAGCAACAGCATCCTGAATCTCAATGTCATTGTCTTGATCTGGAAATTTAAATTAGGTTTTACATTGGCAGAAAGATGACGTAAATAGATAATTGGTTTAAATTAAATAATAATAAATATTGTGGACATTACACAAAGAGTCACTTGATCTAAAACTAGCCAATGATTTGTGCACGTTACCTGGTGTCAAGTCATTGTGTCCTATTGCAATATTGTGCAATACTGCAAGTGCCACAATGGTTGGTTTGACATTGCACATGTGCACTGTTAAACCTGTTAGTAGAAATTGAAACCGCTGCTTCCACACACCAAAGCAACGTTCAACACAGTTGCGAGTGGCAATCTGGGCTCGATTATATCTTTCTTCTTTTTCATTTTGAGGCCTTAGTATGGGTGTAAAAAGATATTGCTCTAATCGATACCCAGAATCTCCCAAAAGTCTTCCTCTGAACTCGCCTCGCTCAAAGTGTTCTTTGAGAGTGGACTCATTAAAAATTCTAGAGTCATGTGTGCTGCCTCGCAACCTTGCAACTATGTCTCTTATTTTTAATTTAGCATCACATGTTACCTGAAATATGGATGACATGGCAGAGGTAAATTTTTAAGGAAAATAACTTTTTGATTTACTTAACATTTGTGGTGAGAAATTAATATTTTTATCTTTATTTACTTTATATACATATTTTGTACATTTTTAAATATTTCTTAAAACATAAATAAAAAAAAAACATTTAAAAATATAAAAAATAGTACCCCACCGGTATCGGGAACAGGGTCCAAGCTACCGGCGGTCAGGGCTCCAGAGAAAGGAACCTCCTAACGATACGAGCCGTGTCCAGGAGTACCGCTTTCTGAATCAAGGCCTTGATCCAGCCGCCTAACGCGAGCCTCCTAAGGTGTTGGTCGAGGCTCTTGGCTATTAAGCCATTGGCTGACACGACTATCGGTACAATGATCGCTGAGTCCACATCCCACATGTCGACAACCTCGCGAGCCAAGTCAATATACTTGATTTGTTTATCTTTCTCGGCTTTCACGAGGTTCTCGTCATGCGGAACGGATATGTCAACAATCATTGCACGCCTCTCGCTTCGGTCCACCACCACTATATCAGGCTTATTGGCTACAATAGTCCTGTCAGTGATGATGGACCGATCCCAGTACAAAGTGATATGACCATTATCAAGAACTGGGTCGGGCTCATACCTGTAGTACGGCACTTCCGATTCCACAAGAGAGTATTTCAGAGCAAGTTGCTGATGGATAATCCTGGCTACAAGGTTGTGTCTATGCAAGTACTCTCCGTTAGCTAGACGAGAACAACCAGAGATAATGTGACGAATTGATTCTCCCGGACGGTGACATGCCCGACAGATGTCAACCGTGCCGTCCTTCACAATAAATCTCCGGTAGTTATTCGTCATGATAACTTCGTCCATAATTGCACAGACAAAACCTTCGGTTTCCCCAAAGAGGTCACCGAAACGCAGCCAGGCTACGGACGCCAATTGGTCTACATCGGGCCCGTGAAAGGCCCGGAAAAAGCGTCCGTGAAGTTCCTTGCTCTGCCATACTTCCCTGCGATCGTTAGTGTCAAGCACTACCGGTTTACGCCAGTTCTCGTTAGCCAGAGAGAGCGGGGTGAGTCCCTTGTCCACTGCCACTACATCTCGATGCATACCCACGTCGGTAGCTAGGAAATATTCCCTGAGACTGCATACCTCGCGGTTGTGTAGGGTCTTAGCATTTAAAAAACCTCGACCTCCACACTTCCGCGGGATATACAGTCTCATCACCGACGATCGTGGGTGATGCATTCGGTATGCAGTCAGCAGTGTGCGGACCCTCCTATCCAGGGCGTCAAGTTCCGTTTGAGTCCATTTGAGTACGCCGAAAGAGTACATCAATACCGGCATGACCCAACCGTTGAAGGCACGCACCTTGTTTCCGCCTGAAAGAAGACTATTGAATACCTTCTTCAGGCGTCCAAAGAAACGTTCCTTCAACGATTGCTTCATGTCAGTGATATTGATGCCTAGAGCTTCCGACATACCCAAATACTTATAGGTTTCGGTTGGAGAGAGGGATCTCAGGTTTATGGAATCCGTGAGTTGAGTGCCCACGGATTCCACAACCTCCCCTCGTTTTACATGCATGACCGCACATTTGTCCACACCAAACTCCATCCTGATGGCACTACTGAAGGTTTCAGTTACCTTCAGTAGCTCCATCAGTTGCAGATTGTTGGGGGCAAAAAGTTTCAGGTCATCCATGTAAAGTAGGTGAGATATTACCTGACCACCTCTCTTCAACCGATAGCCTAGACCTGAATTCTCCAGCAGTGTGCTTAGAGGATTCAAGGCTAGGCAAAACCAAAGTGGACTCAAACTATCACCCTGGAATATACCTCGCTCGATCCTTACAGGTTCGCTATTCCTCTGGATATGTCGACATCCTGGATAGCGGAGGACCGTACTCCATTGCCTCATACACGACATCAGGAAGGTGCGTAGTGTTGTATCAATTTTATACAATTCCAGCACCCTCATGAGCCATGTATGAGGAACAGAGTCATAGGCCTTCTTATAATCTATCCAACACGTCGACAGATCTTTTCGGAAACGTCGAACCTGTTGGCTAATGGTCATATCAATGAGGAGCAGCTCCTTAGTACCGCGGGACCCGTTCCTACATCCATTCTGAGAAGGTGACATGATCAGATTTTTGTCGATATGACTATTAATTTTGCTTCTCAGTATGGATGTAAGAACTTTATAGACCGTTGGCAAACAGGTGATCGGTCTATAATTTTTAGGCTCCGCAGTACTACCTGACTTATGGAGCAGGTGGGTTATTCCTGTTGTTAGGAACTGGGGTAGCGACCCTGACTCTAAGGCAGACTGAAACTGATATGCCAAGCGAGCGTGCGATCTTGTAAACCACTTAATCCAGAAATTGTGCAGCCCATCCGGCCCTGGAGATTTCCAGTTTGGCAACGGACGGACTGCACGAGCTACATCTTGGGGGCTGATGTCAATTGCCCCCATTTGTGGTATTGGATCGCACGCACGCTCGACCTCTCGAGTCCAGTCACCCTCGGTGTGACTGACAGGCACCGACCAGATGCTGCGCCAGAATGAACTCATGGCGTCATCATCCGGGAGGCGCGTATCAGTCACACCTTGGTCCGGTCTCTCCCAAGCCCTATAAACCCACCTTTCATTACTCCGGAATGTGCGATTCTGGGTGTATCGCTCCACCCGCCGCTTATACCTGCGGATACGGTTTGCCCATGCATACACCTTCTGCTTCAGGAAGTCGATGCGCTCTGTGACACGGGACATATAGTCTCGGGGGCTGATGTCAGTCCCCGAAAACGCCCGCCTCACAAAGCGCATCACTCTTGGGCGAGTGTTGCCCTCCCTGAAGCAGATTAGTTTGCCGATGAGTGCTCTGGCCCCACCAATACGACGCTCGATCCTGCACTGCCAAGCCGGCACGGCTGGTTTCGGTCGTGTAGATACGTCACAGCTTGGAAACTTGACGTGAGCTACACGACATGCCGCAACAGCTGCGCAGTACATTATCGAGTGTGTATCAGTGAGATCTTCGCAGTCGTCAAAATAGTTTGACAACTGCAAATCCAGAGCAGCCACCAGCGCCTTATTCTTATTATGCATGGGCAAACGAGGTAAGCGCGGCCTAAGTTCGAGCGGCATGTTGCGATACTCCCGAATAGCACACTCCAAAGCACTCCTCAATTCATTGTTGCACTGGGTACTTACATTTGTAACCATGTCAGTAATCTCTTCGTCAGCATGGTCGGAAAGATGGTAGGACGGTGGTACCATCACTGGTACCACAGGCTGCGACGAAGGAGCAATGGCATGGTTACTCATTTCCGTACGGAGGCGATCAAGTACAGTATCGTCCAACATATGATTACGCTGGATAACCCGCACCTGATCCGACAGTCGTTGGGCCGAAACGTTGACGGCTGGCTCAAGCACCTGAAACAAAGAGAGCATCCGAACACGGTACGCGGTCAGGTTGTTTCCTCCCTCTGTAGCCCCATAGTATGCGCGCATGACATTCTCATTGATGGATTGCGTCCATCGCATGCGCTGCACACTTCCGCCGGGAGCTGGGACCCTATCAGAGGCCGGTGGGCCTCGAGGTCCTAAGCCACTCGGCGGCCGGCGTCCTCTCCGTCGACGCGCAGGTGGTGGTGACGTGGGCGGAGAAAAGTACTCGTCGCTGGAGCTCGACGCAACTGCCACGGCCGGTGTCACAGCACTCACGGTGGGGCTGGATTCCGGCGGCGGCGAGGCGGAGCTGAGCGACGAGGCCGGAGGTGGTAGGCGTGCACGGCGAGCTGCGGCTCTGGTCAACATTTTTGCGGTCTTTTCACTTTTCAGCTTCAATTTTCCATAGTTTCTATTATTGATGATTTCATCTTTGTATGTGTTTGTTTTGGTGTAATTTTTTCTTCTCTCATATTTATTATTTCTGAAGTTATCTATTTCTTTTTAATTTCATGATTTTAGGGTGTTTTGGGATTTATTAGGTAAATTTGTTATAAAAAAATTGTGCAGAGAAAATTTTAGCTTGTCACTTGGTTGACAGCCGAGCCACAGATTTTTATTATTATTATAATAGTAGGTAAGTACCTAGTACTTAATTAATTTGAACGTACCTGTACATTCAATGAATAAAATCCTTTTCTATTAATATAGTATTGAGCTGCGTCGCCACCATATTTCTTTATTTTTATATGGGTGCAATCGATACAACCCAAGACTTAAGGAAAATCTCTTATTTCTGAAAATTCCCTCATTACTCTTTGCTGTTCTGCCAGGGACTCTGGCATTTTTATGTAGGTGTCAGAGTGGCGAGCAATCGCGCGGGCTACTCTGGCACAAATGCGACTCACAGTTGGTTGAGATAACCCTTGAATATCTCACCCGTCATCTTGAACCTAAAATGTTACAGAAATTTAAATATGTTAACAAATAATACTTAGGTAAGTAGGTATATTAAAATGCGGGATATAAATACATGTAATCGTGCTTACTTCACGACGACCCCAACATCTTATAGCGGTAAGCACCTGTAACTCTGGTGACGTTCCACAACCTCTTGAGTCCAGTTGCAAGTCTTGCCTGACGAGATCAATTATAAAGGCCATAGTATTTTTGTTGAAACGGTATCGACGTTTAAACTCTACATCGGGCAAAGAAAACGGATCACTTCTCTCGTGGTAAATCTTTCGACGACGTGGAACATGTTCTGCTCATTCAGTAGCATGTAATACTTGCAGAGCCTGCATAACTAACACAAAACACGATTTCACAAAATAATATATAAAATTTTATCTCTACTTCCCAGTTCCTTGCACATAACATTCAACCTCAGAACAAGAACTAAGCATTCAACCAACTTAACCAACCTAAAAACGGTTCGAAGAAAAAAATAAAAAACAGCTGTTGCACATTTGTCGGCCATATTTCTGTTTAATAAAGGTTTATAGTAGGGTCCACCCTGTTTTAAGTTACGAAGCCGCTATTGAATACTTACAAAGCATTTTAGCGCTATTGAACTTTTATGAATAATGCTTTTCGGCATTCTCATTTTAACAAGCTAATAAACCTATTTTAACTTTTTATGAATAATACTGTTAGGCATTTACCTTTCTAAAATAAGAACAGGTGAACCCAGTATTGGATTGGCAACCACTTTTAACCCTATTCTTTGCACTGTATACAATTTGATACGTTGTTCTTTTAAAAAATCTAGGCACAAACTTAGAAATATTTTTAAAACTTTTATCATTTGTGGGGAAGCAAAATATTATCAAAGGACTATGCAAAAAATCGTCCCATATCATCAACAGATGCCAAACATATCTCATTAAATACATCTCGACATTGTGATTATTTTTTACTATGGCGACATCACTGTAGGATATGGGGTTATCGTGCAATAAAAAAAAATATGTTATACTTATACAGTTTTATTAAGTATTAAGAATCGAATTAAAAATGTACTATTTAACTAAAAAAAACTCGAGAGAGAACAGCCGTAAGACGTACTTTACCCTCCCTCCTTGCTCCGTTACCCCGACCGCACCCTTTCGACGCCTGCGCCCGCGCACCTCCCTCAGTCGTGGCTAGTACGTTCTGCTGTGTTCGCGTTGTTTATTTGTGCGTTATCGGCTTGTTTGCGACTATTACTAACCTCTGCTTGTTTATTGGACCTTTTGATTGCTACTCGATGACCCCGGCACGTTTAATGGACTGTGATTTATAAATATGGAGACTGGACGCCAATGTGTAATGTGTCCTAGATCTGTTTTAAGACAGAGACGACATATATTACAAGAAACATTGCTTCATAGTAGTCCTGAGTTAGCGGCCTACATTTTGCAAAATGGATTGACACAAGTAAGTCACAGTCATTGTATTTATTTACTGATTTATTATACATATATCGATAACTTTTAGATATTATGTAGAATACGTATAATGAATAAGAATAAGTGTCATGTAGTTAGAATATATAAGCAGATAGAACATTGCTACGATACTATATGATACATTTTAGAATTGCTTGAATAGAAATATAGCACTTAAAGTATAGCTTACGTTAGGAACGACTCAATCGTCCGGCCATAATTCCTATGAGGAATGAGATATTTTTACCTGCATAATTATTTAATCTCACCTTAACATTTTTATAGTCTAGTCCAAAAGTGAGTGTAGATTGTGTTCCGAGTTCTAGACAACTGACAAGCACACATATAACACCGATATAATCAATATAACACAGAAAAAATACTTCTGCTTATTACAAAAACACACATATGCTGATATCTTCATTTTTTCCCTTTTCAGGTAGTATTCAATAACGTAATGGCAGTATGCCATAGATGCTGGCAGAGAGCCAATAATAATGACGGTGGACAACTACGTCTTGAGAACGCTCCCATTGTAGAAGGTAATTACATCTGTGCTATTAATCCTTATCAAAATAAATTATTTCATCACTAAGTACAGTCTAGCTTCGCCGGGACAGCTAGTAATAAATAAATAAATAATTTTAGATGCTGACAATCAAGAACCCCCCAATGTTGCTGAAGCCCGCAATGTTGCTGAAGCCCCCAATGTTGCTGAAGCCCCCAATGTTGCTGAAGCCCCCAATGTTGCTGAAGCCCCCAATGTTGCTGAAGCCCCCAATGATCCTCAGGACAATCCAGAGGATGATGCTCGTTTCTATGTTCGCGATTACGTACGTGCACCGAACACTTCACGGCTCTGTATGTATAGGCAATGTAGACATGAAAATCTACGACGAGTTCCTGTGTCTATCAAGCTACATTTGGTATGTCATTATCGATTATATATTCCACCGAGTTCGCGAATATGTGAAGAACATTTAAATAACTATGATTTTGAAGAGTTACTGGATAATGTAAATGTTACACATTATTTTAATGCTTCATTTTTTAGTAACATGACAAACATGTTAATTGAAGCAATCAACAATAGGACAAGATTCGATTTTGAAACATTATCTTCACTGAATAATAGTGAACTTATGTTTTGGACTGGATTCACTTTAGAGCAGTTCAACGTCATTTTGGAAGAAACGCCATCGCTCGCAGAAAAATGCAGACATCCCCGATCAGTTCTCGGAGCTTATTTAACGAAAATACGAACTGGAGGACCTAACGAGCGACTAGCTACGCTTTTCGGCGTAACACGTCAAGTGTTTGAATATCGCCTAAAAATAGCGCGACAATGCTTGACAGGTCAATATGTACCAAGACATCTTGGTATAGGTCATATTTCTAGAGATGAGCTTCTAGAGAGAAATCTATTTTTGCCCAAACATATTTTTGGAAATGAAAACAACACCAAGTTAATTATTATCGCAGATGGCACATATGTATATATTGAAAAAAGCACTAATTATTTATTTCAAAGAAAAACTTATAGCCTCCACAAGTTTCGCAATTTATTGAAACCATTTATTTTAGTAAGCAGCGATGGATATATCATAGATGTCATAGGCCCTTTTCCTGCAACAACATCAGATGCAACTATTATGCAGAACATAATGAATGACGAGGAGCACTTACTACATTGGTTACTACACAGAGAGGACGTCTTTATTTTGGACAGGGGCTTCAGGGACAGTATTAATGATATTGAGTCCCTTGGCTATGAACCTCACATGCCACCTACCAAGGACAGGAACGCGACCCAGCTATCAACAGAAAAGGCAAATGATTCTCGGTTGGTGACTGTGTGTAGATGGATTGTGGAGGCGGTTAACGGCAAATTCAAAAACCGTTTTAAGTTATTAAAACAAACTTATTTTAACCGAGCTTTGCCAAACATGTTTGTCGATTTCCGCATAGCAGCATCATTAATAAATGCTAATTACCGTGTTGCTACAGACCACAGGCTTGCGCCGGAATTCTTTGAAATAATTCAAACTAAGGTTCATCAACCTAACCTTTTGAAAAATTATGTCGAAGGCAAAAATCTTAACAGACAAAGAGTTAACTTTGTGACGATGGAGGCCACCATGCCACATCTTGAGGACTTTCCAGAACTGACTGATGATGATATCATTTTATTCGCCTTGGGGACCTACCATATAAAACTTGCAAAATCCTACTGTGCGGAACATATTCGGAATGGAATTTATTATATTGAATTATTTCGAGAAAACCAGCTAACTGATTTGCCAAGGTATAATATTCGAGAAGATAATGTCTGGTTAATTAGAGGACGAATACAATCTCGACACGTTAGATCGCGCGTTTATTATTGTTACATATTAATAAACCGAAGTGAAACTGGCAGACGTGCTATTGAACAGTGGTATTGCACATGCCTAACAGGGGCGCGTACGGTTGGAAGTTGTGCCCATATAATATCAATTATATGGTATATGGGCAAAGGTCGACATATCGACTTTAATCTACCAGCGGCAATGTTATCGACTATTATAATAGATGAATAATATAACGTTATTTTTGTCTGGATAATAGTTCTGTTGTTATTAAGTGTCTACTTGCACAATTGTTTTTGTGTTATTAATACTTAAAATGTCTAGTTGAACAATTGCTTTTTGTAATTATCGTCTAAAATGTAATTTTTTATTTTAAAATAAAAATACTTTATTTTTGTCTAAAGTCTTTTTAAAAAAAAAACCCCGTCGAATTCCGAACTAAAAATTGGTACTGACTTTTCATGGGACGTAATAATGATATTGAAACTTGTCCCATGTCTGTTGATGGGATGGGACACTGCCCATACATTTTTTTGCATGGTCCTTTCTACCAAACATGTTGTTTCACTATTAGCAACACTGAGAAAGCAGTAGAACCCAAGATGGCGAACAGAGCGAACGCGTCTGCACATCGCAAGGTAAGAAAAAATCATTTTAAATTGTATTTTGCAATAATATTAACCGTAAGTGACATAATTTGAGTAGCTTAGAATATTTTACTAGTCGGTATTCTATTTTGACTGATCAAAATCGATTGTAAATATATTTTATTCACTGGTTTTTTCGAGTGTATCAGATGTGATACATTGCCAGATAACCAATATTATAGATATTTTTAACTATGTATCTAATATATGACATCGCCAGAGGTGTGAATTAGTATTTATATTTTATCATTGCAGGTAGTTGGTCAACTAACTAAGCAGCAACAAAACAGAGCTCGACAACTTGTGGCTCTTGTACCGAAGCCGGGAGCAAAATCTGATTTGGATGAAAGTGAATCATCGGGAGATGAACTCCAGTATTACGCAGGCCCAGCGAACTCCGACAGTAGTTCATCACCGCTCTCATTACCATCTTCGATAGAAAACCTCCATCTATTATCAGATGATGATACTGAGATAAATGATATTGCCGCGTCAACGTCTTTGGTGCCATACCAACAATCGTTGCCGATAACCAATCCTTGTTCGCCATCAATTTTATCGCCATACGTGTCTGCAAGTAGACAGCTGTATTCTTTTGAGACCACACCATTGTCTCCAGTGCCATCGACATCATGTCAAGTAAATTTACCATCTCCACTAGCAATGGCGCCACAAGTTCCGGCACCACTCGTCAATAACTTGCTGCGTCGGAACCAGCTGCAGTCTCCATTATCCCCAGCTACCCGCTCAAGTAGACCTAGAGTTGCCACGGGACGGCGAAGAATAATACCACCGAAAAGATTAGTACCAAATTGGCGTTGCTGTAAATTTACTGGTTCTGCAGAAGTAGAAGATATTTCATTTGAGCCTCGTGAGGAAAAGAGTGCTATTGAATACTTCAAGCTGTTCTTCTCAGACGATATCGTCTCTCACATAACGGAACAAACAAATATCTATAGCACACAGACAAATGGTTCATCTATAAATATTACAGAAGATGATGTCAAAGACTTTTTGGCAATCCTTTTGAATATGGGAGTCGTTAAAATGTGCGCATATACAGATTATTGGTCTAAAACTCTACGATACAATAAAGTAGCTGACATAATGACTCTAAAAAAATTCCAATTACTCAGACGCTATTTACATTTTAATGATAACCTAAAAGACGATGGTGATAGGTATTATAAAGTGAGGCCAATTCTTCAAAGAATTCGCGAGAATTGTCTACAGGTAGAAGAAGAAACGCGTTTCAGCATTGACGAAATGATGGTGCCACATAAAGGAACTAGAGCGGGTTCCCGTAAACAATATGTAAAAAATAAGCCAAAGAAATGGGGCTACAAAATATTTGTGCGTGCTGGTGTCTCAGGAATAGTGTACGACTTTTTAATTTACGGAGGAGATGACACATTTAGGTTTCACGAATTCACTGATGAAGAACATAGTATGGGCCTAGGATCGAAAGTTGTGCTAGCTTTGACAAAGTCTATTCACCAACCTGCATGCAAAATCTTATGCTTCGACAACTTCTTCACTTCTATTGAGCTCCTGCAATATTTGCGTGAGGAGTACGGCGTATTTGCCTTGGGAACAATACGAGCAAACAGGCTTCGAGGAGCGGAGAAAAAACTACCTACTGATAAAAATTTAAAAAAGAAAGGCAGAGGATCTCACGCACAAGTAGTTTGCAATAAAAATAAGATTGCTGTTATTAAATGGTATGATAACAAATGTGTTACAGCTGCTAGCACATTTGTAGACGCTCATCCTATTCAGACTGTGTCTCGTTACAACAAAGACCAAGGAAGAAAAATTCCTGTGACTTGCCCAAACCTAATCAAACAATACAACACTAATATGGGTGGAGTAGACCTAGCAGATATGCTGGTTGCTCTGTATCGTACGCCGTTCCGAGGCCATCGCTGGTATTTGCCAATCTTCTCACAAATGCTAGATATCTGCGTAAATAATGCCTGGCTTTTATATCGGCGTGATACTCGTATGAAAGCTAGACATGATACCAAAAAACAGAAGTCACTAAAAACATTTACCATAGAAATATTAGAAAGCCTACGCAAATTTGAGCGAACCAAGACGAGCGATATCGGTAGACTCTCTTCCAGCTCAATAGCTACGATACAGAAACCAGTAGCGGAAAGACCCCCAGATGCTGTGCGATATGACCAGATTGGTCACTATCCCAAAATAATAATTACCAGGGGAAGGTGTATGTACTGCACAAAAGGACAGACGAAATTCTTTCGTCAAAAATGTGAAATACGGTTGTGTTTATTGCCCGATCGTAATTGTTTTTTAGAGTACCACACTAAGAAGTAAAAATTAGTAATTACTATTAAAAAAGAATCTCTTGAGACTGATATGTATACGTACGTAATAAGTAATAATTTATAAAATTGATCTCATTTTATTGATAAATAAGACTCACTAATTAGGTAAGACTTAAAGCTGATTGTTGAGACCGATAATTATGTTGATTTTTAGAAGTTTTCTATTATGCTTGTTGATTAAGAAAAAGAGTTTGTATTATTTTTATTTTTCCTTTTCTTGACAATGTGTCAAATATGATACATCGTATTTTTTCTATTGTTTGTTATGAACATGGTAATGTGCGTAATGTGATACATACAATAAAACGTAAACTAAACAATTATATATTTTTTTATTATTTTTTGCCCTTCCAGTGATCACCTAGGAACACAATGTCTTTTTTTTTCAAAAAAATTGAAAAAAAAATCTCTGCCAAGTATAGGGTTAATACATCTCGGCAAAGTATAGACCGAAAAGTCGCGCCGGTGAGAGAATGTCTTTACAATGATTTCGTTCCTTTGCATTTGGGCCTGGATCTTATCAGCAGAGAAGAAGTAATCCAAAGAAACAGAATTCTCCCTAATTACAACTTTGGGAATGACCAATCAACGAAAGCGTTGATAATATGTGACGGCGGTTACATTTTTATCCAAAAAAGCTCCAATTTCCTTTTCCAAAGGAATAGCTACAGCCTCCATAAGTATACCAATTTGATAAAACCTTTTATGTTGGTCTGCGGTGATGGACATACTATAGACGTCACAGGTCCATACTCAGCTTCGACCTCTGACGCTTCCATCATGGAGCAGATTTTACAAAATCATGATGGCCCATACGAAGAAGCACCGATTAATTATTATCTTGAACAAGACGATGCGTTCATTCTTGACAGGGGATTCCGTGACGCAGTTCCTCTTCTAGAAACATATGGTTATGACGTGCACATGCCCCCGACCAAAAGACGTGGTGAAACCCAGCTGACATGTGAAGAAGCCAATAAATCTAGGCTGGTCACCTTATGCCGCTGGGTCGTAGAGACAATCAATGGACGGTTTAAACGTGATTTTAAGATACAGGGTATTTAATCGAGCATTGCCCTCAACAATGACTGACTATAAGATAGCTGCAGCGCTTATCAATGCCTTCCAAGAACCCTATGAGGACAGTCAATACACTGAACAATTCGTTGATATTATAAATAGGAATGTGCACAAGCCAAACCTTTTGGCAGACTACGTCATTGAGCACAATTTAAACAGACATAGAGCCGCATTTGTTCATTTGGAAGCAAATGACCAGACGTTGGAAGATTTCCCCAGACTTTCCCAAGAAGAGTTGATATTGTTTGCTGTGGGCACTTATCACTGTAAAATAGCACGCTCCTATTGCAGTGAGCACATTAAACAAACAGGTGTCTACGAAATTGAAGTATATAGACATCCGGTGCTCGTAACAATTAATGGCGAAAGCGGTGTTTTAATAAGATGCCGTATACAATCGCGGCATGTAAGGAACAGAACTTACTATACTTATATTTTGTATAGAAGAGAAACCGGTATTAATGCAATTTCAGAGCATTATTGCTCTTGTATACATGGCAAAAGAACTTTGGGTAGCTGCGCCCATATTATGAGTGTACTGTATTACTTGGGTTGGGCCAGACATAAGAATGATTTTAATCATCCCGGATACACTCTGGAAGATGTAATCATAGACTTTAATGTGTATAATAATAAAATAATTTCATTTGCCTACTCTTGTTTTTTATTAAGTTTACCCTAACATTGCACAAAATGTAGATGGCATTCTCAAAATAGATGCCTAAATGTCATTTATAGAATAAGAGTAAAGAAAGAAATAATTTAAAATAAAAACACATTTTTGAAGCTCCTTACATAAAACAACTAGCAATTTATGACATTTAAAAAAAAGATTTTGGTAATGCCCCAATTCAATACTGAATATTATGTCACATATAAATACTTAAAATCTGAGATACATTTCATTTGCACCGGGCCTGGGTTTTTTCCCCATACATCGTGAGCATTGTCCTTTCTTTGATTATTCCATATTCGCGTTTACCACTTTATGATGAACCCCTCGAATCTACTAGAACCTTTTTGTTATACTTATTTAGTAAAACTATATACTTCCGCAGATTTAATGGCCCCACTACGCACGAAAATCAAGCAGTTCCGGACGGAAA
This sequence comes from Mythimna impura, assembly GCA_905147345.3. Lineage (NCBI taxonomy): Eukaryota > Metazoa > Arthropoda > Insecta > Lepidoptera > Noctuidae > Mythimna > Mythimna impura. The sequence continues at coordinate 33,436,459 of LR990341.1, forward strand.
TATCCCGCTTGCGCAAGAAAGGACAGTCCTTCATGACCAGGCTGAAAAATGCTGAGGATTTGTCTAAAAAAGGTCTCTTCCAACATTTCACAAAAAAATTAAAAAAACCGGTTCGACTATTTTTGAGTATGCAAATGCAGGCCTCCAAAAAGTCCTAAAGGGCGACGTTTCTCGACTGAATAGAAGGTGCTCTCATTGTCGCTGACAAAAAAGTCCCAAGTGCTATGGTCTTTTAAATAAATTGTTTACGCTGCCATCAACTAAGGCAATGAAGCGATTGTTAATCACCATAAAGCTATCCCCAGGAATAAATCCAATAATATTCGAAAGAATAAAAAAAACATTACTTGATAGAAATGTAGAAGACCGTTTGTGCAGTCTCATTTTTGACGAAATGTCTTTGACACCGCAAATTCAATATAACGCGCAAACAGATTTTTTTCATGGTTTTGCAAGTAATAAAAACACTTTTGCAGACCATGCTTTGGTTTTTATGGTGAAAGGTGTAAAAGTTAATTTTAAGCAACCTATTGCTTACTATTTGACGGCTGGGCTTAAGTGGATCTGAAACATTTAATAAAGGAAGTAAAGTATGCTCAAGAGTCTGGCATGATAATATTTAACACCGTATGCGACCAAAGCACTGTAAATGTTGATGAAACCAAGGCCAAATATTTGCGGCTAGGGAAAGAATGGCGTTATGACCATATCGTCATTAATAGACAAAATATTATTCCGATTTTCGATGTACCTCACTTGATTAAGGGCATCCGAAATAATTTATTAACTAAAGATTTGTATATAATAAATAACGTAGTAAAGGTCGTAAAATGGGAATACTACCAAAAAGTGTATGCTGCCGATAAATCTTATGGGGAGTTAAGATTATTAAATAAAATTACCGAAGAACATATTACCCTGAAAAAATAAACAAAATGAGGGTAAAATCAGCAACTCAATTATTTAGCCATAGCTACAGCAGTAGCTACTGAACATTTAACTGCCAGGGGAGATCTTCCACAAGACTGTAAACAACTTATTGACATAACAGTACTCCTAGATAATTTGTTTGATCGCTTAAATGTTTCAACTTTCCATATTCCCAACGGAAAAAAATATAAAGGTCCTATCAAAAGAAACTCACCGCATCATAAGTTATGGAGAGATGCAAAATTGGTTTTAAAAACTGTAAAATTTAGATACGTCAAAAAAATTGGAAACAAAACTCAACTGGTCGAAACAATCATACCATCGTTAACAAATTTAATTAAGACAATTGAAGGTATGGAAGCCAGTTGGAAAATCGTGTCCCAAAGATATGGTTTTGATGCACTTTTAACACGAAATTTTAACCAGGACCCAGTAGAAAATTTCTTTGGGAATATCAGAAGTTATAGGGCGAGGAATAATTCACCAAATTCAAATGCGTTTGAAGGTGCATTCAAAACATTACTTCTTAATAATTATAACTCTCCCCATTCAGGTAGAGCAAACTGTGAAAAAGATTCAAATAAATGTCTCCAAGCTCTTGAATTCTTCTTCACAGATAAATTAACTTCAAATCCTGAGACTGCTGATGTTCCCATGGAAGATGAAATTCAATGTAACGAAGAAGTATTTTTTGTAAATAGGGAAACTGATGCAGGTCAGAGGAACTATGTATGTGGCTGGGTCCTGACAAAATGTCTAAAAAATATTGTAAAGACGTGTGAAACATGTAAAAAAAATCTTATCGACAGTTCAGACCGAAAAAGTAATTCATTCATAAAAGCCAAAGAGTATAATAATAAAAAATGGCTATGTGACCCGACTGAAGATTTAGAAAAATGCTTCCATGACCTTCAGAACATAACAACGGCTTTTTTTTTAAAAATTGTACCGAAAAAAAATATTAAAAGAAATATTTTATCTATTGCAAATACGATGGTTGATTATCCATTTAACTGCACTTTTAGGGCAAGTGCAATGACAATTTTTTATACTTGACTTTATGATAATATACTTTTGGTAATAACTTTTAACTTTTTCCTATATATAATGGCTATATATTGGGTACTTACATGATGTATGCTGTGACATACATTGCCAATTTCATAATAAAAGACCCTTTAGTTTATTTGTATGTCATGGCATACATTGCCAAATTAGGGGTTTTGCTTTGCTTATTTTGTGTTTTAGCATGTTTTTCTTTGTCGGCAGCAAAAGCTTCAAACTCGTGGTGGTAGAATTTTAGCCCTTGTCCCTGCTCAAAATGCACCTTCTGACGATAGTGAACGTTCAGATATTGAAGACGAGATACGTGTGCACACTCCGCTTTCTGTGTCTAGTTCATCTGTACCCTCAGTTGATAGCTCCTTAGAAAGATTGAACCTACTAGATGATGAACAAGAACCCACTAGCGAAAATGTATGCCTTACACCCATTTTTCAAACAGTTTATTCTAGCCCATCTCTAGAACCGAATTGCAGTAAAGTACCAATATTGAGTGACATTCCGTCATTTCCTGCAACACCTGCAACTCCCGCAAATCCTGCAACTCCTGCACCCCATGCACCCCCTGGCTTGGTAACACAAAGCATGATGGCAAATACCTCTTCCAAGTCAAGTTTTTCCAGACAAACAAGGTCACAGCGTCCCACTGTTCATGTTGCTAAACGACCGAGGCGAATTCAAAAGTTCACTCTCAGTTATCGCTGGAAAAAAGCTGTGTTTCGTCATAGGGCAACTGTTGAAGAGGAATCGGATCCCACCGATGACGTTCAAGTCCTATCTCCACTGGAGTACTTTTATAAGTTTTTTTCCCCTGACATTTTAACAGACATTGTTGAACAATCAAACGCGTATACAATATCTGAAACTGGACGTACCCTTGGATTGAGCGAAGACGAATTGCGAGATTTTTTAGCGATACATATCATCATGGGTGTTGTGAGCATGCCATCGTATACTGATTATTGGAGTTTGCGATATATATCGCAAACTCGAATGTAAAAATAAAGTACTTATTGTACCATTTTAAAATAAAATATTATTTTAACTAAAGGTGATATGGAAAACTATTGAATTTCGCAACTTTGACCGACTGTAGTGTAAAAAAAATGTACCAAAATAGTATGGCAAGTGACGTCAAATTTTGACGCGTTTATTCCTCTTTTTAAAAAGGTATAATACTTACACATTAATTTGAAAAAAAAAAATTTGATAATATTTTTACTCAACAACCCAATTTTTACGATGTCTTACAGAATTCTTAGAAAGAAAAAGGAGACAATTTTTTTTGTTTGGGGAATAGGCCCACCACAAATTGTGGCGTATAGCAATGAAATGCACGTTAGTTTATTCCTTATAATCTCTAGATTACATTGGTAATATTGGCAAAACTTTATCTAACTGGAGTACCGTGAAATACGACAGTCAAAACATGACTCTCATAATAACCTAAAATCTCACAAGAGCGATTGTCTAATGAGTAGATAGGTCTCCTTGGTATTTTAAGTTAAAATAGTGCACTGTTCAATAATATACAGTATAAAACAAAGTCACGTCTGTACTACGTGACAGACTGATGTGATTTACACGATTTGATAGACTTATTCATGAAAATGCGTAGATGTATACATTTCGAAATAGCGCGGCTTTTGTCGGCCATTGACTGTAGATCTAAAATAATAAGGTGATGTGTTTTATGCTGGTTGTGTAAGGAGAAAAAAAACCACATTATAGCATCACAAGTATTTATTACTGTTCATCATCATTTTCAAAGTCATCTCTTAAAAGCAGTATTTCATCTAAAAAAGATGCAGGTGGCTCAACCTCACCTTGATGCCGCGCCCAAGATAAAAACCACACTATACACATCACATAAGCACAGCAGCCAACAGTGCGTCTGCCCACTAAACAATTACAACAGTATCCAGCAAGAGCAGTATTTAACATTCCGTTGAAATCGTGCTGCACAATTGACAAAACGGCTTTGTGGATTATGCATGTATCTACAGATGCCATTTTCATAAAATCTTTCGAATAAAAATACGAAAAGAACAGAAGAAACATGCAACTATCTAGTAATCGGAAACAATAATAATGTTGTCTGTAGCGGTGGGCGTTTCAACGACGAACAGTTTTCAAAGACCGTTTTTTGTTCTGCTACGTAACAACCGTTTTCCATCCTGCGACCAGTCTTCGTTGCACAAACCAGTCTTCGAATTACTGTATGCGAATTGTTATCTTACTGTTAAGAAAATAAGGTCGAAAATCCATTGCTTCAACTATCACACTCGTCGCGTCGTCGTTTTTAAAACCAGTTATTGCAATGAAAAATGAATTTTATGTTTATAATCATAAAGTTCATTTTTCATTGTAATAATTGGTTTTGAAACGACGACGCGACGAGTACAGAATTTATTACCGTCCTCAAACTAGTTGCGACAACGAACGTTTTCTGCAGTTCTACTTCACTCAACGATAGTTTCGTCTTCAAACCAGTTGCGACGACGACCGTTTTCTGCAACCGTTTTTGTCGTCGCCAAAACGGTTACGTCTCGTCCGTCTAAAATTCGACAACGACCCACCACTAGTTGTCTGTCAGTGTCAAACGGATTGAAACTGGACCACAGAGCATCTGCAACGGGCTATTAATTACGTTTCGTTCCACGTTGATTTTTAAAGTAGGTACGTTACTTGATATTTGTGTTAACCGTTAATAACAGCATTAGAAACAAGTTCGCTGTACCAATTAATTATTATCTCTTGAAACGCATTTAAATCCGATGTCACCGCTGCGCAGTGTAGTAACATTTTTTTTTTCACGTTAAAATAAACTTGAAAACGCTCCTAAACAAGCATTTTTTGCCGTAACACTTTTTTACTATTATTTCATTATTCCGGTTAGATTTCTATATAATTTTTGGTCTGTTAATTATAATAAGATGATCGCTTTTTCCATGTGTAATATGATTAATAAACGTAACCGTTTAATAGTGGGCCCAAAAAAAACTGTCTCCTTTACGACGAATTGAATCTAACCTCTAAAGAATTACTATTGTATGCTCATAAAAATAACAACAGGCCTCTCAAAAAACAGGTTAGACCGTAAGGGACGGTATGTGCATGCATCTCACCATAGTGATTCGTTATTACAACAGGAGGGAGCAAGACAGAAACTATCTTTGCGATTTGCTGGTTCTTCTTTATGGTACCCCATTATTCAGGTAAGAGTGAGGGAGAAAAAGGTTAGAGGTGCGAGTGGGATAGATAGTGACGCTATCTGGGATCGTGCTATTTAGGATAACAGTACGGTCAGTACGCGTCACTGCCTCCTGCCGTTACTACGCACCTCTCTCTTATTGTTACCATTGATCACGTACTACGATTTAAAGCTTTGTTTATTGGACTCGATTACTCTTTGTGCTCTGGACTTTGAAACGAACTCTTTACGACGACCTTTGCCTGTGTTTGGACAGTTTGTGTTTTGTGTGTGCTACCATGGCGACCTACACTCCGCAAGAATACGCAAATATGCACTACATTTATGGAGAATGTAGAGGTAATGGACGAGCTGCAGCGAGACTTTACAGAGAAAGGTATCCGAGGGCTACGCGATATCCCGACCATCGAGTTTTCATTAATGTGCACAGATCACTATGTGACGGGCGGTTCCCCAATCAAGTAGCTGGTGAAGGACGACCCGTAAATGACTTCATACGCGATGAAGTTTTAGAGGCGGTGTCGGCAAATCCAAGCATCTCTGTGCGAGGAATAGAAGCTGATACGGGGATACCGAAGAGCACAGCACACAGTATTCTCCAAAAAGAAGAATATCATCCGTACCACGTACAGCGAGTGCAAAGTCTTTTACCTCGAGACTATCCGAGCCGAGTCGCGTTTTGTGAAACAATCCTGCAAAAACATCGAGAAGACGAAAACTTTATCGACAAAATTTTGTGGTCAGATGAATCAACATTTAAGAAGGATGGCTACATGAACCTACACAACTTGCACGAGTGGCATGTGGAAAATCCGCACTTGATGCGAGAAGATAGATCCCAGTACCGGTTCAAAGTGAACATGTGGACCGGTATTCTCTGTGGGAATATTATTGGTCCATTTGAGATGCCCGAGAATTTGACTGGCGAATCATATTTAAATTTTCTTCAAAATGATTTGCCAAACTTACTAGAAGAGACCCCACCAGATATGTGGTTCCAACACGACGGCTGTCCAGCACATTTTCGCGTATCCGTTAGAGAGTTTTTGGACAAGCAATACCCGAACAGGTGGATTGGGCGATCAGGAACAATCCCGTGGCCAGCCCGCTCACCTGACTTAAATCCGCTGGATTTTTTTTTCTGGGGAACTATGAAGGAGCTCGTTTATGCGAAGCCCATTAATGACATCGCTGACCTTCGTGAGAAGATAACACAAGCAGTGCAGGTGATACGTCAAAAAAGTTACTCGCGAAACATAAAGCGGTCCTTTTTAAGGAGAGTGAGAGCTTGTATTGCCGCGGGTGGTCAACATTTTGAACATTTATTGTAATAAAATATCTTTAAACTAACATTCTTTGCTTTTATTCTACTGGGAACCCATCTACCTGTGTGTATTTCCTTCTTGCTCACTCTTGGAACCGAAGTAAATAATAGTAGTAACATAACAGTTTCTAAGATAAGAAAGGGTCCGACAGTTACCGTTAGTAGGTAGGCACTTCGTAAAAATTGGGTTGTTGAGTAAAAATATTATCAAAATTTTTTTTTTCAAATTAATGTGTAAGTATTATACCTTTTTAAAAAGAGGAATAAACGCGTCAAAATTTGACGTCACTTGCCATACTATTTTGGTACATTTTTTTTACACTACAGTCGGTCAAAGTTGCGAAATTCAATAGTTTTCCATATCACCTTTAGTTAAAATAATATTTTATTTTAAAATGGTACAATAAGTACTTTATTTTTACATTCTATTTAGACACAGCAATACCCTAGATTACAAAACCTCCAAGAAATATCGAAATTATCAGCATTAGCAGTCACAGCATTCAAAAATATGTCACAGGGTGCTCATTTCCCCCTTTTTTTTTGAAATCAGTATAATTCTGTAAGTACATGGGGTGGATTTTTTAAAATATTTTTCTGAGTACTGTTAGAACTTGGGGCATCGTGGGAATCCAGTTGGACGCCAGGTTCTTGGACACCCTGTAGATACAAACTGGTGGCCGATTTGATGCCTCTAAAACGATATCAACAGATCCGTCGTTACTTACATTTCGTTGATAAAAACATACAAGACTCTGACAGATATTATAAAGTTAGGCCGTTACTACAGAAGATTAGAAATACAGGGTGTCCGGTGGCAATTTTCACATTTGAAAGTTTTGTTACTTAAGAACGCGAATAGCTAGAGGGGCGCGAGGTGGGGGGTTAGCTTCGTCAGCGTCGTGAGTTTTTTAGTCGCCATGCCGCGTTGGTCAGGAGAGGAGCGTGCTTTCGTGATCGAGGCATTCTTAACAAGCAATTTTTCGCTAATTGCGGGGCGAAAAATTATCTCTCGGCACGGTGACATCCCCTGGCCAGCACGATCGCCCGATTTGAGCCCATGTGACTTTTTTTTATGGGGCTACTTAAAGAGCATCGTTTACCGAAACCAGCCGACCACCACTGCTCAACTGAAAGAAAATATCCGGACCGAAGTTTCGAGGATTTCCAGCGATCTCTGCAAACGTGTTTTTGAAAATATGCGTGTGAGATGGGAAGAGTGCTTGCGTCAAGAAGGCCGACATTTAGAAAACGTTATTTTTAAAAATGAAACTCACATTAATGTACCGTAAATAATAATAAAAATAATTCAGGAAACTTTTGTATTTATTTTATTATCAACCTTTGAAATGTGAAAATTGCCACCGGACACCCTGTACAAGGTGTCCAGAAAGGGTATCGGGTATTTGTTTTCGCGCCATTTTCGAAACGGGGCGTCTAAAGGGTGCGGGGAGGGGTTCGTGGCGTCCGCCATTTTGTGGAGTTTTAGACACGATGGAACAGTACTCGGGGACGCATCGCGCATTTTGCGTACGAGCGTATTATCGTAATGGTGATTCAATAGTGACTGCTCAACGTCTCTATCGTACGGAATATCGTACACGCCACGCGCCAAGTGACGATAGCATTAGGAAATGGATCAGGATGTTCGAGAATACAGGTGCGACAGTTAAAATTCATAACTCTGGTCGTCCTCGTTCAGTTCGCGATGAAGGAACAATTGAAGAAGTTGAGGCGTCGGTTCGTCAAAATCCGTCTTTATCCATCCGAAAGCGAAGCCAAGCGTTGAACATCAAAAAATCGTCTTTACATTCGATTTTAAAGAAAGACTTACATCTAAAAGCCTATAAAATTCAATTGGTTCAAGAATTGAAGGATACGGACTATGCTAATCGACTGAATTTTGCGGACGAAATGCTGCAGCGATTTAACAACTTTAACAACATACTGTTCAGTGACGAAGCAAATTTTCACTTGAATGGTCATGTTAATAAGCAGAATTGTCGGTACTGGGCAGTGAAGAATCCGAGACGAAAGCATGAACGACCCCTGCATAGCCCAAAGGTCGTTGTTTGGGCCGCTATGTCTGCTAAAGGCATAATTGGTCCTTATTTTCATGAAGATCAACGAGGCCGAGCAATTAATGTGAATAGTGACCGTTATTGCGATATGTTGCGAAATTTTTTGGTCCCAGAGTTGCAGGAGTTTGCAGGTTTCAACTCAAGAACGTGGTTCCAACAAGATGGGGCCACTTGCCATACCTCAAATGACTCAATGGAAGTTGTTAACGAATTATTCCCTAATAAAGTCATTTCGCGAAGGGGTAACATCAACTGGCCTCCCAGAAGCCCCGACCTTAGCCCGCTTGACTATTTTGCATGGGGGTACCTTAAAAGTAAGGATTATCAAAACAATCCGACGAATCTAACCCAGTTAAAGCAAAACATCAGGTCAGAAATGGCAGCAATATCGATAGCTATGTGTCAACGTGTTATCGCCCATCTTCGTGTCCGTTTAGAAGAGTGCCAGCTACGTAACGGTCATCATTTGGATAACATCATCTTTTCCAAATAATTCTCCAATTCATATGCTAATAATAAACAATAAACTTTTTTATTGCATACAAATAATTTTTGTTTCATTGAACTTACAAATACCCGATACCCTTTCTGGACACCTTGTAATTGTTTAGCTCAAGACAATGAAACGAGATTTAGTGTCGATGAAATGATGATCCCTTACAAAGGGACAAAAGCGGGTAAGCGTCGTCAATATATGAAAGATAAACCCAATAAGTGGGGCTTCAAAAATTATGTCCGAGCTGGTGTGTCAGGTATGATATACGACTTCGTTTTGTATGGTGGAGAGGACACGTTCAGATTTCACACTTTTAGAGAAAAGGAAGCCTCTATTGGATTTGGAGCGCAGGTGGTAATCGCTTTATGCAAAAGTATCAAAACTAAACCTGCTTTTGTTTTCTGCGATAATTTTTTTACCTGTCCGGAGTTATTTCACATACTTAGGGAAGACTACGGAATCTTTGGATTAGGAACCATCAGAAATAACAGATTGAGAGGTGCAGAAAAAATTCTGCCTTCAGAGAAAATATTGAAAAAGAAACCCCGGGGTAGTCATGCTCAAGTTACCTGTGCCAAAGCTGTTACGTTGATAAGTTCCTTTGTAGGCGTGGAGCCAGTGGATACGATAAAAAGGTACTGTATAGGGGGGTGTTGAACTAAACGACGGTAATATTGATAAAGGGTTTAATGAACACACAATGCGGTGGGTTTTACAGTTAAACAAATACAGGATCGAATATTAAGTAGGTATGAGGTAGGTAGGCCTCCGACGCCGCGCGGGGCGCGTGCGTGCGCGCTATCAAGTAGGTGGCTTACGGCAAACTGACGCTAGCGCTCTGCGCGTTACTAGAGCGCGCTCGCTGGCGCGCCGACCGACGACGTGGCATTACATGAGGGGTGTGCGGGGTACGAGGGGTGGCACGAGCTGGCAACGTGTCCCTTTTATTATGGCGCGCTATAACCTCCCCCTCCAAGTCACAAGAACGACCCGGCTGTGACTTGGCTGGTCTGCCACGCCGGCGCTGATGAACAATCACCGAGTTCGAACCCAAATAAGGTGACAGAGCGCTGGCATGATATTTCCCTTTGATCATCCCCTCACTATCAACAACTACGAATGATGTTGGACTAACGACTTGTGAGACACGATACGGGCCTTCCCGCCTTGGTGCAAATTTACTCGTGAAGCCTTTGGCTGCACTACTCATCAAGTGAGTCTCCACAAGAACCAGGTCTCCCTCTTTATAAGGAAGAGCATCCCTTCGACACTGATCACCCATAGACTTCCTAATATCTTGCTGTTCTTCTACTCGGCGCTTCACATCCCGAAGGATGCGTGCGAAATCCTGCAAATACGGCGTGATTTGGGGAACATAATTCTGCTGCGAGACAATCTCTCGGAGATCCGTCTGTAAGGTCAGAGGAGAACGCAATTCCCGAGCGTACGTAAGATAAGCGGCGGTGTGTCCTGTACTTTGGTTGTGTGCAGTATTGAGCGCGAATCTCACCATCGGTAAAGCGAACGGCCAACGGCGATGCTCTGATCCAATTAAAATGGCCAGATGTTTTTTAAGTTCGCGATTTTTGCGCTCTGCCGGATTCGCCTCCGGGTGGTATACAGGAATTAATGATTGCTTTACCCCAAGCACAAACATGGCCTTTTGCATAACCGATGCGACGAACTGACTCCCGTTGTCAGAAATGACGCGGCGAGGCAACCCATACCGGAGGAATACCTCCTCTATGAGGGTTTTTGCACATACCTCGGCAGTTGCATCACAAAGAGCAAACAGCTCTACCCATCGACTAGCTGTGTCCTCCACTAGAAAAATCCATTTTTCACCCTTTTCCCCTTCGGGTAATGGTCCAAATAGATCCATCGCAAGAACCTCAAACCTTTGCTGAAGCACTGGGGTCTGAAGCAGACCTGCAGGTTTCAGATTAGTAGCCTTGTATTTCTGACAAAGATCACATGACTTCAGGTATTGGGCCACATAGGTCTTCATGTTCTTAAAGTAATATCTTTCTTTGATCTTCCTCAAGGTCCGCTCCAAACCCAGGTGTCCAGCAGTAGGCGCGTCATGAAATTCTTTAAGAAGTTCCGCCTGTAAAGACTGTGGAACCACTAACTGAGGTTCTTCGGAATCTCCATCCGGATCACAGCGGTATAATACACCTTGCGAAAGATAATATCCCCTATCAGTCCAGCGCATAGCTGCTTCTGGATTATTCGCATCTTCAAAATCTTTTATAATTTTGCTGACGTCAGAATCGTTCAATTGGGCATCACGAATATCCTCGGCCTTTTGATGAGGTAAATCAACGACTACCAGGCAAAGGCTGCAAGGACTCGAATCAAGTTCCTCGGATTCGGTGGTCACTGGGCGACTGAGCGTATCAGCAATGACATTGATTTTACCCGGTGTATATTCGATGACCAAATTGTATGATTGAATTTTCATTGCCCAGCGGGCTAACCTGCCACTAGGAGTCTTTAGGGACAAGAGCCATTTCAAAGGTTGGTGATCCGTAGCAACACGAACCTGGGCTCCCTCTATATATCCTCTAAATTTCTCCAAGGCCCAAACAACAGCCAAAGCTTCCCGCTCTGTTGTATGATAGTTACGCTCTGCAGGGGTCAGTAACCTGCTAGCATACTCTATTGGTCTCTCTTCATTATGAGTGTCGCCTTGCATCAATACTGCTCCAAGAGCATAGGCGCTAGCATCAGTGCGCAATACATATGGTTCTTCAAAGTTGGGCTGACGAAGAATAGGACTACTTGCAAGACGTAACTTGAGCTCTTCAAATGCTCCTTGCTCACTCTCCCCCCATTGCCAGCGTCGATCCTTTTTTGTCAGATTTGTGAGAGGACGCGCAACATCCGAAAAATTTGGAATAAATTTTCTAAACCAGGAACAGGTTTGTAAAAATGTTTTGAGTTCCTTTAGGTTCGTTGGCGGTCTTTTGTTTTGCGAGGCGCTCACAGGACTCTTTTAGGTGACCATACTGTTTACAGTAATTGCAACGGGGCCGCGTCTTATTAACACTAGGCACAATCGGCGACTGAGTAATCGGCGCAGCAGAAGACGTCGACGGTTTGACATCAGCCGTGGTCCGTGGACGGTTCTCATCCAGGATCTCTTCGACACGGCGCGCTTGCGTCAAAAGTTCTGTGAAGGTGGAGAAAATGGACCGCGGTACCTTCTCACGGATATTCCGATGCAACAACCCATAGGTCATGTCTAACTGAACTTCCTCCGTAAGAGAAAAAGGCGGAAGCTGCGCGATTATCGCTCTAATATGACATACGAATAAATCAGTAGGCTCGTCTACTCGTTGCTCTCGTTCGAATATTTTCCTATATATTTGAGGCGGCGGTAATCGTGGTCCAAAAGTCTGCCTCAGCGACTCTACTGCGGCTTGCCAGGTCATGGTAGTATCCTTTACACCCTGCCACCACGTGGCTGCAAGCCCTGTCAACAGCATAGGTAGTCCACGAAGCGCATTATTATCGTCGACTCGAACACATTCTTTGTACGTTTCTATGGCGTCAATAAAAGCCAGGACGTTACTCGACTTTTCACCGTCAAAACGGGCCGTACACTTGGCAAAGTGGCCAGAAAAAGATGGTACTGGTGTACTTACAGGCTCGCTGCGACTTAACCTGTTTATCAGCAACATTAGCTGGTCGGTCGACATGGTGACCGAAGCAGGTGAGGCACCAACAGCAGGCTGCGGATCCACCACAGCCGCGGGGGCAACGGCGTCGGCGCCGCGCGGAGCGTCCGGCGCCGCAGGCGCGGGCGCTTGATTTGGCGCCAAGTCTGCAGACGGAGCGCCGAGTGAAGCCGGACTCGCGGCACGCGATCTTGTTAGCACCATCGTAAAATTGTCCACAATTTGCGACAACAACAACGAAGAGCGTTGTTAGGTATTTAGGTATCCTAGGTTTTACCTAAACACTAAAAATGTTCACAACATCACACGATCACGCTGTAATAGTCAACAGTCAAGAATGGTTCGCGATACAAAACACGTTAGGTACTTATAATTTAGGTTTCTACCCCAAACACTAAACACAAGTGTTCATAGGTACCTAATTTATGTACGCGATCGAAACCATCACTAGATTGAGTTTTCGTTAAAGTTCACCACCAATTTTATAACGTAAAGATACCTACACCAGTCTTCAAATCGCGAGAATAAAACCGTCACAATCACAACTATGAGGTAGGTAAGTAACACGGTAGTTCGTTTAGGCACACGAATATTACTAACGGTCACTAGATTATATTACCTACGAAATTTGCACTAATTCTGCACCACGTTAGGCTGCCAGTTATAGGGGGGTGTTGAACTAAACGACGGTAATATTGATAAAGGGTTTAATGAACACACAATGCGGTGGGTTTTACAGTTAAACAAATACAGGATCGAATATTAAGTAGGTATGAGGTAGGTAGGCCTCCGACGCCGCGCGGGGCGCGTGCGTGCGCGCTATCAAGTTGGTGGCTTACGGCAAACTGACGCTAGCGCTCTGCGCGTTACTAGAGCGCGCTCGCAGGCGCGCCGACCGACGACGTGGCATTACATGAGGGGTGTGCGGGGTACGAGGGGTGGCACGAGCTGGCAACGTGTCCCTTTTATTATGGCGCGCTATAACTGCAAGGACTCTAGAACTAAAGTCGATGTACAATGTCCGCAAATAGTCAAGGAATACAATAAGCATATGGGAGGAGTTGACTTAGCCGATATGCTTATTTCATTATATAGAACCCCATTCAAAACCCGGAGATGGTATATTGGTATATTTGCCCAACTCCTGGACATATGTGTAAACAACGCGTGGCTCTTACACAGGAAAGATAATTCAAAATCAGGAAAACCATCAATCCCTTTGAAGGACTTCCGATTTGAGCTGTATGAAGGTCTCAGAAAATACGAACGCACTAAAAATGAGGTCAAAAACAAAAAAAGTATACCACAGGCCAGCCCAGTCGAATCTTCACGTTTTGACAACGTTGGTCATTTCATGACAATGACCACTCAAGGTCGATGTCGACTGTGCTCTAAACTGACAGCTGTGCAATGCATGAAATGCCAAGTTCGCCTTTGTTTTGTGACAGGAAAGAGTTCTAGAAATTGTCAACTTCAGTACCATTTACGAGCGTAATTTTTTTTTTTTAACTTCTAGAAGTGTTTCGTTTATTTTTTTATAATTTTTCTAATAAAAATTACTAAATAAAATAATTTTCTTTTTTTTACTTAGTCCCTAAAGTTACTGGTAATGTATGTCCATACGTACAACACATTTACAAGATGTAGTCTTGAGGAGTTGGCAATGTATGTGGTGGCATACATAAGTTTTCAGGAAAACTAAACTTTTCAGATTTTTTTCATTATTTTTCTATTATAGCTTTATACGTGCCAATTACATTTCCAATGAAAAAAATCTGTTACTATTGCATTGCATGCTTTGCCAAATTAAGGGTTAAAATCATTCCATATAGTAGACCTCCCAGTACTAGTGACTACCTTACTAATGCAAGGTCAACATAATTGGAATTATATCTTACAAAATGTTAATTATTATGTATAATAACGTCTTAAACGACCTACCTTTTAAAAATTACATATGAACGCAAAGCTAACGCACATACAAAACCAACAAAGTCATATACACTTCATTATAATTACCTATTTCATTTCGCACCCTTAAAACATAAGTGGCACTATACAAAAAATGCTATTTTTTAGTTAAGTATACTGTCAAAATGCATAAAACGAAACGCGCCTAACGCAAAGACCCCTATAGCTCTAATGCCCTTATTTTTCGCTAGATGTCGCTAGTGTCACTTATGAATTTGTAACAACTTGTGCGGTCGGTAAGTAATAAACCGTCACTAAGCCAGATCGCGACAAGTCACCGGAGGGAACCCTTCTCGAGGTGAGTTAAAAACTGGCACATTGTGTTAAGTGCCACTTATTAAATAAATTTGCTTTCAAATATTTACAGTGAGTAAGTGCATAAGTGGCAGTTTGAGTGTAATGCCAGTTATTTAATAACTTTAATTAGGATTTTGTTTATATACGAATTCAATAACGGTCATTTTCTGTAAAGCGCCATTTAATCGATAAATTTGCTTTCAAATATTCGCAATGCGTAATTGCTTAAGTGGCACTTTTGTTTAGTGTCAGTTATTTTTTAACTTTAATTAGGATTTTGTTTGAATACAAATTCAATAACGGGCATTTTCTGTAAAGCGCCATTTAATCAATAAATTTTCTATCTAATTTTTTGCAGTGCGTAATAGTATAAATGGCAAGTTGAGTTTAGTATCAGTTATTCAATCATTTTAGTTTTAGTATTTTGTTTAGAAATTCGTCAAACCTACTACCAGTCTGCCATTCTTGTAATAAAAACTAGTTTTTTAATATCATTTATGCCTGCGCTTGACCGTTCTTGCGTCCACGCTGTCGTACACGGTGGCGATCAGGTACAAATCAAACGCGTTCTGCGTCTAGCCGCGTTTTTGAACGCAAGTAGATCGCAACCACGGACACAAGTTGGACGCGTTGGTTTGTCCGAACCTTTAATTGATTGAATGTTTTTGTTTAAGGCATTAAACTATCATGGACCCGCAGAGAAGTAGATGTAGAAGGATCATACAATTATCAACTCAAAATAACGAAGACGATGATGAATCTCAAAATGCAAAGCTTGCTTCTTATAAAAACTCCGATATTGTGGAACCCCTTTCAACAATGAGTGCGTCCGATTTAAACATCATGAGCAGTCTACCCTCAACTAGCACTTGTCACAACCAAGCGAACGATGACGATGGTGACTTTTCTCCCGCCTCAGACGATGATAAAACATACTTTCCATCAAAGAAAAAATTCCGGAGATCGAAATCAAGCTCGTCGTTATCGTCTTCGTCTTCATCCTCCAGCTCATCCTCATATTCTACCTCAAGCACATCATCCAGTTCAGCTTCAGCTTTCTCTGCACAAGAGTGTCCAAGCACCCAACAATTTCAAAGTACCAAAGACACACGTAGTAATATCGACCCTACTAATCCGTATGACGAAACAGAGAACGCAAATGGTAACATGAATGACCAAATGCCAACCACTTCAAAAAATTATGACATTTCCTTCACTCAGATTGTTGAAGTTTTTAATAATCGTCAAAGAAGTGATCTTCTCCCTGCTGATTCGAATCTTCAAGTTGGTCTTGCTCCAAATGATGGCGATCATATTGTTGCTCCTTCCAGCCGTGCCAATAACGTCAAAATCATGCATTCTGATACAAATGACACAGGAGAAATCAATGATGTTCCTGATACAAGGAATATTGACGGTTTCTGCCCAAACGATGTTGCAATAGAAGCTCAAGCTCAGCCAGTTGATGTCATTACAAAAAAACGAAAGAAGAAATTTAAGAGCGTTACTACAAATATTGTGAAGATTTTAAGAAATGCAGGCAAAAAATATGTTTCAAACTCAAAAAAGAAAACCGCTTATCCAGCTAAAATGATTAAGCAACCTTGTGGAAGTGCATGTCGGCTGAAATGCTCAAATAGAATTTCTGAAGAGTCACGAAAACTTATTTTCGACGATTATTGGGGCATGAATTCATTGATGCGACAAAGAGAATATATAGCTCGTAACATGTCAGAGATAAAGCCCAGATATCAATACAAAAAGATTGATTCCAATAGAAAGCCAAAAATGGCTTTCTATTTCGATGTAAACGGCACCAAAGAAAGGGTTTGCAAAACCTTCTTCAAAAATTCACTCGATATTACAGACAGGTGCATAAGAACTGTAGTAGAGAAGAAAAATGCGTCAACAGGTGTTCTAGAAGGAGAAAAGAGAGGTATGCATGGAAACCACAGAAAAGTGCCCGCTGAAATGATAGAAGAAGTAAAAAAACACATTAACAGCATTCCTCGCATCGATAGCCACTATTTGCGAAAGCAAACTACCAAAGAATTTATAGTTGGTGGAAAAACATTGACTGATATTTATTCAGACTACAAAGAAGAATGCATAAAACAAGGTTTGCCCTACGTTCAGCTACATACATACCGAAAAGTTTTCCATAACGACTTTAACATTGGCTTCTTTGTACCCAAGAAGGACCAATGCGAACAATGCACAATATACAAACTGGCTGAAGGTCCTCAAAAAGAAGTTCTGAAGGAAAACTATGATCGACATCTAGCAGAGAAGGAGAAGAGTCGTGAAGAAAAAGTTAACGATAAAATGAAGGTTTCAAGCAACTTTATCGTCGCATGCTACGACCTACAAGCGGTTATGACGATACCAAATGGAGAAGTATCAACTTTCTTCTACAAGTCAAAGATAAATTGCTTGAATTTTACCATCTCTGAGCTTACAAGAGATAATACTGAATGTTTTTTCTGGGATGAGTCGCAAGGTAACCGTGGAGCAAATGAAATAGCCAGCTGTGTCTTGAAATACTTGCAAAAGAAATCTTCTTTAGCTGACGAAGACTTAAATGTAGTTTTCTATTCTGACAACTGCTGCGGCCAGCAGAAAAATCAATTTATGATCGGCATGTACATCTACGCAGTACTTAACTTAAAAGTAACATCTATAACACACAAGTTTTTAATCCGTGGACACACTCAGAACGAAGGAGATGCAGCACATTCAACGATTGAGAAACAAATAAAAAGAATACTTAAATCTGGCCCCATTTATGTGCCTTCTCAGTACGTATCTGCTATCAGAAGTGCAAAAAAACATGGCACACCATACATAGTAAACGAAATGGCATATAACGATTTCATTGACATTAAACAACTGCCCGTTCCTAGACTGAATAAAAATGTTGAAAGTGAAGTTGTCAAGTTGTCTGATATAAAAGTCATCAAAGTGGTGAAAGTTGAAGATGATAAGGTAAAAATTTTTTACAAAACATCCTACTTTGATGGTTTCAAAGAACTTGACTTGGGATCTAAGAGAGTCAGTACAAGGAACCAGAGGACTCAAGAATTGCAACAGCTGTATAACCAAAAGTTAGATTTATCTGAAAGAAAGAAGAATGACGTGAAAAGCCTTCTAGATGCTGGTTTGATACCCAACTTTTACAGTTCCTACTTTGACAAAGTTTTGAACTAGGTGAGTAGTGTCCATCCCTCCTTTTAAAAATGTTGTTAATTAATTATTTGTAAGAAGAAGTTTTTGATACGTTTTTTTTTTGTGATCTACTTTACGGTTTTTTTTTGTTACTGTTACTTTATTCATATTTTTCTCGGTTTTAGAACTGCTTTTTTAGAATTGCTAAAAGACTGGTTTTTACATAATTCAGTTTTTACAAGATTTTATAGTATGACCTATGTATAAGATTTTGATATAATATTTTTTATAATTACTTGCGGTTATTTGGGAAAAAACAATATTTTTAAGTTAGGTATTGTAAGTTAAATAATATTTTTGCTGACTCTGTGATTATTAAGCCTTTAATAGGTACGTTGATTTGTACGTAACTTTTACAGTTCCTACTTTAAAAGACTTAACCTTAGTACCTATTTAATTTGAAATACCTCTAAATTTGTATTGATTAGTAATTAGTAAGAACAAGATTTTAATATAATGTAATTTGATAATACCTTTTTCTAGATTTAGACAGAT
Organism: Mythimna impura; assembly: GCA_905147345.3. Lineage (NCBI taxonomy): Eukaryota > Metazoa > Arthropoda > Insecta > Lepidoptera > Noctuidae > Mythimna > Mythimna impura. The sequence goes on from LR990341.1 coordinate 33,455,237, forward strand.
TTGTTGTTGTGAGTATTTGTGGTAGTTTTGACCTAAAACTGTGAGCGTATGCCAAATAAATAGTACTCTTTATAATTTCAGTAATCATATTGTTTTATTTATCCCTTTTTTATCATTACAATGTAGGTAAAATAACAAGTTGGAGGTCTTAAGCAAAATGTTTGGAATAACTATTAAACTTTAACCGACACTATGCAAAACTTTTTTTTTAAATGCTTCTCCATTGATAAATAATCCATAATTTTATTGTACATGCCACTAAATTCTGAAACAGTGTTAGTTAAACTGATATTTTAAGCCGATCACGAAGCTTTATTTACATTTTTTTGGTTCCATATCACTTATACAATACTTAAAAAAATTTAAAATGGCCATACTGTAAAATTAACATTTTCCTATAGTGCCATTTATATTCTAAGGGTGCGATTTGTTTAGATACCTAACTAAATGTAAACAATCTCTTGACACTTCTATGAGATGACTTTTAAAAACATATTTTTTAAAGTATGGATATAAGTAAATAGGTAGAAACCAATTAGGTACCTATCTACCATATAATTTTAGAAAATCTGATTATATTTTATGTAATAAAACGTAAGTACCTATTTCACATTTTTCAAAAACACACCAGTCCTAACCCTATAAAAAGAGCGGCCTGTTCAAAGGCGCATAACGGGCATAATAAAAGAGACTCTCGTCACGCGGACTTACGGTGCATTTTGATTCGTTACGAGCGCCACTGGATCTAGTAGGCTAATAAAATCAAAGTCGTGTCCGTGCCGTGCAATGTATTATGGACATTATCGCTGTTGTTAGTAGGTTTAAATTCGTATGTTGGCTATCACGGAGTGCAATTTCTGTACTTGTACTATTTCTTATTCTGTGACCATACTGTCAATCCAACAAAATGGCTGACTCAGGTGCAAACTTGACATAGTCCTTGCCGCTGAGTTGCAAATATAATAAATTTCTTTCCTCATTAGTCCACATTTTGGCAATAATAATTATCTACGCTGTACGCTCATAATTTGTTCGTCCACTATTTATGCGAAGACACTGCCTCCTAAGATACAGGATCTTTCTAGTTTAGGAGTCAGGGTATTCAAATTAAATTGACTGTTGTATTGCTTGTATTTTTTGTACGTACATTTGATGTCAAATATGTACATAATAAATAAAAAAAAAAAACGACACAATCCATTGTTGAGAAGCAAATGCGCCATTGTCCGTCATACTTTTATAAATATAAAGGTGATTTCAGCATTTATTTACCAATTCTTTCTTTCTTTTTCACTGCAAAGAATCGATGAACGTTTTCAAACAAGTTTTAGAAAAAATAAGGCGTCCATAATACCTAGATGTTAAAGTGCGTTTTTCTCCATACCAAATAACGTGGACAGAGGCGTTTTTGCTTTTATACCCCTCATATTGTGATAGTGACACGTCACTATCGACGAGTTGACCAATGAAAATATAATTTATTTTTATTTTCTGCAACTCGTACCACATGGGCCGTAAGTATGCAGTACGAGTTGAACAATTACTCCTGACTTCAGACACTTGAAAACACAACAATTTTATCAGCTGACGTTAGAAATGTCACATTTTCATTGAGATGACCAGACACTTACAGCATTAAGCTGTTGATCCCCGCACGAACGCCGGCTTTCGGGCGCCATTGTCTTACTATTGTGTCTCTAATTACACTACTCAACGAGTTAATCTAAGAACCCATGTCTTCTTCCAGTGTATTAAATATAACTCTCTGACCTCAGACACTTGAAAACAAGATAATTTATCTAGGTACGATAGACCAAGACTACAAAGCACTCTATTATTCACATTAATCAAAGGACCCAATATTTTTTCCCAGTGGAGTTAAGTTCAACTTTCCAACATTACACATTTTTTTTGTAGGATATTCTCAAATAGCTTCTTCCGCTGAGAAGAGAGAGTGGAAATGTCAGTTACTGGTTAAAACACACCTGTGTTCCATCACTTGCCCAATGAATTCCAGTGCCATGGTAAAACATTAATGAAAAATCCTATAGCTCTAGGAGGCATTAGTCCTAGTAGACCCTCCATTTTGGTGACCACTCTTGAATTATATTTAACACAAAGCACGGTAAACTTGCACTTGGTTCTTGGAAGTATGCACAAGTCTGTGCAGACTTCAACCACTTGGAAATAAGACAATTATATCTTCAGACGAAGCAACAAACCAGACAACATGCAATCTCATTCCTCAATGTGAGAACTATGAAACACAAAGTTTACAAATACTATGTCATCATTGTTCACACGGAAGTCTGGCTGCAGGCTCTATATTCTTGGCTTTGAGATTTGTAATACAGTATGAATTCTATAAATTCTGTAGTTAAAAATAACACACACATCAATTTTTTAGGTAAATTTTAACTAGATAGATAAAACCTGAAGCAGAGTGTAATAATTTAGTGGTATTGAAGTTTTTACATTGTAGTGAATTGTCAATATTACAATGAAATTCTCAACTCCTCAATGAGATTGCTGAATGCCTGTTTCCATGATCCCACCTATTGTCTAGTTGTGGAGACACTTGATATACAACACTTCACTAATTTTACATGACAATAACCACAAGGAATCAATTTGAGAATCATTAAAACGGCCACTGAACTTCACTTGACAAAACCCCACCAAAAGTATATAGGCACTAGAAATCTAGAACTTGTTGACAGTTTGCTTAAAGGCTTCTAGGAAACCAATTTAGGAAATCGGAAGGTGTAATCGCAATTAGAACAGATTGGATCTGATTTAGTGTATGTTATGAGGTCCCGACTGCTCCACTTCCTAAATAGTCTACGATTTAGGACAGTGTAATCACGACGGCGACGTTACGATTTAGAACGAATATCTGTCTTCTTTTTTAATATATTTTAATAGGTACCTATAGGTTCTTTATCTATATTTATAGAGCTTTAAATTTCAATATTTTTATATCTCTAGCAACTGTAAGCCTTTTAGCATATGTGTGTCTATCAAATCCTATTTGCTGAACAGAACAGTGAACGAAGAGACGTTTTATTATCCGAGACAACAACGAACAAACAGTGAACGAAAAGACATTTTATCTTCATAACAACGAACAGTAATCTCAACTATGTAAAGCAAATGATGGCCAAACCTGTTTTAACCCAACCGTTTTAAACAATACACTCTCATTTCATCGATCCCCTCGAAATTTGCATCCCATCGCTGAACGATCGCTGAGAAAATTTAAGATTACAATTTTTTTACCAACCTCACTCAAGTAACCGAACAATACAATTATCACCACAAGACAACTATCAAATTCCAAAATAACGACCCAAACGCATTAAAGATTCGATAGAAAGAGGTTTGATTGGAACACAACTGAAATGGCTAAGCAAAATTTATTAATACAATGGAAATGCAAGCAAGAGACTAAAACTCCCACAACAAAAAGAAAAAAAATAGCACGATCGACCTGAGGTCCTGAAGAAGTGAAGACCACACTGACCACAGACTAGGAGTGACTGAGTGACTAGTGAGGCATATTTATAGTAACAGGTAACAGTAACAGATATTTACAAATAACAATTGCTCCTACCAACTTATTTTACCTGTTAATTTAATAACAGACCCTCAAACACTGTTACCGCGGCTGTTACTGTTATTCACAAATCACATACAGACTCACAGAGTACATTAAACAGACTGTTAGTTGTTACTACATGTTACTACGTACGGCTGTTACTTCGTTACATACTCATTCTCTCTTTTCCTCATTATAGAATGACCCAAAGACTACTATAGTATACTGGCTAGAATGACCTTTGCTAAAAAGAGACACACCTATTATTTATTTCGAAATAGGTATGTTTACTTCTCCCTCTTACTAAAGCGTTAAACTACGCTAAAACGAGAAGCACTGAAGCAGCTAGTACTTATTTATTAACCCTAAAATATAGTTGGTGGTCTTACAAGAACAAATAGTAACGAAATAGTGTCTCCTGTATAGTTGGATTACCTGTTACATGGCCTGTTACTGACCAAAGACCATTATAAAAAAAACTTATGTATTTTATTTTCTTTGTGGCAATTTGTGATACAATTTAAAAAAATGGGTCCGTAATAATTATTTAAAAATTGTGTTAAGCCTGCCAACGCAAAAGCAACACGAAAGCAATAAAAAATTAAATTTAAATAGCTCAATATACGTGAATTGTAATTTTATAATCGTATCTATTTTTTTGGTTTAACAGAATGAATCAAAAACTTTCAAGAAATTCACGATTTTTTGACCAACCAGTATGTAAATCAATTCAAATGAGAGTAATTTGCCAAATTTGTTGGTATTTGTTGACAGATATAGTATTATTTATTAATTTACATTTTTTAAGTTTGCCAAGCAACCAAAAATAATTACATTGATCGTGTTTGGGCGCCCTTATTATCTATGGTTTGACTTTTGATGGCATTGGTTGAAAATTGTTTTATATATTTACAACCTTACTATAGTAATCTTAAAGATCATATTCAACTGAAAGTTATTAGGCTGATTTGTTTGTTGACATTTTTAAAATTTTGAATTTTTCTTCTTGTTCTAAAACACAAGCAGTGGTGAATAGTAATTTTAAAATTTTCGGAAAGATTTCTCTGTTTCTCAGTGTTTGTTTACGGCGTCCTAGTGTTCATTTGGTTTATATATAAGTTTGGTTGTTTTAGTTTAGGTTACTCGTTTTATAGTTTTGGTAGGTACCTACTTAGTGTACCTACGTTGTAAAAAATAAGTTTATTTTGATTCTCCGTCTAATCTTTTACATTGTCATACATGTTGTGGTTGAAGTCTCAAAATCTGATTTTCGACTTATTTAAAGCCGGAAATCGGATTTTCGGAGAAAATCAAAAAGAAGATATTCAATTGAGATTTAAATACGTATACGTACAAAAATAACAGGTGGTTATCAAAAAGATATTCAATTGAGATTTAAATACGCATACGTACAAAAATAACAGGCTGTTATATAATAACAGATATTTGGATTTGTTATTTATAAGTAACACTAACAGTGATAACAGATATCATATTTAACCTGTTACAACCCATCTCTACCACAGACTAGTTTTTTTTTTGGGTTTTTGTGACCTGGTCACTTGGACCTTTAAGTCAAGACAGACTAGAGAGGATACTATGTGAAGATGAAGACTAACCCAGACTAACCAATGACCACTAGGCGTGTGTAACTCTTTATTGAACCGATACTATAGTAGTCTTTGACTAACTCACTGTTCCGAAACAATTTAGTGTTCCGAAAGATTGGAACAGCAGTAATGTTTTAAATGCATCATTTGGAACAATTGGAACACTGAAACCTTGAAACACTCAGTGACCTGTGCAATCTTTTTAAAATTCAATTAAATAAAACTGTTTTTTCTTTAATAATTGACGACAAAATTGAACGTTTTAACAACATTTCGGAAAGACTATCCAAAATTAACCTTCATTCGGCTTTCACCCTCATACGGTATTGTTGTTTTGCACCAAATTTCATGTATTTTCTCCGCTCTTCCCCTTTATGGAAACAGCCACATCTCTTGGACAAAATTGATCAGACCATTCGATATACCCTGACTTTCCTCTTAAATGTGGCCCTGAATGACCGAGCGAGCTACAAGCTACGCTACCCATTCGTTTTGGTGGGCTCGGCATCCGCAAAATTTCTAGTGGCGTTTCTGTCTTCGGTCCACAGCTCTCAACAGTTGACCAATAGAATTTTGACTCCATCATTGGTTAGCTGTGAGGTGCCATGCTTGGCCGATGCCGTAAGCGACTGGAAAATGGCTTGCCCGGACAAGGCGTTGCCCGAGAACCCATCTTCCCAGAGACAGTGGGATGAGCCACTCTGCAGTTTGGTACGGAATAACCTTATTAACACGTCTACCAATACTGCTGAGCGTGCCCGCTTACAGGCTGTGGGTGAATGGGAGTCGGGCCTCTGGCTACAGACACTACCGTCGCCCAACATAGGTACTATGCTGAGTGACACCACCTTCCGGATCGCTACATGCCTGCGATTGGGTGCTCCTAGCGGAGCTCCACATCGGTGTCAATGCGGTGAAGCAGTCGACCGCCTCGGGCACCATGGCGTATCTTGCAGTAGAAGCGCTGGTCGGATAGCTAGGCACGCAAGCATTAATGATATTATCCGTCGAGCTCTTGTCACCGCCGGGGTGCCAGCTGTTCTAGAACCCAATGGCTTGGCACGCGACGATGGAAAGAGGCCAGACGGGATGACCATAATGCCCTGGAAGTTAGGTAGGCCTTTGGTGTGGGATGCAACATGTGTCGACACCCTTGTGCCATCCCATCTTCTGAGTACGGCAGGCTGTGCTGGGGCGGCTGCTGCAAGTGCAGAAAACCTCAAACGGTGTAAATATAATAACCTCATCGGAAGTTATATGTTTGAGCCGTTTGGGGTTGAAACACTAGGGCCATGGGGTCCGAGCGCTCATCGAGTTGTCCGTGATATCAGCAAACAACTGGTCGACTCTTCGCGTGACCAGAGGGCTGGGCTTTTCTTCGGACAAAGAATCAGTATATCCAACGTGGCAATGCTGCCAGCGTTCTAGGCACTTTTCCCATTGATATCGATGTGGATGAATTTTTTGATGCCCAATAATATCGTTTTCTACCCGTTTGTAAATATTATTATTTTAAGTTAGTATAAATTCCTATTTAGTTATTAATATTTATTAGTTTTGATGTTCGTTAGCGTAATTGAATAATTAAATACAGATAATAATGATTTATTCAAATAAATTTATAATAAAACTGTTGGTGTATATGGCGCAACGTAACATATTACGATTCATAACAGTCAGTGTCTGTGTTTGTATCTTTTGAGTTTTTGTTCCAAATGTTCCGTTTGTATCTTGTGAGCCGATGTGTCAAATGTTCCGTTTGAATCTTTTAGGCCAATGTTTCAAATGTTCCGTTTGTATCTTTTGAGCCGATGTTACAAATAATAGGTACATATCATTGTTTCGGAATATTTCTGTGATTCAGATGCAAATGTTCCAATCGCAAAGATGATGAAAGCTGATGACACAGTTTGCCCACGCCTATCCCAGACCACAGAATACTTTTTACCACAGACAACTATACTAGCCAGAGACTGAGTTTTCTCGATGGACTGACCAAAGACCTGGACTGACGAGCGATTATTTTTTGTTAATGTTTTTAGCTAGGGTACTAAGTCTTTTAAGCTATTTCTTCATATAATTATAGTTCATTAGTTCACCATTAGAATGTGGATGCAAATGTATCAAATCAACCGTCTCGGTACTAAACTTCGGTGAGGTAGCAAAAACTAGAATAAAATTCATCTCAATTTTACCGAGATCGCGCCTGTTTCAATGGTTATACTGTCCAGTTACGCAGATGCTTGAGATACAAAACTACAACAATTTTACATCACAATATCCAGCTTTTGATCCCCGCATTAACGCCGGCGTTCACGCGCCATTGTCTTACTATTGTGTCTCTAATTACGCACTCAAAAGGTTAAGAATCAATTTTTAAAAATTAAAACAGCCACTGAAATTCACTCGTTGAAATCCCGCCAAAAACTCACTGACCAAAGAGTATATAATGTAAGGGCGTCCACGATAGGTTTTGCTGTCAGTTTTGTCAGTCAATGTTTTGATTTTGATAGACAAAAAACCTACCGTAAGAGCCCGCGCAAGTTAACTTGGCGCGTCGCTGGGAGCGCGCTTAATGTTGCCAGCCTAACTAATCTATTTTCCCTCATATAAATAAAAAGAAAAATCGCCTCGCTTTCCGGGGTGACTTATTTTTACCTACGTCACTACCACGGTAATATTATCTATACAGTATGTAACTCGGCCGTATCTTTGAAATAAATGCCTACAGCCGCGCGGTACGTAAACATGCGATAGGGCTGCCCGCACTATGGCTGCCCGCCTCCAGCATTTTAATTACATTTGCCTACTTTGTGTTTCCATTTAGTTTTGTGATTGTAAATATACTTTTTTTATATAAACAAATAAAATACTTTGTGAATTGAATAGGAAGTGTTCAATATTTGCGACCGAAAAATATTTGTGCCTCGACTGAGACGTAGTACCTACGAAATGCTTTATTATTAAATTTTAAAGTACAAAAATCCGCATTCTAAAGCTTAATTAAAAATTGTTTTGGGAAACATGGACAAGGTGGAGAAAAAGGAATATCTTTTACTTGGTTATAGATACCTGCAGCTACTTTACAATTTATATGTTTGGTTTTAAATGAAGCAATATTTATGTGAATGAAAAACAGCACAATATATCCTACTCGTCATATTAAATATATAAATATGTACGAGTACTTGAACTTATTTTTATTGAAAATATCGCGCGGCACAGACGCGACTGTCTGCATCCCGAGCGCACCTCGAGATCGAGGCGCGTAGGTATAGCTCGCGTTTCGTCCGTTTGTATGAAGTTGGAATACTGTATAGATAATATTACCGTGTCACTACTGTACGGCAAGGGGCGCGATGCGGGGGGGGGGGGGGGGGGGGGCACGTGAGGCGCTCTGCTACGAGTACATTTGCCCTTTCCTGAGGTCAGACTATCAGCTGCTAGAACGTGCCTACTTTTTATGTTAGGACGCGTGCGTTCCTAGATATTTTCCAGTTATGCGGACATACGTTGTATCTTAGTTTCGTGGCTTAGATTAGTCATTTAAAAGCTCATGATTCCTAGTTAGTTTAACTAGTCTTCGGATATTATTTTACCGAAACATGTTGGTACATTGCTTACTTCATCGATAACGACGCGCCGCTAACTGCTGATCGGGTGAAGGCGCGCGCGCGAAATTCGAAGTTTTCAAACAGCTATTTTGTTATTGTTATTAAAATAATTAGTATAAAAAAATGTTTCTTTGGGAAAGTTGTTTGTTATCATGAGTACAATCACGTGTTTAAGTATCGGTCACTAATTAAAAAGTTGAAAGGTAGTGTACGATTGGTTATTTTCTTAACTAAAAGAATATTAAACAAAAAAAAAATATTGTAGCAAATAGTTCTTATTATGTACATTAGGAATACGTAAGCATAATCAGCCTTGTTACCACTGATGGGACTCAGGCCTCCTCTCTCTAATAGAGGGAATGGGCCGTAATCCACCACGCGGGCCTAGTCTGGATCGGTGAATGTCACATGTCTTCGAATAGGAATACGTAATAAAATACATTTCGTCTTCGTGTTCAATACGATTTTATTCTTGGGACCAGTCGTAATAAATTCTATAAATTAAAATAGGATATTTTACTCTATATGAGAAAAAATCTAAAAATATATTATTAAGATAGTTTAGGTAAAATGCAGTTGGTAAGTGTAAAATGTAGTTCATAAAATTACAAAATAAATTTTAAAATTCAATTCAAAGTTTTCAGCTGTTTTTATTATCTGTTCTTTATCGCCATGAAATAGCAGCCACATTGTTAATACGTCATTCGGCTGTGTAAACTAAAGTGGCAGCTGTCAGTGGCAGTTTCTTTTTATATATATTTATAAATATTGGAAGAGATACATACCCCTTTTTGTATTGTTGTTTTCTCAATGTTTCTTATTTTATTTGTTTATTTCAATAGAGCTTATGCTAATTTATTACCTTTTGTATTTGGAAATAATAAATGATAAATGATATTTATTTTGTAAATAGGTTTAAAAAACACTTTTACACGTCAATTTTTTTTTCGTCATTTTTAAACTAGATGAGGCCGGTGTTTCCTAGCTGACTACCCTGAGAAGAAACACCGAAACAAACTCAGGGGTCAAAGTCTCTTTTAAAGTCCATACAGTAAATATGTAATGGTCAAATCACATAAGAACCATGCAGATTTGTCTGAAATGGTCTTTTGAAGAAAGAACCATACAAATTTGAGTGGACCTGTCCAGTCAGTGCAAGCATTTGTCAGTATACGTAAAGCTCAACTCAGGACTACTAAGGAGCTCAACGACTTGACGAACAATACCAAGGAAAGGACATTTGGGTAGGCCGCAGAAAATACTCAAATTGCCAGACATACATTAAAATTACTGAAAAGGAAAAAAAAGCAATCAACATAGTCCTCACGTTCACAATAATAAAAGGAAAAATAGTTTATAAAATGTAATACTTTAGCAAAGTAAACATTGTTGTCAAAAATTAATAGAGAAAAAAAAAAGTCAAATTGCAAAATAAAAATAATCTACAATATTGAATTTGAATTGTAATAAATAATAAAAAGCACAATTAAAAATAAAAACAAAAGAAAAAATAATAATAATAAGACAACAGTTGCAGTGCGTACTGGAGCAGGTCAATCCCAAGCCTTTTGGTCCTCAACATAGTCCTTTATAGTGTAAAAAGCCTTTTGGCAAAGTTTTCGCTTTACAAATAATTTGAATTTATTAAGGCTTAGTTGTTGAATATGACTAGGAAGTTTATTATAGAAGTGTATACATTGGCATCTAAATGAGCCCCCTATTTTTTTCAGCCTGGTTGTAGGAACCACAAATTTGTGTTTGTTCCTAGTATTAAAATTATGAACATCACTGTATTTTTTAAACATGTTTATATTTTTACGTGCATACACAATATTCTCGTAAATATACTGTGAAGGTACAGTCATTATATTGATTTCTTTAAATTTATCTCTGAGGGAGTATCTAGGACTTAATTTATAAATAGAACGAATAGCCCTTTTTTGCAAAACAAAAATTGACTGTATTTCGGCGGCATTTCCCCACAGTAGAATACCGTACGACATGACACTATGGAAATAGCTAAAGTAAACTAAACGGGCAGTCTCTACATCAGTTAAATTTCGAATCTGTCTAACAGCGTATGCTGCAGAGCTAAGTTTTTTTGATAATTTGGCTATATGTGGACCCCACTGCAGCTTAGCATCTAGAGTTATGCCCAAGAACACTGTATTATCTTCAGGACTCAACTCTTTACCTTTTATTAGCACACTAGTTTCTACTTGCCTAACATGATGCATGGTAAACTTTATACATTTAGTTTTTTTTTTCATTAAGAAGAAGGTTATTTACATCAAACCAGTGTACTATTTTTGAAAGTGCTAAATAGCATTGTATTATGTAGAAGCATTTTTTTCAATTTTTGTGAATGTGAAGTACCATGGAGCATTTTTATTAGGTTACAACTTGTTTGACATTACGAGCATGGCAGTTGAGAGTTGTATCATGCTCACTCAAATGTCTCGCTGATGGCGGCACGTGTTATTGGGTCATTCAGTTCCCTTCAAAATGGTTGAGCTGAGTGGGGCTGATGCACGCGTCAAGTTCGTGAACGGGTGCCGTCAGTTGAGACTGGTCATCTCTTAGCTGCCAGTGACTTAATTCAATTTCTATGTTTTTAATTAGTTTTTATTATTACTTTGTGCTTACATATTAGAAGCGACAAGAAATATGTAACCAAGATTTATGTAACTCATAATATGATTTAAAAGAGTGTCCATGGAGTTTCTTACATTACACGTTCTTCTCCATAGAGATCTACGCTTTGGAACGTGCAATTTAGCTTCACTTTTTTTTTTGACTGACCGACATTTTGCAATTCAAAATTGCCTGTAATTAGTCTATTTGATATAAACGTTTCTGATTTTGTTTACACAGCCAACTGACGTCACGACCACATAGTAAATATGGCGTCCACTGCGTTCTACATGTTCGTCAAATTACACGCGAAATTTGAAAATGTGAATTTTAAATGCATTTTTAGGGTACTTAACGACTTAGTTTTACTGTTTTATTATATGTATATAGATAGATATTTTCATTTCATTAACAACCAACTGTTGATATAATTTCTTTACATATAAAATTTATAAACTCGTAAAACTTATTTCGTATAACGTTATTGGATATAAAGTTTATTTCATCGAAAATCATTAGATCTATCGTTTAAAATATATATTTGTCGCAGCTGTATTGTACAACACACTGTTAGTGTAACAAGTTTGCGAGGCGTATTGAAAAACGTTACTGTAATATAAATAATAAATATTATTATTAGAATAGTGACCATTAGAACGAACGCGATGGCAAGCGAACGGAGCGGTCATGTGGTTTTGGTTAGGTTAGAACAGTGACCATTAAAGCGCGAAGGCACGGTAATAGATAATATTACCGTGGCGAAGGCGAGCGAGCGAAGTGAGCGTGCCTCGGCAGCGGCCGCCAAGCGCTAGATCCCCTTCTAATGTTAGTGAATCATTTGGATTAGGTAAAGTTAAAAGCCATTATGATTTATAAAAAGCTTTTGTCCTTGCATATTAGACTAAATAAGTTTTATGTCTTTTGAGTGGTGTATCTAAAGATTTTATAATCAATGCATGTTATGCTTATAAAAATTAGCTATTTGAGAATTATAACAATCGTTTATTATATTAACTAATCGTTATATCAAATAAAATTATAGATATTCAGTTGTTATATCTCGTAAATATTAGAGATTTTGTAATTATACCATAAATATTACTTACCCAAAATAAATTGATATGACAATAGATTATTAAAATCACGTTTATTAAACTAACTCAATACAATAAATAATCACAACGTAAATACACACCAAACAAACATTAATTTGCCTTACCTCACTGCGATCAACTTTTCTTCGTTTACTCGTACCTTCCATGCTGACGGTATTAGTTAAATAATTTTGGCGCGAACTGGTTAACACTACTGACTCAGCCGACGACTCGGCCGAAATTGAGCGCTCGACTCCCGAGCGTACGCAAACAAAGACAATGTGCATGTACATTTACCCACACAAGTTTATCACACCCGCGCTCGTGAGATAAAACATCTGTAGTTGTTATTACAATAAAATTCTCAGTTCCATTTTATCGAGATCGCGCCTGTTTCAATAATTCCACATGTTGTCCAGTTGTGTACACACTCGAGATACAAAACTACACCAATTTCAAATCACAATATCCACTAGTAGGAATCAATTAGGGAATAATGAAAACAACGAGTAACCGTGAACTTTAAAAAAAAAACGCGAAAATCTTCGGAATTCGGGCATGACCGGAAACAATATTACAATTTTATTACAATATGTGTAAGTAAAGGTGTAAAAATGAGGGTATTATACTTACTACACATGATTCTGCCAGCAGCTTCACTTGTAAAAGTAAGTTTCTCTATACAAACTATGGACCCCCGATTCATCCCTTTAGGGGGTGAATTTTGGAAAATCCTCTCGTAGTGCTCGCCTGCGTCATAAAAGGAAACTGCAAAATTTCACGCTCCTACTCACAATAGTTTCGCTGTGCGTTGATGGACCAGTCAGTCAGTTTCTCCTTATAGATAATACAGATAGATTTTTAATCAATAAAATACAATGTTTCAACTAAACGTTTAATTAAAAATTAAAAAAATGTTTCCACAGACAATACCTTAAATATACTTCTGTTGCAAATTTTTTTTACCATGTTTTAAATCTGAAACAAAAAAAAGTGTCTATGAACAGTAGATCAAAACGTTATCATTTCCCTGACCTCTCTCCTCGTGGAGGTGTGAGGCGACGGCGACCTTTCTCGTCGTTCCGGCCGCCGGAAGTAAAAAAACATGTTACACCAAGTCCCAACTAAAATGTGTGTTATATATGTGTGAATTAAAATGATTTGATTTTTTTTTTGTTAGTTTGTATGCTTTAACTCAAAAGCGATTTTAAAAATTCTTTCTCCATTAGAAAACTACATCCATAGACTATACACCCCTATTTTTTAATTAGTACAAATAAATGGGGCTCTCTCCGTACCCGTTACTGATCATATTTTTGTAGTCAAAAGTAAAAAAAAAACTGGGCAAGTGCGAGTTGGACTCGCGCACTGAGGGTTCCGTACAAACTTAAACTAAATTATTATTTTATAATTTATATTCGTAACAACAGTTCCCTGATGCCCATCTTTAAAAACAAGGGTGATGTGCTTGAATGCAATAATTATAGAGGAATAAAGCTAATGTCACATACTATGAAAGCCTGGGAGAAAGTTATTGAAAGGAGGCTGAGAGAAGAGAGTGAAATTTCACAGAACCAATTCCGTTTTATGCCTGGTCTGGGTACAACGGATGCCATTTTTGCTATACGCCAGCTGTGCGAGAAATACAGAGGTGCGCATAAAAACTTGCACATGGTATTCGTTGACCTCGAAAAGGCATACGACCGGGTACCTCGTGAGGTTCTGTGGTGGGCCCTTAAGGAAAAAGGTGTGCCTGAGAAGTATGTGCAGTTGATCCGAGCGATGTACAGTCAATGCAGTACCCAAGTCCGGTCTACAGTGGGCAACACTGGTAGCTTCAATGTGGCTGTCGGCTTACATCAAGGGTCGGCTCTCAGCCCTTACCTCTTCCTGATGATAATGGACACTCTGACGTCGGACATCCAGGAAGAGGCTCCCTGGTGTATGCTGTTTGCCGATGACATTGTGCTGGTTGCCGAGCGTGGCCTAGAGGTCCAGAGCAAATTGGACGTGTGGTGGCACAGACTGGAGAGTGTTGGCTTAAAATTGAGCAGAACGAAAACCGAATACTTGTTATGCGATTTCGGTGGTCTCTCCGGTCCTATGCCCTTAGCTCTCGCTGGAACGCCCATACCAATCTGCTCCGACTTTCGGTACCTCGGGTCGCTTACCCAAGGAGATGGCGAGGTAGACCGAGACGTATCACATCGGATCAATTCAGGATGGATGAAATGGCGACAGGTCACTGGAACAACTTGTGACCCACGGATGCCCCTCAAGTTGAAGGGTAAAATCTACAAGTCCGTGATAAGACCTGTCATACTGTATGGATCAGAATGTTGGGCTGTGAAAAAGACGGATGAAAAAAAAAGTAAAAAGCTAAAACCCGACTACGACAAAAAAAAGACGCTGAAAAAGTACGAAACAAGATTTTCAAGATGCTGAAATAAACAAGGTAACTGGACAAACAAGAATAGAACAAAAAGAAAAGCCGTAGTCACACGCTATTAAAGTGTTTCGATTATTACCTACCTATGACGTGTGACTACGGCTTTTCTTTTTGTTCTATTCTTGTTTTTCCAGTTACTTTGTTTATTTCAGCATCTTGAAAATCTTGTTTCATACTTTTTCACCGTCTTTTTTTTTGTCGTAGTCGGGTTTTAGTTTTTTACTTTTTTTATTTGAAAGATTTTGGTGTTAAATCACTGTGCTTCTATACTATTTATTTTGGTATGAACAAGTGAAGTCCTTTCAAATGATACCAACACGACGTATTTATCTTATTTTTTTAACACAATACTTTTTGTCCACTAGAGCGCCACATTGAATTTTGATGATATTTTTTTATAAGTACCAGTGAAGGCCTTTCAAATGATATGAAACACGGTGTATTTATATTTTTTTTTAAACGTGACTTTTTGTCCGCTAGAGGGCGTCACTTTAAATTTGAGTAATATTTTGGAAATGTACAAGTGAAGCCCTTTCAAATGATACCAAACACGGCGTATTTATCGCCATTTTTATTTTTAACGCATGACTTTTTGTCCGCTAGAGGGCGCCATATCGATTTTTGTGACAAGTCACGTAGCCTATGTTTAGCGGACAATTAAAACGGTTCTAACGATAGCTCATACGTCGAGTTCCGATCAATAGATTAGGAGCTATGAGGGAACAGATGAACATACTCACATACATACATAGCCCTCCGTAGACGGGTAAAAAGTCCCTCACCAGAAGTCTGTCTAATCTCGATAAACTAAAAAACCATTGAATGAAATTTCATGCATTTTTCACCAATAGAAAGCGCGATTCATGATACATGCATATTATAGTAGAAGCTCCTAGTTAAAAATTGAATATGTATTATTTGAAAGGGCTTCACTTGTATGTTTCCAAAATATTGCTCAAATTTAAAGTAACGCCCTCTAGCGGACAAAAAGTGTGACGTGTGACTACGGCTTTTATTTTTATTTGTAATTATGTATGTAAGAATGCCTCACTCGTACGACTGCTGTCGAATATGTCCGACCGCGTGGCAAGTTCGCTTCGGTTTCGTCTGGCCTTTTGTATATAGGGTGACTGGTAATTAGTGTACGATACTTAAGCACGTGATTGTGCTCGTGATAACCAACAACTTTTACTATGGGAACAAACCTGAAATCGCGAAAAAATATTAGCTGTTCAGTACATTAGGCAAACATTTTAAATGTACTGAACAGCTGATTTTTTTTCGCGATTTCAGGTTTGTTCCCATAGTAAAAATTGTTTGTGATCATGAGCATAATCACGTGTTTCAGTATCGTACACTAATTGTCAGCCACCCTATATTTCGTACCGGCAGTCAAACGAGCGGTGGTACACAAAATACGCATGTCCTTTTTACCCGACTACGGCAAAGCCAAAGGAGGCTTATAATTTTGACAGGCTATGTAAGTATGTGTGTATGTTCATCTGTTCCCTCATAGGTCCTAAACTACTTATCGGAACTAGAAAAATTAGGTATCGTTAGAACCGTCTTAATCGTCCGCTGAACATAGGCACGTGACGTGTCACAAAACTAATTGTGGCGCCCTCTAGCAGACAAAAAGTATTATGTTAAAAAAGATAAATACGCCGTGTTAGGTATCATTTGAAAGGGAAGGGAGAAAAATTGAATATGTATTATTTGAAAGGGCTTCACTTGTACATTTCCAAAATATTGCTCAAATTTTGTTGAACATAGTATTCATGAGCAAGATTTAAGTATTTTAAGTGAATAATTAAAACAAGAAAAATAAAAACACTCAACTAATTAAAACTATAATAATAAAAATAAATCTTGCTCAATAATTACTCTGTTCATCTGTGAAATCACTTAAAAACCCGTTCAGTAGTTTTTGAGTTGTGTGGTGTTTTATAATGTTCGTTGAATTATTTTTGAAACTGGTTTAGAACTTTTTCCTACAAATAATTTTTGTTACAAGTAAATATATTATAAATAAATTATATATAAATAAATTTTCTTTCTTTATTGTATATCCGTACCTGGTTATGCATGGTCGTCCTTTATCTCCTAGTCCTTTATCTTCTAAGAGCTCGGCCGGCTTGTACACGCACTTGCTGCCGGGGAAGCCCAGCAGCTCTGCCAGCGTGTTGATCTCCTGGTACGACGGCTTCGCACGGAGCAGCTGGAGGGACCAATCAATCACTTGTTATAATACAACTGAAATGGGTGATCCTATTTTACAAACAACTTTCTTCGAGGAATTCATAGCTTCGGTGGGAAAATCATCTAATGACATCCCCCGCTCTTGGGCGGAGCGGGAGATAGTGTCAGACTTTTACTGACTAAAAACCCACTCCTATTCCTTCTTTGCCATTTTTCCAGGGCCCCGGGGATCACTTTCGCATCACCCATGGCTCCAGTAGGCCTCTATCCGGCTGGGCCCCTACGGTTGCTGACATCTCCTTGAGGCGCGCGCGGAACAATACGCGCCGTCGACGACTTGGGCTCGGTCCGGACGGTTACCGGACGGTTGGACTGCGAGCCACCCATTGCTCGCCGTCCACAAGCCCGCGCCTACGGTGGCCGGAAATCAGGATCGGAATCCCGGCGGCGGTTGAGGCGTGAGGACCGTTGCCTCACGCGATCGGCCACCTCCTTGGCTAGCATTACTGCTTCGCACGCGGAGGCGACCGCCTGCCACTCCTCCTCGCTCCGGACCATGGCCTGTACGCGCGGCCCGGCGCGAGAGTGAGCCGCCGCCTCACGCCCCCACGAGGACACGGCGTTGCTCTGCCCAAGCGGGGCACACCTCCACCGTGTGCTCCACCGTGTCCTCCGGGCGGTCCACACAGTGGCGACACCCGGGCGTCGCTTCCGCACGAATCCGGTGCAGGAACTTCCCGAATTTACCGTGTTCGGTGAGAGGGGACTTAACGCCATTATTGTAGCGTGCCCAAAGGGGAGGGGGGTTAATATTTGCAAAAAGTCTGCTTGTGTGATACTTGAACGGTCCACAAGTGCACTCACCTCGTTACAAACTTCCAAGCGATCCTCGATGGGCGGTAAGTTCCAAAACACGAAGCCGACGACGATCTCGTCCCGCAGGTAGAACAGCATCCCTCGTTTGTAGCGGTTGAAGTACTCCGTACCCTTGGGCCTGCGACACCACAAGTTTCCATACTAGAACCAGGCTGAACTAAAGCTTTGGTGGAACGTACAACGCTGCGGCATGCGGTCATCATCATTTCAGCCGAAAGACGTCCACTGTTGGACATAGGCCTCCCCCAAGCGTCGCCACAACAACCGTCCTGTGCGTCTCCCAACCGTCGGATTCCTGCGATTCTCACTAGGTAATCGGTCATTTACACAATTGTCATTTATACAATTTAGTTGTCTTCAAGGCTAAAGTGAATAGGCTCTTATTAAACTAGTGCGCTTCACCATCAACGATTGCATCACTGCTTACCATCAGGTGGGATCGCAGTCAAGTATTGCCTGGTAGGCAGTCCAGTGGCGTGCCTAGGGTTTCAAAATAAGGCAAGCCCAATAAAATTTTAACCGATTTCAAAAAAAGAAAGTTCAGTTTTCGACTGAGTATGTAGGTACCTACGTATGTATCATCGCAATTTTCTCACAAACTACTGATTAGGTACAATAAATTAAAAGCCCAAAAAACAGTCATGAATTTCATTTATAATTATATCTGAGAATCAAGCACAGTTGTTTTCTATGACTAACATCGGGGGTTTCGTCAATAATAATTGAAACAAATTTTGTTTGCCTAACTTCGTAATCGATGCAAGTTTGCATCACATTGGCTACGGAATGAATAATATCGTTTTGAATTTTGTTAGATAAATAACTCGGCCCCGGTTTGTCACTTTTCTAATGCTGCATATGCTTTTCTAAAACGACATCGTATTTTGAAATTAACGAGACCAGTTCTAAAAAATTGCCTTTATTTTTGAATATTTAATTTCGTTATTTTAAAAAGTCGCTAGTTTTTATTGTTGCTAAATCTTAAAAAAGTTTCCAAACTCGTTAAAAATCTCCAAGATCTCACAACGTCGCTAAAACGGCAACACTGCAGAGTTGGCATACGCGAGCAACTTCATACGAATGCAACTTCATACGAATGCCCGGCTTAAATCTTCCATACTGATCGATTTGTAGTCGCATAAAGTTCTAACTCGTTATACGGCACATCGCTATAAGTGCGAAAGTGACAGAGATAGTATTTGAAAGCCCGGTAAAAGCCGGTACGTGTAAGCGAGATAGATATAGCTCTCGCGTAGATGCTGCCAATGCGAAACTCTGCGCGCGCTGTGTGTGTGGCATAGGTAGATACTTTGTGTTATTTTGATAAGAATTAAAGCGCGCGAACTTTTAAATAGTTCGGGTTTGATATTGATTCTCTATCGAGCATTTTAGTAAGGCATGCCTGGCTTTTCTGCTTGTATGAAGGTACCGCCACTGAGGCAGTCGCTCCATGTAAAACGTGGGTATTCAGCCGCATCCAGGTAGCCTGGAAGCCGAACCCAAGCTAGTTGAGAAGAGGCTAGGGAAATGATGGTGTTTCCTAGCTGACTACCCTAACAAAGTCAGATGTCTAGATTAGATACTAAAAAATATTCAGAGTGTTACTTCTTTTGATAGCAAGTCCTTTTGCCCTTTTCTTTGGTGATCAGTCTGTCAGCGTCTGCATTGGACTCGTCATCTTCGCACTCCTTGAACAGGCCCACGATAGGCATGCAGGCGCCTACTTCACCGATCACCTGAGGACAGATCACATTGAAAAAAAGATTAACCATACAGTTTTTGAACAGAAATTGAACTTAGTAGAAGTAGTTTTAATGAAAAAGAATACCACCTAGTCGTGGACGTATTCAAGTACGGTTTGACACATCCTGAACTCAAGATACTCAATTGAGAAACTCGCCCAAAGTCCTAAATAATAAATGTCAGGTCTCCATGTGCTGCAGCGACTCGCCCAGCCAAATCCAGCAGTGGGGCTCCATGTTGCAGGGGAGCCAGAAGCCGGTCATGTTGGCGCCGGCCACGAAGCCCTGCTCGTGTTGATGAGAGGGACACATTACCTCCGCCTGCAGCGACTCGCCCAGCCGAATCCAGTAGTGGGGCTCCATGTTGCAGGGGAGCCAGAAGCCGGTCATGTTGGCGCCGGCCACGAAGCCCTGCTCGTGTTGATGAGAGGGACACATTACCTCCACCTGCAGCGACTCGCCCAGCCGAATCCAGTAGTGGGGCTCCATGTTGCAGGGGAGCCAGAAGCCGGTCATGTTGGCGCCGGCCACGAAGCCCTGCTCGTGTTGATGAGAGGGACACATTACCTCCACCTGCAGCGACTCGCCCAGCCGAATCCAGTAGTGGGGCTCCATGTTGCAGGGGAGCCAGAAGCCGGTCATGTTGGCGCCGGCCACGAAGCCCTGCTCGTGTTGATGAGAGGGACACATTACCTCCACCTGCAGCGACTCGCCCAGCCGAATCCAGTAGTGGGGCTCCATGTTGCAGGGGAGTCAGAAGCCGGTCATGTTGGCGCTGGCCACGAAGCCCTGCTCGTGTTGATGAGAAGGACACATTACCTCCACCTGCAGCGATTCGCCCAGCCGAATCCAGTAGTGGGGCTCCATGTTGCAGGGGAGCCAGAAGCCGGTCATGTTGGCGCCGG
This sequence comes from Mythimna impura, assembly GCA_905147345.3. Classification (NCBI taxonomy): domain Eukaryota; kingdom Metazoa; phylum Arthropoda; class Insecta; order Lepidoptera; family Noctuidae; genus Mythimna; species Mythimna impura. The sequence goes on from LR990341.1 coordinate 33,475,958, forward strand.
CCACGAAGCCCTGCTCGTGTTGATGAGAGGGACACATTACCTCCACCTGCAGCGACTCGCCCAGCCGAATCCAGTAGTGGGGCTCCATGTTGCAGGGGAGCCAGAAGCCGGTCATGTTGGCGCCGGCCACGAAGCCCTGCTCGTGTTGATGAGAGGGACACATTACCTCCACCTGCAGCGACTCGCCCAGCCGAATCCAGTAGTGGGGCTCCATGTTGCAGGGGAGTCAGAAGCCGGTCATGTTGGCGCTGGCCACGAAGCCCTGCTCGTGTTGATGAGAAGGACACATTACCTCCACCTGCAGCGACTCGCCCAGCCGAATCCAGTAGTGGGGCTCCATGTTGCAGGGGAGCCAGAAGCCGGTCATGTTGGCGCCGGCCACGAAGCCCTGCTCGTGTTGATGAGAGGGACACATTACCTCCACCTGCAGCGACTCGCCCAGCCGAATCCAGTAGTGGGGCTCCATGTTGCAGGGGAGCCAGAAGCCGGTCATGTTGGCGCCGGCCACGAAGCCCTGCTCGTGTTGATGAGAGGGACACATTACCTCCACCTGCAGCGACTCGCCCAGCCGAATCCAGTAGTGGGGCTCCATGTTGCAGGGGAGTCAGAAGCCGGTCATGTTGGCGCTGGCCACGAAGCCCTGCTCGTGTTGATGAGAAGGACACATTACCTCCACCTGCAGCGACTCGCCCAGCCGAATCCAGTAGTGGGGCTCCATGTTGCAGGGGAGCCAGAAGCCGGTCATGTTGGCGCCGGCCACGAAGCCCTGCTCCTCTGCGTTGAGGTAGTGCTCCACGCGCAGCCGCGTGTCTCTCCACTGGTGGTAGTAGCTGGCAGCGTCGCCCGCCTAACGTACATATTCTTTAATGTAAAACACTACAAATTTGTCAAACTAGCGTGGCTGGCGTAGGGTAACCAGCCTTTCGGGTTTTTACAGGATGCATTTTTAGAGTGTGCCCGGGAATTGCATGCCTTTATTCCGCCGATCACATTTCTACCGTCGGTCAACCCGACGTACGGCGAGTATCCACCCTTACGTTGTTAAACTTCTACAGTCCGGACTAAGCGTTTCGCCTCATCGTTTATACCGTGTACATTGAAGAACTAGAACAATTTGCCTGTTGCGGTCTTCCCGTCCGATTATAATTTGGGTGTCTTCAAGGCTAGAGTGAAGAGGCTCCTCATAAACTAGTGCGCCTTACTATTAACGATTGTTTCACTGCTTTCCATCAGGTGGGGTCGCAGACATGCACTAGTTTATATTATTTAAAAAAAAACTAAATTTGGAGGCTAATAATCCTCCCCCTAATCGAATTTCGGGTGGCAAACATCAAAGAAAGCCAAGTACGCATAACATATTATAGTGCACAAGTGTGTGCGCCTAAATACAGGTATACTCTATTCCTTTACTTCGAGAGTCCGTCACGATCGGGGGACAGATCCCGTACGACGTGCTTTCCAAGGCCCGGAGGTATCACACCATTGACTTCCAAACTCCGGGCTGCTACTGACAAATTCACAATCACACTTTGTCCAAACAATGGACCTCACGCTAAGAAATCGAGCTTTGCGCCCACTAGATCAAATGAGGTGAAGGCCTGAGGCCCCACCACGAGCTCTAAACGCGATGGGGAAAGGAAAGGGATGGAGCTATATAGGGTGTATAGCTCCATCCCTCTCTGTCACTCGCACGCTTCACATTTTAAGACGCCATGGTAAGGCCCGTGTTCTCGTACTTAAAAAACCGTTCAAATTCATATCACATCGTCATTGCAGCGACTATCAACTTCAAGAAGATATGAAAATGTAGGGAAAAGGAGGAGTTTTTGATACGCCAGGTACTTACAATGTAGAGGTGTGTCCTAGCTTCAAGTTCCGTGTTGACGAGGTACCCTCCGTTAACGAAATCTCTCTCCAAGGTCGAGTCCTCGGCAATGTCGACTCTAGGTTCCGCTCCAATCGCGAAAAACGCCTGGAACATGTTCCAATATCTCTAGTAAATAAACATTATTAATTTAAACTTCATGTACTGTGGTGGTACATAGGCGAACTTAATGCCACAAGGCATTCTCTACCAGTCAACCTTTGGGTTAAAAAAGACAACACTGTGGTAGGTGTGCACAATAAATAAATAACAGATATTTGAAATAGAATGTAGTATCGTTAAATTAAGTGGCTTATAATAATAAAATACGTATATATGCTAATATGATAAACTAATAAATACTATGATAAATATGAAATCATTGTAATTAAGAGAACTTAAAATATAACAATTATGACGAAGACCGAACTACGGTTGAGAGGACTTCAAGTAGTAGTTCCGAATTTTACGCTTGAAGGAAAATTCACTTTCAGGGGGAAACACATTTCAGAGTTTTATGGTAGAGACAGTGTAAGAATTAGCCATAAACCCAGTACGGTAAGAAGGAATATGAAGAAGTATGGTTTTGGATGCTCGAAGGTTGAGATTATGAGATCATACACAAATATAAAAAGCCCTTTAATTTACGCATTAATTGGGTAGTTGCATGTGCTTATTTTTGTTCAATATTTTATACTAAACAACAAAAACACTAAAAATAAATCATGTTCAGAAAACCGCATCAAAATAAGTTATTATTAAATGAAGCAGCAATTAGCATTCCAAATATTGGTTTCAGGAAATGTGGGGGCGTGGTGGGAATACCTCGCTATCTCATTTGAGCATACGTAACCTAAAGGTGGTGACGTCACATTTAGGTTTTGACAGTTTCCCCTTCCACCAGATTTAAAAGGGTTCTAACTTGATTAATATTTAACGAATTTGAAAATTTCTTTCCATTTGCGTTTTTTGCATAAAGTTAGTTTTTGATACAAACAATAAAAAAAAAATGAGACAAGTAACCAATTAATTAAAAAAAAATAGTAATAAAAAAAGAAAAGGTAACAAACAAACATAATTACTTTTACATATTATATTAGTTACAATCGATCGCACCTATATTATTAGTATGGTTTTTAATAAGCATGTTTATTTTATACTTTCGTGCTATGCAGGGTGTGTACTAGGGTTTGGGTTCCAGTACGTCTCGTGTCTTAAAGTCCGTATCTTTCGTAATTTTAGCTGTCTCGAGTCCCGGGACTTTCATGTTGAGACTCGAGACGAGACAAGATTGTGGAAATTGTTGCGGAAAACGTACAAAAAGTTTGGAACTACTTTATAAAGTTACCTTAGACACAATTAAACCGACATCTGTTGAAAACGTATTCTCCTTGTCCGGTGGCATTATTACAAAAATCAGAAATAGATTGTCGGACAAAGCTGTTGACGCTCTGATTTTAAAAGCCTATTTTATTTCATCAGCAAAGAAGTCTATGTGTTAGTTGGTTATTTAATGACTGATTTATAAGTCGGTGTTTTTATTATTTATATTTAGACTATTTAATTATGAAACAAATCTGTGATCATGAGAATTAAACTTATTAAGATTAATTTTATGTTTAATAAAAGTTGATTTCCACAAAAAATGCCTTTTTATACGTTTCACCAAAAATTACCTCAATTCTTCAAAAAAGGCATACCCCTTTAAAAAAAAAAACAAGTTTTTTCTTCGAAGTCCCGAGAATTCCCGTGACTTTATTTGTATGCCGTCTCGTGTCACGGGACATTGAAATTGTCGGGAATAAAATTAATTGAATTAAATTGTCCTAAACCCTAGTGTGTACGGCACAAAAAAAAAATGCTCACAAGGAGTTGAAAACCTGGGTTGCCAGTTAGTTAACCTTATTCATATTGTTAAATAGGGAACAAAAAAAAAATGAAAATAATTACATAATCCGTGACGAGAGACTTTCCGTTTGATAAAGTCATTTCCAATCTTCCATCTTTTGTTTCGAAGACATCATATACTTGAGCTGTAAACGTAGGTACATTATATTACAACAGTTGTTAGTATGTATACAGGGCTATTTGTAAAACACTAACAACCTCGCAGGACTGTATTACTAAAACATCATAAACAACAACTTTTGTTCTATGACTTTTTATAAAACATAATTTACCAAAAACAAACCTTCAAGATTTCGTGGTTCTATCTAACACATTTCAACTCTGTATTTTGCTATACCTACCTACGTCTGTATTTATTTATTTATTTTATCCTCACATCGGAACGCCTTGCAACAATTACACCAATGGAGCACAATTAGTCCAGACTCTGCTATTTTCTAACATCGTCTGCGCAGTGGAATGGTAGTCATCAAAGAAGTGGCGTGGCGGAGGGTCACGTCCCTCACTTACACAGGATTAGACCATCGCTTCTGCAGGACCCCACAAGCATGAAATCCCATATCGAACACATTTTGAAATGTCAAAGCTCTTTCGATGAGTTTTTACAAAGAAAATTGATTTAAATTGAAAAATACGGAAAATTTTGATATGTCATCTTGACGGTTGACCATGTATGGCGCGACGCAAGCGCATCAAGCCCCCCCCGCCACCCGCTACCCTCCGCTATTGTACTATCGCTTGCTTTTCACATAGACTTCGTTAATATTTAGAACGTTCAGTTTATTAATTTTGTATGAAAATCTGATGAACTAAAATATGATAAATTTTTAAAAGCCATAGAACAAAAGTTATTGTTTATTAAGTTAGTAACATAGTCCTGAGAGATTACCAGTGTTTTACAAATAACAATGTATAATATCGCAGCCATATCGTATAACACGACGTCCGGCGTCCTCATGTCCGTATCGTAAGCACGATACGTATAGCAGTTTCGTGCTAACGATACGGACATGGGGATGCTAAGCTTAGCCCTTATGTCATCATCTTTCTGCCCTTGTCCCATGTCACTTGGTGTCTGCGCAACGCGTCTTTTCTTCCATTCCTCCCCATCAACCGCGACACTATCAATAACTCCCTTTTCTACCACCAGCACTTGATAAATACGCTGTTATGTGACACGTACCCTTAGGAATCTGCGTGACTTGAGCGCACTTGATCTGTTCGGCCGCCCACTCGCCGAGGTACTCTGGCAGGATACCGGAGAGGACCCCCTTGTCTTTGTACACATGCACTATCTCTATTGAGGGTTCATCGTCTTTTCTCTCTACGACCGTATCTAGAAAAATGAGGTGAAAAGATTATTATAATCTATTTTTTTTTTGGGTGGGCAAATCATCCTATGACATTCCCCGCTCTTGAGCGAATCGGGAGGGCGTGTCAGACTGTTAATGACTAAAAACCCGCTCCTGTTTGCCTTTGTTCCAGGGCCCCGGGGATCTCTTTCGCATCACCCATGGCCCCAGTAGGCTTCGACCCTGCTGGGCCCCTACGATTTGCTCACATCTCCTTGAGGCACGCGTGAAACACTACGCGCCGTCGATGACTTGGGCTCGGTCCGGACAGTTACTGGACGGTCGCAAGCCCGCGCCTACGGTGGCCGGAAATCGGGATCGGAATCCCGTCGGCTGGGGCGCGAGGGCCATTGCCTCGCGCATGCACGTGCGGCCTCCTCCTTTGCTAGCATTACTGCTGCGTAGAACGAGGCGACCGGCAGCCGTGGCAGGGGCTGCCACTCCTCCTCGCACCGGACCATGGCCTGTAAATTATTATTTTCTGCCTCCAACTGCGTCCGACTGGTTAACAACGTAGTAACACCCCTCAGAAGATATGTATATGATGATTGCACAATGATATCATAGCTGAATCGCCTAAAATTTTGGGGGTACAACATTTTGAGGGACACTGTTTGTGAAATAATTGGCAAGGCATTGAGTAAAACAAGCTCCATATCTGCTGAATTTTTTTTTCCCTAGCTGCGGATAAAATGTCCGACATTAGCGGTCGCTTAAAATCGAATGCTACCTTTAGTGATAGCACTATTTATTAACCCGAAAATTCACCCCCTAAGGGGATGAAATAGGGGTCTAAATATGACAGCTGGCAGATGTTAGTGTACAATAAAGTATCCGGCAGACTTACTCATCTTGCCTAAGTACCAGGCGAGCTCGCAGCCCAAGGGCCCCGCGCCGACCACTGTCACATGTTTCGCCTCTTTAACCTTCCTGCAAACATAAAACATTGAGATATTACAACTCAAAAAATATAAATTAATCATCATCATCATTTCAGCCGAAAGACGTCCACTGTTGGACATAGGCCTCCCCCAAGTGTTGCCACAACGACCTATGCGTCTTGCATCCATCGGATTCTCGCGACCATCACCAGGTCATCGGTCCACCTTCTGGGAGGCCTTCCAATGCTGCGTCTTCCGGTACGTGATCGCCACTCCAGAACCTTTCGTCCCCATCGACAATCTGTTCTGCGTGCAATATGCCCTGCCCATTTCTAAATTAATAATTCATACCAATATGGAAAATTATGGATGGGAAAGTACCTTTTTCTTTGAAGTGAGTAATCAACCAATGACACTTCTGCCGCTCAAGGGTGGATCGAGAGGGCGTGTCAGACTGCTACTGACTAAAACCCTCTCATTTGTTCTTTCTTTGCCTTCCAGTAGGCTTCGACTCTGTTGGGCTCCTACGGTTTTGCTGACATCTCCTTAAGGCGCGCGTGGAAGACTACACGCCGTCGAAGACTTGGGTTCGGTCCGGACGGTTACAGGACGGTCGGATGGCGAGCTACCCATTGCTCACCGCCCGCAAGCCAACACCTATGGTGCGGTATATAGAAATCGGGATCGGGATCCCGGCGGCTGGGGTGTGACGGCCCTTCCCTCGCGCTTGCGGCTGCCTCCTTTGCTAGCATTACTGCTTCGCAGAAGGAGGCGACCGCCTGCCATTCTTCCTCGCTCCGGACCATGGCCTGTATCAGGGCCCGGCGCGAGAGATCGCTGCCGCCGATCGCCCGGAGCCAGAGGTTGTTGCCACCGATTGTCCCTACGAGGTCACGGTGGTGTTCTGCCCAAGCGGGGCACACCTCTACCGTATGCTCCACCGTGTTCTCCGGGCGGTCCACACAAAGGCGACACCTGGGCGTTTCTTCCGCACGAATCCGGTGCATTAACCTTCCGAACTTACAATGTCCGGTTAGAATCTGCGTCATGCGGAAGGTGAGGACGCCGTGTTGTCTTTCCAGCCACTCCTCAAAGAGTGGATTACCGCCATAATTACGCGTGCCCAAACAATTTGCCTGCTGCGGTCATCCCGACCGATTATATGATCGCAGTCAAACACTGGTTTTTATTATTTATAAAAAAAGGATATACCTGACAGAAAAAAAGTATTGCCGTACCTAAAAGCAATTTCTAAGTCCCTTATAGTTCGCAGCCTGCAAATCTTATCCCGAACTGCTTTTGGCGCGGCCTTTATAATATCTAGGTTCTTGGCTTTCGCACCTGAAAACGCAATCATGTTTAAATCGCATGTTTTTACGTAAAGCTTACGAAGTAGATGATCATGAGGCTAAGGCAATGATAAGACAATGACTTTTCCATTAGCATGCCCGCCAAACGCTAAGTATAAAATGTGTATGGCAATGACATTAACACATGCGGAGAAATCACGTGACAACTGACAAGTGACGTGACAGGTCATTTGTCTATGCCTGCAGTCCTAACTGACCCAGGCACTGTATTATGTGGATCTAGCCTGGAATATCCTAATCTGATCAGGATCTTACGGGCTCGACAACGGTTCACTTACTATCCACGCATTTACATCCACATAATAAAGTGAGTGAGCCTCATATCAGTGGCCACTAGGTACTAAAGGTAACCTTTATAATTGCTTTAACATGAAACTTCTGTCAAAAAAATATCACTTCTGATGCACGGTTGACTGTACGTCAGCGCATAGACTTTTATAGAATAAGTATGACAACAAACAAGCAAAAAGAAGAGGATGGATGAAATGCTTACGACTAATATTATGTTACTCATGTGAGATGATGAGAAGAAAGATGGAATGTGAAAGAAAAGATAGATGAATTGTGTGAGGAATTGTATGAATGACTAGATTTTGCCAGCGACTTCCGTCGCGCAAAAATAGGTTTCTCCGCACAAACTTTGGACCCTCGTTTCATTCCAAAGGTCTAGACCCAAGGGTTTCGGCTAAGCGTTGATGAGTCAGCAAATGAATCAGGTCTTTGTTTTTTATAGGTATTTACAGACAAGGGGTTCAGTGAGAGAGTGACGCCTAACAATACGGAGTGAGACAACAAAACGTGCGGCGCCAATACCAAATAACATGGAACAAAACATGATGATGCAACTTACCAGGTGCAAGGAGACATCTCTCGTAGTATATGGGCCGCTCCCCACACATGGTCTTCACCCAGGCCACGTGATCATCAGGATCGATTCGCAAGACGCACCACCCAGACGCTAGGGACACCGCCGGACCCCTCTTCTTGCGATAAAATTTGATTGGATCCATAAAGTCTATGTATTCTGCATTAAGCGCCCTGAAGTTAAAAAAAAAAATGTGCTTCACTTAACTGTGGGTAACAAACCCACAGTTATACTACACACTATGCATGCATAGTGCGTTCAGCTAAGGGGTGGAATTCGCTACCGGAATCTGTGTCTTTAAGTTAAGAAGGAATAGGTTACTTCTAGGCAAGCGTGCTCCACCGTCGACCACATCATCGCTTTCAATCAGCTGAGATAGTGGTCAAACCTATCTTCTATACCTAAAATAAATCTGTAGAAGTTTTTAGTTGTGCGCGCATCAAATAAAATGTATGCAATCGATGTAGATAACTTTTATACATTAAAATTGTGTGTAACTTGATATATTACTTAGGCTTTGTTTCATCGCAATCAGATGACTATATCGAAAGATATACTACAAAATGACGGCGGTACGAAGTTCGCCGGGTCAACTAGTCAATATGAAATACGATACTTCTACGACCTAATCGATGCCGATCAGCAGCGCAGCGCAGCGCGGCGGTCAGTTTGGCTCTATTTCTCAGGAACAAAGGCAGGATAGGAGATTCATAAAGGCCAATCCAGAGTTCTAAGTTGTATCTACTTAATGTTACTACCTGCATTTATGATTTTAACTATTATACTACTAACGTTTTTCTTCTCGAGTCTTCCACGTAATGGAGTGTCTTCACATCAGGAGGGTCTTTATTCCACCACATGTGTTTACTGAGCGGTGGCCTTTTATACGGTAAGAAGTCTTCACTAGTAATGAAGAATACCTGAATAATCAAAAATCAGGTGAAGTAGTAAGAAAGACACATTGCGTAAAGCACACCTCACACTAATATTATAAACGCAAATATTTGTGAGTGTGTGCATGTATGTTTGTGACTTCCTCACGTTCGTACGGGTAGACCATACTATGCTTTCCAAATAAGAATAGGAAAGCCAATAACCTCGATCTGTCAAATGTTGATTGAAAAGTACGGTTTGCAAGAAAACTTATTTGCGTATTAATAACGTTTTTTTTTTTTTTTGTTTGTATTACTGAGTCTTAGTTAAAACTAAGTGAAGTAAAAACGTTATTGTTTAATGTAAATTAGCTAAATGATGAAACGCATGCGTGCTCTCGCGCTCGTACTCTCGGCTGAATAATTTTTGTGTTTAGGGGATGTTTGGTCACTACAATTAGTCTACTGAAATATAACTTTGTAATAGTTACCTCAATAACATATTTAAAAATAAGACATGTAAAAACAAGTAAAGTTCATTTTTATTTTTGAGCTTTAAAGTGTCTGACAGAAGTTTTGATCCATGGAAAGTGTCTGACACTTATGATATCTACTAATTTAGAATAATATTCTACAAAACATTTATAAAAATCAGCCATAAAAAAAGTTAAGTAGGTAACTCGTTATTTTTAGTTCCCTTTCTCACCTCGTATCTGCCAAAGTTCCCCAAGGCGGAGCTCCACAAGTACACAGGACGGTATTCAAAGCACATGAGACGCTACTGAGAACCTAAGGTTTCATCCATGTGAAAATAAGTTATGTCTGACAGCTCTGGGATCTTGGTCTATGAGCGTTCGGCCGTTTTGCGCGGACGTGACGCATAAATATTTTTTTCATGCAAAATGTTTGCTATCTGCTATATGTTACTTAGTCTTAAGTTTGCGTCTTTTCCGCCAAATAAAATGTTTTTCTTTCTTTTCTTTTAAGTATCCGGCCAAACAAGTATCCATTTCATCGATGTCCAAATATATTATAAATACCTTTCGTATTTATAATATATTTGGACATCGATCGTAACTCTGTCCGTTTCTTATATTTTCATGCTTTAACTGGTAAACCAATTTTGATGAATATTAGGATAGTGATAGATTGGACCTTCTTTACAGTGTGAAAAGTACCTACCCTATGTCCAGAAGGACATACTGGTTCTTGGGATAAGTTTCGCTTTTAATTGAGTGAAGCCATCGACAGAAGTTATTAAAAAGTAAATAAAAGAAAGTCATGTTCTACCTTAGCGAATTTGTCGTGTTGCATGATGGCCCGGTATGCGGCCCAGCCGGCCGCCCCGGTTCCTATGATGAGATATTGAACACAATCAGGTAGATCTCGTTCTGAATACGGCCGTTTCACCTTGTTTCGTGGTCGCCCTAAACAACAAAAAAAGTTATTAGATTTCCACGAATTAAGGTACATATAAATACGAGGCATGCCTTTTAAATTTTGTTGTTTGAAGAAAAAAACAATTAGAACCTTATAGTAGGTACTTTTTATTGTTTTTCAAAGTATTCACCACGTAGCTTAATACACTTTTCCATTCGCTCAAACCAGTTATTATAACATTTAAGTGGGGGTGTTCAAAATGGCTGACTTGAAAGCGTCGACTGCTTCTTCACCGGACTGGAACCTTTGACCACGAAGACTTTTCTTAATTTTAGGAAATGTAAAGAAATCGTTAGGGCTTAGGTCAGGACTGTATGGAGGATGCTCAAGAATTTCTACTTTTTCCTGCTTCAAATACTCAGTCGTTTGACGAGCGCTGTGTGAGCTTGCGTTGTCGTGGTGCAGGATGATGCGTCGCTTTCGAGTTAGATTTTCGAAGTTCGGCGATGACTTGTGGTAAACAAACTGTGGTATACCACTCTGCGTTAACCGGTCTACGATCTTCAAGTGCAATAGTCGCAACATGGCCGGTTTTTCCAACGAACGTGACCACCATCTTCTTTGAAGTGCTTCGAGAACGAACAACTTTAGTCGGCTTTGGCTCGTCTTGAAAGACCCAGATTGTAGATTGTTGTTTGGAATCAGGATCGTAGGCATAGATCCAAGATTCGTCACCACTGATGATGTCGTAGACGTGATTTGACTCTCCTCGGTTGAACCTTTGCAGAGTTTTCTTACACCATCTGACGCGGGCCGCCTTGTGATCGTCGGAAAGCAGATGCGGTATCCAAAGGCAAACTAGCTTTCTCACACCAAGCGTTTCATGCAAGATCTCCTGAATGGTTCTCCCTGAGATGCCTAATAGAGCCTCTATCTCTCGATACGTCACATGACGATCTTCGAGAATTAGTTGTCTCACAGCAATGATGTTATCTTCAGTGAAGGCGGATTTTTTTTTTTTTTTTTTATTCTTGATAGGTTCGCGCTTGACCGCTAACTCACCTGATGGAAAGCGACGATTTTGGGCGTCCTTCGCGAGATTTGTCACTAACACTAGTATGTCCACGCTGGAATTCTAAATACCAGCGTTCGACAGTCCGCAGACATGGGGCTTCATCACTGAACACAGATGTTAGCTCTTCAAAACACTGAAGCCGTGTCAGGCCTCTTCTAAAGTTGTAGAAAATTATTGCACGAACATTTTCCTTAAAAAAATTCATTTTCGTACGTAACCTGACAGATTCCAATCGCCGCTGTGACTAAACAATAGCATTAATCCTAATACTTTCAACAGTTTTAAGATTCAAAATTTAAACACATTCGAACATAGAACAGTTCCAAATTCAAAATTGCCGGGAAATATGGAAACGACAGAACTTAAAAGGCATGCCTAGTAAATAGTTGCGAATAATTTCACTTACATATATCTTTTTCTCTGGTTTTTCGCTTCATTTCTCTCCACAAATACAATTTATACATCTGAAAAAAAATGAAAATTAGAGATGCAACTGATAGTGATTTGGACAAGTACCGGATACCCGGCCTAGGCTTGGCCGGATCGGTGGATATCCGGCAGCCGGATATTCGGTATACATAGACAAAAAAAAAAATTACAGAAAAGGTTAACTATTCCTAATGAGATAGTTACTTTATTCTAAAACTTTGTTAATGAGATCGTTACATTTATACTAAAACAGAGTGACATAAAAAGACTATCGAGTTTTTTGTTAACTGCCACAAAATCATTCAGTAAATGTATAAAAACAGTTCAGTCTCACCAACACGAATTCAATGTTTTAAACGGTTTGATCGTGACAATATGAAAATTTTATACTGTCTATAAATATCTTATTGAATATTTTTAAGATAAACTATGGTTGAAAAACTTAGATCTAATCTTATCATTATGCTATAACCGGCCTAGCCAAAAACCAGTCTCGTATCCGGCTGTACCGAGGAACCGGCCGGGTACCGAATGCCAGATATTGAATGGGTATCCGTTGCATCTCTAATAAAATTTAAATGGATCCCAACTAGCAAAGCGATTAATGTCATATACTTGGTGGTATTTCATCGTTTAGTCGGGTGGGTTGGTCGCTTAAACGTAAGAAAATGACTGTATTAAGATAAAATTCAATTTCAATTTTAAATAAAATTAAAATGTTTTTTTAATGTCAAAATTGTAATAACAATTTATGCGGTGGTATAAGAACCTGGCCAGTATTCGCCGTAGTTATTAATTTCAAAAATTAATTCAAAATAATTTTATTACACTTAGAATTTTATGGGCCGTTCCCTCCCCTAGAGAGGAGACTTGAGTCCCAGCATTGGGAACATTATAAGGCTGTTTATACTTATGTGCTATATAAAATTTTATGAAGGTGAGTTTCATGGGTTGAGTAATTTCTTGGATTTTGTTAGCTTATAAAAGTATGTAGATTTACTACACCATGTGTGCTGCTCAAGAGAAGAATTTTCATACAGACGTTACGACACATGTTTTTGTTTGGTTTCGGTATAGCTCAAAGTGATTAAGAAATCCAAATATATAATTTTGAGACCATAGACACGTAGTTTGTGTTTGATATCAATTTTAACAGCACCTTAAGAAGGTGCTTTGGAAGAAGGGTAAAATAACCTAATAGTCCAAGATCCCAGAGCGATCTGACATAACTTATTTTCACATGAATGAAACTTAGCACTTACAATTTGTCTGACTAATGAAATATAATGTTATAGTTACTTTAACATATTTAAAAATCAGACATGTAAAAATAAGTAAAGTTTATTTATTTTTTGTGGAGCTTTAAAGCGTCTGACAGAACTTTTGATCAATGGAAAGTGTCTTACACTTATGATACTACTTTAGAATAATATTCTACAAAACATATATAAAAATCAGCCACAACAATCTAAGTTAACTAACTCTTATTTTTAGTTCCCTTTCTCACCTGGTACCTGCCCAGGGCCCACAAGGGGGAGCACCACAAGCACACAGGTATTGAAAATAAGTTATGTCAGATCGCTCTGGGATCTTAGTATATAATGTTCCCTTTTTTCCCTTCGACGCTCGGAATTCTAAATATAGCGGTATTGGCAGGCAATAGCTCAAAACCAAGCAGAGATAATTTAAACTTGAATGAAATCTTTGCTAGTTGGGACTTATTTAGGGTGCTTTTAGCATCTAGTGTTGGTCCAGTGTAGACGTTGTATGATAGTATAGTGTACGTATTTGTCGTCAAAGTGTAGACCCTGCGCAATCTCAAGACAACGCTTACGCCACCTACAGCTATATAGCGGGGTGCGTTTAAGCTACGTTAAATCATATTATTTTCATTGCCAACGCAAAAACCTAACAATTAAAACCACCTGTCTGTTGTTTTGTGGTTAAAAAAAAAGAACAGGTTTGAGATCACTGTCGACGTCTACGCGGTCGCTAACTTTTACACAGCGTTAACGTCTATACTGGACATACGCTGAGTACAAAGACAGATTGTTTTGAGTACAACGAACTCTCACCAATTTCGAAGTTTTCTTGCCGATAACCCGTTCTGCTTCAGGTGGTTTTGGTTTGATTAATAACTGAATAAATGCCTGCATTCTTGTTGTGGCCTGGGACTGGTTTTGGACGTACTGGCAGATTTCAAATATAATAAGTTAAAAAAAGGTTTTAGAAATTATATCAATTGACGCGTAATGATATCAATTTTAGAGTGAACTTAAACCCACGCGAGTTATTGCAAAGAAAATACCCAATTTTACAATTTAGTAAGGGATTGTGTATGGTGATTAAGTATCCGTCTGTTTTTATTAAGTATCCCAACGGATGGATTGGCACTACGCGCCGTCGACGACTTGGGCTCGGTCCGGACGGTTACCGGACGGTCGGACGGCGAGCTTCCCATTGCTCGCCGTCCGTAAGCCCGCGCGTACAGTGGCCGGGAATCGGGATCGGGATCCCGGCGGCTGGGGCGTGAGGGCCGCTCCCTCGCATGTAAATGTGCGGCCTCCTCTTTTGTTATTTCATCCCCTTAGGGTTTGAATTTTGGTAAATCCTCTCTTAGTGCTCGCCTATATTACAAACGGAAGCTTTGTGCAAAATTAAACGTTCCTAGTCCTAGTAGTTTCGGCTGTGCGTTGATATGTTAGTCAGTCAGTTTCTCCTTTTATATAAATAGTTAACGGACTAATTTTGGATCTATCATTCTGTCTTGCCTTAACGCAGTGTCCTAAGAAGTACGCAGGTGAACAAAACGCAAACGCGAAGCGATGCGGCGCGATTGGAACAAACAATTGATACTTTATTGCCTATGTAACTCAACCGCACGTGCGGCAAAGAGCGAAGCGAAGCGGACGCGTCAATTGGTTTGATATTGTCACGTGAACTCTTGCGGTGCGGTGACTTGTTTTATATGTTTAAATGGCGCTTGAAGCGGCGACTTCGCGCGCATGTAGGAAAAACCGCCGCGTCGCGTTGAATTCGCGTGAAGCGTATCGGTTAGCTCCGTAACCGAAATCGCGTTGGATCGCCCACGTAGGACGTCGAAACCTTCGAGAAATACGGACGTGATGTTATAAAATTGAGATTTGCATCAAAAAGTAGCTTTATCAAAAATCGCAAATAGAACGATTTTTTCAAATCCGTTTAAAATTAAGAAAGTTAAAAACCTTTCAAATTTGGTGGAAGGGGAACACAGAATAAGCATGCAGAAACTGAATTGTGACGTCACCACCATTAGGTTACGTGCGTACAAAAGAGATAGCGGGATGTCCCCACCACGCCCCCACTCTTCTCCATAACCAATATTTAAAATGCCAATTGCTGCGTCATTTAATAACTAATGTTTTTCTTTTTATTAGTGGTATTTGTTGTTTAAGATAAAATATACAAGCTAAGGAAAGTACTTAATTAGGAAATACATAATACAATTAATAAATTGACTCGGTTCTCAACCGCCTGAAACGTATAAACGACCAACGCCCGGTCCGTGCCTTAAGCTAGAACTACATTACACCGACGCACACGTATAACACGCCTGCCCCCCTAGCCAAGTTACAACCGTTTCGTTTCGTTTCTCTTTTCGTCGATCGCCTCGAGTCGCAACTGCGTGTAAGTAAAAAATGTATAGCCTATGTAATTCAGTGATAAATTAGCATTCTACTGATGGATGTAAGCATTTTCAGGATCGGTTAAGCCGTTTCAAAGTTCAGTTTCAGTTTGAATTTTGAATTTAACAACCAATTTCGATAATCCTTTTTTGTTGTGTTTGTTATTTTCAAGACAAGTTTCTTATGAAAGAAAAAAAATACTAAGTTGCGCAGAACATTTGCGCATGCGACAGTTCGCACGTTTGACAGCATAATCACAGACTGGACAACGTGGCTGTCGGGCCAACTATTAGTATTGATTAATTTCCGAGCGAAATAAAAGCTGGCGATCCATCTAAAAACGGTAAAACTTCTTACAAGTCAGATCAGCCCTGAGTCTGGAAGGGCCAGGATGTAGTAAGCTGAGTGTGAACTAACCATACTGTGTCTGAAAGCCTTGATTTATTTATTTATAAGCACTTGTACAACGTTACAGAGGATGTCCAAGGCGTTGTACAATAAAATTAAATTTTATGAATGCACAGACCCTTCCAGACTCTCATTGATAACACTAGAGGCACTTCAGAGTTACTATTTCAAGAATACCACCAAGTATAAAACACTGCAATAAGTCTTCAATATATTTTGCTTTAATCGCAACCCTAATTTATCCATGCGGCTCGGTAATCAACTCAATCCATCGTAAGGCTGCGGTTCCACTACTGATGTGCAAGGTATCTAACTAGACGATGAAGCTAAACTACGAAACCATGTGTACCATTCCACTAGAGCTAACTTGCGTAGCTTTCGGAGTAAGACGCGTAACGAGAGAAATGCGTGATGCATCGCTTGATCAGTGGGTTGAGGCGAGGCCGCGATGGCAAGACGTGATGGGCTAAAGCTACTTAGTCCTTAGCTCGCATCTTTAGCGAGCATCAATGGCTCGAATCCTATATATTAATAATACCTGTAATTAGTATAGAAAAAACCTCGCTTCGTTACACTCTGCTGTTCCCTAGAATGACCCTTTTTTTACGTGGGAACTCATCAAATGATTACTCCCGCTCAGGCGAAGCGTCACACTTTTACTGACTAAAACCCACAGAGTTCCTTCAGTACACGATATCTCTTTCCAAAAACCCCTCACGCAGTCCTGGCAGAACTAGAGCTACCCTAAGCTAAGCTTTCGAAATAAATCGAGCAATCCTATTAGTTAAAACCAAACCAATCCATAGCTACGTAGCCAAGCACAACTTAGTGGAACCGCAGCCTAAGGCTGCTCAAACCCAGCAAATGTGAAAATTTATAACGCTCCGTCGAAATCAAGGTCTAACAGAAACCAACTGGATTTAGGAAGCTAGCGGTATTAGGTCAAGGTTTATCAATTATATACATTATTTTTGATTGATTCTCTGCTAGTTGGGACATGTTTAAAGTGGCTTTGAACTGCTGGTCCCACAGAGCACGGTATAGCAGCACCGACAGCGATAAGACGCGCAAATTATCTACTAAGGCGCCATGTCCACGAGAGAGAGCAAATCGTCCGGTCAATTATCGTCGGGTAGTGTCCATGTCGCAGCCATATCATATACGCAACGCTATTGGTGGTGATTATTGAAAACCAACTTTCAAAGAGGCGTATCGACGATGCGTTCGTTTGTATGGAGGTTCCACGTTTCTAAGCCGCTTTGACGAAAGTGCGCATTCAATGCGGCATACTTTATTTCAGCCGAATTGAAATCTGACTGTACGTGAACTAGCCGCATTACATTACAGCGACGTTTTTTAATCCGGCGAGCCTACTTAATACGGTGTCTTATACGATATGGCTGCGACATTCACTCAATTTGTTTTTCAGTCAGCGTAACGTCGCGTCTCGTGACGGATTTCCACATGTCCACAAGAAATCGATACAGTTTTGTTTTTTTAGAAATGTTTTGAGTACGCAGCATGCTGCGCTCGTCACAAGAAGTAACCTCTTGTGACGAGCGCAGCGTGCATTTCGCGTCTTGCGGTGTCCGCACGCGTCTTGTCTGACATTTAGCTTGTTGTTTGTCTCTCGTCGAATTACCGTGATAGTCGGTGATAGTATCGCCCATGTGGAAACACGTTCATAGAATAAAGTGGCAGGACGATAATATCGCCGCGAGACAGTAGCTCGTGGAGGAAGCGCCTAATACTTAATATAAACAGCTGCGCATTAGCGCGGACCACAAGTTTCGGTTTTCAAATACCGTCAATTTTCATACGGCCACGCCATCTCCTGCCACGCTTGGTTTGTGTAGCACATTTTGAAAATATAAAAATATCGCGCGAAGAGCTCTCAATTGCGCGATGCAAGATTTTGTAATTTTTAGTTCTTATGTGGTGCCATAGATGTCGCTACATCGTCACTATAGTGTCGGCCGTCGTGGCGACCCCGTGCTCTGTGGTCCAGTGTAGACGTTCGTCACCATATGTTTTGCGAGCGTCTATGAGACGCAACACCTACGATGGTCGCACAGTGATACAAGAAATTTTTGGCAGTTGAATGGCACTGTCAATTAAAATTGACTGTGGAAACTATTGAAAAAAAAAAAAACAATATGGATATTTCTATTAGACAACGCGCCAAAAGTTATTTGTACGACTAGCCTCAGTGCAAAGACACTTATAATCAAACAGCTTGGAATACCGCAGGCTCTCACCCCTTTCGATACATTCCTGTAGACTATGCTGGCTTCCGCCGAAGTTATGATCTCAATGAATGCCGAAACTCGTGAAGATGTGTGGCCTTGGCTTTGGACCCACTGGCAGAGTTCAAATAAATATTTTGATTAATTGCTGTAGACTGACTGTAGGTACATTTTTCGGAAACGTATCGACTCCACTATTTTAGTAACTGGCGCTGCGCCTAACTGCGGCACGATGTCCCCTCAATATAGGGTGACTGGTAATTAGTGTACGATACTTAAACACGTGATTGTGCTCATGATAACCAACAACTTTTACAATGTGGGAACAAACCTGAAATCGCGAAAAAAAAAACCAGCTGTTCAGTACATTTATGTTTGCCTAATGTACTGAACAGCTGATATTTTTTTCACGATTTCGGCTTTGCTCCCATAATAAAAATTGTTTGTTATCATGAGCACAATCCCGTGTTTGAGTATCGTACACTAATTGCCAGTCACCCTATATATTACGGTGGCCGGTACGGTGTCGTACCACGACACAAATTTCGCAATCTGTCTTCAGCCAAAAGGTTTTGTAACCTTGCCTTCTTGTGTATTTTACATCCCGCTCAACATGGCACCGTATAATCTGGTCTATCAGGTACCGTGCCACGTTTCACGCTAAGAAGACTACAGGACCTAAAGCGCGAACACTCTCAGACTGCATCGTAAACACACAATGCTTTCAAAAAATGAAGCGTTTTAGCGATGTACTAAAAATCTACAGATTTGATTATGCTTGTAGAATAATCTGACAAACAATCAGAATGATTTACATGTACCTATATTAGTCCAGTTTTTAATAGATAAAAGTATTTTTATAGGCACATTCGTTTTCTGCTATCTGTCTAGCAAGTTATCCTGAAGAAAAGCCTATATTTTTCTGATTCTGTTTACTGCAGTGGAGCATATACTTTTGCGCATTATAAAACTCTCGATTAGCTCCTACAGTCCTCTTAACGACGCTGTGCTTTACCGTGGTAGTGTGGCCAGAGTGCAAAGTGCGTGTTGATTTACGTCAACGCGATCGAAATGTTTAGGTACCGCGTTTGACTCTGATTGGTGAGGAGCTTGGAGCAGACCAATCGGAGCGCGTCATAACCCTGTCGATAGCGCATTAGGCGCACTGTTCGTTAGCCACAAAATATTTCGCACGATAAAAGTACTCCCAAAAAACCTTTTGCGTGTACGCTTCACTTTGCACTAGTTATTTCATTCTGCTATTAAGCTGTGCAATAATAATTATTAATGGCGGAAAGAGTCGGAGACGACTTTCTCCGCATATTTAATAATTAAGCTTAGTGTCAATCAAAATTAATACAGTTCTTTGGTAACCACACTAACCACATCACTTGAAAACTTGCTCGATTGAAGTAGTAACAGTTTCTTTTTAATCACCGTAACAAAGGGTACAAATAAATTGGAAAAATGATATGAACAGGACTATGTATGTCTAAACGGCTACTTAAATAAAAGTTTGGATACTGACCGAACCGAAAGCTCCAAAGAAGGACATTATCCCAAATACGTAGATCCAGGGGAAGGGCGGAGGCGGCGGCGGCGGAGGCGGCGGTGGGTCCAAGAGGGGCTTCAACGAGCAGGGCCCTCGCGTCCTGGCGCAGTCGATCATGGGCTGGAAGGTCAAGTCAACAAGAATCAACAGTGTACTCGTAACTAAGGGCGAATTTCACCGATGAAACTGAGGCCCAACCATAAGCTCAACACGATCCATTTGACGACAAGTGAATCGTTAAAGTGATGGAACTGACATTTTCACACGGAGTATTGAACACACCTTGCAATAATGGCTCTTAACATCTGCTTGGATGTTTTTCACACGGAGTATTGAACACACCTTGCAATAATGGCTCTTAACATCTGCTTGGATGGCGTTCAGTTTCATTGGTGAAACTCGCCCTAAACTTCAGGATGTGATCCCTCACCTTTTACAGCTTTTTAGAGTTAATCCAAGCTGGATAAACGTATAATGAATTAAAACACTACTAACAAAGTAGTGTTTCCACAAACGTGTGCTTGAGTTTTGTTTATATCACAACATAAGTGCTTCCCTGTTTCGGGTAATTTGGAGTTTTTCTTCAAAGCACATCACATCTTCAACCATAGATCACTTTTAACACCGTGTAGCCCGAATTTCCCTTCATAACTTTTCGGTTAATCTAAGCGAAATATGTCAGTTCTTAGCAGTTTCTCAAACCTTTTTACACGACTGCGCGAGAAAGTGTTTTATTGTTGAACGTTACATTGTAGAACGTAAATAAATAAATTGAATAAGAGAATGTCGCCCTGAGTTATGTCTACTTAAGTAACTGTAAAAGACAAACTATGATAAATCCTTAGATTTGCCAGTAAAACCATAGTCTTACTAGTGAAAGTGCAAATTGTTCCGTCAAAATCCTTCATTTTGGGACTTTATCTTGCGCTCACTTGGTACATCTTATTTTGCCTCAGAGAATTTTAAAGGCAAAAGTTGAAAAGTAGGCATGTCGTTTCTTAGTGTAGGTTTGTTTGTCTATTAAATTCGTCATAAGTTAGGTATCCTACTAAGAAACCCTCCTCAAGTCGTATTCCTCATTAGTGAGGATCGTGAAGTTCTCGCTGGATTAGCTTCTTACTGATTGTCTCGCAATCTGTGACGGTTTTTGGCAAAAAGTGCGACGTGCAATTGGGTGTCCAGTGTGGAGCGGACCGAAGAAACAAAGGGCGGATAATTTACCATAGGTCGAGGTTTTTACAGTAACATTTATATCAACACCGTAACAAAAACATTAAAAGCCCCAAGTAATCAAACAAGAAACTATAATTTATTAGAAACTATGCGACATTTTAAGAAACTTATATAAAGAATTATTCTATTTTTTTTTTCGAATCCGAAATCAGAGCCCTTAGCATTAAGTTTCAGCTTTGACCGCGCGCGTCGTGTGTTCGATCAGCTCTACTTCCTGCTTTTCCGCCTCCTGCAGCAAAGCTATGCGGTCCAGGGGCTTCCAGGGCTCGTGGAATGCGTATTTGTACTTTATCTTGCCGTGGTACCCCAGATTGGGCAGCACTTCCTTCACTACTTCAGCCAGTCTCTTCGACGGCTTATCTTTCCAGTAATCCGGGTGCACGATAGGCGAATTGTAAAACAAATCTTGCACTTTAGAACCCGATTTCAAACTAAATGCCGGATTTTTGAAGAGCTCCGTCGAATCCTCATTCGGAATTTCCTGTCAAAAAATGTTACTATTCACTTCAGGACTATCGGCTGGGAGGTGTTATAGTGCGTTGGACGAAATTCAGTGCCCTCGGTAAGGTTACGTAATAATAAAATGAAACCACTTGATTCTATTGTAAAAGGTCTATTTCAGTATGATTTTGGATGCCTGTATTACAATCGTATTGTACTTAAGTCTATTACGGTGAGATATACGGATGTTTATATTATAATTATACAGTTCACTTTGCTTGTGTTAGAAATATACTGCTCGAACTGAGGCGAATGCTGAAAATGTGGTGGAAATGCGCCAGTTTGAACATCTCCAGCAAGTTCATTGGCACAATCAATGCGTGTGTATTTCACGCACTATTCGCCTCAGTCTGACCAGAATTGAATAGACAACAATGTGTTGAGTTAACGGTATAGTAGATTGATATTTCTGATGCCGGTCATCATAGCGTCTCCTTCTCCCTCCTTCCCTTTGCCTCTCAGTTTATCGAAGAAGCCTTTGATCCGTCCAATGAAGCCTGGGGCTTTGGTCTCCTCTTCCTGGTAGCCCTGGTGACTCTGATGGTAACCTTGGTGGTGATACCCTGAGTGGCTCTTCTGCCAGTTTTGCTGGTCTTCCTGGTTTTGGTCCTCGGCAGACACGTTGAGCACGTTGATCCGCTGATGAACAAAGCACAAGCTGGATTTCATTAGATACTTAATGTCACGGCGCGGGGCTCTGATTTCGTCAAACGCACTATTCGAACACCGTTTCAAGAATGTCGCAAAGATTCAATTAAAGTTTGTACGATTTACGAGAGTGTAATTACCTTAACATTACTGGGAGGGAGTGGAGGCACGACAGTTTCGGGGACCTTTATCCTGTAGGGGTCGTAGTTTGGCGGCTGAGGCTCCTGCGGGCACTGCACGCGCCAAGGTTGCAGAGACTCGACGGGCTTGGGCCAGGGCTCCACCTTCATGCCTGCGGTCTGCACTACATCTTTACAGCAACCTTGCCCTTTTTTGTCGTCTGAATAATTACGAGTCGCTGCAAAAACAAAGCAAAACGTTTAGGAAATAGGTTTTATAAGAGGTAAGTATTTAATGGCGGTAATCAGCAGAAGATCGCATCAAAAAAAATCATATACACATATCAATTGGGAAATATATGAAGTGGGAAATCATAAAATAACTCCTCCTGCTCTGGGTGGACCGAGAGGTAGTTTCAGACTTTTACTGACTAAAACCCACCTGCGTTCCTTAATCCTTGATTTCCCCTTTGCGAATAATCCCGCACCCCAAGGGATTTATGACACCCTTATAATCTCTTAATCAAAGTGGCCAAATCTAATTTTATTAGATATTTTTAACGTTCACCTACACTGTACTTCGCCTAAGGGCTATATTTCACCGGGACACCATGGCGACGCGACCAGTTGCGCCGCCATGGTGTCCGTAAGCTACCAAACTAGACACCATACCATAGAAATACCTATGCACCATACAGACACCAAAGTCGCTACACCACACAGACTATCAAAATGAACCGCAACCAAACGGACACCAGGTGAGTAACTCTCTATATAGCTGTATACATTTTGTTGGTAGCGGCGACTGGTCGCTTGGTGCTGGGCCAGAGCAAACCCGAGCGCGGGGTGGGCGCAGCGCCATGAACTCAAACATAAGAACTTTGGAATAGTGTTTGGAATAGTGGGCTTAAATCAAGTTGACTCCCAAAATATTAGACTGCGACCGAGTCTGATTCGAGTAAAAATGTCTTAAGAAATGGTGGTAAAACGGTGCTAAAAGGACCTCTTCAGAAGACATACTTTTGACTCGTAAATTGCCACTGCTCAAAATGTTTGGTCCAGCAATGTAGGATGTGTAAATGAGTCTACCCGTGCTAAGACCACACGGTGCGCGCAGGTGGTGAAACGGTTAAGTATACCTACGAGTTATAACCGCGTATGATGATCGTGCCAACAACAATGATATCATACCAGGGCATAAGGGTAGGATATCATATATGCTGTTGATACGTTCAGTGGGGATAGTAGTCCGTGGCGCGTGTATTTCCTTGTTCAAGACCCTTTTGTTTAAGAGTGTCGGTGGAGTTTCCTGCATGATGTACTCCACAGGGATCTACGCTTTGGAACATGCAATTGCTTCGTGATTATTCTAATGTGCTCATGAAAGGTAGAGTCTGTGCTTGATATGGTATACTGGGGAGACGCCTTCTAAACTTATTTAGGTCAGGGTCTTACAAGGAACAGTTAGGCAATGACATTCAGTGCCATCGAGAAAATGGCGCTTCTAGGGACTATGTTATAACGTGAAAAATCGTGACTTACCAAGGCCAGTGATAACTTCCCCGAGACTGGTATTGTTAAGCGCTAAAGCCGCGTGGTTCAAGTGCTTTACGTGTTGGCAGTAACGAAATGGACCCAGCATTTTTGCTCCCGACACAAAATATAATTTAATCAATATAAAAATAATATAAACACACCCAATTTAAACTTGCTATTTAAAAATTTACATTGTTTTTGTGTAGAACGGTTTATGTTAGGTTTTGAGAGAAATGTTTTCTGACAGCATTTGGAAAAAAGTGAACGTGATGAAATTTTTCTTTTTATATGGCTTTGGAAAAATAATATGTTTGGCTGCCAATTTTTCTGCGAAAATAGGACTTATTTGTTTTATAAGGAGGTTGAATGTTGTTGCATTTTTTAAACTAGAATGTGGCCACAGAACCGACTGACCTTTGCAACATAAATAATATTATGTACTTAAATAGATATCAATTGGTAAAATGTTTGTGGGTTCTTATAATTGGAAGAGTTTTAGACTGTCGGGAATGCTCTTGAAAGACTAGTAATAATATGTATAGTAGGTAGGTACGTTCTTCATAAATTAAGTAGAAAAGCACAATTCTGGATTTTGCCTTGTTGCATTAAGTCCACCTATGTACCACTACTGTACATGAAGTTTAACTAAATAAATAATAAATAAATTGCGCCAGACGACCGTAGCCTACGAGGCTTATTTACATTCTGTAAATGGCCAGAACGCAAGGGTGTGAAACTAGACGCGTATAGATTGGAAATCACTTTTTAATCGAAGTCTTCCAATCTATACAAGAGTAGTACGCAAATACTCGCGTATACTTCGTAGTGACCTAACTACCTAACCTTATTCCATAATATACAGTGCCAGTACGATTATGGACTAATCGTGCGTAGATCGGAATAATCGCGCCTGGATTAGGTCATGTTAGAATAGTGACCACTAGAACACGATGGCGAGCTAACGAAGCGATCATGTGGGTTAGGTTAGGTTAGAACAGTGACCATTAAATCCAGATCCTATAATGTTAGTGAATTATTTGGGTTCGGTTAAGTTAAAAGCCATTATTTTTTATCTAATTCTACATTAATAATGTTAAAACTTCATTCCATTATACCTATGCATAAATGATTTTATTAAACTATATCGCAGCTTTTGTCAGGCGTAAGTGATGTTAACTGTAGTACCTATAGTTTGAACCAGGACGCGCGCGTTCACGTTACAAACTATACAAGACCAGCCGTGCTATTCTGTAAATGGTAAATCATTTCGAAACTCATTTCACAAATCATCTCGAATGTCACACTCAGCGAATTGTATTTCAGAATACCAAATCCTATAGACTTTGTAGATAAATGTCAAAATACTCAACCGTTTTAGTTCCTCTCACTTTGATCATCACTCGGTGGCGCCAGTATCGAATTCACTCCATTTCAGAATGCGAAACTTTAATTTCACCATGATTTCACTGCGGATTCAGAAGTGATTTCGCAAATAAACTTTTCAGAATAGCAAGGCTGTGCGCAGAATTCGTGTATACATTGTAATTGCAGATTTAAAAATAGCAATACAAAGTATACGCGAGCAGTTTCTTATGGCTGCGTTCTGGCCTTGAATACAGTGGAAATACTCGCCTACGAGTCTCGAATCTTGTTAGACGCAACTGTCCTCTTATAAATGTCGCAACCAAGTAGCTTGATGTCAGCAAACCGTAAGGGCCCAGCAGGGCCGATATATCAGTATCACCACCCAGTCCCGGTGGACTATGGGTTGACTTCCCAAAGGGAAACCCGGGGTCCTGGAACGCAAGTCAAAGAAGTAAGATAGGTGTGGTTTTGTCAGTAAAAGTATGACACTCCCTCTCGGTCCACTAGAGCAGGAGGAGTTATTTGATGATTAGTAGTAGTAGTAGTAGTAGTATCTTTATTCATAACAACATAATTGTGTCGAACAGATTGATAAATATAAATATGTCCTTAAAACTAGATTAATTCAAATTCTAAAACAAATAAAATCATCACATTGTCATAATTATTACAAATACAATAATAATAATAAAATTTTCATAATTTAAATCATAAAATAATGTCAAAAATATCATAATTGCAAATACCTACTCAAAATACATACAAATTAGAGGTCACCGACTGAGTATAAACACTTTTCTAAAAGAAACTCTTTAAGACTGGATTTAAAAGTACTACTATACAGTTCCTGTTTTAATGAAGTAGGCAATTTATTATACAATTTTATTCCATTAATTTGAGAACAATGACTGACTACTTTGAGGTGGGGTGTTATATTTGACGATAGATCAAGTCTTCTCGTTTTCTCCCTTTTTATTCTCTCCTCATGTGTTTCGACTTTGTCAATATTTTTTGCCAAGTTCAAGTAGATTTCCCACTTCATATATTTCCCAATTGAACCTCTAAGACGATATCAGGCTAAACTTGAGATTACACGGCAATTTCCGTTCGTTGTCACTAGTACCTACCTACCATTAAGTTCCATGATGGAACAACTAAGGTTTTTTTAAATCAAAGTTCCATTATAAAAGAATCTGGAAATAATAAAAGTAATGTTGAATTTTATTACTAGTTCCACATTATTTTTTATCGGTGTTTGATTTTAACCATTTTATCTATTGGTCTATTATACTTTTAATTAGTTATACGGACGTGTTTATACTCACTCTTAACACCAATAGGACGTACCTACGTAAAGCGTTATCAACTGGTGTAAAAAGCGGGCGGGATACTCTTTTCTAAGGTATTTTAATGTTTGTAGGGTTTTTTTTAGGTGGGAAATCATCCAATGACTTCTCCTGTTTTAGGGTGGAGCGAGAGGGCGTGTCAGACTTTTACTGACTAAAACCCACTCCTGTTCCTTCGCCTTCGTTCCAGGGCCCCGGGGTTCTCTTTCGCGTAACCCATGGCCCGAGTAGGCCCCGACCCTGCTGGGCCCCTACGGTTTTGATGACATCTCCTTGAAATGTGAATGGGGTAACCAATTGATGCAGCTGTCTGTACATGGATAGCAATAGGGGACCAAAAAAAAACATTAAATTACATTTCAAACATAATTTATTTTTGTACAAAATAACATACGAATTACTTCAATAAATACATCACTTAATTGATCTTGTTTTTTTTACAAAAATACTTTTAATAAATTCACATACACAATTGTTTCAACGTGGAATGGCGTAGCACAAATACAATCAGGAAGAACGCATAAAATATCAAGAAAAAATTATTATAAATACTCCATTTTTAATTAAATATTAATTTTTTGTCGTGACATGCAATTAGCTACTTTATGCCGATAATTTATGGTTTTTATTGTGCTTGCTAAACTTATAATCTACAAAAAATATGCGGTTGCTGATAATCTAGGCAATGAATTAATTCGTAGCTACTTCATGTCACGAACAAAAAACAATACAGGCTTGCGAAAAATTGGAGAGATTAATTAAGGGAGGGAAATTAATGGTGCAGTCCTATCTCACAAAGTCGGGTCGGTTTGAAAGTGTGTGCGTCCATGTGCACGTACTTACATAAGCTCGGAACGATCAGCGTCATAGAAAATAATTAATTCACAAACTAACTATACAGGGTGTAAGGGACAAGTCTACGCAAACTTTAAGGGTTTGCTCAGTAGACGAAACTGAACAACCTGCCACAATTTATTTTTCCGGCAACGAAAAAAAAAAAACGGACTCTCCATACAAACTGTCCAATCAAGTTTATAATTTTGTATGGAGGCCGATTTTTTTTTTTTCTTTCCGGAAAAAAATCTTGTGGAAGGTTGTTCAGTTTCGAAAGAGTCACCGAGCCCTGGAAGCCAAAAGGTAACTGAAGAAACACAGGTGGCTTTTAGTTGGTAAGTCTGACACACCTTCTCGCTCCACCCAGAGCGGGAGTTTTTTGATGATTTCCTTACCACAAAAAAAAAACTACACACATTTCCAAAACCAACCCGCCTTCGTAAAGAGAATATCTAATAAAACCTCAGTTTTAATGACTGACGACTTATTGTGTCCTCAACGGCGGCCTTGTCAAAGTACGCGAGTCAGTCGTATGTCAGTAACTTTGATTATAATATAATCAAAGATCAGTAATAATCCTTCAATGTATACAAACCGCAGGCAGATATCTACAGATCCCGGCATGGATCTTGAGCGCCGACTGCCACTTGCGCAGAAGTGAAATATCGGGTCTCTTTAGGGCCGAAACTGCATATATATATCATACAAAAGTGCTCCGTTACGGGGACCCGTGCGGGCTTCCGTCGCGGGGAGCAGGGCACCCCGCGACGTTTTTGCTACGTAATAAATATTAAGTTCTCCATATATACGACTACATGCACACCGTTTAAGTTGAACTAGCGACACTGCGTGGGTAATAATCTGGTTTCCGCGACGGGGACCGCCGCACACGACACACGCGCTTTGTCACGCGAACGATGCCCGTCGCGGGCGTTCGCTTAACGCAGTTTCGGCCTTTAGTATTAAAAAGAGAGACGCGGGGGCGGAGACTGCAATCTTTGTACAGTGATTGGCTCGCCGATGTGTACGATGCGCAAAGCGATCCCCACTCTTTCGCCGAGCGCTCAATATTCCTGCCGGCATCTGTACAGCAGACGGCCCTCAGTGTCAAAACTTTTCATTCAAACCAAACGTCTTAGCGAGTATCGTATATTCATAGTAATTTACGGCCCTACGTGGCGCCTCGTAAGCAAGTGGTCCTCCTCTTTGAAAACGTAAGTTGTGACGTCAATCTAACTAATGTCAGAAATGGCAAGTGCTTGGGCCAGACTTAGTACTGCCACTTAGTGTACAGCACTTCAAAACTCTCATACATACATACTATGGCTACGATCGTCCAAACAAAATTGGTTAATAGCCTGTGCTTATTTTTGTACAATCTTCTATATATATAAAAGCGAAATAGCGAAACTATAACACCTAAAAACTTAAAATTTGGCAGGTAGGTTCCTAGGGTGTAGACATCCGCTAACGCTAACGGATTTTCGAAGCTCCACCCCTAAGGGGATGATGAAACGGGGTAAAAAAGTTTGTATGGAAAAACCTACTTTCACGCGGGCGAAGCCGCTGGCAAAAGCTAGTATTTTATAAATAATAAATACCTAATACTAAAAAGATTTATTTTTTTCCGAAAACAGCATTAAAAATTTTTGAGGAAGAGTGAGGGCGGGGGGGGGGGGGAATATCTCGCTATCTCTTTTGAGCACACGTATCCTAATGGCGGTGACGTCACATTTCAGTATGTGCAGCCTTACACTGTTATGGTTTTGGTTTGAAAATATCTTTTTATAGGGTAGAACTTGGTAATACGCCCTAAGTGACAAAACGCCCCACCACTCAAGCACTCACACTAACAAAGCAACGCCGCTCGAAACTAGACGCGCGGGGAGCCACTAGTAGCCGGACAACATGGCCGACGTGTGCACGTAGTTTGCGATGTCCGTTTAAAAAATATTGCTAAATCTAGTTTTATTGGCGTGAAACAATTTGTGGTGAGTTTCCAAGAAATTCATGTATATTGATACTTTTATATTTTGTGTTAAAATGACCCACACTATCGTAAAATAGATAAAATTACCTTTCTCTTTTTATTTTTTCGAACGTTATAACCTTGAATCTTGAGTTTTGATCTCAGTGGGGCATATTGAAAATCGAATTTGACAATAAGCCCCTAAGCTAGTTGTTTAAAACGCCCCAATATTTGAACTGTCTTAAGTACCTTGTTGCGTGTTATTATTACAGATAATGTCTCGGAAGTATGAAAGAAGGACACTACGAGCATCATGGAGTGCGGACGACTTAGACAAAGCCATGCGTAGTGTCCTGAGCAAAGTAATGGGTGTTAATGAGGCATCCAGAAACTTTGGCATACCGTCTCGAACTCTAAGAATACACATTTTATCAGGAAAATCAAAGGGCCCTCTAGGACGCAAACCAGTATTTTCTGTAGAATATAAAAAAAAAACTGGTTGCCCATATAAAGAAATTGGAAAAAGTTGGATTTGCCCCTGACAGAAAGGATGTAAAAGAAATGGCATTTCAACTAGCTAAGAAACTTAATATTAAAAACCCATTTTCAGCAAGTTCAGAATCAGCTGGAAATGTATGGTTTTCGGGGTTCATGGCTCGCAACTCAGAATTAAGCCAAAGAAAATCAGAAGGCTTGTCACTTGCTCGAGCTTATGGAGTTAATAGAAAAGATGTACAGGATTTTTTTGATTTACTAGCCAAAATCTACGAAGAAAATGATTTTGCAAATCACCCCGAAGATATTTTCAATTTTGATTTCAAGATTTTTTCACGATTATTAATATAGTTAAAAATATGAAAAAATATATGATTAATACACTGGGGCATTTTATAATAGGAGTGAGTCGTATTAGCCAACGACCACATTACAAAACGCCCCACCTTAGATTAAAAAAAAATATTAATATTATTTTATCCTTAGTTCCTATTAAGGTTACCACTTGTGCCATTATTGTCAAAAGACTTAATATTGTTCCAAAATAAAAAGTTGGATTATATCTTGTAAGATTTATTTTTTATTACGATTTCAAAAAAAGTAGGGCGTATTACCAAGTCTTACCCTATGCGATTTTGGATAAAGTTACTTTTGATATAAATAATATAAAAAACTTGATTCAAGTACCCAATTATGTTCAGCACACATTACGAGGCACAATTAATGTAAGTAATGGCCGTCTCAAGTCACTGCCGCGGCTATTTTGTGCTCTGTCACTGGAGTTGTTAAAATAGTTCTTATGACAAGATTTAGGTAGCCCAAAGTTAATACCATTATGTAAAGTACCTCAAGGATACGAATGTGGTACTTCACACACACATTTATCGTGAGTACACCTGTATGAAAGTGTGCTTACAGAAAATACAACCCTTTGAGTGATTTTATTGTTCTTTAAAAGCCGGGGCAGGCTTACTTGTTGGATTATTTGCTAGTTTGTGAAGCGCCTAATGGAAATTGTTAGGCTTGCTGCATACTTGTTTCGAGGTCGGCTCAAGTAGGACGAACTTACCCGAAATATTACGATTTTGTAGGTATTATTAACCTTTTGAGTGCGTAATTAGAGACACAATAGTAAGACAATGGCGCGTGAACGCCGGCGTTAATGCGGGGATCAACAGCTCACGCCCTAGAAGTTTTCACTTCTGTCGTGTTTTCTTAAGCGGGAACAACATTAGATCGACGCACACGTAGGCCACGCCTGATTTGTACTTAGAGCCTCGTCGCGTGGCGTCGCGTAACGTGGATCTAATGTAGATCTACAAGTCTAGTTGCCTTACAAAATGTATGGAGACCAACGCGCCCTGATAAGCGTACGTGGCCCACGTGTGCCAAATGTAACCTTTAAGCACACAGCGTTTTTTTTTTTATATTATCATTTTTTTTGCAGATTTTATTCACAAAATACGATTTATGCAAAAGATAAATCTTAACAACTAAAAAAAACAGTAGTACAGTACATTTTCATCTGCATAACGTGACATACAATAGAGAACAAATTATATTTTTTTATTAGCATTTAATTTTTTAAATTATTAATATCCGTCAAGATATGGTGAATTTATTAAAGTTTTTTTGAAAGGCTACTTGGAAACGCGCGCTCTCGCTGGCCTGTTTACGATGACGTCATCTGTCATGATCCGTGCGACGAACGGCTTGATCGTATTCATTCGCCGGTGGGGACCGATCATGACAGATGACGTCACAGCGAGTCGCTTCATTCTCGGCCGCGTTTCTGGAACTAATACACTAAAATTGCTGTATCTTCGTCATTTTTGGTCTGATTTAAATAATTTCTTCACAGTATTTTTTGTTTTTTTTTTTTTGACGCTATAAGACTCCTCAAAAATCATGACTGATCCTCATTACGATCAAAATATGTTGACCACTCTGAAGTTTGCGTTCCAAACTATTGCGCATACTCGAAAAAATACGCATTCGCCACATCCACGACCAAATATTCCATCTCGTCAGCTCTTCTGTCACAAATGAAGAAAAAAGAAATCAAGAGAAGAGCTAAACGAGATGGAGTACCCAGTCACAGACACACGAATCAGGGACGTGCGAGCAATACAAGTAAATAAGCCCGGCTTGATGTGAAAATAATACCTCACCACACCACACTCATCTATGTCATAGAACACAACAAATGGATTAAATTAAATAAAACTGATTTTTTAACTTCGCGCGCCTACGCGGTTACGCTAAGTTGCCATTTCGTGTTAAATGCGAAATTAAAAACTATTCATAAGATACGATACCTGTGACATGCATTAACACTTAACAAAAAAAAGAGATGAGCACTAGTTTGTTGCTACCTCTTTCTGTCGCAGAGGCTTTGTATTTGGCTTAATCTGCCATCTCACTTTTCCCTATAAAAACATAAAAATGTGAGTCTGTGTGAGTAAAAATTTGATACTGTGTGCAAGTACTCATGGAACGTTTTTTTATTAAAATCATAATTATTAAAATACAAGCTTGTAATTTTGAATCAATGAACTTTTACTACGCAAACTACGAGGCGCCCTCTATGACGCGTAAAACAGTTCCGCAAACAAATTAGTTCAAATTTACTTTGAAGCGGTTATCGTGTTGTACGTAATTGTTTCGAAAGATTTTTTTTTTATTTCTGTCATTTAAAGTTAAAGTTTTATGATTGCTGTAACTTACTTGGTTTTGAAGTGATTAAAGTTTATTATCTTTGAAATGAATTCGGAAATACATGCAATTGTTCCTTGTGACATATTAAAATGTGTGGAAAAAAATACTTGCCCAGGTAAAGACTTTGAGTTTTAGAGATAAATATGATCTCGTAACTTCACCTAAACCTACCCCTGATTCGAATATTTCTCAGAAAACTAAATCACATAATAGGCAGTTTTATCGCTCAGTTTACAAAACTCACTGGATTGCAGGCTGCTCGCATTTAAACAAATTGTTCTGCTGGTGTTGCATATTTTTCTCAAACAATAAGAATGCTTGGAATACATCAGGTTATAATAACTTAAATAATTTTACCGGTACTCAACGTACACGTATATCAAACTTCACGATTGTTTGCTCAAACAAATTGACAACAAACGGCTTTTATCAAAGCCACTGGAGGTATGTCATTGCTGATAATATACTTATAACGTTTACGGCATTTATGATGCAGATTATAGGTATGATGATAAGGTTGTGGTGAAGCTTTTTTTACATTATTTCTTACATATTATTAAAAAATATAAATGTAGCAATTAAAATCAGCATTACAGTACTAAAATTTGCACTGATGATACGTGACGGCGGATTAGCGCGAGGTTTTTTAAAGGCACCAGGCACGCCACTGCACACGACCCTGGCGAACAGGACACGAAAAAAGGCGGTTAAAGGATTAAAAGAATTACAGCGTAGCCATAGTTATTCGAAGTTCGGAATGGTCAAGATATTGCGGCCGTGCTGTACTTTTTCGTCCGCATAACTTGACATAATGTAGACCGTAATGTTGGTGTGTGGCTGACTTTTTCCTATAATGTTTATGTTTGCATAAATATTAGCTAGCGATAAAAAATAACAGGTTGTAGTAACTCAGCAGGAACTAACTTAACAATATCGGCTTCTTTATAAAAAAATAATAATTTTTAAACATTACAAGACACTGGCACACTAGTTGCTAAGTAAACGTCGAAGTACCGAACCTCGGTCGATCGTCAAAGTATCATTTGCATGGTACTGCTAACTATTATACATAGTAAAATTAACCTTTTGAGTGCGTAATTAGAGACACAATAGTAAGACAATGGCGCGTGAACGCCGGCGTTAATGCGGGGATCAACAGCTTAAGCCACGAAAGAGCGCCGACGAAAGCAAAAATCAGGCCTTAGAAATGAAAATAATAATACATATTATGTATCAATATTTTTATTTCTAAGGCCTGATTTTTCAATAGACAGCTTTTTTTTTTCGGGTGGGAAAATCATCTAATGACATCCCCCGCTCTTATAGACATAGTCAGACAACTATTAACTAAAGAATAAATATGGCAGTTTGACGTAATTTCTACACAAAAGCTGCCAAACCACCGTTTTTATTCCAGAGTTATAAATATCTGGCTATTGAAAAATCAGCCCAAGTGTTACCGGCTAAAACCCACATGTGTTCCTTCAGTTGCCCCTTGTTGCCAGGGCTGTGGATTGTTAGGAGTTACCGCAGCCCTCGCAATATAGGGCAACTGAAGAACACACGTGGGTTTTAGCCAGTAAATGTCTGAGATTCCGTCTTACTACACTCAGTGCGGGTAGTTATCAGAAATTAGAAACTTTATTTCAAATAGACAAATAACAGGCACTTTGGAATTGTCAAAATGTCGGTCAGTCAAAAAAAAGTGAAGCTAAGTTGCACTTATAAGTACACTTAAGTATTTAAGGTTTTTTTTACGTAGGAAATCATCAAATACATTCTTCCGCTCTCGGTAGAGCGAAAGGAAGTGTCACTTTTACTGACTAAAACCCACCTGTGATCCTTCAGTTGCTCTTTTGCATTCCGTGGCCACCGTAACTCTTTCGAACGATCCCGCAGCTTTACTCCGTCTGCGAGGATTCCCTAATCAACTTAATTTTACTCTGTCGGCTCTTTAACAGTTTAATGACTGCGTCAAAAGAAAAATGTTTTCTTTATATTTACATAATATAACGTACAACTTCCCGTAAGCTTATCATTATGTACAAATACAATCATGTGTCGAAAGATTTAGGTATACATTTACGTGAGAGTGCCGAATACGCGTCTATGAAGCTACGCGTCCGCGGACAGTAGACCTAACGGTGTCCTAAGTAGACGATTTAACGCGACGGCAAACGCGAAGCGATGCAGCGCGAATTGAACAAACAATTGACACTAAATTGCGGTGGCCTATCTTCTTCTTAGCGTGTCGATGGCAAAACTAATTTTAAATTCACACATTCCACGGCAATGCCGTCCACTGATGCTGTTATTAGATCCCTACGTAAACAGGTAATAGGGCACGTCATGCAAGATGCAAGGGGTGGGGCATGGTCTGCAGAGAGACGCCGCACAAACACTGAAGGTCGGAACCGTCCAGGAACCCCCATCTGTGGAGATTGTCTTTGCTGCGCCTAACCTGGGTGCAAGTCTGTTTAGTTTTCCCATGTGACCAACAGCACGTTTGTGCGGTGCGACGACGAGCGAAGAGCCGCGGATGCGATCAGTTACTTTGAAATTTTCACGAGAACTCTTGCGGTACGGTGACTTGTTTTATATAATATGTCACCGAAAAATTGCAAACGCCGTAAGATTGTAAAATATCGAGAGAAATTATAAACTATTTTTTCTAAATAAAACACGGTTATGTTGGAAAATAATGAATTTGTATATGATTTATCGCATACCGAGAAATTGTAATCTAATAAAGATTTATTACAATCATACGGAGTTTGCAATTTTCCGATAATACAGAAATGGCGTCAATAGCGGCTACTTCGCGCGCATGTAGGGCAAAAACGGCGCGTCGCGTTCAGTTCGCGTGAACCGCATCGGATCGCTTTGCAACCGCAATCACATTGAACCACGCACGTAGGACGCTGCCAAAGGAAACAGCGCCAGAGCGCATTTCGCAATGTATGAAAATTAAACCGATTATGAAGTGCTTACACTCCATTCACAATAAGATTAGACATTTATACAAAACTTTTTTACACTGTCCGTTCAACCGATTTTGACTTCTAATCCGTAAGCATAAGATTGGCATTCAAAGCAAAAAATACAAACTTTTTACTGCACCTGCCATTTGTCATGCTAACAACCCAATAGACGTCAAAATAATTTGAACGGACAGTGAAAACAGGTTTTTTTATAAGATAAGATATTTGTCTTATCTTATTTCAAATGGAGTATAGATATTTTTGTTTTATGGATTGCTTCTTGCAGGTCAACCTCAAAGGCTCTCCTGGCTGCAAAAAAGCAGGAAATCCTTCCAAAGGTCCGATAGTACTTCACGCCGGAACAGCTGCTCAAACTTTATTCGTTCGATCGTGTATGGAGTATTCCTCTCGTCTTTGGGACGGATCTGCCCGATACCAGCTTGATGCACTTGAGACAAATGAGAGGCGAGCCAGGAGGATCATTGGCAATGATGCACTCGTCGAGTCGAGGCTTCAAAGTCTTCAGCATCGCCGCCGAGTTGCTAGCCTGTAGGTTTTCTACCGGTTGCATTTCGGGGAGTGTGCGTCGGAATTGTATAGCCTAATTCCGCCCGCGCCCGTTCCATCATCGGACCACCAGGCATACGGCGATGCGCCACCGGTACATAGTGGACATCCCACCTATACGCACAAAACGTTTTAGGTACACATTCATTGTGCGCTAGCTAAGGAGTGGAATTCCCTGAAGGCTACAACCCGGGAATCTTTAAGTCGGTCAAGGGTGAATAGGTTACTTCTAGGTAAGCGCGCTCCATCATCGTTCTCCATCAGGTGAGCTTGCAATAGCGGTCAAGCGCGAACCTATCAACAATAAATTTTAAAAAAATCCTATGTGAATGTAGTCTGTTCAACCGGACTTGCCTGAAGCGGCCTTAATAAAATTAACTCCAAGCTAAGACTGTACATAAAAAAATTAACTAAGCGATTACACGCTAAACGCGCCTTTGTGGAGTACGAATCTCGGCTGGGGCGTCATTGGGAGAGGACAGTAAGAGACGGCTAGATCTAAAAATAAATGAGTGAGTTAAACGACATATTTCTATGGAATTCAAATACACCCATTCGGATCAGCGCGCACACCTCAGTAGCCAGTCAGCTGCCATCCAAATATGATATTTAAAAGCTTCATTGACGCTTCAATTCCCTTTGACATTTCAAGATGCGTCCGGCGGAGTAGGTACATAATAGTGCCTACATGTTTTTGTATCTTTGAAATTGTTACCACCTTTTTACACATGACTGTAAACGTCTGCTTTTGGGTAAAAACAGATAAATAAAATATAATTGGTATTTCTTCTTTCTCTTTGCTTTCTTTTTCTTCTTTGTTTAAAAATTTAGATTCTCGTTGTATTAAGTACTCACTTTCAGGTATGTAAAATGTTGTATTGAGCATTTGTATCGCTTGGTTACCAACTGTATTTTTCTGTTTTTACCCAGAAACAGACGAATACAAAATTGTTGTAGAAAATCTTGATTTATTTTCTAAAAACTAAATTCATTGCCAATTAAATAAATATTGAATAAGTTTAAGGTAAACTGGCAATGAATGGTTATTTTTGGAAGAAAAACCCATTTCAACGAAAAGTCGAATAGTTGCCCAAAATAAATATATAACGATATATTTAAGTTAAACTTAAAAGGGCATTTTACATCCTTGTAATGTAGTTTGAAGTTTTTTCTAAATAATTTAAATTTGTTTATGATTACTCGACTAATAGTTGACATGAGTGCACCTCTAGTCTTCTATAGTAACTAGTTGTTTATACTATATGACATTATTATTTATTTATAATAATATACAATTTGATGTACTCATATCGTTCGCAACAAATCATTATTATGATGTGTTAATTTTTCAATAAAATTGTAATCAATATAATAATGGAAAATTTTGAAGAGATCAAAAATAATTTTTAACATAAATTTAAAACATAATTATTGCTGTGCATTATTCGAATTTGAAACACTATACTTTTGCTATTTGGTGAAACAAAATCTTAATACTGAATTACTGACATGTCATTACCATATCGTCTAAATAAATAAAGGCAAGATTGACCCTTTAACCGCACGCGTTGGATCGACCGTCAGGTATGACGAGTGTTTTCGCGTCCTATTCGCCAGGGTCGTGTATTTGCGACTGGTTTTCTATCTCGTTTAGCTCTTCAATCCCCATAGGTGACAGAAGAGCTGACGAGATGGAGTATATGGTCGTGGATGTGCGACCCTGGCGGTAAAAACGCGGATGAAATGAAATTGTGGAAACAATAGGCTAGTTGATACTTTTTGACGTGACAACGTCTTATAAATTGGTTTGCCGGGTGACACTTCAAGAAACTGCGTTACGCTCCGCTCACGTTATGCGCTCACAATGAGAGCGAGTGAGAGGCACGCGTGTGAGAGAGATAGGCATACACACCGGTTCATGTCTTGCGCTTCTATTTCGCTTAGGCGCCTGCATTTTTACCACTCAAAGTCGTTGTCACGTAAAACTTTCGCCCGTATACCGACTTTACAGGCAACCAATTTTTTTTTTAAATAGGTTTTAGATTGACAAATCATTGTTGTATTAGATCATACAAAATTCGATTGTTTTTTTAGGATTTAGTACCTAGGTCGGCAAAAACAGGACCCATAAAGAATCACTGTGTTGTCCGGCTGTCAAGACCCTTTTTTTTCTAAGGAACGCGTTTGCTACCCTAAGCAGCAGTGATAAAATCAATCTTCTATCTAAAGGTAAGGCCGTTTATGCTCCGTATCAGCGCATTGTTTGACACTCGCTAGGAAATCAAAACCTCTAGGGTAAAGGCCAATCAAACTATTGACATGATTTACTTTTTTCTTTTCGCTGGAAATGAAACCTAGGTTATATGTTAGAGGCCAATACGAGGAATGAATAGCAATAAGAACCAGGTCTTTAAACCGTAACCGAGAACGAAGATACGTATAGAAGCATTGCTAGTATATTTTTGTTAGGCGTTACATATTTTCATTATATTTTAATGAAATGGAAATATAATACGTAATATTTTGAGGTTTCCATTGATAAAATAGATTAAATTGGTTATTACTGTTATATTTTTAAGTGATAAATAAATCGGAAAGATACGCTTTAGTGTTGTGATAGTGATTGACACTATTTCATTCGTACTCACCACAAAAACCGAAACTAAAACTATATTTAACAATGGGAAACTTAAAATATCAGACATACAGTATTTTTATTTAAGAAAAATAACGCCTGATAACAAATATAGCAATATACTAAATTGTCTCAAACTTCGTTTGGTTACGGTTGGTAGACATAATTCTTTTTGCTATTGATTTATCATACAGTCCTTTAAGATATGACCTAGGTTTCACTTTTGGCGAAAAGAAAAAAAATTACATGCCAGCAATGTATGGGAAAAGTTTAATTCCTCTTTGTAGATAAGTACGTCACAAAAAAATACTTTTATGCGGATCGGAAATTTTTTCGGGATTCGATTCGGGTTATTCAGTTATTACTTTGCTCGATTTTAATATCAAGTCTGACTCGCACTTAACCAGTTTTTGATAATTTAAATCAACGATTTTAATATTGTAGTCCGAAATCTTTCACGTGCGAGTCCGACTTGCACTTGGCTACTTTTTGATTCTATTTTCAAATTTTGAGGCAATAACTTGACTGAATCCCGCTACACTTAAAGTCCATTCTGATCAATAAATGTAGATAAAAAATTGATTTGCATAAACCGTATCTAAAAGTATGGATGGTGAACCAAAACTAGGTATACCATAAAGGCTTACCAAAACCAGTGCACTGTCCATTCATCACACAACACTTAACAGTCACAAACACTGTCGTGTCCTATGTCGTAGGGAGGGTCTCGCGCGGAGTGCCGGGTCCTCATTCGAGGCCGAACAGCCAGTTGATGCCCTGCGCCAGGAACAGGATGAGCGGCTGCCACGCCACGAGCCAGCGGATCCAGTCCAGCAGCTGTCCGTACAGGATGTGCGGCCGGTCCCAGCTGACACACGTTAAGGCCAATACATTGCTACACAACTTCAAACACGTTTTAGAACATGGGGAGTTTTTGGCGCGATTTCTTCGAGTGAAGTTCAGTGGCTGTTTTAATTATTCGCAAATTGATTCTCAGTGGTTATTGTGATGTAAAATTTGTGTAGTTTTGTGTCTAAGTGACTGAGTAACTAGACAATATGTGGAATCATTAAAACAGACGTAATCTCGGTAAAAAGGAGCTGAGAATTTTATTGTAGTGTTGACTACCTCAGCGACAGGGACGTGCGAGCAATACAAGTAAATAAGCCCGGCTTTCATGTGAAAATAAATAATACCTCACATCTACATAGAACACAATAAATGAATTAAATTAAATACAATGCCCTTAGACTGCGGAATCCCCAGTACAGTTTAACAGATATCGCTGTCAGCGATAAGACC
Organism: Mythimna impura; assembly: GCA_905147345.3. Lineage (NCBI taxonomy): Eukaryota > Metazoa > Arthropoda > Insecta > Lepidoptera > Noctuidae > Mythimna > Mythimna impura. The sequence goes on from LR990341.1 coordinate 33,516,074, forward strand.
GCCATTGTACCCATAGATTTGAGTTTCGTAAAATTGTTACTATTTTGGTGTACAATAAAGTTTATTCTATGCTTAATGACTCTTATCAAAAACTCGATCTTCGGTATCGGTTATCTAAAGATAATTTTAAATTCTGTTAATTAATAATAATTATGTACTTATTAATAAAACATGTAATTTTTAAGAAATAATTGGGTACACGAAATATAACACTTAAAGTGACCTCGCCCACGCAAGGATCCTCTATGTGCGGGGCCAAGCGGCGAAAGGGCGAAGCGGCCGCTCTCCCACGCCCAGTTCAACGCCACGCCACTGGAGTCACCCGAAAGGTAATAGAGAAAGCTATGCTCAAAGTTTCCATGCGTGATCGGATCAGAAATGAAGGTACCCACAGAAGAACCAAGGTTACTAGCAGAGGTAAATAATAAAATATGGGAGCTGGCAAAGGATACGGGTTGGTGAACATCCGCTTGAGGTCCACCTTCTCCTTGCAGTAGGGACACGTCTGCTTCTTGCCCACGATGCACCAGCCGCGGATGCAGAACTCGTGGAACACGTGCCCGCACGTCAACTTGTACGTATTCTCTGTGAAAACGATACGGAACCATATAGGACACGCCAAATACTACCACTATAGCCACTGTTGCTGCTACTACTATAACTGACCTGGATAACGTTGTTATACCATACAAATTATCAAACAAATCGAACGTCATCAGTATAAATTGAAACAAAAGTAACAAAAATCCTGCCTTAAAAGTATATATGAAAAAAGCTGCCTTAAAAGAAGCCTTCAAGGTATATATGATGTGAATCAAACAAGTAATTTAATATACAATATACAAAGGAAATCATGAAGCCGCGGAAAATCTTAACACCACGATTCAGCCGACGGTCAAAAATATACATCACTATCTATCGATTTAGTGTGAACTAAATACAAAAAAAAAACTGGGCAAGAGCGAATCGGACTCGCGCACTGAGGGTTCCGTTCAAGGGACCGCAGACCTGAGTATGTGGTGTATGGTATCGATACCTCCACTCGTTCTTGACAGACAGACAGACAGACAGGCGGACGGACAACAAAGTGATCCTATACGGGTTCCGCTTTTCCTTTTGAGGTACGGAACCCTAAAAACAAAATAAATATCACTTCGACTTTTGTTTCTTAGCAAAGAGTGCTATGTGTACTTACTAAATATGAAAAATAAATATCCGACGAGCCGTTTCAGAGGATTGCGACCGCAAACACCGTGACACGAGATATTTCTATATTAAAAACTATGATGTGAGAAAGTACCTAGCACGCCCTCTACGTTGACGTCCACCAGCAGCTGGTTGCCGCAGACTGCGCACACGTTGCTCTCCAGCTGTCGCGTCGGCATACCCTCTTGTGTGTAGTACTGAAACATGCAACGAGTTGAGGCTTCCAGTCAAATTAGATGCAGCTGGATACTAGTGGAGCGAGGAGGAGTGGCAGGCGGTCGCCTCCGCGTGCGAAGCAGTAATGCTAGCAAAGGAGGCGGCCGCACACGCGAGAGAACGGCCCTCACACCCCAGCCGCCGGGATCACGATCCCGATTTCCAGTCACCGTAAGCGCTCGCTTGCGGACGGCGAGCAATGGGTAGCTCGCCGTCCGACCGTCCGGTAACCGACCGGACCGAGTCCAAGTTGTCGACGGCGCATAGAGTTCCACACGCGCGCCTCATGATGTCAGCAAACCGTATGGGCCCAGCAGGGTCAAAGCCTACTGGGGCCATGGGTGATGCGAAAGAGAACCCCGGGGCCCTGGAACGAAGGCAAAGAAGGAACAGGAGTGGGTTTTTAGTCAGTAAAAGTCTGACACTATCTCTCGCTCCGCCCAAGAGCGGGGGATGTCATTAGATGATTTTCCCACCGAAGCTATGAATTCCTCGAAGAAATTTGTTTGTAAATAAAAAAAAAAGTAAAAAACTAAAACCCGACTACGACAAAAAAAAATGACGCTGAAAAAGTATGAAACAAGATTTTCAAGATGCTGAAATAGACAAGGTAACTGGAAAAACAAGAATAGAACAAAAAGAAAAGCCGTAGTCACACGTCATAGGTAGGTAATAATCGAAACACTTTAATAGCGTGTGACTACGGCTTTTCTTTTTGTTCTATTCTTGTTTTTCCAGTTACCTTGTCTATTTCAGCATCTTGAAAATCTTGTTTCATACTTTTTCAGCGTCATTTTTTTTTGTCGTAGTCGGGTTTTAGTTTTTTACTTTTTTTTTTATTTAAAAGATTTTGGTGTTAAATCACTGTGCTTCTTTACTATTTATTTTGGTATGTACAAGTAAAGCCCTTTCAAATGATACGAAACACGACATATTTATCGTATTTTTTTTAACACAATACTTTTTGTCTGCTAAAGGGCGCCACATTGAATTTTGATGATATTTTTTGATAAGTACAGGCGAAGCCCTTTCAAATGATATCAAACACGGTATATTTATCTTATTTTTTTTTTAAACATAACCTTTTGTCCGCTAGAGGGCGTCACTTTAAATTTGAGCAATATATTGGAAATGTACAAGTGAAGCCCTTTCAAATGATACCAAACACGGCGTATTTTACTCCATATTTATTTTTAATACATTACTTTTTGTCCGCTAGAGGGCGCCATATCAATTTTTGTGACCCGTCACGTAGCCTATGTTCAGCGGACAATTAAGACGGTTCTAACGATACCTCATACGTCAAGTTCCGATAAGTAGATTAGGAGCTATGAGGGAACAGATGAACAAACTCACATACATACATAGTCTGTCAAAATCATAACCCTCCGTAGTCGGGTAATAAGACTGGTCACCCATGGATCACCCATTTCAGTTGTATTATAACAAGTGATTGATTGGCATTGAAGCGGGGGATGTCTGTGTATACCAGTATTTTACATGGAGCGACTGCCTAGTCGATTTACACAACCCAGTTACTACATAACACGGTACCCCTTGGTAAGGCTGGTGTCAGATATCCTGGCTTCCTTTCCTGACTACACATAACGACTGTCAAAGATTCTGTCTGGTAGATATCGCTCTCAGCGATAAGACCGCCTTTGTACCCATAGATTATATAATATAATATAATATTCCACAACTATCACACAACGCCGTCTAGTCCCAAGCTAAGCAGAGCTTGTGTTATGGGTACTAGACAGCTGATAAACATACTTATATATTTCTAAATACATACATATATAGATAAATTACACCCGACACAGAACAAATGATCGTGCTCATCACACAAACATTTGTCCTGGGTGGGAATCGAACCCACGACCTCCGGCATAGCAGTCAGGGCCACTAACCACTAGACCAACAGGCCAGTCAAATTTAAGTTAGTGTAAAAGTTTTGTTACTAATTTTGTGTACAATAAAGTTTATTCTATTCTATTTGTTGTGCATTTGTTTGAGTTATCGTCATGTATAAAATTACTTACATACTCGTATATATTAAGGTTTGCTATAAGAAAACCCAAATGTGGGTTAAGCTCACCTGTGTACATCAGCTGTCCCATTTTTATTAATTGTAAAAGTTACTAGCTTTTGCCCGCGGCTTCGCTCCCGTCAACTGACTACTATATCCTACTCTACCCAACTCTACCTTACTCTACCCTACTCTACCTTACTCTACCTACTCTACCCTACTCAAAAAAAAAAGTATCCTATGTCCGTCTCCTGGTTCTAAGCTACCTCCCCACCAACTTTCAGCCAAATCGGTTCAGCCGTTCTCGAGTCATAAATAGTGTAACTAACACGACTTTCTTTTATATATATAGATGTACAATAATGAATATAAGAAGAATATAAGACTGTCAAAGATCTACAAATGACAGCCGGAACCAAAGGCTAAACGTGCTTTCCGAGGCACGGAGGAACTGCGGTATGTTAAGATGGTTACAGACCAGCCCCCCTAGCCAAGTCACAAACGATAAACGTAAACTCTCAGTAGTCTTTAATAGATTTTCAACTTTACGATATTGGATATAAAGTTGAAAATCTATTGAAGATTACATAGTGTTTTCGTTCGTTCCGGTCGCTAACGCTCAGTAGTCTTTAATAGATTTTCAACTTTATCTTAGGTATAAAGTTGAAAATCTATTGGAGATTACTAAGCGTTCACGTTTATCGTTTGCAACTTGGCTAGGGGGGCAGGCTCAACAAGCACTGCTTAAACTTAGACTCCTTGCCAAAAGAGAAATGACAGAAATATTTTGAAATAACTTTAAATGAATGATTTTTACTTGACTGGCCTGATGGTCTAGTGGTTAGTGGCCCTGACTGCTATGCCGGAGGTCGTAGGTGCGATTGCCACCCAGGACAAATGTTTGTGTGATGAGCACGATCATTTGTTCTGTGTCTGGGTGTAATTTATCTATAATATGTATTTAGAATTACAGAAGTATGTTTATCAGTTGTCTAATACTCATAACACAAGCTCTGCTTTGCTTGGAACCAGACAGCGTTGTGAAAGAAAGAAAGAAAGAAAGAAAACATGTTTATTCTGCCTGAATAGACGCACAATTCGTTTCAAAAATACAAAAAACCAAGTTCCCTGACAGGCCATGTGTGTATCGGGCATAACTGTGTTGCACCACTAGTACCATAGACAACACAGCTGTCTAGGTTATCTGTTGCATTTTGACGCCGGCCTCAACAGAGACATCACAAACATAAACAAAAAATAAAAGAAAATATCATAATTTTAAAACAATAAAAACTATTAATCAAAGTTGTGCGTCGCATCTTAGCAAGAATAGGCCGTTGCTCAGCATATACCGTGACGCTAGGCAAATCTAGCCATCTACGGTGCTGGTTTTCAGCAACCACCGTTCGAGTGACAATTTTGGCGTCCCCTCCGAGAGTAAATATAAATCCAAGGCAGGTTAGTACATATTATTACATATACACATACCTTTTACATCAATATATATCAATACATACATTATTATACATTACTAATCAAGAAAAACAACATTACAAACACTAGACAATACTAAATTTTTAACTATTATTACACAAATATACGACATTTATCACATTCCTATAATTACAAAAATAAACCGAAACTGGATGACCCACTCACAAATTATTTTTCTTACAGATATCATTTTATGGTAGATACAACAAACCGAAAATTGTACCATATTATGGGGAGGTGGCCTGATGACGACCACTCGCATAAGACGACCTGGCAAGAGCAAACCAGAAACGCTGAAAATATCCTCCTTTAGTAAATTTATGTGTTACATTGAAATAATTATGAAAGACAAACTATTAAAAATTTATGAAGATAATGTGTTCACAATATGAGAAGAGGTGTAAGTGTATACTAATTGCACCAAAGCGATGCCGAGAGGCCAAATGGATTGCTTCAAACAACTGTTTGAAATAATGTATCAAGTAGCGTTCAAAGTCTCATGACCCCCAAAATTCTTATCTCGCCAAGAAGACTGTGACCAAAGAGGATAGGATCAAAATGGAGACCATGACCACTATGGAAGACCATATCCATTGCCTGAAGTCCATGACCGAAGAGGTAACGTCTAAAAATAATTAATATAGTCAAATTGTAATGATTCAAGTTATGTGGATAGTTGAATCTGCATGAAATATTTTTTTAAAATGTCAATGAAATGTTTTTTTGTCTTCAGGACTCTTACAGGTGGAGGAATGACATTCCAACAATGTGTAGCCATATATCTAAAACTACCCCTGAATGCTGCTGTTCTGTGATGTGGGGTACAAAGAGGGTATGTGAAGGAACGTGGATCATATTTGCTGTGTCTCCAACGTAGTTTGTCAAATAGGTATTTTGGTTTCTGTGTATTAACAATTCCAAAAAGTAAACCAGCCAAATGCAACTTTCTCCTTGCTGCCATTTTCAGGATGTTATTGTCATTGATATATGGAGTCACGTGACTCCTATGTGGTACATTTACACAAAACCTTACACATGCATTCTGAATACGTTGAATCAGCTTTTCAGTTCTGGCTAACAGACAAGGTCCATACACCGTGTCACAATAGTTTAGACGTGATAAAATTAGGCTGTCAACCAGTTGCTTACGAAGATCAACACTCAGATGGGCTCTAATTTTATAAAGTAGCTTTAACCTATAAAAGCAGTTCCGCATGGCATTACTGATGTGCTTCTCGAATCTCAGTTCCGGGTCCATAGTCAAACCCAGATTGCATGCCAATTCTACCCTGTCTATTTTATTCCCCTTGATAAAAATTTCTGGATTGGCTGACAGTATTGCATTGATCATTTTCCTACTTCCTAAAACCATGAATTTAGATTTCAGTGGGTTTAAAACGAGTGAGTTAGCATCCGACCATTCTACCACTCTATTGAGATCTGCATTCATTTTGTCCACTGCTTCTTTTAGATCTGCTGGCTTAAAACAAGTATATAACTGTATGTCATCGGCATACATGTGATACATGCAGTGTTGGAATGAATCAACAATATCTGCACTGTAGAGAATATACAAAAGGGGCCCCAAAATTGAACCCTGGGGCACACCACGTGACACATGCCGAGGATAGGATGAGCTAGTTGATCCATCCTCCCTCTGGACTTCCACGAGCTGTGACCTATTCTGTAAGTAGCTTCTGAACCACTCTATTGTTTCCGTAGAAAAACCATAGTACGCTAACTTGGAAAGTAATAGAGTGGTGTTAATTGCATCGAAGGCACGTGAAAAATCAAGAAGAGCAAGTATGGTTCCCTCCCCTCGGTCACGTGCTTCCAAGATGTTTCCTACTACATCCGAAAGGGCTGTGGCCGTCCCACGACCTTTCCTAAAACCAGACTGAAGGTCAGGTAGCATGTCATTAGCTTCAAGATACTCCAGCATTTGGTTGTAGACTACCCTCTCCAAGACTTTGGATAAACATGGAAGAATGCTTACTGGTCGTAGGTCTTTAACAGTACCTGGATTGCTGGTTTTAGGTAACGGACGCACTATAGCACATTTCCATGAGTCAGGGAAAGAGTTGGTATCAATAGACTTATTTACTATTGTTGTGATAGCATGGAGGGTGGTTGGTAATGTGAGCATTATCATATCTAGACTCAACCCATCTATTCCCTTAGCATTTGACCCCAAACTCTTGATAATTTTAGAAACTTCAGCCTCATTTACATTTTGCAGCTTAAAAAGAGTGTTCCCATACCGATTCGAGTCAAAATATGTCACTTGTGATGTTGACAGTATGTTCTGACCAGGCACATCAAGAAATGCCCTGTTAATTTCATCTGGGTCGTTAAATTGTTCAGGGAGCATACCATCACTATGATCTGCAAGCACATCGGACTTGAGATTTTTCCATAGTTTTTTTGGGTTTTTCAACTGATTATTAATGTGCCCGTCAAAGTACACCTTCTTTTCCTGCATCAGTGCAGCACAAGTTTGTTTTTTTAAGTCTAAATAATATTGTTTGGAAGAGTCTTGTTTGTTCTTATTATAGTTATTTTTTGCCTTATTTCTTAACTTAATCATTAATTTAATATTATCTGTTATCCACGGTGTGGGACGATCTCTGACTATCTTATTTTTTATGGGTGCATGTAAGTCAAATAATTGGTTAATATGGAAGTTGAAAAAATCTACCATGCTATCTACATCTGGCAGTGAGCTTATTTTCATCCAGGGCATTGATTCTAAATCTGCTGCAAAGTAGTTTTCTAAAATATCCCTTAAAGGGCGATATGTAACCAGCCTAGGCTTGCTCTTTACCTTCTTCACCACAGTATCACACACTATAAACGAGTGATGGCCAAGTTCACTGACGTGATTGACCTGTACATTGCGTACGCCTATATCAGTACAGATGACATCTATCAGGGTACTACTATCACCTACAAAATGGGTTGGCGACAGAACCACCTGATTTAGACTGGAATAATTCAAGAATTCCATTAATTCCTTAGTTTTACCACTAGTTGTATCCAGTAAATTGACATTGAAGTCCCCCAATAGTACCAAATGATCGTACGGTGCCAAAGCGCTAATACTGTCAGTTATCCCATCCAAAAATTTAGATAGTTCGAACCATGGTGGCCTATATGCTGTGCCAATCAACAACTTTTTGCCACTGATAGTTAGGCTTAACCACATCTGTTCAACACCGGAACTTTCAGAGTGCGGTCATACGCGCGCCCTAACTCCTGTTTTAATATAAAAAGCTACGCCCCCACCCCTCCCCCCGCGCATAGACGCAGGGCGTGGCACATGTTTCAACCTATATCCCGGGACCTTAGGCGCGCGGCCTTCCTCCGCAGGTCTCAGCCATGTCTCGTTAATTGCCATGATATCTACCGAGTATTGTGACGAGTATTGTGTGATAGTTGTGTAAATATTATTATTAAATAAAGGTTCGCTTTGTATTGTTTATGTCACTCATTCCCGTGCGAGTCTCTTTGTAATGGTATATTATATTTTTGAACTAAAGTCTATTTATATAACTCTTGTTTTAGATTCAAGTAGCCCAGATTAGTAGTGGAGAAAGCTCGTCACCACCCTCATATTTTCCATTATTCTACATGGTACAGAGACCTGGACAATTAGAAAAGCTGATCGCCGACGGATTGATGTTTTTGAGACGTGGTGTTAAAGGAATTAAAGAGCTAAATGAGATGCGAGTATATGGTCATAAATATGCGTTTCTGGCGAAATGGACACGAAAATATTTGTCGAATTAATCACGAAAATATTTGTCGGTTAAATGTATTACAAGTTGCATAACATAAAGTGCTAAAACGCGCGTGTTGTGCCTGGCCACAGTCGAGCCATCATAACAACGCAAGCGGTTAGCGAGAACTAATTTGAGATGGCCGCTCCCGCGCAGTTGCCGCTCGTATGAACGAGTTATGGCGCGAGTTGCCAGGTCGAACATAAAAATCCTCACCCCAATAGAAGCGGCGACCTTATCTGTACAATACTCAGCGACGTCCCTCCCCAGGACTCCGAAGTAGAGGCCGTAGAACAGTAGCATCAGCGCCACGTCCATCCACTGCTGCGGCTTGTGGCCGAACGCCAGGTTCAGCCCGAAGAACGTCAGCATCATCAGGATGTAGCCCACCACGCCCAGGAAGCAGCTCAGCTTGTATATTAGATAGAACCATTTGTATACTAATCTGGAATTGAAAAGTAATCATTTTATTTCTATAACATCCTGCTAAAATACAGCAGAGTAGTGGAGGCCCTGCCCCCCTAGCCAAGTTATAACTGATTCGTTTCTATTCTCTTTTCGTCGACCGCCTCGAGTCGGCCACGCCTCCGATTCTTTTGATGTGACGTCATCTCAACGCTCAGTCACGTGGTCAACGAAAAGAGAAACGAAACGGTTGTAACTTGGCTAGGGGGGCTGAGGTAACGATCCCGATTTATGACTTGTACATCGTGGCTTCAAACCTAGGCAGCTTTACTTCTCAAAATGGTGAAGGAAAACATCGTAAGGAAAATGGTATGTCCTAGAGTAAACATTTCGAAGATATGTGACATCTACTAACCTGCACTAGGTCCGCGTGGACATACACACCATTTGCTCGCCTAGAGAGGAGGCCTGATTTCCAGCAGTGGAAACATAAGGCTGATTATGCTAAAATACAGGTTCCAAAACTAGTCTAAATAGTACAGCATAATACAGGTTCCAAAACTAGTCTGAGTTGTACAACATAATCAGCCTATATTGGGACACTGCTGGTTTTTTCAAGGTGTTTTCCATCATCACCGTTTTGACAGCAGTGGTGATGAAATAAATGACACAGAGTAATGCACCTGTCTAATTTCGGACCTACGATTTTCAACTCGACTGTAAAAACTACGACAGAAAATAACGGACTGACGGACAAAATAGAAAAGGCGCTTACCTAGGAGTAGTGACCGTCATGGGCCTATTGGTAGATTTCCTAATGACTAGCGCGGTGAGCATCGTGAATATGCTCCAGATGATGATGAACCGCCACCACTGGTTCTTGATGCTCATCAGCAGCGGGATCGACCACATCGCCACCATCGTGAAGAACTGGAAGTAACACATCAACAGATATAGGTACACCGCGTATGGTAACTATGTTGAACGCGCTCGTGGAGACCTACCCTCGATTAGACTTGTTTTCCGATGAATGGTAGAAGACATTACTAGCAGTTTTTACGTTCTGTGAGAAGACAGAACGACTGGTTTAGTATTAATAGCCAATTTGTTAAATTATTTGTTTTAAATAAGTATGTATAAAAACAGTCTTGAATTCTTGACTGATTTATCGTCGCCCAGCCCAAGCTCTGGACTTGGAAATTTTAAATTGATAGAGTCCATTTATGATGAAGATTAGGACAAAAAAAACTGAATCTCTTGCCGGGACCGGGAATATAGGATGAACCGCGTCATTTGAAGTGAAAAGCCTGAAAGTGTTATGTATTTATACAAATAATAATCATTTGCCATCATTCCAGAAGCAATTTTTTAGTTGTTGTTGTTGTAGATATTCTTTGTGTGAACAAGGTTCGTATGAAACATTCTATCGCTAGTTCATAATAAAATAAAAATACTAATAAATGAGGAAGGAAAAAGAAACAAGTTTAGCGGTATCGGCAACACCGACGCCATTTTGCGATAACATTTTATAGTTGCGAAGTGCTATCTTTTACTGCTGGAATAGTACAACCTAACTTATAAAAACAATAAAACTAATAAAAACAATGTCGCTTTTCGTGCCCAGGTTCGCCTGCTCCCATGCAAAGGGCAACTGAAGAGACGCAGGTGGGTTTAGTCAGAAAAAGGGCAACTGAAGAGACGCAGGTGGGTTTTAGTCAGAAAAAGGGCAACTGAAGAGAAGCAGGTGGGTTTTAGTCAGAAAAAGGGCAACTGAAGAGAAGCAGGTGGGTTTTAGTCAGAAAAAGGGCAACTGAAGAGAAGCAGGTGGGTTTTAGTCAGTAAAAGGGCAACTGAAGAGAAGCAGGTGGGTTTTAGTCAGTAAAAGGGCAACTGAAGAGAAGCAGGTGGGTTTTAGTCAGTAAAAGGGCAACTGAAGAGAAGCAGGTGGGTTTTAGTCAGTAAAAGGGCAACTGAAGAGAAGCAGGTGGGTTTTAGTCAGTAAAAGGGCAACTGAAGAGAAGCAGGTGGGTTTTAGTCAGTAAAAGGGCAACTGAAGAGACGCAGGTGGGTTTAGTCAGTAAAAGGGCAACTGAAGAGACGCAGGTGGATTTTAGTCAGTAAAAGGGCAACTGAAGAGACGCAGGTGGGTTTTAGTCAGTAAAAGTCTGACATTCCCTCTAGGTCCACACAAAACGGGAGAGGTCATTTAATGATTTCTCACCTCTTTCAAATTAATGCATACAAGATGTTTGTATTTATTTAAAAAAAAAAAAACAAAATTGCAAAATAAAGATAGAAACAATTCATAATTCTTTAAGGACACCACAATAACTGTGAACCTAGGCAGATCGAATACACACAAACCCTCTTAACCTCCTTTTGTCACAAATTGGTATTTTTCTAACAGACTTCCAAAAAAGAATGGATATCTCAAGTTGTCTGAATGTTTTTACGGAGCCGTGAGGTCACGGCTCCGTAAAAACATTCAGAGCGTTTATAATATTACATAATAATTTGTTCTGTTTTGCGGTTGCTGTATGGCTATTCATTGCCTGAAATAAATGCTTTTGTTTTATTTTTAGCGTTCCGTACCTCAAAAGGAAAAACAGTATCACAAAAAACGTATGTTTCGACACTCTCAAGGGAATCAAAATTCATAGGGTTTTATAATTGAATTGAATATGAAAGCCAGGTGGAAGTACTCACAGCATAAGACCTGTAATGCCTCTTCTTCCACTCCATGACTATGACCTGTGCTATGATGAGTGTCACTATCAGGATCATGACCATCGTCGTGTGCATGGACTCGTGCCCCTTGTGGAGCTCGTGTAGCTTCTGGTGGTCATATCTGAAAAGTTTGGGGTTATTTTATATTAAATAAATTAAAAATTGTTAGAGTTGAAGTCATGTGTTGCAGTTGATGGTTGATAAGTCAGAATTATGATAAACTAGCTGACCCGGCAACTTCGTACCGCCTAATAGTAAGGATAACGCCATCTACTGGCATTACCAGAACAGCATAATTCATTTTATAATGACATTTTAATTAGAGATGGCGTTGTAGTTGGATTTTTTTTTCGTGATTTTTTTCCATTCGGAGTCTGTGTTTCCTGCTATCTATAACCTAGGAGTCATTAAGTCAAGAGTGAATTGGCTCTTAATAAACTAGTGCGCCTCACCATCAACGCACGTCTTGCAGCATCCTTCTAGAAGTGCAGTTGCAATCCATATTTTATTTCATCACATCTGCTCATAGTTCATCACATTTTTATTATATTTTTAATTTTGACATTCATAATCACTATTTTTTTTATTGACATTATATTTCTACTTTTGAAATTTGTAATGGTGTAAAATAGTCTAATTTTTGAAACCGGACTAGCCGGACATCATCCAATTTGGCTGCACAAAATAAAATAAAAGCGAGACTGTGTCTGATTTTATCCAAATGTCTGGTAATGCTAATTGGAAGGGAACTTACAGATAAGACCACTCAAAGGAGCAATTTGTCTATAAAAGCCATATGGTTTTGTATTATGATTTGACCTAATCATAATTACTAATGCTTAATTAAAGTAGATAATGATGTTAGCGTAATATCCATAACTGATTATTAACCGTTGGCGTATTGGAGAGCCTCAGCTGAGAGCTAATCATATGTCAATGGGCTTATCACTAAATGAGTCAACTAAATGCCAATGGCCATGAATTCAATGTGAAACGAATAAATGAGTGAAAACCTTACCTCAATTTTTCCTCTGAAGTCAATTCCTCGTAAGTCTACACAAAAAACACAATTGCATTAATATTAACGCGTTAAATATTACAAAAATCTTTTATTAGAATCCAATATGTTTTACCTTATTAGGATCAACTGGTCTGTGGAGATCCATGGCTACGATTTACACACAACACTTTTATGAAATTAAGGTATCCTAACAAACAACCATATGTGAATTAATTCAATTATAATAATTAATTAATCTAAAAACCCCGTGCTGCAAAACTGACGCCGGAACGGAGACCAACGCGTTCCAAGACCGGACATTGAGAAAAGTGTACAATTTAAACATTCAAAATGTGCTTTCTCTGTTACGTTTTTATTTATTTTTTATTCCCATCTTTGTCTATCATGCTAACAATTGCGCAGGAACGGGACTTTCGCTGATAATTTTGTCAAAGTGACAGTTGTGAGTAGTAGAGCAGTAGAGTTGACACGACAGTGATACGTTTTGAATCGAATATTTGCCCATTTGCACCTTAAAAAAGTTTTTTTATTTACCATCGATGCTACCGGGGCAATCTGTATAATCTGGTATTCTATACAATACCTAGGCAATGTATAGAATACCTAAAACGTGTAAGCAATGTAATACCATTTATTTTATACTTTGTTTATGTATTCTATACAATATCGAATACGCAGCCGGTAATTGTGTGTAAAACATAGACCTAGACCACCAAAGACTACTATAGTATACTGGCTCATCTGGCTATAGACCACTTAGAGGTACTTGTGTGTGTAAAAGACGAGAGCAGGGAAGGAGCCAAGGAGCCGAAGGAGGTGATGTAATTTTAGGGCACCCCGACAGCGATATGGACAAGTTAAGTTAGTAAAATAAGACTATGCCGTGTAAAATTTTATAATAAAATACCACTTGAGATCCACTACTTACGTATTTTAGACAAGCATAAGCCAGGATACTATAGTAGTCTTTGCAAGCATAATATAAACTGGAAGATTATATCCTTGATAAAATGTTTGGCTGCTCCACAGCCACAGCCACTTTTGCCTATTAATTAGTTTTTTTTTAAATGTTTTTATAAGTTTTTATGTATTGGAAGTGATGCTATTCCCCTTTTTGTATCGTTGTTTTCGTAATGGTTCTTTATTTGTCTATTAAAGCTTGTGATCATTTATTATTTTTTGTATTTGGAAACAATAGCATTGTGTAATGTAGAAGCACTTTTTTAAAATTTTGTGAAAACAGTACCACATGGAGCATAGGTTGCAACTTGTTTGACATAAACGAGCATGGCAGTTGAGAGTTTGTCATGCTCACTCAAATGTCTCGCTGATGGTTGCACCTGTTAAGGGCCTATTACACTACTCGATATTCAGAATGTCGCGTAGTGTAATAAGGGTTAAACCGGTCTTACTCGGAACAAAAAATAAGACATTCTGAATATCGTGTGCTGAATATCGCGTAGTGTAATAGGCCCTTTATTGGGTCATTCAGTTTCCTTCAAAATGGTTGAGCTGAGTGGGGCTGATGCACGCGCACGCGTCATACTCGTGAACGGGTGCTGTCAGTTGAGACGGGTCATCTCTTAGCTGCCAGTGGCTTACCTCATATTACTTTTTTTTCATTACCTATCTACATTGTGCTCACATAATAGAAGTAACAAGAAATATGTAACCAGGATTATATGTAACTCGTATTATGATTTAAAAGAGTGTCCATGGAATTTCTTGCACATTCTTCTCCATAGAGATCTACGCTTTGGAACGTGAAATTTAGCTTTATTTTTTTTTTGGATTTACCGTCTTTCGACTATTCAAAAGTGACTTTAAATGGTCTTATTGAAAAAATGCTTTTGATTTGATTTGACTTAGGCATTGTAGTTATTTTTTTTATAACCACCAGGAAATAAGATCCATACTTTAAGCCCCGCAGACAAAAGTAGGTCCTGAGTACTTGTAAGCAAATTAAATTATGTTTAAAGTTTTAGTTTTACGTAAACTTTATTTTGATTTTTCTGTAGTAACAGAAAGGTGTAGTACTTTTCTGTTACTATAGAAGGTGGTGGAAGGTTAGGTGCTTTTTGAAGATATTTTTAAGAATAATTTATGGATTATATAAAAATTTATTATAATTAAAAAGTTTTCATGTCTTAAATGTTTATTATTTCCTTACATATGACCTAGTAACTCAAGATTTAATTTTTTTTTTTTTGGGTGCAATAACTCTTAATTCAACTGCAGTCAAATGCCTAGGTACTCTTTTTAGATCTCAATTGCATGAATTATATATTTGTTTAGTGGAAGAGTGTAGTCACCTAACACAATTAAATATCTTCTTGCTTAAAAGTTGATCTCCAAATCGTATTTCTATAAGTAATGTGTAATAGATTTTTTTTTAGCAAAGATTATTTTCTAATTGTACATTATAATAAAGTTGATTTGAAGTAATGGAACACAATTCATTGGTCCGTCTTTTGTAGGTAGGCCAGTTAACGTTGATAATTAATATAGACCAAGATCTATTTATTATAAACTAAACATTGCCAGTAAAGCAGTACTCTATACAATCCCTTGGAATTGTATTTATTACCTAGCTAAAATATGTAATGTACACAATGATATCATTGAATGTACACATTGCCTTAGTATATTGTATGGAATATCTGGATCTGAATTATATTAAACAGAATTACAGATTCAGTATATATAATTAACGGTAACATCGACATTAAACAATGAATGTCAATGACAAAAAATCTGACATCGCATGTCAAAAGTTACGGGAAAATAAGTAGGTAAAAGTTTGTTTTGCTGTGAAATGCTGTGTTATTATTTTTGTAATTTTGTTCAATAACATTATAACCACAGCCTAACTTCGCCCACCGTTGGGCAAAGGCCTCTCTTTTCTTGTGTCAATTCCTGATCCTGTGCCATCCTCATCCAGGTTATCTTCACATTATTATCGTTAGATTGGTTTATAAAAAAAAATGCAAATCGAGGAAGAAAATTAATCTTAAATGCTAATGCTTTGGACATAGCTTTCAGCGCAATGCCAAATAAAGGTAAACTCCCCAAATTTTACTCAACACTAACTAGCTGAAGGAACCTATAATAGTTTTTGTTAAACCGAATAAACCTGGGGCTAAACTGTTCCGAAATAGTTATAGATTCCAATATGATTGATTACTGTTCTAATAAAGATTAAACTTTTCTGTTCAAACTGCTGTCTCTATTTTGCGAACTTTCACAACCAAAATAAAGATCATACATCCCCAGTTTGTAATTCTTATCTAATTGACACCTTTTAATTGTGCAGGCCTTACTTTCTGAAATATCAATTTGTTTCTGACTGATCTTTCCCTGTTTTCTGAATCAAGAAGATTTAAGGTTGACTGTGTGTCAAACTCTAACCTGAGAATCTGTGAGAAACATTATATTTATTTTCCATATAATTTCGGTATCTAACATCTTATTGTTCACTTACTTCCTAACCATGTTATCTTTCACATCACCAATCCTGTTTGCTAATCACAATTCATGCCTCTTGTTACTCATTCCTCTGCATCATATTATGTCTAACTAAATATCTACTTATATAAACTAGGTTCCGCCTGTAAACATAGTGTGTATATTTAACCTTTTGAGTGCGTAATTAGAGACACAATAGTAAGACAATGGTGCCTGAACGCCGGCGTTAATGCGGGGATCAACCGCTTAATAATAAATAAATAAATAAACCTGGATCCTACCCTCAAATGGCTCTCAGACACTCAATGGTTTGTTGTCAGAAACCTCATAGTTGAGTTAAGCTTGCCTTTGTACATGAATTGTCAAATCACTGTGTTTTAATATATCAAGTTTTGTGTACAATAAACAATAAATTAAAGAATTAAGACAATCAACACTATCTCCTAAACATCCTGTAAAAGAAATGATTCTACTGTATATTACATACATCTCATATTTATTTGACTGCAACAACATACATAGGGTTATGTTGAATTGTTTTGTTTGTCAGGCTAGAGTCCACAACTCCATGTCTAAAGTGTGACCAAAACCTAAAAAAATCAAACCAGGTTTATGTTTTAAAATCATTGATATTCTAAGTAATAAGTTTATTTTTGATTAACAGATATGAATCGTAGTCAACCGGTGGAGCACAAGGTGCTTACTCCAACACCACAGCATGGGGTAGCTGTTAAAGTAACAACCGGTGTCACTAAACCCGTTGTTGTCAAGGTTAGTAGTCTACAACATTATTTTTAGTTTACGTGAAACCTGAATATAGTTTGTTCAGAATCAGTAACTGAATGGATTCCGATAGTTTTTACACCATGTCATATTTTTTCTCAAAAACATTTAAATGATAAATGATAAATGATAAATGATAAATGATATTTATTTTGTAAATAGGTTTAAAAAACACTTTTACACGTCAATTTTTTTTTCGTCATTTTTAAACTAGATGAGGCCGGTGTTTCCTAGCTGACTACCCTGAGAAGAAACACCGAAACAAACTCAGGGGTCAAAGTCTCTTTTAAAGTCCATACAGTAAATTTGTAATGGTCAAATCACATGAGAACCATGCAGATTTGTCTGAAATGGTCTTTTGAAGAAAGAACCATACAGATTTGAGTGGACCTGTCCAGTCAGTGCAAGCATTTGTCAGTATTCGTAAAGCTCAACTCAGGACTACTAAGGAGCTCAACGACTTGACGAACAATACCAAGGAAAGGACATTTGGGTAGGCCGCAGAAAATACTCAAATTGCCAGACATACATTAAAATTACCGAAAAGGAAAAAAAAAAAAAAAAAACAATCAACATAGTCCTCACGTTCACAATAATAAAAGAAAAATATAGTTTACAAAATGTAATACTTTAGCAAAGTAAACATTTTTGTCAAAAATTAATAGAAAAAAAAAAAGTCCAATTGCAAAATAAAAATAATCTACAATATCGAATTGTAATAAATAATAAAAAACACAATTAAAAATAAAAACAAAAGAAAAAAATTATAATAATAAGACAACAGTTGCAGTGCGTACTGGAGCAGGTCAATCCCAAGCCTTTTGGTCCTCAACATAGTCCTTTATAGTATAAAAAGCCTTTTGGCAAAGTTTTCGCTTTACAAATAATTTGAATTTATTAAGGCTTAGTTGTTGAATATGACTAGGAAGTTTATTATAGAAGTGTATACATTGGCATCTAAATGAGCCACCTATTTTTTTCAGCCTGGTTGTAGGAACCACAAATTTGTGTTTGTTCCTAGTATTAAAATTATGAACATCACTGTATTTTTTAAACATGTTTATATTTTTATGTACATACAAAATGTTCTCGTAAATATACTGTGAAGGTACAGTCATTATATTGATTTCTTTAAATTTATCTCTGAGGGAGTATCTGGGACTTAATTTATAAATTGAACGAATAGCCCTTTTTTGCAATACAAAAATTGACTGTATTTCGGCGGCATTTCCCCACAGTAGAATACCGTACGACATGACACTATGGAAATAGCTAAAGTAAACTAAACGGGCAGTCTCTACATCAGTTAAATTTCGAATCTGTCTAACAGCGTATGCTGCAGAGCTAAGTTTTTTTGATAATTTGTCTATATGTGGGCCCCACTGCAGCTTAGCATCTAGAGTTATGCCCAAGAACACTGTATTATCTTCAGGACTCAACTCTTTACCTTTTATTAGCACACTAGTTTCTACTTGCCTAACATGAGGCATGGTAAACTTTATACATTTAGTTTTTTTTTCATTAAGAAGAAGGTTATTTACATCAAACCAGTGTACTATTTTTGAAAGTGCTATATTTATATCGTCAGTAACCGGCTGCTGACGTTTAAGTTTAAACAAAAGTGAAGTGTCGTCTGCAAACAACACTATGTTATGGTTATCCTTTATGAGGTAAGGTAAATCGTTTATATATATAAGAAACAAAAATGGGCCAAGAATTGAACCCTGAGGGACACCCATTTTAACTACAGATCCAGGAGATCTTTTTCCGTTTACATCAACTCTCTGAATCCTTTCACTCAGATAAGATGTAAGAAGATCCAGGGAGGAGTCCCGGATTCCGTAATGGTGTAGTTTCCTGATTAATGTTTCATGGAGAACGCAATCGAAGGCCTTTGACAAATCGCAAAAAATGCCCCAAATAAAAAGGTCACAAGTTGGACACCACTGACACTAAGTACAACACAGGTCAGGGCAGGTCATAGCGGGTATTAGGTGCCAGCAAACAGCTGGGTGCAAGTGCAAAACAACCCTCAGTTGCCTGGATGGCCCTGTGACTATGTATTTTTAGTGACATAACAAGCTTATAACTTCGTGATTTTTTATGATACAGTTATGAAATTTTGTACATAGATTCTTTACATAAAAATACTAGACATGTGTTTCGGGTTTCACATAATATACTAAAAGTAAAACTAATGTTTTATAGCTGTAAAACATTCATGTTTCTGTGAATCATAATTAATTTCGAATCAGGAATGAAGATATCTGTAGGAAAACCAAGATGACTCTCAGCCTGAAAAATCGCCAAACTTAAGTGGCAGTAATATTGCTAACGGAACAAGGGTTGATGAGGCCCAAAGGTTCTAGAGTTCTCAACTTTCCTCTGTGATGAAAAATTATTCTCCCCCTCCCACAAAATATAATAGAACACCACCTGCTATGATCTTGACACATAAATATGCTCCTTTTTTTGGGTCGGAAATCATCAAAGAACTTCTTCCGTTCTTATTTCAACGAGAGGAAGTGTCAGACTTTTACTAACTATAACCCACTCGTGTTTCTTCAGGTGCCCTTTGCGTTCCAGGGTCGCGGTTACTTATTCGAACAATCTCGCAACAACACATACATACATTCCTCTTGCTTTGTTTACGTTCATGCATCTGTTATATGGATAGGGATATCATGGAAGTGGTATATCGAAACCGATTTCATGGAAGTGGTATATCGGAACCGATTTTGGAACCGGAGTTTTTTAATTTGGTTTATCGGGATGGAAACCGAAACCGGAATCATTTAATGAAACACTAGTAAATTAATCAAAAACTCTGTAAAGTATGTTTAAATGAAACGCGAAATCAAAAGTTCAGATCAAAACCAGAGTCAGACAACTACCTCGTAGTTGTCTGGTAGTTGTCTGGCATTTTCGCTGAACTGCGGGGCTATTGCGTAACTCTGTTGACAGTTCAAGTGATGATCACTTGTTAACAATGTGCATCATTGAACTGTCAAACAGCTAGTTTCGTATTGCCTATCTTCAGTGACCAACTGCAGTGACGTCATTAGCCACTGGTGCCTTTGATAGCCACCGTAACAAATTTTGACAGATGTTATTGTATCGATACTTTTAAAATTGCGATTGTGTAAGCTTTTGAAGCTGTATAATAGTCGATAAAATTTTAGAGTGGTCACAATAGGCACCGTAAATTATTATAATTCACCACATTTCCACCGTAGTTTGTTAGTCACTTGTGTGATACGTAATACCAATTTTATTAAATTGTCAGTTGACAACTAAGTTTAGTGTGCAACGAATGCTAGTTGTCAACTGTTATTGAAAAAGTTAGCCAATAGCCCCCCCTGGACCTTTTTGGCGCTAGCGTGAGACACAAGATGTTAGTTTTTTCTGTTTTCTAAGTTTCAACATGTTTTTCTACATTGTGTGTATCTGCGCATATCATATCTATGTAGGTATGTGCGCCAAATAAAATATTTTTCTTTCTTTCTTTCAAAAGTTGAAAAAGTAAGTTAAGTTCCTTCTCTTAGTGATATAATATTTTTCATAGTATTTATTAGTTTATAATTTTAGCATATACATGTATTTTATTATTATAAATAACTTATTTTTTTATTTTATTTTTCTGTTTGAAGTATCTGTTATTTGTTTATTGTGCACACCTACCACAGTGTTGTCTTTTTTAACCCAAAGGTTGACTGGTTAAGAATGCCTTGTTGCATTAAGTCCGCCTATGTACCTCTGCTGTACATGAAGTTTAAATAAATAAATAATAAATAAACTCAACACGCTATACGAAACAAAATTGGTAACAAGTGAAACATTAATCGACAGAAGGCACTGGGAGGGAAGTTCCCCGCTCGACAAGGTTAAACTGCTTTGTACCGCCGATATAACTTCCGATTAAAATTTATCGGAACTGAAATTGGAATCGGAGGTGTAAAATCAATCAGAAGTTCTGACCTTACTGAATTAGAATCGAACCTCTGTAACATCACTCATCTGGTTATACAAGCACGCCGGTTATGAGTACAGTACCTGCCCCCCCCCCCTAGCAAAGTTGCAACCGTTTCTTTTCGATTCTCTTTTCGTTGAGCGCCTCGAGTCGGCCACGCCTCCTATTCCTTTGTTCTGACCACGTGACTGAGCGTTGAGATGACGTCAGAACAAAGGAATCGGAGGCGTGGCCGACAACGAAACGGTTGTAATTTGGCTAGAAGGGCTGGAGCCTTACCATGACGTGTTAAAATGTCAAGCGTGCGAGCGAGAAAGAGTGATGGAGCTTATACACCCTATACAACATTATTTTTAGTGTATGCGAAACCTGAATATACTTTGTTCAAAATCAGTAACTAAATCGATTCAATAATTTTTACACTATGTTATATTTTTTCCCAGAAATATCTAAACAAAAGCCAAAAGTTGGACACTACCGACACTCAGTAGGTACAACACAGGTCACGGCAGGTCGTAGTGGGCATTAAGCTCCAGCGCACAGCTGGTTGCGGGAGCAAAACAACCCCTCAGTCGCCCAGATGGCCGGGTGACCATGTATTTGTGCGGACAACCGGGATTATGAAGCAAGCTTATAATATATCTTTGTGATTTTCCATGATACAGTTAAGAAATTTTGTAAGTACATAGATTCTCTTTTCATAAAAATACTAGACACGTGTTTTGGGTTTCCCATAATACTAAAACTAGTGTTGTATAGCTCCATTCCTTTAACAGTTCAGTTTAGGTCGTCAAATGGATCGCGTTAAGTGCCAGAAGCCCTACCACAGTATAGCAAAAAAACCCAACCTAAGCGTTTCTCGCGGTCCTGTCAGTAGCGAATGCCACTTAGGAGTCTCGTCGATGCGTATGTTTGTGTGAGTGAGCCGTTTCGAACATTTGTAGGTAGTTTCCGTACTGTTCCATATATCTATACTGTGGCCCTACCCTCTAACTTTTCGGAAGAGCATCACCATAAATAAGGTTTGGGTACTGGGCAAAATAAAACAGTCGTAAAGTACTACGCATATTTATTATACATTCGGTCTATGTGCTTGAGTAGTGGTTGGTTGAATATCGTCCCTACGTCCTTTGCGAAAACGAAGTCTAAATGATTGAACTTCGGCCACGAGCAACCTGGCCTGACTTCATCTAGGACTCCATTGGCTTTGAGTTCATCTGCTAGCCGCATTATTTGCTGTAAAAAAAAATGGTGAAGTTCTAGTGGTTAGTGGCCCTGGCTGCTATGCCGGAGGTCGTGGGTACGATTCCCACACAAGACAAATGTTTGTGTGATGATGAGCACGATCATTTGCTCTGTGTCTGAGTGTAATTTATCTATCTATGTATTTAGAAATATATAAGTACACAAGCACAAGCTCTGCTTACTTTGGGACTAGATGGCGTTATGTGAAAGTTGTGGAATATTATTTTCTTTATTCAATTTTTCCTTGTTTTTTGTTTTTTTTTTCCTTGTCCAATTCTTCTATGCTGGTTTAATTATCTATAAAGAACTATACAACTAAAAACTTACATATAGATTTATTATGTACATTTATAATAAATCTGTAGAAGTTTTTAGTTTTGCGCGTATCACATAATAGTACGAAATCGATGTGGATAACTTTATACATTAAGCTGTTGATCCCCGCATTAACGCCGGCGTTCACGCGCCATTGTCTTTCTATTGTGTCTCTAATTACGCACTCAAAAATTGTGTGTAACTTGATGTATTACTTAGGCTTTGTTTCATCGCAATCGGTGGACAATATCGAAAGACATATGAGTTTAAAGTATTCAAGAAGTAAAATATCACACCTTGACTGTTAGGCGGTACGAAGTTCGCCGGGTCAGCTAGTCTTACGAGTAAATAATGGTCCTTACGATCTTCTTTCTGATAAGGCTTGTCGTTAAGTTGAATAATGAAGGTAGGAACTTACAGTCTTCTCAGTGAGCTGGTCATTCTCTCCGTACAGCATTGAGACAGGAATTTTGACATTACTGATGTTATACGGTTTTACTGGGCCAGACAGACCGCCGCTGAAGGTCGTGAATTCGCCTGAAATAAACCATAATTAAATTTTTACATACACTTACTCGAAAAGCCGTTCTTATCTCTACCGCTTTTAAGTACGCAATTTACTGTTTTCCGCTTACTAATGCGGAAAAGTGTGCGAGCTCGCCCCCGGCATAATTTATTGTATTTATCGTGTCAGGCTGGGCGCTCGTGCGGAAGAAACGCTCGGGTATCACCAGTCACCACTGTGTGGACCGCCCGGAGGACACGGTGAAGCATATGGTAGAGGTGTGCCCCGCCTGGACCAAGCAACGCCGTGTCCTCGTGGGGGCGATCTCTCGCGCAATGGGAAGCTTGTCGTCCGACCGTCCAGTAACCGTTCGGACCGAGCCCAAGTTGTAGCGGTGGTGTTCCACGCGCGCCTCAGGGAGATGTCAGCAAAACCGTAGTTGCCCATCAGGGTCGAAGCCTACTGGGGCCATGGGTTATGCGAAAGAGAACTCCAGGGCCCTGGAACGAAGGTAAAGAAGGAACAGGAGTGGGTTTTGGTCAGTAAAATTCTGACACGCCGGGCGAGGATTTCATTATATTGTTTCCCATCTAAAAAAGAAAAAAACAGACTAATCGCTAAGTGACTCCCACGAATCACAAGTTAAACATAAAAGTTTTAACCAAATCAGTCAACCCGTATTGTTTTTTTTTTTAATGATATAAACTAGTGCTTGACTGCGATCCCACTTGATGGTAAGCAGTGATGCAATCGTTGATGGTGAAGCGCACTAGTTTATTAAGTTTAGGAAGAGTTAGGTGACTAACATACGGTAGAAGAATTATGTATATAAAGTAAATATATGTGTGTGTATGTGTGTGTATGTATGTGTGTGTGTGTGTGTATGTGTGTGTGTGTGCGTTTTGTGTGTGTGTGTGTGTGTGTGTGTGTTATGTGTGTGTATGTGTGTATATTGCTGAATCACACCTGTTAAACCGATTTTCCCGAAATGCTCTAGTTGGCGCCACGATGCTGGCTGTACTCTGTACAGGTATATGGGTGCCATGTCCTGGAAGAACATTAAACATTTTAATTACAATGATTGCTTAGGAAAACATGGATGGATTGATGATAGAATAGAGAGAGTGCTATGATAGAAAAAGGAGTCTGTGATAGCGTGACAGGCTCCATTTTATGTGACAGATATCCTGTCAGATAACATGGGAGAAAAAAAATTGGAAAACAAACTAAAGCACGCACGGCACACTTGCCTTACCGCTGGGAAATCATCTAATGACTTTTTACGCTCAAGGGCGGTGCGGGAAGGCGTTTCAAACTTTCATGCTAGAACTACACTGCACACACGTGTGCCACACACGCCGATCTGGGCGCGTTGGTCTCCATACATTTTATATGTAAACTAAACTTGTAGAGCTGCACTTGATCCACGCCACGCGACGTCGTTCTACGTACAAATCAGACGTGTTACACGTGTGGGTCGGTCTAATGTAGTTCTAGCTTTACTGTTAATCAGTTAACACCTATGTTATTTCTGTTGCTCTTTGCGTTCTAGGACCACGGATTTCCCAAACAGAAATCAACACATGGCCCATGGCTCCTGTAGTTTTCGGCCCTGCTGGGCCCCTACGGTTTCAACATCTCTTTGAGGTGCGCGTGACTCGATCCTTGTCGTCCGCAAACCCACCTACGCCTACGGTGGCACCATATACACCTATGACTACAATATTTTCTTCTCTGTTGAGATAGCCAGTGTGATTAAAAATTCGGATGGGAGAATACTATTAAAAATATTCCGTACCAAGTCATTTTGTTCGTAGTCTTCACCTACTAAGGCGAAGATGAAGGTCGTGCACAGGTCACTTTCTGGTTGCTTCAGGTTGCACACGTTCGCTATGAGGGTCTGAAGTATCTGCGGTTGGAGGGCCAAAACCCCTCTGGCTTTGAGCACATTCTGTAACATAGCATCAGAAATTACTAACCATCGTCGTGATCTGTCTAACTGAAGATGACTCCAACAAGAATAGGGAAATATTCTTGTTGGAGTCATGTTCAGCCTTAGGCCGCGTTCCCACTATGTCGTAACGGTTAATTTATCGTCGGACGACTATCGTCTCTAACTGTTCTCATTGTAACCACTTCTTGTCGTGACTACGACGGATAGTGGCCACAACTACATATGATTTACCGTCATGGTTTAGTCATGACAAATTTTTATCGTTTTACATCGAGATATAAGTACTAACGTACTAGAGAAGACACCGTAAATTCCTACTTTGTCTCGTTCAACTGCGGCGATCGCGCCGCACTTTGTCGAAGAAAACGCGTAATTGCTGTGATTTACATTGCGCTTAAGACCTTTTTGCCGAGAATAAATACACTTCCGCAGCAAATCTAGCGCTGTGGTAAATTAGTTACGGTTTAGACGAATTGTTATTATTTTAGCGCTGCAGCGAACTAAAGATTCAAATTACGAAAATAGGACAATTCAGTTATTTAACGTAGCTTTTCTAGTACGTTAGTACTTATATCTCGATGTCGTTTTATGACTGTCATGCTATCCGTTACCACTATCATGACAATCTGTTGTCGCCGCAAAAAAAAGTCGTAGACAACAGTTAATCGTGTCGTCCTATATGTGAACACTTCCATTTAAATATAATTATAAGCCTCGACACTTAAAACTACACGATTATCTGTCGTCAGAAAAAAATGGGAAAGATGCAGAATTTAAACTACTATACTCCATCTGTATAGGTAATTAACTAAAGGTAAACAATCTTGACATGTCTTTTATCTAAAAGTTGTCTATAATTTTTATCTAATAATGTTTACAATTTATTATTTACCTATACCAATGTTTGGTATTTAACTAAATTTAAATAATCTTTGTATGTCTTTTATACGATTTTTTTTTAACAAAAAGACATTAAGATTGTTTACGTTTAGTTAACTACCTAAACCGATGGAGTATAGGTAGCGGTCCCGGCATACGTTGTCCTGGCTAAAAGCTGGCTTTTCGTCAAAAAAATAAATAAAAACCTGATTGCAACGCCATCTACCGGGTTCAACTACCGGGTTTAGGCGGAGTTAAACGCACACACAGAAGAATGAGAAAAAGTTTAGATATTGTTTTGTTTAAGAAAACGCGAGGAGCATTGGATCGTAGCGAAATTAAAACGGCATTGTTGCCGCAATGATTGAGCGATTGGCAACTTCTCTGCGTATCGAGGGTTCGATTCCTGCATGGAACAAATATGGCTTACAGATAGTGGTTCCGAGTCTGGGTGTCTTAGGCATGTGAGTTTGTTTTGTGGTGAACGCATCCACGATACGGGAGTAGTTTAGGAAAACATTAGACAAGAAATAAACAACATTCCTACTCGAATACTGAGTCACGTTTTCATGAATGTTAGAGATTGCCGGAGCCGCCAAGGACGACATTTGAATAATGTTATTTTCAAAAAGTAATTTTCCCATGTCTAAATATTTGTAATTTTTAGGGTTCCGTACCTCACAAGGAAAAAACGGAACCCTTATAGGATCACTTTGTTGTCAGTGTCTGTCTGTCTGTCAAGACCCTTTATCTCGGGAATGCGTGGAAGTATCGAGTTGAAATTAGAACCATATACTCAGGTCTGCGGCCCCTTGAAGCTGAGAAAAAAATCAGACTTATGAGTTAACGAAAAAAAAAGATGCGGTCGTTTATATCGCAAAAAAACGCATATTTCGACACTCTCAAGGGAATCAAAATTCATAGGGTACTTCCCGTTGACTTAGAATCCTGGAATTTGACATGAAGCAAGGTCTCAAAGCACAAGTATAGGAAAAAATCGGAAAACTAAATTTGTAGTTACGTCACAAAAAAATATTTTTTTGCGATTCGGAAAAATCTTCGTAACTCAATTCGGGAATTGAACTGTTTTCATAGGTAAGTTGGGTTCCGTTCAGTGCGCGAGTCCCACTCGCACTTGCCCGGTATTTTTATTTTGTATCAACAAAAGAGAGTTTTTTCCGAGACACCACACAAAAACAAACAAAAACAAAACAAACAACTTTTTTTTTACATACAAAATGGAATCTTGTATTCTACTTTTTGTGTTGCCACGTGAGAGTTTCTAGGTATCTACTGGCAATCTGAATTAGTAATTTGGTTAGTTTTTGTACCTAACTTATCCTTGGCTAAACCGGCTCACCATGATAGACCGATGGCTGGCTTAGTGAAGGTCGTGAAAATACAATATTAGCGAGAAGTAAAGAACCAATCGGTTTAGAGACCCTTAGGCCGCGTTCCCACTATATTGTAACGGTAAATTTATCGTCAGACGACTATCGTCTCTAACTGTTCCCATTGTAACCTCTGTTTGTCGTGCCTACGACAAATAGTTGCAACAACGACACGTGATTTACCGTCACGGTTTAGTTATTACTAAATTTTATCGTTTTACAACTGTCTTGCTAGCAGACGACAGTTAATCGTCTCGTCCTGTATGTGAACACCTCCATTTCAATATATAAGTCACGATACTTAAAACTACACGATTATCTATCGTCATGCGTCACGACAAATTGGGCACGCGGCCTTAAAGGAGTCCTATGTCCTTCGCCGGAAAGCTTACATATATTATGTTGGTACTGGCAACAGGTCTGGACTGGCCACAAGCCTGTCAATACCCGTGTGCCAAATTTCATCTAAATCCATTCAGCCGTTTGAGCATAATGTAAGAGCAACAAACACACATACTCGTAGGTACATAAAAACTCTCGCTTTTTATAATATAAATGTGATTTAACCATAAGCACTTACCGGTAATTCCATAGTATTCAACAAAAGATTCGCGATTGGTTTCACATTATTCAAATACACAGCTGGTGCGAGGGCCACAAAGGCTATCAGCTTCTCGTTATACTCTGGTCTCTGAGACATCATCGTGAAGAAGCTGGTGGTTCCCATGGAGTAGCCCAGGTACATGATCTTGTCCAGACCTGTGACGTTCAATATCCTGTCGATCATCACTGGCAAGTCGTATTTGCCGTGTTCGTGGAAACTGTAAGTGGATAAAACCTTTATTGTAACGATATTTTAAAAATAATACAGAAGGCTTCTTGATCTGCCCGTACAGAGATACAATCCGACGTATGGCGAGTATCCTCCCTTTCATTGTTAACACTCTGCGGTCCGGACTAAGCTTTCCGCCTCGTCGTTTATACCGCGTACTTCGAAGGACTGGTTAAATTTGTCTGCTGCGATCTTCCTGTCCAATTATAATTAAGGTGTCCCATCAAGAATTGCATCACAGCTTACCATTACGCGAGATCGCAGTCAAGCACTAGTTTATATTACTTAAAAAAAATATGGCGGATATGGCCTGAGCGTTGACCTCGTGTCTTTGCTTACCTAGCAGAACTGTTTTGCGTTTGAGTTAGGGCATCATCAATTAATTTCATTCCCTCCGAATGGAGCGAAAGAGAGTGTCAGATTTACTGACTAAAAGCCGCCTGTGTTCCTTTAGTTGCCCTTTGCGTTCCACGGTAACTCTTCCGATCTGTCCTTTACCCTTCTGTTTATACCAGAGATATATCCTCTTAGTCTTGTAATATTGCCAAAATATGATTAGTGTTCCCGTTGGCAATCCGAAACTGCTTGATTATTATAAGATCCATAGAGCCTAAAATGCTCACACTAAATATTTTCCCCACAAACCAGTGTTTAGAACTTGACACTGGGTCAGAGTCACTGCCACTCTGTCAATCACTGGCAGGGCACATTGCTCGTAGAACGGATGGTCGTTGGGCTGAAAGGTTCTAGAGTGGCGACCGCGCACCGGAAAACGCAGCGTTGGAAGGCCTCCCACAAGGTGGACCGACGACCTGGTGAGAGTCGCGGGAATGCGGTGGATGCGAGACGCTCAGGATCGGTCGTTGTGGCGACGTTTGGGGGAGGCCTATGTCCAACAGTGGACGTCTTTCGGCTGAAATGATGATGATGACTGGGTCATAGTCAGAAGAAGAATGGGCATCGTTACCTGTAATCCCAGAATTTCTTGTCATTTCTGTTGAGGTTCGTGTGAGAAGTGTACATGTTGCCTCGAAGATTGGCTAGCCACACATCATACCCCGCATCAGCCAGGATATAAGCTGGAAACGTAAATATAGCTGTTAAGAACATTCGTTGTCTTGCCTGTGTTTTTCGGGAAATCATCTCTTAGTGCTCGCTTTTGTCATAAAAGGAAGGTTTGTGCAAAATTTCACGTTCCTAGTCGCCGTAGTGTTGGCTGTGCGTTGATATGTCAGTCAGTCAGTTTCTTCTTTTATATAAATAGATATATGTACTTATGTTTATTTTATATATTATACATTTGTTCCCTTGTGTTCTTGATAATCTTTTCTTTTTTTATGCACCTGCCATGTTTCAGAAAGAAGAAAGAAAAGAACCACATTGTGTGTGAATATTGGGTGGCTTTAGGAGGAAAAAAAACATATTGTTGCGACATCTATGACGCTACGTACGAACTAAAATTCTAAATCTTACATCGCGAAATTATAGTTCCCCGCGCGATTAGAATATAATATATAACAGCTCGAAATCAACTATCGGGCAATTACCCGGATCGAGACACAACACCCGTCGAGGATCCTACCTTTTCAACGGATGTATGTGGAGTTTTTTTTTTTTATAAATGATAGGCTCGCTTTTGACCACCATCTCACCTGATGGTAAGCGATGAGTTTTACACCCTGTTCCACATCCACCTTTAAAGTATGCTTTTTAGATTATGTAAACTGGTGCATGACTTGTAGTTTGGTTTCCCTTTTTAATCAAACTAATATTTGTTACTTCTTCACCCACGAACGGCTGAACAGATTTCGAAGAAACTTGGAACACGGGTAGATCACGTCTTTGAATACTATATAGAATATTTTCTATCCTGGGAGTATTTTTGGGATAATTGTCTACTATCTTTGTATTTCCTAGTTCGTCGTATATAGGTACGCTTCAAGTTTTAAGAGCAGTGGTGGCCGAGTGGTAACGGCCCCGACTTACAAGTTGTAGGTTGCGGGTTCAAACCCAGCCAGGCGCATTACTTTGTGTAATTTATTTCATCACCACTGCTCTCAAAACGGTGAAGGAAAACATCGTGAGGAAACCGGCATGACCTAGAACCAAAAATTCGAAGACATGTGACATCCACCAACACTCACAGGGCCCGCGTGGTGGATTACGGCCCATTCCCTCTCCTAGAGAGGAGGCCTGAGTCCCAACAGTGGGAACATTATAAGGCCGACTAAGCTAAGCTAAGCTAAAGGTACGCTTCAGACTCACAAAGACTCCTCTCAGGTCCCATAATAACGAAGTCCCCACTGCTGCCCAAGAGACCATGCACGATTAGGATGGCTTTTTTCCCCTTAGCATTGAGGTCCCCAGTTCTCCTGGCCGAACGCCTGCCAGCCGGGATCCTGTGCATCTGCAGAATGTAGCCATCTGGTGTGGTTACGCGGTGCTTCTCTATAGGGTAGCCAGCTGCTTTGATGAGATTTGGCTGTGGATAAAGAAATGAAGTATTAGAAATATGATGTAGAAATCAGGATAGAAAAGGCTACTTGCGGACGACGAGTAATGACCGAGCCTGAGTCGTCGACGGCGCGTAGTGTTCCACGAGCGCCTCAAAGAGATATCAGCAAAACCGTAGGGGCCCAGCATTGCCGAGGCCTACTGGGGCCATGGATTGACTTTCGAAAAGGGAACCCGTGGTCCTGGAACGCAAAGGGCAAAGAAAGAACATAGGTGTGGTTTTAGTCAGTAAACCTGACACGCCCTCTCGCTCCGCCCTAGGGGAGAAGTCATTAGATAATATCCCCCCTAAAAAAAGGTAGAAACGGCTAGATTTTTTGATGCTTAGGGTTCAAACTCGGGCTCAATTTTAACTGGAATCGCGCACTAGTAAAAGGTATAGGACAAGTCTGGCGTAAGATGGATTTAACATAATAAGCGTCAAAAACTTGGATATTATTTTTGAGAAACTTGTTAAACATGACTGCTAGTCTCTAGTCTAGCCTCAATTCCTTCCAACAATCATGATTATTCGCTTTCTCTTTCCAATTTGACTGGCCTGTTGGTCTAGTGGTTAGTGGCCCTAACTGCTATGCCGGAGGTCGTGGGTTCGATTCCTCCCCAGGATAAATGTTTGTGTGATGAGCATGATCATTTGTTCTGTGTCTGGGTGTAATTTATCTATAATGTGTATGTATTTAGAAATATATAAGTAGGTTTATCAGTTGTCTAGTACTCATAACACAAGCTCTGCTTAGCTTGGAACTAGATGGAGTTTGTGAAAGTTGTGGAATAAAAATAAAAAAAATCCCAAGGAAGACATCCAGGTCGTCCCACCATTTTTTTTCCGTATAGTTTTTGTCTCGCCATCTCCTTCATGGTTTGCGGCGGCCTCGTGTCGATGTGTCTGGGCACCAATCCTGTGTTTTACGGGCCCACAGCTCGCTAAGCAAGCGGCGGACATGTTCCCCCAATCCCATTTAAGTTAGGCAGCTTTTTAAGCCACATCAACGTAACGTATTTTTATTATTTTTTTATTGCCTACTAAGTAATCTCCATAATAATTAATGTAATCTACACGACAATCTATTTTCCACCTATTAACGATAAATCGATCTTCATTAAATATAATGATGTCATGCACGTGATTTTGCGATTACCAGCGGTACTCTGTAATTCTGTCTAGGAAAAGAAAATGCCTTATTTACTCGTAATGAGGTCGTTTATTTTTTTTTATTACTGGTGGTTATTAAGGTGGCGTCTTATAGTTCTTCTCAACTTGTTTAAGTTCTTTGAGGCTAAGGCTATACTTCTTTTTTTTTCGAAGTACCCTGTAGTATTAGCCAGTGTTCTAGGGCAGTGCCAGCCGTGCCCAGGCACAGGATGCAGAAATGATCGAACTAGGGCCAAGTTTTGGATCATACTTGGCACTAGTAGCTTATACACAATACCTATGTTTTATCGTCTACATATTATGGTTATAGACGCGCGCAACCAGGATTGTCGATTCTGTAGATGCTCAGGGCTTCAGCACCCACAATGGTGGTTGTGGTAGGGGCGTTTGAAGCATAACGTCACGCGTATGTTTTTGTATTTAGTCATTTTTGTCTTTATTGTTCGCTCCGAGTGACACTAAAACTGTTTTTAAGGGCAGGCAGTTATCGAAGCTTGCACCGGCCGTTTAAAAGGCTAGTTACGGCCCTAAAGTCAGCTGTCACATGTTTTCCCATCATATACACTTAGTTCTTTTCACTTCACAACTCCCTTTTCCTTGTACACCCACATTTCAGTTTCCACATTCATTAACAGTTTTGTCACGCTTGTATCCAATTACATCCGTTTAACTCGTTGAGTAGTGTAATTAGAGACACAATAGTAAGACAATGGCGCCCGAAAGCCGGCGTTCGTGCGGGGATCAACAGCTTAAGAATAGAATTGTAGAGGTATGCGGAACAGGGTGTCCCTTATTTTGTTTTTCTGTCGGAAAACCATCCAATGACATCCCCCGCTTTTGGGCGGAGTACCGCTCCGCCCGTGTGTGTCAGACTTTTACTGGCTAAAAACCCACTCCTTCGTTGCCTTTCATACCAAGACTGAGTCTTCCTTTCAGAAGTAGACCCTTGGCTTCGACCCTGCAATCTCCGTTGAAAAGGGAGGATCCTCTGACTGCTAGATAGTTGATTTCAGACTGTTGTATATGTTCCAGTCGCGCGGAGAATTGTAATATCGCCATGCAGGATTTTGTAGTTTAGTTCCTATGTGGTAATATAGATGTCGCTACGCTAAAATAGTTACTTAAATATGTGAGTACAATTGCGATCTCTCAAATTGGAAGCTAAACCCAACATAGTTGAGAATAGGCCTTGATTTTAAAGTCCCGTTTGATAATTAATAGGCATACTTTAAAAAAAACATGTTTTTTTATTTTTATTAATGTATAAATCTCATTTACTTATTGATAAGTCTACTTTTATTTTTGTATAGGCTCAATGTGAATGTGAGATCATTGTAGATTTCGTGGATTCTTAGATAGATTACAATTATTTTTATTGTGCTTTTAACAGTTTGTCGTAGGCGGGAATCGAACCCAGGAGCTCAGCAGTTAATGCCCACCATAAAATTCAACTATCTTTGTTGATGTACATCCCACCTCTCACCATCATCAATTTTTTTTTTAATAATTTTAAACTAGTCCTTGAATGCGATCCCACCTGATGGTAAGCAGTGATGCAATCGTTGATGGTGAGGCGCACTTGTTTATAAGGAGCCTATACACTCTAACCTTGAAGACACCTGAATCATAATAGGGACGGGAAGACCGCAGCAGGTAAATTGTTCCAGTCCTTCGAATTCATTCATTCTAGTCATTCAAAATTCAACACTACTTATCACCACAAAAAAAGTACAAAAACTAAAACCCGAACTACGACAAAAAAAAAACGACGAAACTAAAAGTATGAAACAAGATTTCCAGGATGCTGAAATAAACAAGGTAAAAAGAAAAGCCGCAGTCACACGTTATAGGTAACAACCGAAACACTTTAATAACGTGTGACTACGGCTTTTCTTTTTACCTTGTTTATTTCAGCATCCTGGAAATCTTGTTTCATACTTTTAGTTTCGTCGTTTTTTTTTGTCGTAGTCGGGTTTTAGTTTTTGTACTTTTTTTTTATTTAAATTATTTTGGTGTTAAATCACTGTGCTTCTATACCATTTGCAAAAGCTAAATTTAAAATTTCTAATTGATAATGGTAAATTAATTTTTGTCCACCAGAGGGCGCCACATTGAATTTTGATGATATATTTTGATAGTATCAGTGAAGCCCTTTCAAATGATATCAAACACGGTGTATTTATCTTAACATTTTTTTTAACACATGACTTCTTGTCCGCTAGAGGGCGTCACTTTAAATTTGAACAATATTTTGGAAATGTACAAGTAAAGCCCTTTCAAATGATACCAAACACGGCGTATTTTTCTCCATTTTTATTTTTTACACATTACTTTTTGTCCGCTGGAGGGCGCCATATCAAGTTTTGTGACACGTCACGTAACCTATGTTCAGCGGACAATTAAGACGGTTCTAACGATACCTCATACGTCGAGTTCCGATAAGTAGATTAGGAGCTATGTGGGAACAGATGAACAAACTCACATACATACATAGCCTGTCAAAATCATAATCCTCCGTAGTCGGGTAAAAATAGGTAGGTACGAAGTCAATCTCATGTATGTACTTCACTTTTTATACCTACGCTCGGCGATCGCGCTAGAGTCAGCGCGTGGCGCCGAACTGTCAGAGTGCGACCTGAATTGTAAAAATATTACATGGCCACAAAATTATCTTCTCTTTCTGTGTTACGTTAAAACAAACCATCAAAATACAAGAAAATATCTATTTACCTCTGAAACAAACAACAACAACCGAATCCGAATTTAAACAACCGTCCACTGAACAGTTAGAATAGGAGTTTTTTTGTTGGTCCATTTTTCCACAAGAAAGTTCACAGACGCGTGTCTCAAACGGATAGCACTCGAGCTCGCATTGAGCTGAATAGAGCCGAGATATCGTGTCCGTGAGCTGTGTCTATGTGTGTTGCTCGAGCGCGCTTTGTATGTAGATTGACTTCTGTACCTATTTTGTGTTATCACACTCGCTTGTCAAATGATTCTTATATGTGGTTAACACCTCATAATAACTATATTCATATCTTACTTTATGCATTCTCGTTATTCCACATATCTGTCAATTTTCTCATCCTATTGTTGTTCTTGATAGTTTTTTGTGATGAAGAGCTAGGTAGTTGTTAGAAGTATGGTGTTTATAGCCTAAATAATAATATGTTGTAGGATTTCCTTCACGTGTATGAATGTATGATATAAAAATAACTTTATTCCTAACGGTCTCACCGGCGTTTTCGCTAACTGCTCCACTCCCGTAGGTCGAAGCGATCATGATAAATAGCCCTCTGCCTTCCTCGACCAATGGGCTATCCACTACTAAAATAATCTTCCACCGTTTAGCAAGTTCAAACAAATAAACACACTCTTCAGTATTTTGCATCGTTATTTCAAAGAAGATTTTTGTTTTCTTATAGCAACAACCTAAGGTATTTATGTCATTTAAGTATAGGTCAAGAGTGAATACCATCGCTTACCATCAGGTGGGACAGTGGTTAAACGAGCCTATCAGTAACAAAAACCGGGCAAGAGCGAGTCAGACTCGCGCACTGAGGGTTCCGTATAAACTTACCTCAATTCCCGAATTGAGTTATGAAGATTTTTCCGAATCTAAAAATTTTTTTTTTTTGTGATGTAACTACAAATTTACAGTTTTCAGTTTTTTTTTCTAAACTCTTGCTATGAGACCTTGCTTCATGCCAAATTTCAGAATTCTAGGTCAACGGGAAGTATCCAATGAATTTTGATTCCCTTGAGAATGTCGAAATATACGTTTTTTGCGACATAAACGGCCGTATCTTTTTTTCCGTTAGTTAACTTAGAAGTTTGATTTTTTCACAGCTTCAAGGTACCGCAGACACACGCACGCGGTATATGGTTTTAATTTCAAGTCGATACGTCCACGCGTTTTAGAGATAAAGGGCCTTGACAGACAGACAGATGGACGGACAACAAACTGATCCTATAAGGGTTCCGTTTTTACCTTTTTGAGGTACGACTCTAAAAATAGCCAGAAGTTAATTGATGATTTTCCCCTCCCCTCAAAATGCGTGTAGACATATAAAAGAGCTTGTCGGGGATTATGTTATTATTATTTAGCGATAATAAGATGCTCAATTGATGACATAGTACCGGAGTAGGATCTTCTTCTTGCGTCGATCTGACTCAAATTTTTTCCGACCAGTATTTAGCCACCTGGACTGCTCTGTCGTTCGTTTCGTATAAGTCGTGGTGGGTGCAGGTAGTTGTGCATGTTGGGCAGATTGTAAACATTTACGAAAATACGAATGGGAGTCTTGGGCGATTCGTCGAGTAGTGCGGACCCTCTCGAATTTACTGGTTCTCTCGGATTACGATATACCTAAGTCTATAATGGCCTAATAATATCTCATCATTTCAGCCGAAAGACATCTATTGTTGGTGTTGGTTGATGTGCCTCTCGCATCCACCGCATTCCCGCGTCTCTCACCAGGTCGTCGGTGCACCTTGTGGGAGGCCTTCCAACGCTGCGTTTTCCGGCGTGCGGTCGGCACTCTAGAACCTTTCGGCCCCATCGACCATTCGTTCTACGAGCAATGTGCCCTGCCCACTGCCACTTAAGTTTGGCGATTCTTCGTTCGCGCTGTATCGGCGACCTTGGTTCTCCTGCGGATATCTTCATTCCTGGTGCGATCACGCAAGGAAACTCCGAGCTCAGCCCTTTCCATTGCTGTTTGGGTGACTGTAAGCCTTCTGATGAGGCCCATTGTAAGCATTGTAATAATATCTACTGTGAATTTATTATCATTTTAATTATACGCCATGAACTCTACCAGAAAACCTTGCTGATGACACCTGTACCACTAATTTACTGCTGTCACCTTTAAGCTCTTAATTTTATAGACTCTTAGCGTGTAGCGAAGTGCGTTTTAAATGCGTACTTAAAAACCATTTACGATCAACTGGGCAAGTTTAAGTAGCTGGTTATCAGTTATAGCCCCATCAAATATTACTTAGTAATATGTTAATTCGATATTGACGTTTTCTGACGACGTAAACTGCATATAGTAAATGTATATAATTAATTACACCGACATGTGTCGGACGATAGCTCGTCGTTACGGTATAAAGACTGATATTCAAACTTTTTTGTGTGGTGTGTGTCAAGGGTGAAACGGAACTTCGTTGCTTACATAAGCAGCATAATATGCTGCGTATGTAAGCAACGAAGTTCAGTTTACATATTATGTAAAAACTCTTTAAAACCCTTGAAATACTTTGGCAAAGTAATGAAATCTGGACAAAGTCCTGCCAAGTCTAAGGTTCCTTACTGCGATTTCTTTATTATTATAGTTAATGTTGTGTGACTTGGCCGTTGAAGGGTACACAAGGGTACAAAACCAGGTGCTCCATGACACCTTTGCACCAATCTTTCGCCAGAACCGCTACCCATTGACGATGGAAAATTGCCACTTAGAAAACGTATTGTTCAACGGCCAAGTCACACAACATTAACTATAATAATAAAGAAATCGCAGTAAGGAACCTTAGACTTGGCAGGACTTTGTCCAGATTTCATTACTTTTTAGAGATAAACAAGCAGCTCCATCGAGACTTGGCTAGTTTTTTACAAAATGTTTTTGGTGGGATTAACTTATTTGCGAACACACACACAATTGATGAAGTCAGTTTGAAAAAAAAATGGAAAAAATGTGTATAATTATGCACATCTATGTATATATCATCATATTTAAAAACATTAAACATCCGAAAATTAAGGCTCTGTCGTTGTAACCAGCAGAAAGGAAATGTATATCATTTCCTTTCTGCTGTTTAATAATATAATAATAATATAATAATAATAATCATTTATTACACCAAAAAATACACATTACACAATTTGTCTGTGCTCATAATTATAATATTGTTACAATACATAAAAATTGTGCCTAAATTAACATTTGTGCTGCCGAACTAGGCTTGGAGCCTGTATTTCGGCATGCAGCGCGTCAAGCCCTGGAATTGGGTCTTCTAGTAACAGCTCATGAGCAAATGGTATCAATTAATGTATCAAAATAAGATTTGGTATTATAAACAAATGTAAAAGAAAAAAGCACAAAATAAAAAATAAAATAAAAATTGTTTTCATAATAGGTGTAACTGTCCTCTGGATGTATACGGTGAAGAGGGTGAGTGTATGTGTGTCAGAGGGTGTGTAAAGTTTAAATTAAATACATTCAAGCATTGGATTCTTGGCATACTTAGATAATAGTTGATACCATCCAACATCACTACTTTAATATGGTCAGCAATTCTTCAGTCTGATCGTATGTTAATTTCCAAAGCCATTCAGATACTGTTTTTCTTAGTGTCAATTTATTCAACGAATAGATTGGAAGAATTTTATTAACTTTGTCATATAGAAATGGGCCCAGAAATGGGAAAAATCTATGAATAAAAGTAGTTCTTGAGTGTGATATCCTCTTACAAACTGGTAAACCTCTCCGCCTTGTTAACAGACTCTGATCATACTCCAAGTTAGCATGCTGTTTAGCAATAATGCTTGCGACAAATAGTTGGCGAACTGACAGGACCTCGCAGTATTCGTAAAGTAGTGCGGTAGGGTAACGAAAAGGTTTAAAGGTACTAAGTTTTAATATTGTTCTTTGTGATACCTCAAGTTGCTTTATTACAGTCTTTGGCGCACCGCCCCAGGACGAAATGCAGTATGTGATCAGTGACTGACAGAGTGCAAAATAAATTTGTTTTAGGACTATAGGGGTGACTACATGCCTCAGTGTTTTAAAAATGTAGATAAGCTTACGAATTCTCTTACTGAGTACTTGAATGTGAGCTTTAAAGCTAAAGTTATCATCAATAATTACTCCCAAATATTTAATTGTCTTTGCACGTTCCAACGGTTTACATGAACATTTCGCATCAAACAAAGCTTCAGAGGAGCAGTTATGTGCAATTAGATCTAGATTGATTTGTGATGAGTCACGGATTGAGAAAGCCAGGTATTTCGTTTTATCTACATTTAGAGTAAGTACATTATCATAAAGCCACGTCTTCACCAAATCAAAACCCCATTGTGCTAGCTGGTAAGTCTCATTCCATGTTTTAGCAACGAAAATGAGGGCAGTTTTACGGAGCAGTAGACTGTTTGCATTAGCATTAAGAGTTTAAGTACCTATATCATTCAGTCAAGCTAATTGAACACAAAATCATGATGACTTTATTGACCATTGAACAAGCAAACTGATCATAATTTAGACCACAATAGTTACGGTACACGTTCTCATTTTGCACCGGCCAAGTTGCCGCCGCACATTAGCAGTTTGGCCAAGGTTTATCTGAATATTAGTATTAAGTACATAAGAATAAGTGTGATATCCGTATGTTTGAAAAAAAAAAACCGGATTTATAAACAACTAGCTTTTGCCCGCGGCTTCGCTCCCCGTCAACTGACTACTATTTTCTACTCTACCCAACTATACCTTACCCTACCCTACCCTACTCTACCTCACTCTACCCTACTCGATAAAAATAAAAGGTATCCTATGTCCGTCTCCTGGATTCTTTCCGTCTTGATTCCGTCTCCTCCTCACCAATTTTCAGCCAAATCGGTTCAGCCGTTCTTATGTTATAAATAATGTAACTAACACGACTTTCTTTTATACTTGAGCCATATTCTTAATTTATGTATTAGTCTGATCTCAGGAACAACCCTTCCAAAATAAACCTCAGGACAAAAATATTTAATTAAAGGCTAATTAAATATTTTGGTATACTCCCTAGCACTTTATTTTTTTGTGCAAAATCATCCAACGCTCGGTGAAGCGGAAGACTAGCGTGACTGACTAAAGCCTCATCTGTGTTCTTCAGTAGTACTAGGGACACACAAGCGTGCTTTATCGTCTGCCATATCATAGCTTACCATCAGGTGATAGTTATCAAACGAGACCCTAAGCAATATAAAAAAGTAGGCACTAGGTTTTTTTTTCGGTGGTAAAATCATCCAATGACATCCTCCGCTCTTGGGCGGAGCGGGAGATAGTGTCAGACTTTTACTGACTAAAAACCCACTCCTGTTCCTTCATTGCCTTTCATACCAGCGCCGAGTGTTCCTTTCAGAATCAGAGCCTACTGGGGAGGCTTCGACCCTGCTGGACCCCTACGGTACTAGGTTGCAATACAAGTCGAAATTTTTGCTTTAGTCGTAGCCCTGAACTGATTAAGTTCTACCCAGAACTAGACCTTTAATGTCGGTCTTAACTGACAGACCTCGACACCGCGGAACGTTTAGCTGTTTTTGCACGAAGTTGTCATTAAAGCCCTACGCTAAATGAGAATTGATTTGAGAATACCGATGCTTACATTACAGTAACCATTAACATACCTGACTTTGAGACTTTGTAGTTGTTTACTTCGTTCTATTTGTTTATATCTATCAACTAGCTTCTGCCTGTGTAAATCTCCGAAAGATATAACAAGAGACCATACTCGTAAATTAAAATATATTACTTCGACTTGTTGATCCGTAGATTCTCTCGTTGTACGGACCAAGTCAAAGTCACCCTGTTCAAGGCGTATTGTCAGGGTCTGTATGCGGGGGGTCTGTGGGTTAGCTACACCAAAAGATCGCTGGATGTCCTACGTATCCAATACAACAATGTTTTTAGGATGCTGTTGAAACTGCCCCGTTTCTGTAGTGCGTCGGAAATGTTTGCTCAGAATCGAACTGACGGCTTCCATGCAGTGATCCGTAAGAAAGTCGCATCACTGATGCACAGAACGCGGGTGAGTGGCAATAGCATCCTGAAAACAGTGGTTGAGAGTCCTTACTCCCCTATTCTGAGGCACTATGTGGAAAGAATGGTCAGATAGTTTGCTTCTTGCCATATCGTTCTCTGCACATCTTGCCTCGGTTTCACACTTCACTGTATGTTTTTATTATTATTATTTTTTTGTTTATGTAATACTAACACAAATTTTAAGATATTTTACTAACAAAGTGGACCATATTGTTGTCTTAACTTGAATTAAATTAAATTTAAACAGACACAGCACCTATTAAAAAAAAACGCCGCGCGTGCCCGTACCGAAAGGGGAGCGTGGAACCTATGATAGAAACACACTTGTACGATACGACTACATATAGAAAGCAACGCTCATAGAAATTTCTATTCCTAGACACGTTTTGCCGAAAACTTTGTTGATAGATTTCTGTAGGTAGTCATATCCTCGTACAAGCGTGTTTTAGGTTCCACGCTCCCAAAAGGGCGTCAGGTACCCAGCATCCGCGACGTGCTACCCGTTTGTAAACAAAAATAAAAGCTTATTTTTGTTTTCGTGGGGAATCCTTCAAAGGCCGCCAGTCTTTTGGACAAAGTAAGTTTTAATGATTAAAAAATAAAAATTGCTATAAAGCGTGTGTAGAAGTTCCGATTTGGCACATTACAAGTCGATAGTGATGTAGAGGAGTTTTTTGACGCCCTATTTTTTTAGTTTGTTTTAGTTAGTTTAAGGATTTTTTTTTTTGTTGTAATGTAATTATAGTTAGTTTTTTTTTATGTACTCTTACTTAAATAAAGTAAGAGTTTGTAAATAAAAAAATAAATTGGTAAGATAAGGAAACAAAAATAAAAAAACAGTAAAAGATATAAAGCAATTTATAACTTGTAAAGAAATAAGTATATTTATTAAACTAATGTAGTAAAATATTATTTTGTATTATTTTACGTCTTAAATCTCTATTTTTGAGTTATGGGCGTAAATACTCATTATGATGATTGGCTCGTATACTGCCTTTATATCATCTGATATGGAGTTATGGTGAACAGGGACCACCCTATTCACTCAAAACTTCAAAATAACATAGGGCAAGGTCTTGGAAAACTTTCAGGCGTAACATTATTATGTTAAGTTACAAACCCATTTATACACTTATAAAATATAAGTAGATATAATTTACATAATTACATAGCAATTAAAACCATCTGTTTTAATTTCATATTAAAAAGACTATAATAAACCGATATCCATTTAAATATAGTACTTAATTATTACTAAAAGGATTATCTTTATCTCGTGCGCAATCTAAAAATAACAGAAGAATAGAACCGGCTATAAATTCTTCTCACGTGGCGGCAGCAATTATGAAATGTATGCTGCACTGTCGCTGAATTTATTGGAATGTTTTTTTTAAATATTTCTTATTTTGTATAGGCTTTTTTTTTAGGTGGGAAAATCATCTTATGACAAATCCCGCTCTTGGGCGGTGCGGGAGATAGTGTCAGACTTTGACTGGCTAAAAACCCACTCCTGTTCCTTCTTTGCCTTCGTCCCAGGGCCCCGGGTTTCACTTTCACAATACCCGTGGCCCCAGTAGGCTTCGACCCTGCTGGGCTCCTACGATTTACTGACATCTCCCTGAGGCGCGCGTGGAACAATACGCGCCGTCGACGACTTGGGCTCGGTCCGGACGGTTACCGGACGGTCGGATGGCGGGCTACCCCTTGCTCGCCGTCCGCAAGCCCGCGCCTACGTTGGCCGGAAATCGGGATCGGAATCCCGGCGGCGGTTTGGGCGTGAGGACCGTTGCCTCACGCGATCGGCCGCCTCCTTTGCTAGCATTACTGCTTCGCATAAGGAGACGACCGCCTGCCACTCTTCCTCGCTCCGGACCATGGCCTGTACTAAGGCCCGGCGCGAGACATCGCCGCCACCGATCGCCCCCACGAGGACACGGCGTTGCTCTGCCCAAGCGGGGCACACCTCCACCGTGTGCTCCACCGTGTCCTCCGGGCGGTCCACACAGTGGCGACACCCGGGCGTCGCTTCCGCACGAATCCCGTGCAGGAACTTCCCGAACTTCCCGTGTTCGGTGAGAACCTGCGTCATGCGGAAGGTGAGGACGCCGTGAGGTCTTTCCAACCACGCCTCAAAGAGGGGACTTGCCGCCATAATTGTGGCGTGTCCAGTTTTGTATACGCTTGCGTTTGACCACTATCTCACCTTCCCCCCTTGCCAAGTTACAATCGTATCGTTCGCGCCGAACGCCTCGAGTAGGCCACGCCTCCGATTCCTTTGTTCTGACGTCATCTCAACGCTCAATCACGTGGTCAGATATTCATCATTATCATTAATAATAAAAAAAATAAGGTAATTGCCAAAACCTCACTGATATAAGAAAGGGCTTATTATTTTTAACTGAAGAAACATAGGTGGGTTTTAGTCAGTTAAATTCTGACACTCCCTCTCGCTCCAACCAGAGCGGAAGAAGATATTTGATGATTTACAACACCTTAGAAATGGGTGCTCACCGCCGTCTGCAGACTTCTGCAATACCAGAGGTACAGCGTGAGGCGATGCCTATCCTTTTCTGGGAGAGGTATATTATTACTGTATTGAATTTATTGGTATTATGTTCACCTGTAAAGTATACTCGATCCTGTATTAGATAATTATGTATAACCCATTTGCATGCATCATTAGTCACTGTGACTAGTCACCGATTTAATTACTCAGCAATAGATCATTTAATGCTGCGTATTATTCTTCAATTAATGAGATTGTCACTTTTATTTATGACTTGGGACTGCACCCGGAATGGCGTTATATGTAGAATTGATAGAAAATGTTTTAAAAGAAACTATTTTGTCAAGCAGAGGTACTTCACCCTCTTCACATCTTAAGAGGGTCCTTTTTCACTCGCCTATCGTCAACATCGAACATAGTTTAACAGCTTGTTACTGTCTTGAATCCTTTACGCAAAATTAAACGTACTAGGTTAGGGCTTTGGCCTGGGTGTTGACGAGCCAGTGAGTGAGTCGGGACTTTGCCTTTTATATTATAAAGATAGATTAGGTACCGTCTAAAAGTTTCGCACATCTGCTTTTAAATAAAACTTACAATATTGCGGTTCATACGATTAGCAAATTTTATTGCCAGTTTTTACCGCATATGTTGTCGGCGATGTTTTACGATTATTTACATAAAAAAAATTACAAACGACTTCATTATAAATAATGTATACTAAAAAGATTGAATTTTAATTTCTGAAGTCGATGTTTCTTGTTTTTTTCTCTTCGTTTTTTAACACCAGTGTTAACTAAGCGTTTCGCAACTAAGAGAATTCACACAATTGTAGAGTTCTTAATTTGTTAATCAACGCCTTTCATGGCAAATATCGATTCTGTTATTTAGTGTAAAAGACTATGTTGAGGATGAAAAGGCTTGGGATTAACCAGCTCCAGTACGCACTGCAACTGTCTTCTTATTATTTTTTCTTTTGTTTTTATTTTCGACTGTGCTTTTTATTTATTTTTATACAATTTCACATTGATGTTTAGTTTTACAATTTGTCATTGAAGTTTATTTTTTATAATTTGACTTTGTAGATTATTTTTATTTTGCAATTTGTCATTTTTTTTTAATTTA
The DNA here is from genome assembly GCA_905147345.3 of Mythimna impura. NCBI lineage: Eukaryota > Metazoa > Arthropoda > Insecta > Lepidoptera > Noctuidae > Mythimna > Mythimna impura. Next base: position 33,560,392 of record LR990341.1, read on the forward strand.
ATTTTTGAGATAAATATTTACTTTGCTAAGTATTACTTACTTTATTAGTAATGCCTAATGCTACCAAAGGAGGAGGCCGCACGTGCACGAGCGAGCGATTTGCGGACGGCGAGCAATGAGTAGCTCGCCGTCCGACCGTCCGGTAACCGTCCGGACCGAGTCCAAGTCGTAGACGGCGCCGTAGTGTTCCACGCGCGCCTCAAGGAGATGTCAGCAACCGTAGGGGCGAACCGTAGGGACCCAGCAGGGTCGAAGCCTTCTGGGGCCAAGGGTCCTTATTGACCTTTGATATTTTTGATACCATCTATGTACATTATGGAATGCAATAAAGTATTGAGTAATTTTGCGCATTGTAAAACTCGCGATTAGCTACTTAATTTTCTCAATTGGGAACCTTCAACCTATAAAATTAATTATTTAGTAAAGCCATTTATTTATCTTATTAATTCCGGCCACCCATATCTTTGTCTTGCATTACCATCAGCTAAATCGTTATCAGTCCACGTTCAAGGAAATAAAAATATAAGACTCATACATAAAAACGGGTGCGTGATACAAATTTGAATGCGGAATTCGCAGGGCATGCGCGCGCGCGCATCTTCATGACATAATCGGTGTAAACGTGACGCGAATCCTGCGCAGCCTTTGTATTTGTTTTGTTGCCTTTGTGATAGTGGACAATTAAACTGTTTGCGTGATTAATATGATTACAGAATGATGGGCAAATTGTGTGTTGCTATAGACTGATTGTTCAGGAAATCCTACAATGTGAAGTCTTGTGTTAACACAGGCTGATTTCTGTTTAATAATAATAAGTAGATCCAGTTCTCGAAAATAAATTAATAAATAAATGAAATGACCATGTCACGTATATAGGATCGGTCTATCATCACTGACCGGACTGTTGAAGCCAATATGTAATGGCCTGATGGTGAAAAGCTTCGACAACCATTTGTCGATGCTGTCGTTGCGCGGTTGGAGCAAGGGCCAGATACAGAAGGCAGTACTCCTTGATACGGCTCGCATTATGACGAGGTTCTTGTCTCTGGAGGCCTAATCACCGGTAGCTTGGACCCTGATTCCGACACTACTTTTTTTTTTTTATTGATTTGGGAATCGAACCCAGGTCCCTACGCTCAGCAGTCATACTTTCGACCATGATAGCAAAGAGGCAATTTCGTCTTACTAGTTTAACTTCGACAATAATCCTTTAAGAGAGCCCTACCCGGTTCCTCTATCGGCAACGTGAGCATGGTTGAAAAACTTGTTTCATCCAACGCAATGTTTGATAAACAGACAACACGAAAAAAGAGAGATAATCAACGTTTTTAGGGTTCCGTACCTCAAAAGGAAAAAACGGAACCCTTATAGGAGCACTTTGTTGTCCGTCTGTCTGTCTGTCGAGACCGAGAATGCGTAGAGGTATCGAGTTAAAATTACAACCATATACTCAGGTCTGTGGTCGCTTGAGGCTGTGAAAAAATCATACTTCTGATTTAACGGAAAAAAGATACGGCCGTTTATGTCGCAAAAAAACGTGTATTTCGACACTCCCAGGGAATCAAATTTCATAGGGTACTTCCCGTTGACCTAGAATTCTGAAATTTGGCATGAAGCAAGGGCCCATAGCATAAGTAAAGGAAAAAATCTGAAAACTGTAAATTTGTAGTTTACAGTTCGTTTTCATTCGATTCGTAAAAATCTTTCAGACTCGATTCGGAAATTGAACTGTTTTCATAGATAAGTTTGTACGGAACCCTCAGTGCGCGAGTCCGACTCGCACTTGCCCGGTTTTTTTATTGATAGGCTCGCGTGTGACCTCTATCTCACCTGGTGGTAAGCGATGATGTGTTCTACGATGGAGCACGCTTGCCTAGAAGTAACCTATTCATACTTGATTTAAAGACCCCTAGGTTGTAGCTTAGGAAACAGAGACTCCGGCAGGGAATTCCACTCATATTTAGAGAATAACGCCATAATCACTCACCTACAACACTACACTCACTACACCAACCGCACTACACTTCCCACACTACATTCACTACACCACACTCGACACAAACCACTGAAATTTTGTTATCATATCTTATAGTTTAGTTAACTAGTCTTTGTTATTGTACCTTTCGAATACGGATTGAAAGAGACTGGACCCCACAACACAGGGAATCCTAGTGTGGGGTTCAGGGCTTCATCTAAATTTGTAAAATTTAATGAGACAATAAATAATTTTTATTAGAATTTATTTATTTATTATTATAATCACATAAGAGCTGTTGTATGGGAAGTCGTCACGGGTTGGGCGCTCTTAAATTCTCGGCATTTGTTTATTTATACGATACTTATCAACGCGCGGTCACCACATAATTTTGCGATAAAATCAGTATTTATTCTCATGAGTGTCGCATGTTTGAAGTACACTAATTGTGTTGTATTATGTGCACGATACAGCGCGTAATGTGAAATTGATTTGGATTTTATTGCCAACACTATGGTGTAAATAGTATGTATGGTTTCAATGGCTCACCAGTGCCTCCGCAATCAATGTTATCAACCTACAAGGTGGTATTTTAGATCAGTTTTATATTAGTCTTGTCGGAATCAAGAATTAAAGCATTTATTTCAAGAGGCGCTTTGGAATTGTCAGTCAGTCAGAAAAATGATGCTAAATTATGCACAATCCCAAAGCTTACATCCCCATAGAGAAGAATTTGCCAGAAACTTCATGGACAATCTACAATTTACAGGATGCATTTTGGAGAGTGTGCGCAGGAATTTCATGACTTGATTCCACTATCTCATTTCTACTATCGGACAAACCGACGAACGGCGAGTATCCACCCTTACGTTGTTGAACCCTCTACGGTCCGGACCAAGCGTTTCGCTTCGTCATTTATACCGCGTACATCGAGGGACTGGAACAATTTGCCTGCTGCGGTCTCCCGTCCGATTATAATTTACAATTCAATTCAATTCAATATCTTTATTGTGGAGCATAGGTTTGTACATAATACAGGTCTTAAATAATTAAATAGATCAGCTACGTCCTGCCCTTGGGGCATACAATAGTCAAATAGGAATATGTCAAATAGGTACATTATTTTTACAAATGATTAATTTTCACATAAAAATAAAAAGACAAAACCAAACGAAAAGAATTAAGGTAGGTAGGTACACATCAGTAAGCTGAACACATCATGACTGAGGGGGGCTATATTGGAGCAGTGATTTGTCCAATAAGAAATCTTTTATAGAGTAGTAGCACTTGTCTACTAACAGATCATGGAGACTCTTTTTAAATTTTTTCAATTCCGTAATTATTCTGATAGGCCCAGGAATATTATTAAAGATGCGTGTAGCCATACAAAAGATACTTTCATGCATAAGATGAGTCTTACTAGCTACTGTACGCAATTTGTCTTTCCGTCGTATACGTGTGTAGTAGTTGTACATGTCAATATTATTTCTTACAAACACTGCGGTTTCAAATATGTAGACACACGGCAGTGTAAGTACGTTAATCTTTTTAAAAAATGGCTTACAGGAGTCAGTTTGACATAAATTAAATATGGCCCTAATGCAACGTTTTTGAGCAATGAAAACTCGCTCTTTGTCTGTACTGTTGCCCCAGAATATTACGCCATATCTGAGGATAGAGCTAACATAACCGTGGTAGGCTGTTAGTAAAGTAGCCTGATTTGCTATTTTTCCCAATCTGTAAAGTGCGTATGAAAATTGTCCCAGCTTTTTGCATACATGGTCAATATGAAGTTTCCAATTAAGTTTGTTGTCAATATGTAATCCTAGAAATTTTGTTTCTTCTGTCTCTTCAATGTCACTATCTAGGTAACTGATTTTTAATTTACCCGTGCGTTGAGTTCGTATTTTGAAATTCATTATTTTAGTTTTGTCAATGTTAATCATTAAATTATTTATTTCAAGCCAGTCTATTATTGATAATATTGTTTGGTTAATGTCAGATTCTATGTCAATTGTGTTATCATTAACAAATAAAACAGTGCTATCATCAGCAAACAGTGTAATGTCATGATCTGTGACCGAAGGCATGTCATTTATATAAACAAGGAAGAATAAAGGACCCACGATGGTCCCTTGAGGAACACCGAATTTAGAAGTTCCAGATTCAGAAGTATATATTTCTTCCGTTTTAGTAATGGGGTTTAACCTCCTTACTTCTGTGAATTGTTGTCTGTTGCTAAGGTATGATTCTATAAGTTTGTACACATTACCCCTCACACCATATGCATACATCTTTCTCAAGAGAATTTTGTGGTCAACACGGTCGAAAGCCTTCGACATGTCCACGTATAACGCGACAGCCGGCAGTCCTTTATCCAAGTTAGTCATTACCTTTTGCAAAAAGTTGTATATTGCCATATTTATGGATTTGTTTTTCCTGAAGCCATACTGACTAGACGTTAGAATATTATGTGTTTCAAAGAAAGTATAGAGACAGTTAAACATCACCTTTTCAAAAATTTTTGCAAAAATAGGTATCAGTGCTATTGGCCTATAGTTGCTTATGTCAGTTTTTTCTCCTTTTTTAAATACTGGCTTTATAACAGATAATTTTAGTTTTTCTGGGAAAGTACCTTGCTCTATACATAAATTAATAATGAAGCTTAACGGTTCAGATATAATATGGGCTACATCTTTAACAATGTTTGTCATAATGCTATCATAGCCGGTACTGGTTTTATTTTTTAAAGCAATTATTATTTTATTAATGTCATCAGGAATAGTCGGTGTCATAAAAATTGAATTAGAATTATATGTCAGATTATTAGAAGATTTTTGGGGTAAACTAGTATTATTATCATTGATGTCAAGAAAAAAGTTATTAAATGAATTCGCAATGTCTTGGGGATTATTTATGATTTCGTCATTTTTAATTAATAGATTTACGCCTTCATTTGGATATTTAGATTTAGATTTGATCTCATTTATTACTTTCCAAGCAGCTTTATTCTTGTTTATGGCAGATTTTATAAAGTAGTCGTTTTGAGACTTTTTTGTCAATCTGATTATAGTTTTATATCTCTTTGCATATGTTTTGAAAGTAGTTTTGGTGACTTGATTGGGATTATTCCTGTATTGCCACAGTAGTTGGCGTTTGCGTTTACTGCATATTTTTAAGCCACGTGAGATCCATTTCGGTCTAGATCTGTTATATATCCTAATTTTCTGTAAAGGAAAACAAAGATCGTATAACATAATGAAATTATCATTAAATGTATTGTAGGCCGTGTTCGCATCCGTGCAACTATAAGTGTCGTTATTACTTAGTTGATCTAAATATTTTATAAATATTGTTCTATTTTCTTGAGAGTAATTCCGTTTTAATATATACCAATATTTTATAGTGCAAGTCTTTTTGACCGGAAGCTTAATTATTTGCGCATTGTGATCTGATAGCGCTAATTCGTGGATGGTGCCTTTGCAAGTTCCTATGTTATGCGCTATATTGTCTATGCACGTTTTACTAGCAAATCGTGTTACTTGCTTGAATTTTAATTTCAAATTATATCTAGTTAATAGTTCTACAAATTCAGTGGAAAGTTTTGAATTCTTCAATGTGTCTATGTTGAAATCACCGCATATTACGATCTTTTTGTCGTTAGAGCATAAGTTTTTTAATATTCTAGTAAAAATTGCGAAAAAGCTGCTTATAGATCCGGCGGTGTTGTTTGGCGGCCTATATATGCATAAAACAATTATTTGATGTTCCAATAGCTCGATAGCAGAACATTCTATTGTGTTGCTGATTGACAATTTTGTGATGTTATGAAGAATTCTATATTTGATGTTATTTTTAATTAAAATACAGGAGCCTCCGTGTCTGCTATCTCTCATATAATAAGATGCAAGTTTATAATTTGGAATTGCGAGATATACTTCATCACCGTCCATCATGTTGTGTTCAGTGATACATAATAAGTCAAGATGATTGTTCTGTGCAGCTAACTCGTTAATGCAAACGGAAAACATATCAGCTTTATTGAGCAATCCATTAATGTTTTGATGGAGAATAGTGACAAATCTATAAACGAAATAAATTATTTGAGTTTGTGCTTTCGGTTTTGGTACATTCTGATTCATCGTGATTGTTACTTGATTCATTTACACAGTCTGTATTAATTATATTTATTACATTTTCTTCTGAATCTAAGTTTACTTGCACATGTTTACTTTCAAAAGATTTTTTATTTTTAATTTGACACATCTGTTCGTATTGCAATGCTTTGAAGTGGTAATGAATACACAATATTTCTTTTAATAAAGACCTTGCAAGATTAAGTACATAATTGCGTCTACTTGGTGGAAACCTAGCATAATTCATGTCCATGAACAATACATTTTTATATTTCTTACAGATGAATCGTAATAAATAGTTAAGTTTTGATTCCTTTAAGAACCTGTTACTAGGCACTTCACTTACAATCACATTAGTATTTGCAGTTGATGATAACCAGCGATGCAGATTTATGTCAACATCATAAGGGTTCTTATCGCAGCATCCTCCCAATACAATCACGTAGTCGCTTCTTGTAAGCGTACTGATTTCGTTCTTCGGACATTCTAAGATCTCACTCAGTACAGCACCTGGCTTAAGGTAGGAAAACACGTCGTATTCGGATCCAAGTAGGTTTTGCAGGATGTTGCGCAGACCCCGACCCTGTCCATCACCGAGGATAATTACTCTATGTTTGTTGTTCTGAGTTTTAACTGTTAGACCTTCCATACTTACAGCACAGTGTCTTGTGCTACACCTTTTATTTTCAACATAACAATTGCTTTTCGACTGAATATCCGAATTGCATTCGAATATATCCTGCTGGGTTGTACGCAAGTTTGGGCTTCTTATGCAGGTACTTTTAGCTAGTCGTAGAGGAGAATGACGGGGCGTATTTACTCTCATGCTTAGCATTCGTTTTGAGATAAGACATGACTTATTACTGCGATGCGGGGTAGTGCAGGTAATTGTTTTCAATAATTCTATTTGTCGTTGTTGTTCTTGTGCAACCTGTTTGAGCTTAGTATTTTCACAGTTAAGATTTTCGATTTCATTGTCAGCGCTCTTTAATTTTTCTTTAATATCATTTATTTCTCGCCTTAAGTCCTCGGAATATGACTGATCGTAGTTTTGCGTATCACTCTGAATACTCATCATAGTGGAATCGAGCATGGTAGAGTTTAATACATCTTTGCTAGTTAAAGACGATAAGTTCATTTGTGATTGTGATCTTACTAATTTACTACGTACAGTTACGTTGTCCATCTTGATTGTGAATTAACCTTTCCGATGATAATATTTTTATTATATTCACGAAGCGTGGCGTAAGCTAAGTCTGCTTTAAACGCGTGGTGTATGCTCAAGATGTTAGCACAAGCGCTTAGTGTTACGTGTAAGCAATGAGCATGTGTGCGTAGAAGCGGGCGATCTGCGGGTTGCCCTAGGTCAGGGACGCAAGTCACTACAAATTTTAACTAAAAGTTTTTCGCTTATTACTCACGGTACTAATGGAGTCCAGATGAGATATATATATCACTTTTTAGTCCGTTTCACTAGCTTCACAATGATATACAATACAACTGAATTAAGTAGTTTTTTGCCACGTTTTTTAATATTTTTTTGGAGACAAAACAAATACGGTGCCAACTCTTTGAATCTCAACGGACGGCGTTTAAGACAGCAAGAAATGTAGTTTGAAATGAATTCCTCGGAAATAGCTTGGACGCCGTACGTCACCGTGCTCGCAATCATTACATTAGATGATTAGACCTATTTATATAGATAAACTAATTATAAAGTAATTTATTCTTAGTGTTTAAAAAGTATTTCCCTGGTTGACGGAAATAAAGGTGCTACACATTAGTCACATTATAGGAATGAGTAATTTAGATGTAAATAACAAAGCTACTTAGAATTTGGCATCTCTGTACGAATTGTTTGCAAATGAGATTAATGAAATGCAAGATAATTATAATGGTCTCACTTTTCGCAAATTTCGCCTGCAACCGGTACTTTACTGTTATTTAGGTATCTTCAAGGCTAGAGTGAATAGGCTCTCAATAAATTAGTGCGCCTCACCATCAACGATTGCATTACTACTTACCATCAGGTGGGATCGCAGTCAAGTACTAGTTTACATCAATTAAAAAAAATATATATTGAAATTGTAATAAAACAATATTTTTATCAAATAAAATAAAATTGTGCTTGACTGTTTGGGATTACATTAAAGTGACAACAACTAAACTTCAAATCTATCCGCATCCGCCTATGCTAATAAACTAGCAAATTCCTAAGTTTATTGTTAGTTTAGAAAAAAAAAACATTACAAGGAAATCTACAAACCTATTAAAACTAATATAAATGTAAAGTTTTTGCCTAATTCTATAAATGTTTACTCGTTTTGTCTCTGCTATCGTATGTTAAGAACTAGCTTCGCTCGCGTAAAAGTCGATTTCTCCATACAAACTTCCAACCCCCATTTTATCCCCTTAGGGGTGGAGTTTCGTAAAATCCGTTCTTAGCGGATGTCTACACCCTATAAGGAACCTACCTGCCGAATTTTAAGTTTGTAGGTGTTTATAGTTTCTGAGATTTCGTGATTAATCAGTGAGTGGTATAAAAAGTGGTCTATAAGGAAATATTCCATTTATACTCTATTTGTTTAGGTAGTTAACTAAACGTAAACAATCTTGATATGTCTTTAATTAAAAAAAAAAAACATAAAAAAGATATACAAAGATTATTTAAATTTAGTTAATGACCAAACATCGGTATAGGTAAATAACAAATTGTAAACATTTTTAGATAAAAAATTTAGACAAATTTTAAATAAAAGACATGACAAGATTGTTTACATTTAGTTAATTACCTAAACAGATGAAGTATAGCTAGCGTTTGGGTCAATTCTCGCCTATGGTTATGTATTTATTACTTATTTCTTATTATAAATATCGGGAAGTATTTTATATAACCATTTTAAATCGCTTCTGAATGTAGGAATATATACGCTGGTGAATGATCACAAGCATTACTGCGTCAACAAAATGACACCTCTAACAATTGGCCCAATAAAAATTCCGAAAAAAAAAATGTAACGTTTATAACTAATTCTTAAGTTGAATATACATAAATAATCACGGGTTTTTTTATATTATTTAAATGTCACGGATCTTGAAAGTAGTTTTATCAATTTAAATCTCAGATAAGTGCGTGTCGGGCCACGCGCAGTGTAGGGTTCAGTAGTAGGCCGATACAAAAGGAGGCTTTATGTTTATTACTATGAACAAATCATTTGATTAAACGGTAAAACGGCCAGTAACGTTTAAAAACGGGCCCACAAAGGACGATGGTAACTGAAGGAGCTGTAAAACCGTTGCGAAAGCCAGGTTGTAAAATGAATTGATAACCAGCGTCACGTATTAATTTAAATAAGTACTGCAGTATTGTTATCTATATATATAAAAGGAGAATCTGACTGACTGACATATCAACGCACACCCGAAACTACTGGGACTATGAGTGCGAAATTTTACACAAGGTTTCCTTTTATGACGTAGGCGAGCACTAAGAGAGGAATTTCCAAAATTCACCCCCTAAGGGGATGAAGCAAGGGTCCAAAGTTTTTATGGAGAAACCTATTTTCACGCGGGCGAAGCCGCTGGCAGAAGCTAGTATGTTAATACTCGTATTACAAATGACTTACAAAACATACTGCGATACTATTGGAGCATTTATGTCTTTTTCACACTGTTTACTAGAAATATACTCCTTCATACCGCTCAACTTTAGCAATATCACAACATATTATACATACATGAACCTATGTATATTATATTGTAATTTGGTTTGGTTCTTCATCAATTTTACGTGTTTACTACCCGTTTTAAACAAATAACAACTTCATCTGCCTATTGTTTTTCTAAGATTTTTTTACGAAATTGCACCTAAAATTTGAGCACTGTAAAGTATTTCATTTCACCCCTTTGTCGGCGTCATTAATATATCTATTTAAGCAATAGTCTCTAAGTTAAGCCATTGACAGACGGACACGTCGAAATTATAAGGGTTCCTTTTTAGGACTACATAACCTTAAAAACCAAAACAACTAAACACCATAAAAATTATGGATATTTTGGTATTTTTAAGTAATATGATCGTGTAAGAACACGTTTTTGAGTTTAGTAGATACGTTATATTAGCATACATACTTATATGAATTCTTATGTTTTTTTGTTAGAAGTCAAAATATATATTTTTTTAATTTAAACTCTTTGATTGCCTTAGAGAGCACCTATCATACCAACGCCTAATAATCTATTTCGGCACATGTAAGCTCTGAGAGTGTGTAGGTTTTTTTTTATTTCGGTGGTAAAATCATCCAATGACATCCCCCCTCTTGGGCGGGGCGAGAGGGTGTGTCAGACTTTTACTGACTAAAAACCCACTCCTGTTCCTTCGTTGCCTTTCATACCAGGGCCGAGTCTTCCTTTCAGAAGCAGACCCTTGTCCCCAGTAGGCTTCGATCCTGCTGGGCCCCTACGGTTTGCTGACATCTCCTTGAGGCGCGCGTGGAACAGTACGCGCCGTCGACGACTTAGGTTCGGTCCGGACGGTTACCGGACGATCGGACGGCGAGCTACCCATTGCTCGCCGTCCGCAAGCCCGCGCCTACGGTGGCCGGAAATCGGCATCGGGATCCCGTCGGCTGGGGGAGTGTGTAGGTAAAGACTCAAATAGACTACTGCGACTGACAGATCTCAGTTAAACATTATTAAATAAAATTCATAATTGATCGTTAAATCTGCTACAACATATCAATGGCATAGGTATAGTAAATACCTCATAACATAATTCCCTCATATAGCCTCATTCTGACATTATTTTTATGATTATTATTTTTGACATTATCTTATTTTTTTTTTGACCTGATTTAAATTTTCTTTATTCATTTCTTAAACATATAAATTACATTTTTAATTATTTTTTTTAACAAAATCATATAAAAAACATTTAAAAGTACAATAACTTATTTTCACCATTATTATGTTAATTTTCTTTTTAAATAATGTATGTTTTATCGCTATTAATTTATATGTGTGGTGTAAACTGTAAATGTAAGTTGGCAATAAATATATAAAATAAAAAATAAATAACTGCGAAATACGTAACTAGCCAGGAAGCACAAAAAACCAAATTAGACCTTTAGTGTCATGTAAATGAAACGTGCCTATACCTGTTTTATTCAAATATGTATTTAAAAATATTAATTTATTTCAAACACTTTATTTCTCTTGTTAATCAATTTTTTTTTACTAGTTTTGACGCACCGCGCCGCGTTATCATACTAATCAAAATTTTAGCGTGATAAGTACAAGTTTTTCTTTCCAGAAACATACTAAAATAAAATTACCTAAAAGTACATATCCCAGGTTTTTACTCTTAAGCTGTTGATCCCCGCATTAACGCCGGCGTTCACGCGCCATTGTCTTTCTATTGTGTCTCTAATTACGCACTCAAAAGGTTAAGGCATCGATATAATTATCATCACTTCAACACACTCAATCCCGCCCACTGCTGAGCATATGCCTTTCTTTTCTTGGTGCCACTCGCCACGTTCCTGTGCCATTCTCTGATGAATGAGACAAAATAATCTACTTAATAAAACTAGTAAATTCATTCCTTCACACAGAAACAACACACAACCTAAAGAGCTGGGGCGCCTAAAGGCATGAGATTTCACTATTATGTTAATTTTAATTGTATCTAAAAGGTACAATGTTGACTGGTCTACACTGACCAATTATCAGTGATACCTATTATTATTGTAATATAGAAATATTGTAAAAAAGAGTGCAGCTTCTTGCCGGTTCTCCTCCGTAGGAAACGACCAATTATTATCTATTATTTAGTGTGTGAGTTACAAATATAAGGTTAGGCGAGCTGCACACTACAGAACCGTGCACTAGCTTTTGACGTTTTATAAGTGAGGAAGGATTTAAGGTTTTTTTTTTTTCAATGCAAACACGGCTTGTTTTCACACTTTCGGTGCCAAGGAGTTACCAAATGGATCGAACAATAATTGAAAAATCTAAAAATGCTAAGTTTTTTTTTGTGAGTAGGCTCAGAGGTACTCTGTACCGTGCTTTTTAGGACTCGGCACCTACCTGCACGGTGTAACCAATGAATTGATCTTTAGGAAATCTATCATCGATTCAATAAACTTCGATTCGAATCCATTCAAAGATCTTTAGAAGAATCGCCATCCCTAGCATGAATACAAAAACTCGGGAGGCGGGTTATCGGCAAACGAACGAACTATTCTGCGAGTATGTTCTGGTAACCGAAAGTTTCAAAAAGTATTAACAACCACTAAAAACAAAGAGATAAACTTACAGACGCTCAAAGATACACGTTACATAAAATAACAATTTCCTATCAGCTCCTTCATACGAGCCAATTAACATAAAATGAAGAAGTTAACAATGACAGGTACTTAACCATTATTAGTATCGGGTCAGCATTCATTAGGCCCCGAGCGAGTAATTATGGACGCTACGAAGTGATAAATATAATTGGTTTAGTTGCAACACACAGTTTATCTTATTAGCACTTAGCTCCCTTCGGGCTCGTCTTTATCATTATTCAGTTGAAAGCTATTCGCTCTAGGACATAGGCCTCCCCCGAACCTCGTAGCGACCGTTCCTAAGTCATCTCCCTATATAAGCCCCCTAAAGGCTCCCCTAGCCTTTTCCCATCTACCTTTTTTTAAGGGGGGAAATCATCCAATAACTTCGGGGGAAGTTATTGGATGATTTCCCAGGGCGGAGTGGGAGGCCGTGTCAGACTTTTACTGACTGAAACCACACCTATGTTCCGTCAATGACTTGCGTCCCAGGACCCCGGGTTTCTTTTTTGGAAGCCAAGCCATGGCCCCAGTAGGCTTCGACCCTGCTGGGCCCTTACGGTTTTATTGACATCTCCTTGAGACGCGCGTGGAATACTACGCGTCGTCGACGACTTGGACTTGATCCGGACGGTTACTGGAAGGCCGGACGGCTACTACCCATCGCTCCTCCTGCCATTCCTCCTCGCTCCCGTTCATAGCCTGCACTTCCTCCCACTCTTATCGCTACCACTGTTAGGCACACGATTTACTGTTTTTCGCACTAGTGCGGAAAAGTGCGCTCGCTGCCTCAATTTATTACATTTATAGTATTAGGCTGGGCGCTAAGCGACTTGCACATGGCCGTGAACTTAGCAGATCATTTTCCAGCAGAGCATAAAAAAATTAGAGTTCTACTCGCATGCAGCATAGTTCTGGAGTTCCTGATACTTTTTAGAAAAAGTTCTGGTGTTTTTCCTGGAAAAATTTCAAATGAAAATATGATCTGCTAACTTCCGGTAGCAGATCATTTTTTCCAAAACCAAAATTTTAAAAGTGCATTCGGTGCACAAAGGCGAGTTCTATAGTTCCTAATTACTTTTAGTAATAGTTCTGTCAATTAGAGCTCACAAAAAAATAAAAACTTATCAATGTAATCACAGGAAAAAAACAAGTAAAAATCATAAAACTGACGATAATTACGTAATACGACGGTTTTCACATATAATTCTAAATATTATCAGTAGTTCAGATGTTACCTAAACAAAAAAAAAAGCGAAATATAACGGTAATCGATTTCAAGTATCAGCAGAGCATGGTTGAAGATGTCGATTAGCAAAAATCATGAATATTTTCAGAGTTCAAATTAAAAAAAATCATAAAAAACTTCTGAAAGTGCCCAGAACTGGGAACTCCTCGATTTCTTATACTTCTGTATCAATACTATATGAAAACATGGAAAACAAATCCAGAACTCCAACACAAGTATCAGCAGAGCATGGTTGAAGATGTCGATTAGCTATAATTATGAATATTTTCAGAGTTCAAATTAAAAAAATCATAAAAAACTTCTGAAAGTTCCCAGAACTGAGAACTCGACGATTTCTTATACTTCTGTATCAATACTATGTGAAAACATGGAAAACAAGTCCAGTACTCCAACACAAGTATCAGTAGAGCATGGTTGAAGATGTCGATTAGCTAAAATCATGAATATTTTCAGTGTTCAAATTAAAAAAATCATAAGAAACTTCCGAAAGTGCCCAGAATTGGGAACTCCTCGGTTTCTTATATTTCTATATCAGAACTATATGAAACCATGGAAACCAAACACAGAACTTCGACACAAGTAGTAGCAGAGCATAGTTGTAAATAAAACTTAGCGAAAATCAAAAATATTAGCTATGTTAAGAAAAAAATCACAATAAACTTTTGAAAAGACCGAGGACCGGGAACTCTTCGGTTTCCTATACAACTATAATTCGTATATACAAATCAGCAAAATCCAGGACTAGAACTCCTACACACGTATAAGCAGAGCATAGTTGAAGATTGCTATTAGCAAAAATCATGAATATTTTCAGTAATCAAATTAAAAAAATCATAAGAAACTTCTGAAAGTGCCCAGAACTAAAAACTCCTCGGTTTCTTATACGGCTGTATCAATACTATATAAAACCATGGAAACCAAATCCAGAACTCTGACACAAGTATCAGCAGAGCATGGTTGAAGATGTCGATTGGCTAAAATCATGAATATTTTCAGTGTTCAAATTAAAAAAATCATAAGAAACTTCTGAAAGTGCCCAGAATTATGAACTCCTCTATTTCTTATACGGCTGTATCAATACTATATGAAACATGGAAACCAAAACCAGAACTCCGATACAAGTATCAGCAGAGCATGGTTGAAGATGTCGATTAGCTAAAATCATGAATATTTTCAGAGTTCAAATTAAAAAAATCATAAGAAACTTCTGAAAGTGCCCAGAATTGGGAACTCCTCAGTTTCTTATACTTCTATATCAGTACTATATGAAACCATGGAAACTAATTCCAGAACTCCGACACAAGTATTAGCAGAGCATGGCTGTAAATATAAATAAGCAAAAATAAAGAATACTTGCTATGTTAAAAAAAAAATCAGAACAAACTTTTGAAAGGATCGAGGACCAGGAACTCCTCGGTTTCCTATACAACTATAATTCGTATATATAAATCAGCAAAATCCAGGACTAGAACTCCGACACACGTATCAGCAGAGCATACTTGAAAATGGCGATTAGCAAAAATCATGAATAATTTCAGTGTTGAAGTTAAAAAAATCATAAGAAACTTCTCAAAGTGCCCAGAACTGAGAAAGCCTCTATTTCTTATACGGCTGTATCAATACTATATGAAAACATGGAAACCAAAACCAGAACTCCGATACAAGTATCAGCAGAGCATGGTTGAAGATGGCGATTAGCTAAAATCATGAATATTTTCAGTGTTCAAATTAAAAAAATCATAAGAAAGTTCTCAAAGTGCCCAGAACAGGAACTCCTCAGTTTCTTATACTTCTATATCAGTACTATATAAAACAATGATAACCAAATCCAGAACACCGACACAAGTAGTAGCAGAGCATGGTTGTAAATAAAACTTAGGAAAAATCAAAAATATTAGCCATGTTAAGAAAAAAAAAAACAATAAACTTTTGAAAGGACCGAGGACCGAGAACTCTTCGGTTTCCTATACATCTATAATCCTTATATATAAATCAGCAAAATCCAGGACTAGAACTCCGACACACGTATCAGCAGAGCATAGTTGAAGATGGCGATTAGCAAAAATCATGAATATTTTCAGTGTTGAAGTTAAAAAAATCATAAGAAACTTCTCAAAGTGCCCAGAACTGAGAAATCCACTATTTCTTATACGGCTTTATCAATACTATATGAAAACATGGAAATCAAAACCAGAACTCCGATACAAGTATCAGCAGAGCATGGTTGAAGATGGCGATTAGCTAAAATCATAAATATTTTCAGTAATCAAATTAAAAAAATCATAAGAAACTTCTGAAAGTGCCCAGAACCAAGAACTCCTCGATTTCTTATACTTTTGTATCAATACTATCTGAAAACATGGAAAACAAATCCAGAACTCGAACACAAGTATCAGCAGAGCATGGTTGAAGATGTCGATTAGCTAAAATTATGAATATTTTCAGAGTTCAAATTAAAAAAATCATAAAAAACTTCTGAAAGTTTCCAGAACTGAGAACTCGTCGATTTCTTATACTTCTGTATCAATACTATGTGAAAACATGGAAAACAAGTCCAGAACTCCAACACAAGTATCAGCAGAGCATGGTTGAAGATGGCGATTAGCTAAAATCATAAATATTTTCAGTAATCAAATTAAAAAAATCATAAGAAACTTCTGAAAGTGCCCAGAACCAAGAACTCCTCGATTTCTTATACTTTTGTATCAATACTATCTGAAAACATGGAAAACAAATCCAGAACTCGAACACAAGTATCAGCAGAGCATGGTTAAAATGTCGATTAGCTAAAATCATGAATATTTTCAGTGTTCAAATTAAAAAAAATCATAAGAAACTTCCGAAAGTGCCCAGAATTGGGAACTTCTCGCTTTCTTATACTTCTATATCAGAACTATATGAAACCATGGAAACCAAACACAGAACTCCGACACAAGTAGTAGCAGAGCATGGTTGTAAATAAAACTTAGCGAAAATCAAAAATATTAGCTATGTTAAGAAAAAAATCACAATAAACTTTTGAAAAGACCGAGGACCGGGAACTCTTCGGTTTCCTATACAACTATAATTCGTATATACAAATCAGCAAAATCCAGGACTAGAACTCCCACACACGTATAAGCAGAGCATAGTTGAAGATTGCTATTAGCAAAAATCATAAATATTTTCAGTGTTTAAATTAAAAAAATCATAAGAAACTTCTGAAAGTGCCCAGAACTGGGAACTCCTCGGTTTCTTATACGCCTGTATTATTACTATATGAAACCATGGAAACCAAATCCAGAACTCCGACACAAGTATCAGCAGAGCATGGTTGAAGATGTCGATTGGCTAAAATCATGAATATTTTCAGTGTTCAAATTAAAAAAAATCATAAGAAACTTCTGAAAGTGCCCAGAATTGGAAACTCCTCGGTTTCTTATACTTCTATATCAGTACTATATGAAACCATGGAAACTAAATCCAGAACTCCGACACAAGTATTAGCAGAGCATGGTTGTAAATATAAATAAGCAAAAATAAAGAATATTAGCTATGTTCCAAAAAAAATCAGAACAAACTTTTGAAAGGATCGAGGACCGGGAACTCCTCGGTTTCCTATACAACTATAATTCGTATATATAAATCAGCAAAATCCAGTGCTAGAACTCCGACACACGTATCAGCAGAGCATAGTTGAAGATGGCGATTAGCAAAAATCATGAATATTTTCAGTAATCAAATTAAAAAAATCATAAGAAACTTCTGAAAGTGCCCAGAACCAAGAACTCCTCGATTTCTTATACTTTTGTATCAATAATATCTGAAAACATGGAAAACAAATCCAGAACTCCAACACAAGTATCAGCAGAGCATGGTTGAAGATGTCGATTAGCTAAAATTATGAATATTTTCAGAGTTCAAATTAAAAAAATCATAAAAAACTTCTGAAAGGTCCCAGAACTGAGAACTCGTCGATTTCTTATACTTCTGTATCAATACTATGTGAAAACATGGAAAACAAGTCCAGAACTCCAACACAAGTATCAGCAGAGCATGGTTGAAGATGTCGATTAGCTAAAATCATGAATATTTTCAGTGTTCAAATTAAAAAAATCATAAGAAACTTCTCAAAGTGCCCAGAACCAAGAACTCCTCGATTTTATTTATTTTTATTATTTATTTATTTATATAGGCATACCAACGACTTATTTACTAAACATTGACTATAACATATTTACGAGGGCATCCTGTGCAAAATCCAGGACTAGAACTCCCACACACGTATAAGCAGAGCATAGTTGAAGATTGCTATTAGCTAAAATCATAAATATTTTCAGTGTTTAAATTAAAAAAATCATAAGAAACTTCTGAAAGTGCCCAGAACTGGGAACTCCTCGGTTTCTTATACGCCTGTATTATTACTATATGAAACCATGGAAACCAAATCCAGAACTCCGACACAAGTATCAGCAGAGCATGGTTGAAGATGTCGATTGGCTAAAATCATGAATATTTTCAGTGTTCAAATTAAAAAAAATCATAAGAAACTTCCGAAAGTGCCCAGAATTGGGAACTCTTCGCTTTCTTATACTTCTATATCAGAACTATAAGAAACCATGGAAACTAAACACAGAACTCCGACACAAGTAGTAGCAGAGCATGGTTGTAAATAAAACTTAGCGAAAATCAAAAATATTAGCTATGTTAAGAAAAAAATCACAATAAACTTTTGAAAAGACCGAGGACCGGGAACTCCTCGGTTTCCTATACAACTATAATTCGTATATACAAATCAGCAAAATCCAGGACTAGAACTCCTACACACGTATCAGCAGAGCATGGTTGAAGATGTCGATTAGCAAAAATCATGAATATTTTCAGTAATCAAATTAAAAAAATCATAAGAAACTTCTGAAAGTGCCCAGAACCAAGAACTCCTCGATTTCTTATACTTTTGTATCAATACTATCTGAAAACATGGAAAACAAATCCAGAACTCCAACACAAGTATCAGCAGAGCATGGTTGAAGATGTCGATTAGCTAAAATCATGAATATTTTCAGTGTTCAAATTAAAAAAATCATAAGAAACTTCTCAAAGTGCCCAGAACCAAGAACTCCTCGATTTCTTATACTTCTGTATCAATACTATGTGAAAACATGGAAAACAAGTCCAGAACTCCAACACAAGTATCAGCAGAGCATGGTTGAAGATGTCGATTAGCTAAAATCATGAATATTTTCAGTGTTCAAATTTAAAAAAATCATAAGAAACTTCTCAAAGTGCCCAGAACTGAGAACTCCTCTATTTCTTATACGGCTGTATCAATACTATATGAAAACATGGAAACAAAAACCAGAACTCCGATACGAGTATCAGCAGAGCATGGTTGAAGATGTCGATTAGCTAAAATCATGAATATTTTCAGTGTTCAAATTAAAAAAATCATAAGAAAGTTCTTAAAGTGCCCAGAACAGGAACTCCTCAGTTTCTTATACTTCTATATCAGTACTATATAAAACGATGATAACCAAATCCAGAACACCGACACAAGTAGTAGCAGAGCATGGTTGTAAATAAAACTTAGGAAAAATCAAAAATATTAGCCATGTTAAGAAAAAAAAAAACAATAAACTTTTGAAAGGACCGAGGACCGAGATCTCTTCGGTTTCCTATACATCTATAATCCTTATATATAAATCAGCAAAATCCAGTACTAGAACTCCGACACACGTATAAGCAGAGCATAGTTGAAGATTGCTATTAGCAAAAATCATGAATATTTTCAGTAATCAAATTAAAAAAATCATAAGAAACTTCTGAAAGTGCCCAGAACCAAGAACTCCTCTATTTCTTATACGGCTGTATCAATACTATATGAAAACATGGAAACAAAAACCAGAACTCCGATACGAGTATCAGCAGAGCATGATTGAAGATGTCGATTAGCTAAAATCATGAATATTTTCAGTGTTTAAATTAAAAAAATCATAAGAAACTTCTGAAAGTGCCCAGAACTGGGAACTCCTCGGTTTCTTATACGCCTGTATTATTACTATATGAAACCATGGAAACCAAATCCAGAACTCCGACACAAGTATCAGCAGAGCATGGTTGAAGATGTCGATTGGCTAAAATCATAAATATTTTCAGTGTTCAAATTAAAAAAAATCATAAGAAACTTCTGAAAGTGCCCAGAATTGGAAACTCCTCGGTTTCTTATACTTCTATATCAGTACTATATGAAACCATGGAAACTAAATCCAGAACTCCGACACAAGTATTAGCAGAGCATGGTTGTAAATATAAATAAGCAAAAATAAAGAATATTAGCTATGTTCCAAAAAAAATCAGAACAAACTTTTGAAAGGATCGAGGACCGGGAACTCCTCGGTTTCCTATACAACTATAATTCGTTTATATAAATCAGCAAAATCCAGGACTAGAACTCCGACACACGTATCAGCAGAGCATACTTGAAAATGGCGATTAGCAAAAATCATGAATATTTTCAGTGTTGAAGTTAAAAAAATCATAAGAAACTTTTCAAAGTGCCCAGAACTGAGAAATCCACTATTTCTTATACGGCTTTATCAATACTATATGAAAACATGGAAACCAAAACCAGAACTCCGATACAAGTATCAGCAGAGCATGGTTGAAGATGGCGATTAGCTAAAATCATGAATATTTTCAGTGTTCAAATTAAAAAAATCATAAGAAACTTCTCAAAGTGCCCAGAACTGAGAACTCCTCTATTTCTTATACTTCTGTATCAATACTATGTGAAAACATGGAAAACAAGTCCAGAACTCCAACACAAGTATCAGCAGAGCATGGTTGAAGATGTCGATTAGCTAAAATCATGAATATTTTCAGTGTTCAAATTAAAAAAAAACGTAAGAAACTTCCGAAAGTGCCCAGAATTGGGAACTTCTCGCTTTCTTATACTTCTATAACAGAACTATATGAAACCATGGAAACTAAACACAGAACTCCGACACAAGTAGTAGCAGAGCATGGTTGTAAATAAAACTTAGTGAAAATCAAAAATATTAGCTATGTTAAGAAAAAAATCACAATAAACTTTTGAAAAGACCGAGGACCGGGAACTCCTCGGTTTCCTATACAACTATAATTCGTATATACAAATCAGCAAAATCCAGGACTAGAACTCCTACACACGTATCAGCAGAGCATGGTTGAAGATGTCGATTAGCAAAAATCATGAATATTTTCAGTAATCAAATTAAAAAAATCATAAGAAACTTCTGAAAGTGCCCAGAACCAAGAACTCCTCGATTTCTTATACTTTTGTATCAATACTAGATGAAAAAATGGAAAACAAATCCAGAACTCCAACACAAGTATCAGCAGAGCATGGTTGAAAATGTCGATTAGCTAAAATTATGAATATTTTCAGAGTTCAAATTAAAAAAATCATAAAAAACTTCTGAAAGTTCCCAGAAATGAGAACTCATCGATTTCTTATACGGCTGTATCAATACTATATGAAAACATGGAAACAAAAACCAGAACTCCGATACGAGTATCAGCAGAGCATGGTTGAAGATGTCGATTAGCTAAAATCATGAATATTTTCAGTGTTCAAATTAAAAAAATCATAAGAAACTTCTCAAAGTGCCCAGAACCAAGAACTCCTCGATTTTATTTATTTTTATTATTTATTTATTTATATAGGCATACCAACGACTTATTTACTAAACATTGACTATATATATTTACGAGGGCATCCTGTGTAAAAAAGTCACTTACAGGTATGCACAGCATTTACATTAGGTCTTATTAATTAATGATTAAAATTATAATTTGGTTTAAAACTGGAAATTGTCATTACAATATAAAAACTAAAATTAAAAACTAATATACTAACAATAAATTTAAAATAAATTAAATTAAAATAACATTATTATTACCTTCAATTATAGATTAAATTACATTACATATTAAACATTATGAAATTAAAATATTATAAAATTACATTATTAAACATTATTATTATTCAATCATATTATGAAATTAAAATATTATAAAATTACATTATTAAACATTACAATTATTCAATTATATCATGAAATTAAAATATATTATCAAATTATTATCAAATTACATTATCATAATATAAAATGAAAATTGAAAATTAAAAATAAGAAGACAGAACCAGGCGGCTGATCACATGTTATTTAATTCAGTAATTTTGTCTTTAAATTTTGGCAGGCTATCGAAGAAAACATCGATGCTGTTGTCGGTAGCGCAGGCTCTGTTGTAGGAAGTCAACATTCTATTTAGGGGAGCATGTTGACCAAGGTTTGTGCGGCAAGGTTTAGTAGCAAACGTATTAATAGTACGCTTTGACCGGACGTGTGAATGACGAGGTACGTCTAAGTTGATTTTATTAAGTAAGCCTGGTGTTGAATATGTCCCGTTAACAGTTTTATGAAGCATCAACAAATCGTTAAAATCCCTTCGCCGCTTCAATGTATCTAATTTGAAGTAGCGCAGTCGCTCTTCGTAATTTGCTCTGTATGGGCATTTTTGGTCTTTAAAACGCAAGCACCTAGTAAATTTCTTTTGAACGCGTTCAATTCGGTCCGTGTAAATATTATAGGTAGGGCTCCAGACAGGAGACGCATATTCTAAAAGACTGCGCACATAGGTGTTATATAGCATTTTTAAAGTCGAGACTCTATTAAATTCTTTGCCAACTCTGTTAATAAACCCAACCATTTTCATGGCTTTTTTAATTATGTTATTGATATGTGTGGCAAAAGAAACATCGCTACTAAGCACTACTCCTAGATCCCGTATGTTGCTAACTTGCTGAAGCAACGTTCCATTGAGGGAGTAAGTAGATGGTATGGGGTGCTTTTTCCGAGTAAATGTTATGTGATAACATTTGCTGGCATTTAAAGCCATCCCATTCACCACACACCAGTTCTGCAATGAGTTCTTATACTTCTGTATCAATACTATGTGAAAACATGGAAAACAAGTCCAGAACTCCAACACAAGTATCAGCAGAGCATGGTTGAAGATGTCGATTAGCTAAAATCATGAATATTTTCAGTGTTCAAATTAAAAAAATCATAAGAAACTTCTCAAAGTGCCCAGAACTGAGAACTCCTCTATTTCTTATACGGCTGTATCAATACTATATGAAAACATGGAAACAAAAACCAGAACTCCGATACGAGTATCAGCAGAGCATGGTTGAAGATGTCGATTAGCTAAAATCATGAATATTTTCAGTGTTCAAATTAAAAAAATCATAAGAAACTTCTGAAAGTTCCCAGAACTGAGAACTCCTCAATTTCTTATACGGCTGTATCAATACTATATGAAAACATGGAAACTAAATCCAGAACTCCAACACAAGTATTAGCAGAGCATGGTTGTAAATATAAATAAGCAAAAATAAAGAATATTAGCCATGTTCAAAAAAAAATCAGAACAAACTTTTGAAAGGAGCGAGGACCGGGAACTCCTCGGTTTCCTATACAACTATAATTCATATATATAAATCAGCAAAATCCAGGACTAGAACTCCGACACACGTATCAGCAGAGCATACTTGAAAATGGCGATTAGCAAAAATCATGAATATTTTCAGTGTTGAAGTTAAAAAAATCATAAGAAACTTCTGAAAGTGCCCAGAACTGAGAACTCCTCAATTTCTTATACGGCTGTAACCATACTATATGAAAACATAGAAACCAAATCCAGAACTCCGACACAAGTATCAGCAAAGCATGGTTGAAGAGGTCGATTAGCTAAAATCATGAATATTTTCAGTGTTAAAGTTAAAAAAATCTTGAGAAACTTCTGAAAGTGACCAGAAATGAGAACTCCTCGGTTTCTTATACTTCTTTAGCAGTTCTATATGAAACCATGGAAAGCAATTCCAGAACTCCGACACAAGTAGTAGCAAAGAATGGTTGTAAATAAAACTTAGCAAAAATCAAGAATATTAGCTATGTTAAGAAAAAAATCACAATAAACTTTTGAAAGGACCGAGGACCGGGAACTCCACGGTATCCTATACAAATATAATCTTTTTATATAAATTAGCAAAATCCAGGACTAGAACTCCGACACACGTGTCGTATCAGCAGAGCATAGTTGAATATTGCGATTAGCAAAAATCATGAATATTTTCAGTGTTCAAATTTAAAAAATCATAAGAAGCTTCTGAAAGTGCCCAGAACTGGGAACTCCTCGGTTTCTTATACTTCTATATCAGTACTATATGAAACCATGAAAACTAAATCCAGAACTCCGACCTCGGTTTCTTATACTTCCATATCAGTACTATATAAAATATTCAATCCAGTCAATTCCGACCGAACATTCATGAAACGCATTGTTACTGGTGACGAGACGTGGGTTTACGAGTTTGATATGCAAACTAGTCAACAAGCTTCGGAGTGGCGCCTTCCAACTGAACCGAAACCGAAAAATCCGCGCCAAAGTCGATCAAAAGTCAAAGTTTGACGTCAAGTTGTCAGATTTGTGGAAAGAAAATTCTTGGATTTTGCGCCACGATAATGCGCCTTCGCACAAGGCGCATTGTGAACGAATTTTTGACCAAACACTCAAGAAATACCATCGAGCAACCACCATATTCACCAGATATGGCTCCAGCCGACTTCTTTCTTTTTCCTAAAGTAAGTTTGTTTTTTTTTGTAGGTGGGAAAATCATCTAATGACAAATCCCGCTCTTAGGCGGGAGATGGTGTCAGACTTATACTGACTAAAAACCCACTACTGTTCCTTCATTGCCTTCGTCCCAGGGCCCTGAATTTCGTTTTCACACTACTCATGGCCCCAGTAGGCTCACGAAAATTGAATATATTTACGAATTTTTTCACAAACAGGTTTTTTGATACTTTATTTGATTTAAATTAGAATATTTTCTACACGTCAAGATTTTAGGATAAATACTCCTAATTGTTATGAAAGTTGCATCGAAGTCCATTGCATAAATCTGATAAAGAAACAGATATACGCGCCGAAAAGTTTATTCATGGCTCCCTAGATGGCGTTGGCGTCAAATTAGAAGTCGCTATGGTTTCGTTACCAGCAAAAGTATATATCTATAAAAAAAAAAAATCGTAAAAATGATTGTTAAATAACTCGTGTAGGTATTTAGCAATTCTAGGTGATCTACAAATACATCAGCATTTGGAGATTATTGAATTGAATAATATCTTTGTTTCGATAAAAGTGTTAATTGTTTTCGTTGTAAACTGTCTCTGTTACTTATTTTCGTTATAATTGTTACTTGTTTTGTTATAATTGTTACTTGTTTTCGTTATAACAGTTACTTGTTTTCGTTATAATTGTTACTTGTTTTTGTTATAATTGTTACTTGTTTTCGTTATAACTGTTATTTCTGTGCGTTCTAACTGTTAATTGTTTTCCTTACTAATTTCTTTTCGTTTTTGTTTTAACTCTTACTTGTTTCTGTTATTAACTGTTACTTGTTTTCGTTATAACAGTTACTTGTATTTGTTATTCATTAATTGTTAATTTGTTATTGTGTTAAGTTTTTACATCTCTATAAAATAATTAATTTTAAAAATGCCGGGAAAGACACCATACGATAAAATTGCCTTACGGCAAATACTATCGGGTGTTGATTGCCGCACCATTGATGACAAAGGCCGTCTATATCCACCTTCACATGGTGTTTATAAAACGGTGTCGAAACTAATGGCGGATAAGGGGTCTATGATCACGCCTAAACATGTCCACACAATTATTAACAGCAATCGTGGTGGTCTAAGAGATCTCATTGTTAAAGTTTTCGAGATTACGGAGCCAGAATTAAGCATGTCTAGTAGCGACGGTAATTATAGTTTCGAAAGGAGTGCAGATCAGACTACAGATATTGAAATGACTAGTTTAACTTCCATTAAGTTAAACTTAGTTATTTCTCAAGAGAAATGGCAAAGTATTAAACCACAAGAAAAAGTATATGGTAAGCGAATATATTGGAAATTGCGTCAAGGGTGGGCAGATGTGATAGCTGAAGCCTTGTGGGTACAACATAGAGTGGATTGTGTTGTTGTATTCAAAAATCACAACATTTATAACAGTGCAACAGCCAAATACTTTTTGACAGTTGATGGATATTGCCGCGAGTGTCACGCGAAGATTTTTTGCACACTTATAAAAAGGCCTTCAAAAGGTGTAGACGTTATTATTCAGTGTAAAATTGAAGCCATAAATGCAACATTACACACGGGAATCAAAAAAAGGCAATTGAGGGGAGCGCGTCGCAAAGAGGTAGCGGATTACCTGATTAACGGCTGTAAAGATGCGGTTACATGGCGAAGAAAAGAAGCCGGTCGTATAAAGGAATTTGGCGGTAAAAATCCCCCGATCCTACCTACAAACGAAGTTGTTCGCAAAGCCAAAGAACAGCGGCTACTAAACAAATATGGGTTGCAATTCGGAAACCCTTCACTCAATTTGCTTAACAGTGCTGAACATGGAAAGTTACTTGGATGTATACAATCTATAGGGTTGTATAAATTTAATTGCATGTACTGGTTGCCCGAGCAACTCCAAATTTATATTTCCCGTTGCCGAAAAGATCCCAACGCAACACTAGCAATCGATGCTACTGGCGGTATAGCAAAGCGAGATAAATCGCAAAATCCGCACATTTTTTTATACCAGTGTGTGCTTGTGACCCAAGAAGGTAGCGTACCAACTTTTCAAATGGTATCAGCAGATCAGCGAGCCATTATTGTTACTAGTTTTTTGAGCCATATTCTTGCAGCAAACGCTCCGATTCCACCAATCGTGGTTACTGATTTCGGCTGGTCTTTGTTAATAGCAGTTGCTCAAATATTTGGCCAGTGCGCCAGTTTTAATGATTATTTACAAAGATGTTATGACGCTGTTGTAAATAAATCAACATCCTTGCCATCTACTTTCATGCGATTGGATGTGTGTCATCTAATTTCCATGATTTCACGATGGCCTTGTTTGAAGGGCAAAGAAAAATATTTAGTTAGGCGATTTTATAAGCGGTGCATAGGAAAAGCCCACCAAATTACAAATTTCACTGAACTGACTTACTTCTTAGAATCAGTTGTCGTTGTTGCACTAATTAAATATATTGGCTCTGGAGTTGATGGTAATATTTTACCGTCGGCAGAACGACTAAACTTTTTAAATACGGCAATAAAAGGAGTATACGATGGTGAAGAAAATGACGGTTACAAAGCTGCGTGTAGCGACGAAGATAACATTCAAATAGATGATAACTCTGACGATCACGAAATGGAAGGTGACATGGACAAGGTCGGCTGGAAATCATGGCACGACACGTTATATGACACAGCCATTAAAATAGCTGACCAGACTTCAGAAGGCGATACCATCAATGCATGTTATAGCGTTGATTTCGCACAAAGACTAAAAAGGTACCTACTGCCTTACTTACCTTTGTGGACCGCAATCATGGTGCCAGTTTTCGGTAGAGGCTCAGTGTCCGCTACGTCCGCTGCAGTCGAGGCAGAATTTTCGGATTTGAAGCATCGTGACTTCAGAGGTGAAATACCGATGCGTATTGATCGCTTTGTGATGCAACATTTAGAACGCATCAATGAAAAAATTAAAGAGCGTAGCAATGAATCCGATGGGTTTCCACTTAAGACAGAAGATAAAGCAAAATTATCAAAACACTCTGTCCTTAATGCCAAAGCTCAAGGTAAGAAGGAGAGCAAAGTGGTTCAGAATTTAATTGATATTGAGCACAACGATAATGAAAACGAAGATGATCCACATCCTAATAATAACTGGAATGTCAAAGAAGAATGGGGAGGCTTCAATAAAAATGTTAAAAAAGAAGTTATGGAACCACTCAAAAAAAGACGTAAGACGTATCAAACATGTCTCAATTCTTGTCCCGAATGGGACATAATTAAAGATTTTAAAACGGCTCATACGCCAATTTTACTGAACGGCAATATCTCAGGGTCTGTGCAATTTGCAGACCACAAATTAAATTTAACATCAACTTGTGCATTTGATTCCATTTTCCAGTATATTCTTTGCGGGTTATTAGTAAATAAAAAATATTACCAACAACTCATTTCGTCGAATTGTCCAATAGTGAAACTGGCTCAACAAGTAATCATGGAAAAAAAGATTAAAAAGAAGCATTATTTGGGACGTGCACAAATATTAGTGGACATTGAGATGTTCAAAAATTCCATCGTAACCTACACAGAAAACTTAAAACGTTTAGATGCGGAGTGCAACGTTGCTCATTTAGCACAATTCCTTTTTAAAACAGAACCCAGTTATTCCTGCCGCGTTGATTGTATATGCGGTTACTCAAATGAGAGACTATATACATTCATAAGCATCAACATTGATATACTTCTTTGCCATGGTCTCCATCTAATGCAGGAAGCAATAGATGAAGCTATGGCAACAAGAAGATCATGCTATGATTGCGAGAATGAATTGTTTTGTACAAACAATTTTGGACCGCACCTGATCATCGACACGTCTGTCGTTACTGATCCTGGCTACGCAAACAGATCAGATACAGTTATTCATAGGTTAGATTCGGTAGCCAAGACTGTAAAAGTTGATGACAAATGTTACGTACTAGCTGCTGTAATAAATTATAATTTCGACCAAAAGC
Source organism: Mythimna impura (assembly GCA_905147345.3). Lineage (NCBI taxonomy): Eukaryota > Metazoa > Arthropoda > Insecta > Lepidoptera > Noctuidae > Mythimna > Mythimna impura. The sequence goes on from LR990341.1 coordinate 33,588,749, forward strand.
ACTACGTAACCTACGGGTTAACTGGCGAGTTATGGCATAGATACGATGGCCTTAACAAAAAAACTGGGCAAGTGCGAGTCGGACTCGCGCACTGAGGGTTCCGTACAAACTTGAAAGGTAAATTGCGGTTTACGATTTATGACGTACTAAAAAAAAACTACTGACCAGATCTCGTTCAAACCAATTTTCGTTGGCAGTTTTTATAGTAATGTACATCATATATTTTTTTTAGTTTTATCATTCTCTTATTTTAGAAGTTAGAGGGGGGGGGACACACATTTTACCACTTTGGAAGTGTCTCTCGCGCAAACTATTCAGTTTAGAAAAAAATGATATTAGAAACCTCAGTATCATTTTTGAAGACCTATCCATAGATACCCCACACGCATGGGTTTGATGAAAAAAAAAAATTTTGAGTTTCAGTTCTAAGTATGGGGACCCCCAAAATTTATTGCTTTTTTTCTATTTTTGTATGAAAATCTTAATGCGGTTCACAGAATACATCTACTTACAAAGTTTCAACAGTATAGCTCTTATAGTTTCGGAAAAAAGTGGCTGTGACATACGGACGGACAGACGGACAGACAGACAGACAGACAGACAGACAGACAGACAGACAGACATGACGAATCTATAAGGGTTCCGTTTTTTGCCATTTGGCTACGGAACCCTAAAAACGTATGACAGTAAACTCAAGGACTTCAATTACTCCTCATTTAATAATATATACAATAATATAAAAAAAACACTACTTTCATTTGTAAACATTTTTTTTTCTTCAACTTACGACTAAAAATATTTATGATTTTAGCTAATCGCCATCTTCAACCATGCTCTGCTGATACTTGTATCAGAGTTCTGGTTTTGGTTTCCATGTTTTCATATAGTATGGTTACAGCCGTATAAGAAATTGAGGAGTTCTCAGGTCTGGGCACTTTCAGAAGTTTCTTATGATTTTTTTAATTTGAACACTGAAAATATATGATGAATGATTGATGCATGATTTTTGCTAATCGCAATCTTCAACCATGCTCTGCTGATACTTGTATCGGAGTTCTGGTTTTGGTTTCCATGTTTTCATATAGTATTGATACAGCCGTATAAGAAATCGAGGAGTTCCCAATTCTGGGCACTTTCGGAAGTTTCTTATGATTTTTTTAATTTGAACACTGAAAATATTCATGATTTTAGCTAATCGACATTTTCAACCATGCTCTGCTGATACTTGTGTTGGAGTTCTGGATTTATTTTCCATGTTTTCAGATAGTATTAATACAGAAGTATAAGAAATCGAGGAGTTCTTGGTTCTGGGCACTTTCAGAAGTTTCTTATGATTTTTTTTAATTTGATTACTGAAAATATTCATGATTTTAGCTAATCGACATCTTCAACCATGCTCTGCTGATACGTGTGTGGGAGTTCTAGTCCTGGATTTTGCTGATTTATATATAAGGATTATAGATGTATAGGAAACCGAAGAGTTCTCGGTCCTCGGTCCTTTCAAAAGTTTATTGTTTTTTTTTTTTTCTTAACATGGCTAATATTTTTGATTTTTCCTAAGTTTTATTTACAACCATGCTCTGCTACTACTGGTGTCGGTGTTCTGGATTTGGTTATCATCGTTTTATATAGTACTGATATAGAAGTATAAGAAACTGAGGAGTTCCTGTTCTGGGCACTTTGAGAACTTTCTTATGATTTTTTTAATTTGAACACTGAAAATATTCATGATTTTAGCTAATCGACATCTTCAACCATGCTCTGCTGATACTCGTATCGGAGTTCTGGTTTTTGTTTCCATGTTTTCATATAGTATTGATACAGCCGTATAAGAAATAGAGGAGTTCTCAGTTCAGGGCACTTTGAGAAGTTTCTTATGATTTTTTTAATTTGAACACTGAAAATATTCATGATTTTAGCTAATCGACATTTTCAACCATGCTCTGCTGATACTCGTATCGGAGTTCTGGTTTTTGTTTCCATGTTTTCATATAGTATTGATACAGCCGTATAAGAAATCGACGAGTTCTCATTTCTGGGAACTTTCAGAAGTTTTTTATGATTTTTTTAATTTGAACTCTGAAAATATTCATAATTTTAGCTAATCGACATTTTCAACCATGCTCTGCTGATACTTGTGTTGGAGTTCTGGATTTGTTTTCCATGTTTTCAGATAGTATTAATACAGAAGTATAAGAAATCGAGGAGTTCTTGGTTCTCGGCACTTTCAGAAGTTTCTTATGATTTTTTTTAATTTGATTACTGAAAATATTCATGATTTTTGCTAATCGCCATCTTCAACTATACTCTGCTGATACGTGTGTCGGAGTTCTAGTACTGGATTTTGCTGATTTATATATAAGGATTATAGATGTATAGGAAACCGAAGAGTTCTCGGTCCTCGGTCCTTTCAAAAGTTTATTGTTTTTTTTTTTCTTAACATGGCTAATATTTTTGATTTTTCCTAAGTTTTATTTACAACCATGCTCTGCTACTACTTGTGTCGGTGTTCTGGATTTGGTTATCATCGTTTTATATAGTACTGATATAGAAGTATAAGAAACTGAGGAGTTCCTGTTCTGGGCACTTTGAGAAGTTTCTTATGATTTTTTTAATTTGAACACTGAAAATATTCATGATTTTAGCTAATCGCCATCTTCAACCATGCTCTGCTGATACTTGTATCGGATTTCTGGTTTTGGTTTCCATGTTTTCATATAGTATTGATACAGCCGTATAAGAAATAGAGGATTTCTCAGTTCTGGGCACTTTGAGAAGTTTCTTATGATTTTTTTAACTTCAACACTGAAATTATTCATGATTTTTGCTAATCGCCATTTTCAAGTATGCTCTGCTGATACGTGTGTCAGAGTTCTAGTCCTGGATTTTGCTGATTTATATATACGAATTATAGTTGTATAGGAAACCGAGGAGTTCCCGGTCCTCGATCCTTTCAAAAGTTTGTTCTGATTTTTTTTGGAACATAGCTAATATTCTTTATTTTTGCTTATTTATATTTACAACCATGCTCTGCTAATACTTGTGTCGGAGTTCTGGATTTAGTTTCAATGGTTTCATATAGTACTGATATAGAAGTATAAGAAACCGAGGAGTTCCCAATTCTGGGCACTTTCAGAAGTTTCTTATGATTTTTTTTAATTTGAACACTGAAAATATTCATGATTTTTGCTAATCGCCATTTCAACTATGCTCTGCTGATACGTGTGTCGGAGTTCTAGCACTGGATTTTGCTGATTTATATATAAGGATTATAGATGTATAGGAAACCGAAGAGTTCTCGGTCCTCGGTCCTTTCAAAAGTTTATTGTTTTTTTTTTTTCTTAACATGGCTAATATTTTTGATTTTTGCTAAGTTTTATTTACAACCATGCTCTGCTACTAGTTGTGTCGGTGTTCTGGATTTGGTTATCATCGTTTTATATAGTACTGATATAGAAGTATAAGAAACTGAGGAGTTCCTGTTCTGGGCACTTTCAGAAGTTTCTTATGATTTTTTTAATTTGAACTCTGAAAATATTCATGATTTTAGCTAATCGACATCTTCAACCATGCTCTGCTGATACTTGTATCGGAGTTCTGGTTTTTGTTTCCATGTTTTCATATAGTATTGATAGAGCCGTATAAGAAATAGAGGAGTTCTCAGTTCAGGGCACTTTGAGAAGTTTCTTATGATTTTTTTAATTTGAACACTGAAAATATTCATGATTTTAGCTAATCGCCATCTTCAACCATGCTCTGCTGATACGTGTGTCGGAGTTCTAGTCCTGGATTTTGCTGATTTGTATATACAAATTATAGTTGTATAGGAAACCGAGGAGTTCCCGGTCCTCGGTCTTTTCAAAAGTTTATTGTGATTTTTTTCTTAACATAGCTAATATTTTTGATTTTCGCTAAGTTTTATTTACAACCATGCTCTGCTACTACTTGTGTCGGAGTTCTGTGTTTAGTTTCCATGGTTTCATATAGTTCTGATATAGAAGTATAAGAAAGCGAAGAGTTCCCAATTCTGGGCACTTTCGGAAGTTTCTTATGATTTTTTTTAATTTGAACACTGAAAATATTCATGATTTTAGCTAATCGACATCTTCAACCATGCTCTGCTGATACTTGTGTTGGAGTTCTGGACTTGTTTTCCATGTTTTCACATAGTATTGATACAGAAGTATAAGAAATCGACGAGTTCTCAGTTCTGGGACCTTTCAGAAGTTTTTTATGATTTTTTTAATTTGAACTCTGAAAATATTCATAATTTTAGCTAATCGACATCTTCAACCATGCTCTGCTGATACTTGTGTTGGAGTTCTGGATTTGTTTTCCATGTTTTCAGATATTATTGATACAAAAGTATAAGAAATCGAGGAGTTCTTGGTTCTGGGCACTTTCAGAAGTTTCTTATGATTTTTTTAATTTGATTACTGAAAATATTCATGATTTTTGCTAATCGCCATCTTCAACCATGCTCTGCTGATACGTGTGTCGGAGTTCTAGTCCTGGATTTTGCTGATTTATATATACGAATTATAGTTGTATAGGAAACCGAGGAGTTCCCGATCCTCGATCCTTTCAAAAGTTTGTTCTGATTTTTTTTGGAACATAGCTAATATTCTTTATTTTTGCTTATTTATATTTACAACCATGCTCTGCTTATACTTGTGTCGGAGTTCCGGATTTAGTTTCCATGGTTTCATATAGTACTGATATAGAAGTATAAGAAACCGAGGAGTTCCCAATTCTGGGCACTTTCAGAAGTTTCTTATGATTTTTTTTAATTTGAACACTGAAAATATTCATGATTTTAGCTAATCGACATCTTCAACCATGCTCTGCTGATACTTGTGTTGGAGTTCTGGACTTGTTTTCCATGTTTTCACATAGTATTGATACAGAAGTATAAGAAATCGACGAGTTCTCAGTTCTGGGACCTTTCAGAAGTTTTTTATGATTTTTTTAATTTGAACTCTGAAAATATTCATAATTTTAGCTAATCGACATCTTCAACCATGCTCTGCTGATACTTGTGTTCGAGTTCTGGATTTGTTTTCCATGTTTTCAGATAGTATTGATACAAAAGTATAAGAAATCGAGGAGTTCTTGGTTCTTGGCACTTTCAGAAGTTTCTTATGATTTTTTTAATTTGATTACTGAAAATATTTATGATTTTAGCTAATCGCCATCTTCAACCATGCTCTGCTGATACTTGTATCGGAGTTCTGGTTTTGGTTTCCATGTTTTCATATAGTATTGATAAAGGCGTATAAGAAATAGTGGTTTTCTCAGTTCTGGGCACTTTGAGAAGTTTCTTATGATTTTTTTAACTTCAACACTGAAAATATTCATGATTTTTGCTAATCGCCATCTTCAACCATGCTCTGCTGATACGTGTGTCGGAGTTCTAGTCCTGGATTTTGCTGATTTATATATACGAATTATAGTTGTATAGGAAACCGAGGAGTTCCCGGTCCTCGATCCTTTCAAAAGTTTGTTCTGATTTTTTTTGGAACATAGCTAATATTCTTTATTTTTGCTTATTTATATTTACAACCATGCTCTGCTAATACTTGTGTCGGAGTTCTGGATTTAGTTTCCATGGTTTCATATAGTACTGATATAGAAGTATAAGAAACCGAGGAGTTCTCAATTCTGGGCACTTTCAGAAGTTTCTTATGATTTTTTTAATTTGAACTCTGAAAATATTTATGATTTTAGCTAATCGACATCTTCAACCATGCTCTGCTGATACTTGTATCGGAGTTCTGGTTTTGGTTTCCATGTTTTAATATAGCTTAGATACAGTCGTATAAGAAATCGAGGAGTTCTTGGTTCTGGGCACTTTCAGAAGTTTCTTATGATTTTTTTAATTTGATTACTGAAAATATTCATGATTTTTGCTAATCGCCATCTTCAACTATGCTCTGCTGATACGTGTGTCGGAGTTCTAGTACTGGATTTTGCTGATTTATATATAAGGATTATAGATGTATAGGAAACCGAAGAGTTCTCGGTCCTCGGTCCTTTCAAAAGTTTATTGTTTTTTTTTTTTTCTTAACATGGCTAATATTTTTGATTTTTCCTAAGTTTTATTTACAACCATGCTCTGCTACTACCTGTGTCGGTGTTCTGGATTTGGTTATCATCGTTTTATATAGTACTGATATAGAAGTATAAGAAACTGAGGAGTTCCTGTTCTGGGCACTTTGAGAAGTTTCTTATGATTTTTTTAATTTGAACACTGAAAATATTCATGATTTTAGCTAATCGCCATCTTCAACCATGCTCTGCTGATACGTGTGTCGGAGTTCTAGTCCTAGATTTTGCTGATTTATATATACGAATTATAGTTGTATAGGAAACCGAGGAGTTCCCGGTCCTCGATCCTTTCAAAAGTTTGTTCTGATTTTTTTTGGAACATAGCTAATATTCTTTATTTTTGCTTATTTATATTTACAACCATGCTCTGCTTATACTTGTGTCGGAGTTCTGGATTTAGTTTCCATGGTTTCATATAGTACTGATATAGAAGTATAAGAAACCGAGGAGTTCTCAATTCTGGGCACTTTCAGAAGTTTCTTATGATTTTTTTAATTTGAACTCTGAAAATATTTATGATTTTAGCTAATCGACATCTTCAACCATGCTCTGCTGATACTTGTATCGGAGTTCTGGTTTTGGTTTCCATGTTTTAATATAGCTTAGATACAGTCGTATAAGAAATCGAGGAGTTCTTGGTTCTGGGCACTTTGAGAAGTTTCTTATGATTTTTTTAATTTGAACACTGAAAATATTCATGATTTTTGCTAATCGCCATTTCAACTATGCTCTGCTGATACGTGTGTCGGAGTTCTAGCACTGGATTTTGCTGATTTATATATAAGGATTATAGATGTATAGGAAACCGAAGAGTTCTCGGTCCTCAGTCCTTTCAAAAGTTTATTGTTTTTTTTTTTTCTTAACATGGCTAATATTTTTGATTTTTCCTAAGTTTTATTTACAACCATGCTCTGCTACTACTTGTGTCGGTGTTCTGGATTTGGTTATCATCGTTTTATATAGTACTGATATAGAAGTATAAGAAACTGAGGAGTTCCTGTTCTGGGCACTTTGAGAACTTTCTTATGATTTTTTTAATTTGAACACTGAAAATATTCATGATTTTAGCTAATCGACATCTTCAACCATGCTCTGCTGATACTCGTATCGGAGTTCTGGTTTTTGTTTCCATGTTTTCATATAGTATTGATACAGCCGTATAAGAAATAGAGGCGTTCTCAGTTCTGGGCACTTTGAGAAGTTTCTTATGATTTTTTTAATTTGAACACTGAAAATATTCATGATTTTAGCTAATCGACATCTTCAACCATGCTCTGCTGATACTTGTGTTGGAGTTCTGGACTTGTTTTCCATGTTTTCACATAGTATTGATACAGAAGTATAAGAAATCGAGGAGTTCTTGGTTCTGGGCACTTTGAGAAGTTTCTTATGATTTTTTTAATTTGAACACTGAAAATATTCATGATTTTTGCTAATCGCCATTTCAACTATGCTCTGCTGATACGTGTGTCGGAGTTCTAGCACTGGATTTTGCTGATTTATATATAAGGATTATAGATGTATAGGAAACCGAAGAGTTCTCGGTCCTCAGTCCTTTCAAAAGTTTATTGTTTTTTTTTTTTCTTAACATGGCTAATATTTTTGATTTTTGCTAAGTTTTATTTACAACCATGCTCTGCTACTAGTTGTGTCGGTGTTCTGGATTTGGTTATCATCGTTTTATATAGTACTGATATAGAAGTATAAGAAACTGAGGAGTTCCCAATTCTGGGCACTTTCAGAAGTTTCTTATGATTTTTTTAATTTGAACTCTGAAAATATTCATGATTTTAGCTAATCGACATCTTCAACCATGCTCTGCTGATACTTGTATCGGAGTTCTGGTTTTTGTTTCCATGTTTTCATATAGTATTGATACAGCCGTATAAGAAATAGAGGAGTTCTCAGTTCAGGGCACTTTGAGAAGTTTCTTATGATTTTTTTAATTTGAACACTGAAAATATTCATGATTTTAGCTAATCGCCATCTTCAACCATGCTCTGCTGATACGTGTGTCCGAGTTCTAGTCCTGGATTTTGCTGATTTGTATATACAAATTATAGTTGTATAGGAAACCGAGGAGTTCCCGGTCCTCGGTCTTTTCAAAAGTTTATTGTGATTTTTTTCTTAACATAGCTAATATTTTTGATTTTCGCTAAGTTTTATTTACAACCATGCTCTGCTACTACTTGTGTCGGAGTTCTGTGTTTAGTTTCCATGGTTTCATATAGTTCTGATATAGAAGTATAAGAAAACGAAGAGTTCCCAATTCTGGGCACTTTCGGAAGTTTCTTATGATTTTTTTAAATTTGAACACTGAAAATATTCATGATTTTAGCTAATCGACATCTTCAACCATGCTCTGCTGATACTTGTGTTGGAGTTCTGGACTTGTTTTCCATGTTTTCACATAGTATTGATACAGAAGTATAAGAAATCGACGAGTTCTCAGTTCTGGGACCTTTCAGAAGTTTTTTATGATTTTTTTAATTTGAACTCTGAAAATATTCATAATTTTAGCTAATCGACATCTTCAACCATGCTCTGCTGATACTTGTGTTGGAGTTCTGGATTTGTTTTCCATGTTTTCAGATATTATTGATACAAAAGTATAAGAAATCGAGGAGTTCTTGGTTCTGGGCACTTTCAGAAGTTTCTTATGATTTTTTTAATTTGATTACTGAAAATATTCATGATTTTTGCTAATCGCCATCTTCAACTATGCTCTGCTGATACGTGTGTCAGAGTTCTAGCACTGGATTTTGCTGATTTATATATAAGGATTATAGATGTATAGGAAACCGAAGAGTTCTCGGTCCTCGGTCCTTTCAAAAGTTTATTGTTTTTTTTTTTTCTTAACATGGCTAATATTTTTGATTTTTGCTAAGTTTTATTTACAACCATGCTCTGCTACTAGTTGTGTCGGTGTTCTGGATTTGGTTATCATCGTTTTATATAGTACTGATATAGAAGTATAAGAAACTGAGGAGTTCCCAATTCTGGGCACTTTGAGAAGTTTCTTATGATTTTTTTAATTTGAACTCTGAAAATATTCATGATTTTAGCTAATCGACATATTCAACCATGCTCTGCTGATACTTGTATCGGAGTTCTGGTTTTTGTTTCCATGTTTTTATATAGTATTGATACAGCCGTATAAGAAATAGAGGAGTTCTCAGTTCAGGGCACTTTAAGAAGTTTCTTATGATTTTTTTAATTTGAACACTGAAAATATTCATGATTTTAGCTAATCGCCATCTTCAACCATGCTCTGCTGATACGTGTGTCGGAGTTCTAGTCCTGGATTTTGCTGATTTATATATACGAATTATAGTTGTATAGGAAACCGAGGAGTTCCCGGTCCTCGATCCTTTCAAAAGTTTGTTCTGATTTTTTTTGGAACATAGCTAATATTCTTTATTTTTGCTTATTTATATTTACAACCATGCTCTGCTTATACTTGTGTCGGAGTTCTGGATTTAGTTTCCATGGTTTCATATAGTACTGATATAGAAGTATAACCGAGGAGTTTTCAATTCTGGGCACTTTCAGAAGTTTCTTATGATTTTTTTAATTTAAACACTGAAAATATTTATGATTTTAGCCAATCGACATCTTCAACCATGCTCTGCTGATACTTGTGTCGGAGTTCTGGATTTGGTTTCCATGGTTTCATATAGTAATAATACAGGCGTATAAGAAACCGAGGAGTTCCCAGTTCTGGGCACTTTCAGAAGTTTCTTATGATTTTTTTAATATAAACACTGAAAATATTTATGATTTTTGCTAATAGCAATCTTCAACTATGCTCTGCTTATACGTGTGTGGGAGTTCTAGTCCTGGATTTTGCTGGTTTGTATATACGAATTATAGTTGTATAGGAAACCGAAGAGTTCCCGGTCCTCGGTCTTTTCAAAAGTTTATTGTGATTTTTTTCTTAACATAGCTAATATTTTTGATTTTCGCTAAGTTTTATTTACAACCATGCTCTGCTACTACTTGTGTCAGAGTTCTGTGTTTGGTTTCCATGGTTTCATATAGTTCTGATATAGAAGTATAAAAAAGCGAGAAGTTCCCAATTCTGGGCACTTTCGGAAGTTTCTTATGATTTTTTTTAATTTGAACACTGAAAATATTCATGATTTTAGCTAATCGACATCTTTAACCATGCTCTGCTGATACTTGTGTTGGAGTTCTGGACTTGTTTTCCATGTTTTCACATAGTATTGATACAGAAGTATAAGAAATCGACGAGTTCTCAGTTCTGTAAACTTTCAGAAGTTTTTTATGATTTTTTTAATTTGAACTCTGAAAATATTCATAATTTTAGCTAATCGACATCTTCAACCATGCTCTGCTGATACTTGTGTTCGAGTTCTGGATTTGTTTTCCATGTTTTCAGATAGTATTGATACAAAAGTATAAGAAATCGAGGAGTTCTTGGTTCTGGGCACTTTCAGAAGTTTCTTATGATTTTTTTAATTTGATTACTGAAAATATTTATGATTTTAGCTAATCGCCATCTTCAACCATGCTCTGCTGATACTTGTATCGGAGTTCTGGTTTTGGTTTCCATGTTTTCATATAGTATTGATAAAGCCGTATAAGAAATAGTGGATTTCTCAGTTCTGGGCACTTTGAGAAGTTTCTTATGATTTTTTTAACTTCAACACTGAAAATATTCATGATTTTTGCTAATCGCCATCTTCAACTATGCTCTGCTGATACGTGTGTCGGAGTTCTAGTCCTGGATTTTGCTGATTTATATATAAGGATTATAGATGTATAGGAAACCGAAGAGTTCTCGGTCCTCGGTCCTTTCAAAAGTTTATTGTTTTTTTTTTTCTTAACATAGCTAATATTTTTGATTTTCGCTAAGTTTTATTTACAACTATGCTCTGCTACTACTTGTGTCGAAGTTCTGTGTTTGGTTTCCATGGTTTCATATAGTTCTGATATAGAAGTATAAAAAAGCGAGAAGTTCCCAATTCTGGGCACTTTCGGAAGTTTCTTATGATTTTTTTTAATTTGAACACTGAAAATATTCATGATTTTAGCTAATCGACATCTTTAACCATGCTCTGCTGATACTTGTGTTGGAGTTCTGGACTTGTTTTCCATGTTTTCACATAGTATTGATACAGAAGTATAAGAAATCGACGAGTTCTCAGTTCTGTAAACTTTCAGAAGTTTTTTATGATTTTTTTAATTTGAACTCTGAAAATATTCATAATTTTAGCTAATCGACATCTTCAACCATGCTCTGCTGATACTTGTGTTCGAGTTCTGGATTTGTTTTCCATGTTTTCAGATAGTATTGATACAAAAGTATAAGAAATCGAGGAGTTCTTGGTTCTGGGCACTTTCAGAAGTTTCTTATGATTTTTTTAATTTGATTACTGAAAATATTTATGATTTTAGCTAATCGCCATCTTCAACCATGCTCTGCTGATACTTGTATCGGAGTTCTGGTTTTGGTTTCCATGTTTTCATATAGTATTGATAAAGCCGTATAAGAAATAGTGGATTTCTCAGTTCTGGGCACTTTGAGAAGTTTCTTATGATTTTTTTAACTTCAACACTGAAAATATTCATGATTTTTGCTAATCGCCATCTTCAACTATGCTCTGCTGATACGTGTGTCGGAGTTCTAGTCCTGGATTTTGCTGATTTATATATAAGGATTATAGATGTATAGGAAACCGAAGAGTTCTCGGTCCTCGGTCCTTTCAAAAGTTTATTGTTTTTTTTTTTCTTAACATAGCTAATATTTTTGATTTTCGCTAAGTTTTATTTACAACTATGCTCTGCTACTACTTGTGTCGAAGTTCTGTGTTTGGTTTCCATGGTTTCATATAGTTCTGATATAGAAATATAAGAAACCGAGGAGTTCCCAATTCTGCGCACTTTCGGAAGTTTCTTATGATTTTTTTAATTTGAACACTGAAAATATTCATGATTTTAGCTAATCGACATCTTCAACCATGCTCTACTGATACTTGTGTTGGAGTACTGGACTTGTTTTCCATGTTTTCACATAGTATTGATAAAGAAGTATAAGAAATCGACGAGTTCTCAGTTCTGGGAACTTTCAGAAGTTTTTTATGATTTTTTTAATTTGAACTCTGAAAATATTCATAATTTTAGCTAATCGACATCTTCAACCATGCTCTGCTGATACTTGTGTTGGAGTTCTGGATTTGTTTTCCATGTTTTCATATAGTATTGATACAGAAGTATAAGAAATCGAGGAGTTCCCAGTTCTGGGCACTTTCAGAAGTTTTTTATGATTTTTTTAAATTTGAACTCTGAAAATATTCATGATTTTTCTAATCGACATCTTCAACCATGCTCTGCTGATACTTGAAATCGATTACCGTTATATTTCGCTTTTTTTTTTGTTTAGGTAACATCTGAACTACTGATAATATTTAGAATTATATGTGAAAACCGTCGTATTACGTAATTATCGTCAGTTTTATGATTTTTACTTGTTTTTTTCCTGTGATTACATTGATAAGTTTTTATTTTTTTGTGAGCTCTAATTGACAGAACTATTACTAAAAGTAATTAGGAACTATAGAACTCGCCTTTGTGCACCGAATGCACTTTTAAAATTTTGGTTTTGGAAAAAATGATCTGCTACCGGAAGTTAGCAGATCATATTTTCATTTGAAATTTTTCCAGGAAAAACACTAGAACTTTTTCTAAAAAGTATCAGGAACTCCAGAACTATGCTGCATGCGAGTAGAACTCTAATTTTTTTATGCTCTGCTGGAAAATGATCTGCTAAGTTCACGGCCATGACTTGCACGAGTCGTGCGTCAACCCCCGTTTATTTATGTCTTCGTAAGCATATTGAAAAACGTCGTTTGATACACGTGGTTTCAGCACTCGGCTCCATAACACCCTCGCCTAAGGCTCGGGCGAATTCCGCCTCGGTCGTAATGACAAACTTTCTCCACTTGTGTCAAAATGCACTATTATATTTGTGATTGGAGCTTTGCGAAAGTTTCTTTTTGATACATCATCATTTCAGCCGAAAGACGTCCACTGTTAGACATAGGGCTCCCTCAAGTGTCGCCACAATTAACGGTCCTGTGCGTCTCGCATCCATCGTATTCCTGCGGCCCTCACCAGGTCTATTACTTATTCTGTGGCCAGGTCATCGATCTACCTTGTAGGAGGCTTTCCAACGCTGCATCTTTCGGTACGCGATCATCACTCCAGAACCTTTCGGCCCCAACGGCCAACCTTGGTTCTCCTGCGGATATTTTCATTCCTGATTCGATCACTTTTTGATACAAATAATACAAAAAAGTTCGTCAACTAGGTATACCCACTCGTGAACAAAAATATTCATTTTCAGAGAGTTATTTTATTTTCTACATGGTGGTTTGCAATTTGCTTGTTGCCAATTAAAGTTTTACGGATGATTTTGAAAAAGTTTGTTGCACTTCCGAATCTTCCATTTTAGTCTGAGAAGTTTTTGAAGTTTTTAAAATAGTAATACTACTTCATTTCCTTTTGATAGCTATTTCTTCTATTTATCAAATCGATGGCTTTCTTTTCCCTCTAAAGTTTTTGGGCCCGGTAGAATGCCATGTTTATTAAAACGGCGTCGGTGGCGTTTTTTAGCTCCTCCAGAGTGCAGATGTAGGGACATTTTGGGCTCTCTAATAAGTGGGCCATCGTCTGGTGGTCAGGACCACCGCACTCACACTAGTATCAGAGAGGTCTATCTATATAGGGTGACTGGTAATGGAACAAACCTCAAAAAAATTCAGCTGTTCAGTACATTTATGTTTGCCTAATGTACTGAACAGCTGATATTTTTTTCGCGATTTCGGCTTTGCTCCCATAATAAAAATTGTTTTTTATCATGAGCACAATCATGTGTTTAAGTATCGTACACTAATTGCCAGTCACCCTATATATATAAAAGGAGAAACTGACTGACTGACATATCAACGCATAGCCAAAACTACTGGGACTAGGAGCGTGAAATTTTGCTCAAGGCTTCCTTTTATGACGTAGGCGAGCACTAAGAGAGGATTTTCCAAAATTCAGCCCTTAAAGGGATGAAACGGGGGTGTAAAGTTTGTATGGAGAAACCTACTTTCAGGCGGGCAAAGCCGCTGACAGAAGCTAGTAACTTATAAGTTGGTAGCTGTTAATTCATGTCCTCAGGAATTTATATGGATCCTATTCTTAGAAAAACTAATTATGGTCTTGTGTTTTGTCAACTGCGATTGTGCATCGCTATGCGCGCTTGATGTCTATTTATTTTAATATAAAGCGCACGTGCGTTCTATAGTCAACGTCTCTTGTTGGTCTTTTATCTAGGGACAATGTACCGGAATTAACGATCGTATTGTCGCTATATAATACGTGATTATGTATTATAATTTGCCTATGAGGTAGATAAGTAACGTAGAGGTTTTTATAATAAACTGGGTAAGGTCGTGTGAAGAGGAGGGATGAAACGCATGTTAATAAAAGAGTTTTTTTTTAATATATTTAGAATGGATGGAGAGGGTGAGGGAGGCCAAAGAAAAGATAGATGGATTGTGTGAAGAGTGATGATTGATTGGAAGAAAAAAACTTTTGACCCAACTCCAAATAATACGGGACAATTGCCGAGCACAGACGTGTGTGGAAAAGGGAGAAGGAGGCCTTCGCTCAGCAGTGGGACATAAATGGGCTAACTAACTAACTAAGGGCAGGAAGTTGACCGCGGTCCCAGTCCAAAGAGCCCCACGACCCAATGAAACTAGCTGCCCGCCTCGGCTTCACTCGAGTGCAATTTATTTTTCGTGTTCTTACATTTTTCTTTCAAACAAACCTTGTAACAATTACGAACACAACAAAAAAATAATTAACCTAACAGGTGCAGCCTGTATAAATATTCACAAGGAGCAATAATTATAATCCGATACAAAATAAATAAACAGTTTTTTCCCCTAATCCAAGAGAAGATTTTTTTTTATTACAATCTAGCCTTGTTTAAAGACTAATAAGTAATTTAATTATAACCTGAACTAATAAATTATATTTATTAAGAATGTGTCCAATAACACTTTTCTTATTGTCTCTATTAAGACGAATTTTTGTGTTTATTAGATTAGGTAGCACTTATGCTACTTTACACTTCTTTACAATTCACTATCACTAAACACTAACTCTATCGGGTTTTGTTCTTTTTTGTTAGTTTTCTCAATAATTAGTTTATAGATGTAATTAGTGATGGTGACAGTAAAAGGATGAAGATGTAAACAAGGAGTTCTATTGGGTCCTGTTGAGTTGTAGTCACAAAAAAAAAAAGTTCTGAGGTTCCTGCCAGGCTTGCGGTATTGTTCAATAGAGTTACCGCGGCTCTGGAACGCAAAGGGCAACTGGAGGAACACGGGTGGGGTTTTAGTCAATAAAAGTCTGACACTTCTCACTACACCCACAGCGAGAGGAGTCATTTGATGTTTTTCCATTAAAAATATTAAGATGTAGTCGATTAAGGGGACTACACGACCTAAAGAGCGCTCACTCTTGGACTGCATACAAAAGAAAGAGATACGCACCTGCACAATGCTTGCAAATATTAAGTATTTTAGCGATTTACTAAAAACCTACAGATTTTACTATAAAATAAAAACAACGGTAAAACGTTGCTTGTAGAATAATCTGACAAACGATCAGAAGAATGATTGCATGCATATTAGTCCGGTTTTTAATCGTAAAAAATATTTTTAGAGCCATCTTTGTGACTTTTTCTAACGAACTAAATTAGCTGTATTATGTTTAGAACACAATATCTATCTAGCATTTATCCTGAACAAACAAAATATTTTTTTTCTGATGCTGTTTACTGCTGTGGATTATATACTTTTGGGTATCATAAAACTAGCAATTTATCGTGTAGTCCTCTTAATAAAAACAATCCTTAATAGTTGTACCCTATTCACCTGTGTCAATATAATTGTACAACAAATAATTCATTATTTATTAACTTTAATTTTTTCTCTATTTTTTTTAAGTTAAATGCTTGCTGTCCAACTTATGTAAAGTGTAGGAAGGTTATTACTAAGTTACATGTCAATCATGCGGGCATGCATTATGATAGCAAAAACAATCAACCAAATAATTTTATTTGACATGCAATCATTATGTCCACGGTCTTAGTATTTTTAAAATAATATCTTCATAATGAAACTTCAACGGTCCGGACTAAGCGTTTCGCTTCGTCGTTTATACCGCGTACATCGAAGGACTGGAACAATTTGCCTGCTGCGGTCTTCCCCGTCCAACTATAATTTAGGTGTCTTCAAGGCTAGAGTGAATAAGCTCTTAATAAACAAGTGCGCCTCACCATCAATGATTGCATCACTGCTTACCATCAGGTGGGATCGCAGTCAAGCACTGGTTTATATCAATTAAAAAAAATAAAATAATATTGAAGAGGGAAAATTATTTTTTGTACATAATATCTGAAATTACTGATCTGATCCCGAAAAATCATTCACTGATAGAAAACTTTGGTATATGCCGCGGGAAAAGGTTAGTGTTAGTGATGTAACGAATGTTAGATTTCTCATATTCGCAAATGCGAATGCGAATATTCAAATTCAATATTCTTGAATGCGATGCGAATGTTGACTTTCAAAAAAAAAAATACCCGCAAAATGTCATACAGGTTTGACTTTTCGTGTCAGCCAAGTTTAAAACGTGCGTAGCAGAGCCGTTACAGACTGATTGAACGAAGCTAATCACAATAAGATTAATCTAAAAGATTTGTTATGACATAAGGTTAGTTAGCATTATTGTATTTGTTAAATTTAAGTGATATAAAAACATGACTATGACTCCAAACTTATTTGAAACGAAAAGATTTACAAAACAATACGTCAATGAAAAGTTCTCGACAACCCGAGAAGACCCGAGAAATTACCCTCGAGAATTCTCGAGACCCGAGAGATTAAAAAGCTCGAGAAATCATAAACCCTGACGCCACGCGACGTCGTTCTACGTACTAATCAGGCGTGGTCCACGTGTGCTTCGGTCTAATGTAGGTTCTAGCTTTAATATATCAAGTAGGTATACACTAAACACATGCCAAAAAGCACGTGTAAATTACAATAACAAGCGTGGTCCACATGTGCGTCGTCGGTCTAATGTAGTTAAGCTTTAATATATCAAGGATAATATTAGTTGGCTGCATTTAAATTGTCTAGTCTCAAGTCAGGCAAAAAGTGATATTGGGTTTTCCCATAAGGAATTTCTCAGTACTAGCAGCCCGGAATTTGGAAGTTGGTGGTGTGAAATCCCCGTGCTTCAAACAACACATAAAGCCGTTGATCCTCCGCTAGAGGCCCTACCACGAGCTATTAACGCGATATATTTGACGACCTGAACTGAACTGTTAAAGGGATGGAGCTTTCCATAGTGTCTTTGACATCGACGCACAAATGAATGCCATGGATCCAGTACATTTGTGGTGTGTATATAGGCCCTAATTACCAGTCACCCTATATTATAGGGTGACTGGTAATTAGTGTACGATACTTAATTCATTAACGCTCAGGCGGTAGCCGGCGCCCGCAAGCCATTGTCTTACTATTGTGTCTCTAATTACGCACGTCAAAAGGTTAAACACGTGATTGTGCTCATGATAACCAACAACTTTTACTATGGGAACAAACCTGAAATCGCGAAACAAAATCAGCTGTTATGTTTGCCTAATGTACTGAACAGCTGATAATTTTTTTTGCGATTTCGGCTTTGCTCCCATAGTAAAAATTGTTTGTTATCATGAGCACAATCACGTGTCGTACACTAATTGCCAGTCACCCTATATATATACTTGGACACATACATATACATTTAGTATATGTATGTGTCCAAGTGGTGGAAGTTTTCGTCGGTTTTTTCCTAATAAAAAAAAAAACTACGTTTTTTAATTTAAACTGTATAATATCGTTATTCTAACATTTTTAATGAAAAAAATGAATGAATTACTTTTGAAATTAAAAATGTCATCGGGATTAATAAGAATAAAGATTTTATATTTTATATGTATATTAGATTTGATTACTTTTTTAATTTTTTTTTCTTTTCTTTTCTACTAAAAATATCATCGGGGTTGATTAGAATAACAATTTTACATAGTTCAAAATTAAAAAAGAACTGATTTTTTTTTTAATTAGGTAAAAGCCGACGAAAAATTCCACTGGGGGGGTCCAGAATCATGTACTGGATCCGTGGTATTAGTTTGTGCGTCGATATTAAAAAACACCGTGTATAGGATGTATCTGCTCAGTCTCTCTCTCTCGCTCGCACTCCTAACATTTTCACTCGTCATTATAAAGGGCCTATTACACTATCGATATTCAGACAGTCTTAGTCTATGTATTTCTATGTATCTCATCGTTCTGTTTCATTCCTTTACACGACATTGGCGTAAGTTGCTCTTTTTCTTGTGTGACGCTACATAGACTAGACTGTCTGAATAGGCCCTTTAGGCCCCATCTCTCTCCGGCCGTTTCGGATTGTCGTCCCATCAGACTATTAGAGTGCACCTGTGTTTGCGTATACAATATTGCACTACAATACGTACGTTACTACTACTGCGATTGGCCACCACCGTAATCTGGGTAGCTCGTCGTCCGGCTGTTCGGTAATTAACCGGACCGAGCCCAGTCGTCAACAGCGCGAGTGATCCTCGCGCTCCTCAAAGAGATGTCAGCAAACCGTAGGGGCCCAGCAGGGCCGATGCCCGCTAGCTAGGACCGCGGAGAATTTCTGAAAGGGAAACCCGTAGTCCAAAACGCGAAGGGTAATTGAAGGATACAGGTGTGGTTTTAGTCAGTAAAAGTCTGACACGCCCTCCCGCTCCACCCAGAGCGCGAGAAGTCATTTTGATAATTTCCCACCTTAAAAAAAAACCACCGTAATCAAAATTCCGTCAAGAAGATTAATAATATTAATTAGCTTGTAGATTCTAGTTTGGCAAGTATATACTGAACACATGCAAAAAAGCACGCGTTAATTACAATAACAAGTAAGTAGATACGCTTGAATATTTAAAGGACTTGTGAAACAGGTTATGGTGAATTATTAATTTCTAAATAACCAGATTCTTTGTTATTAATTTCGCCTGTTACCTAGCGTTTACTTCAGCTTCCCTCCCATCAGTTTACATCATAAAACTCCAAAGTAAGAGAGAGAGAGATGGAGCTACACAGAACGTATAGCACTATCCCTTTCTCACACCAGATTCATCGTATAGGGCATATTAATGGTCATGGTCACGTGATCAATTTACATAACAGGTTCGATATATAACCTATGGTTCTCAAGGACATTGTAGGTTTATGAAAAAAAAACCGGCTATGTATAGTCTTATATATATTTTTAATTTAATTAAATTTAATTTGCAGTACACCGCAGTCTACCCCCTTTTTTATGTTAAGTTCTTACAGTCCATCCTAAGGTTGTCTGGTAGAAATCGCTCTCAGCGATAAGACCGCCATTGTACCCATAGATTAGTTAGTTTAGAAGTTTTTGTTACTATTTTGGTGTACAATAAAGTTTTATTCTATTCTATTCTAACCGGCCAAGTGCGAGACGGATGCGCGCACGAATGGTTCCGTACAACCATACAACTTTCTTACACAATTTATTTTATTCTGTTTTTAGTATTTGTTGATAAAGCGGAAACAGAAATACATCATCTGTGAAAATTTCAACTGTCTAGTCAACACGGCTCATGAGATATCAGCCTGGTGACAGACAGACGGACAGTGGAGTCTTAAGTAATAGGGCGGGCTATGGGATAAGTACTGCGATATTACAGAAAATACAAAACACAAAGAAACTAATAAATACCTCATTTCAAAAAAAGAATAACATATCTTTAATATAAAGTTTATTTGAACTTATAATTCCAAGTCAATCCAAAGATATAAATGACACATCAAAGCAACCCGATTTAAAAAACGGCAATTTCATAGGTCCTATTTATATAGGACATATGAAATATGGGCAGGTGATGATAATGATGATGATGATGATGAGAGCTCTGCTAACTACATTTCTTTGTCAAGGATCTTGCAAGTTTTTGTGTTAAATTCTAACGTTTTTTTAATCTTGCGTTTTAATAATATTTTTGTTACAAAAAGCTTTGAATATATAGCGTGCTGTGGGTTAACAGACGGCGGAAGAGTTAATTTTCTGTATTATTATGTACTTAATTTATTTTTTCATACAGCAGACTTCGTGTACTCAATGTGTACAAGCAATTTGCATTTACAGTAAACTTTTACGATAGTTTATGACCGTACGATTTATGTGAGAGAATTCACCGGTTAATGAAAATGTAAGACATGTCAGAAAATTATAACGTAAGTAGGTACATAGGTTCAGAAGGACCAAAATCTAATTATGCCATCATTATGTGGATATTTGGGGCGGAACAGAGTGTAAAGTCCCGGAAACCTCCGTTGAAAAGGGAGGATCCTCCGACCAGACGGGTGTTATGTCTGGTGGGCAACTGCCCGATAGATGATTTCGGGCTGTTCTATATGTTCTAATCGCGCGGAGAACTTTAATTGCACTCTGGTCTGTATTAAATGTTTATGTTTGTTTTTTATCTGACGCACTAAATGAAAGAAGCAACTGTTCGTATGTCAAAAAGGAAAATCAAATGCTGGCTTGTATCTATTCTTCATTCCATTTTCCTAGTTTTTTTATAGTGGGCTTTTTTTCAAGGTGGAGCGAGTGGGTGTATCAAAATTTTACTGACTAAAAGCTAGCGTAAGTAGCTACGAGTGTCTTTTAGTTACCTGTTGCGTTCCAGGAACACGGTATCCTTTTCAGAAATTCCCGTGACCAACGCAGGCACCAGGCTTACTAGGCGTCTTCAGCTTTGCTAACATCTCTTTAAGGTGCGCGTGGAACACTACGCGTCATCGACGGCTTGCACTCAGTCCTCACCGGACAGCCGGACGGCGAGCTGCCCATTGCTCGAAGACCGCAAGCCCGCGCCTACGGTGGCCGGGGATCGCCCTGCGACTCCCAACGCCCGAGGCGCGTCCTGTGGTTAATGATAGGCTGTGGGATTTTTTGGAAGGATCACCGGGGCCCTGAAACGCAAAGGGCAACTAAAGAAACAGCGGTGAGTTTTCAGTTGTCAGTAATAGTCTGTCATTCCCTCTCGCTCCACCCAAACCAGAAGAAGTTATTTGAGGATATCTCACTCAAAACTAGGGTTATTTATGTTGCTGTAAAGAAGCCCCCTGATACCTAAACAAAGCTAAGTTTGAAAAGAATTTTTGAGATTTATCCCGCTTGCAATGGCAGGAAAACTGTAAAACGATGCTCACACTTGCATTTTCAAATATGCTTTTTTTTTTCTATGCTTTTAATTTAATTATAATTATCAGACTGACGTAGTAAGTACACTGTACCGCGGCTTATAAATAAAAAACAATAATAACATTATAGCATCACGCTAATACATATTATAAACGCGTCTTGGGAATTCGTCTGAACGGATTGGGATGAAACTTAAAAGTAATATCGCTTATTATATAGTAGAATGACTTATTTTTATATAATTCTTCTGTACGTGTATTTGTCACCTACTCTGGGTGGTTTGAAAATACGATTGGACCTGTGCGGCGGATTGGTGGCGCTGCTATCGGTTTCTCATTTTTTTTTTCTGATGATAAGCCAGCTTTTGAGCTGGACAACGTCTATTGAGACTACTAATATGCTAATTATAATTGAATCATAATTCCACGCGGGCGAAGCCGATGACAGAAGCTAATATAATTATAAAACGATTAAGCCATATATAATTTACATTACTACGTTATTATTCAATACTTTATTGGAGAGTTTATGTATGACCTTGATCTATTGTGTAATTTTACACGTATTTTGATGTAACTGATTTTGTACAATGTTTGTTTTTCTGTTTACTTTTATGTTATTGAAATCTGACCTATAAACCTCATTGATTTTATTGTACCTACATAAATATGCATAACATTTCCGCATTCTATTAAAAAATGGTGCCAGGGTTTCTATGAATTTTGTGCCCAGCTTCCAATAATTATGTGTCTTATATTAATGGCACCCAGTTCCAAATCTTAGTCCGTTCAGAGTTATTCAAATCTATAACATTAGAATGTATTTTGTGATTAAATTACTTCTTTTTCACTCGCTTTTTTATAACCCAGGACAAAAAAAAATGTTACTTTGTCTCACTCACGTTACCTCTATCTGCATGCATCCGCATCACCTGTACAGAGTGATCAAGATGAATGCACGCGAACCGCGCTGATAATGAAAATGCGATTTTGCTCGCTGTTTTCACGCAGCAAAACCAAAAATGTACATTGCTATTGGAAGGTTTTTCCATCCTTTCGGTGTTTCCATCCTTTCTTAAATCTTTTAAAAAATTATAATTTAAACGCATTGCTATAAGTTCTTTTATTTAATGTAGCAGTAAAAGTAAAATATATATTTAAATTGGATGGGCTCTTATTGTGCATATGAAATGGACCGGCAATATAAATAATAATATAATTAAATTATTTGACTTCATTATTGAATTCTGACTTAATTAACAAATTTTAAATTTATTTTTTACAAGTTTTTCTTAACTTATTTTTAGAAATGTAGTGTATTGCTCCTTCTAACTTGTTGACAACTAAACATTTATTTTCGTGTAAATTGTTTATATTGTTTTATGTTCTTATTTTAATGTCAATTGATGTCATAATGAGAATAAAGATTTTAATCCTTAGTATCAGTTCGGTTACAAAAATGGTTTCCCTGGTAATATGCAAAACTTTTTAGCCGACTGTTTCTCATGAGATTTTTTTAAATTTTTTATTTAATGAGATAGACCATATTATATAGAATAAAAGTAATGTTTTGTACTTACGACTGTCATATAGGCTTCTTTTCTCAACGGTGTCTGTGCCTCGCAGTAAACACAGACCAACAGAAGAAAACACAATTTATTTAATAAACACATTTTTAACTATCAACACTAGATCGTTACACCAAAATTGACAATTATACAAAAAAGTCCTCCTAGTCTATTTCATAAAAAAAAAAACTAGGACTGCAAAATAAACAAAAAAAAAATGAAATTTAACCCTTAGACTATTTTATGAAAAAAAAAACTAAGGTTCTATTTTCAAAAGGCGCGCCTTCGCGCAGCGTTCTCATCTCAATACTCGAAACTCGGCCGGCCATGCAGGGGTTTTTATCATTCAGCCTTTTGCACGCATCCTACGTCAGCGCTCGTGTCGAGAATACCGCGCGTATCGCGGAAAATGAGCAGCGACACATCGACTCATCGATTGCGATAGCTGTTAAAAAATCTGGCCAGGTGCGAGTCGAGCTGGCGCATTATAGCTTCCGTACAATAAGCATAATTGTTAATCTTGTTTAGCTTTAGGCAAACCTGCCTAGCCTTTGCCCAACTAAATATGTTCGGGTCGGTTTCCAGCTAACCGGATGCGGCTGAAGATAAGCCCTTTATATAGGGGATAGATAGGATACTTATTGACCCTACAGATAGGCAGTCGCTTCATATAAAATACTGGATTTTACATGAAGCGACTGCTTATCATTATATAGGAGAGCAGTGGTGGCCGAGTGGTAACGGCCCCGACTTACGAGTTGTAGGTCGCCGGTTCAAACCCAGCCAGGCGCATTACTTTGTGTAATTTATTTTATCACCACTGCTCTCAAAACGGTGAAGGAAAACATCGTGAGGAAACCGGCATGTCCTAGAACCAAAAATTCGAAGACATGTGACATTCACCAATCCGCACTGGGCCCGCGTGGTGGATTACTGCCCATTCCCTCTCCTAGAGAGGAGGCCTGAGTCCCAGCAGTGGGAACATTAAAAGGCTGATTATGCTATGCTATGCTATGACTGCTTATCTGTAGGGTTACAACCATGTTGCAACAGAACTCTGCTTCCGCTTCCGCTTCTGCAGAAGTTCCGCAAGCTTTTTCATTTCCGTTCCCGCTTCTACTTTCGCAAAATTTATAACAGAACTCTTAAACGGAAGAACACAGCGAGGAGCGCGGGGGTGGGAGGCACGTGGACGACTGGACACATCGGAAAAGGCGCGGGGGGGGGGGGGCGGTCGGGGACGGTACACAAACGTGTCGCAATGAGTTTCTTTATTATTATGTATTTTTTTTGGTTCATTCCGCGCATCACCGCACCTCGTGACGTGATTACGACGTAAACCTTTTGTTGTTTTTAAAAAATAAAATGGTGCTTTTTCTTCATAGTATTTCCGCTTCCGTTTCCGCTTCCGCATCCGCAAAGATTTACTTTTGACATCTGTTTCTGTTTCCATTAAGACACTTCCGTTACATCACTACCTATCTGACCCCCACAGCCCAGTAACTGGTTAACACGAGTCACGATATCCCTCCAGCGCATTCTGCTCTCCAGCATCAAGTCTTAGTAACGTGTACCTATTTTAAGAGAATTTTGACTAGGTATTGGTTCAAAAAACCTAGTCGAGACAGCACAGTGTGACAGGCAGATCGAGACGGCGTGGCGGCAACATAATTCGCACCTTTAATCAAATGCTGTCACTAAACGAAATTCTTCAAAAACTGTTTTAACGCCATCTGTTTCAGATTGCGTTAAAAACAGTTTTTTAAGCAGCGGCTTAGTATTGCTTTCGTATTTTGTACTATTTTTTTTCTTTCATTTGTCTTTAAATAACAAGTTTTCAAAAAAATACTGACTTTCAAAAGTCTTGTTTTTAGATTGATATTGTTCCAGTTGACTTTGATGTTAATTTTTTTATTAATTAAGTATTTTAATGTTCAAAATAACCTTTACCCGCCGTTAGCCGCCAGACTACAACTCCTGAGGATAAATTTATGTTTAAAGGTTAACTGATTATTATCATAATTTGTGGAATGTTGTGTGACATATTTATTTTTTGTTAATTAGCTGCTAAGGTATCGGTGCCGCACTCGACATTCCTCATTGCCCTGTACTGCGTCGTTGACCGAACGCCTGGTCCTTCAAGCTCGGATTAGCATATTTGGCCTTATAATGTTCCCACTGTTGGGACTCAGGCCTCCTCTCTAGGAGAGGGAATGGGCCGTAATCCAACACGCGGGCTTAGTGCGGGTTGGTGGATGATGCCGGTTTCCTCACGATGTTTTCCTTCACCGTTTTGAGAGCTTTGGTGATGAAATAAATTACAAAAGTAATGCGCCTGGCTGGGTTTGAACCCGCGGCCTACAACTCGTAAGTCACACCTCGTAAGTTACAACTCGGCCACCACTGCTCTCAGTCGGTGCCGTTATCAAGCCGGATTATATGTCCCCTTTTTATCTAAGACCAGGTGACGCCTTGAAAAGTTTAAATAAAAGCGCACTGGTTACTCTACGCGACATATTATATCAACATATTTAGAGCCTAGCACTTTTCCCGCGGCTTTGTTCCCATAAATTCCATACTTTCTCTAACATACTCGTAAGATACTGCGAATAAAAAAAATCATTTACACATACCCTTTAAACTTAAACTCCTTTGTCCTTTATGGTTTTATATACAAGTATACAAGTTGAAACTCTATATTGTCTATGATGGTTGCTTATTTTTGCCTTCCCTCTACGTAATAAACAAAAAACCGGGTGAAGATTTTTTTTACATTTTAAGAATTTTCTTTTGGCAGCTAACGTGATAAGTCAGTTTGATTCGTATTTTCCTCAATCAAATTCTTAAAAGCAATCCGAATTTAAACTGGCCCCCAAAGACATGGGACCGAATACCGTTTAAGGAAAAATGTAGGTGTCTTCGCCATAACATTGTTTAACAAAATAAGTCACGCTTGTATTCTCTGTTATGCAGAGACATACCGATACTATAATAATAATAAACGTTTATTTCTCACCACAAGCCAAAAAATACAGACAATCTTACACTAAGAACCATTGCTGAAAATTTTTGGTTGTGGATCACTAGTGCCTGTGGTAGGTATTAACACCCGTAATACAGGTCACCAGGTCCCCATCTGTTCCGAGTTACATAGTTAGTAGCTTACATATTAACACAGCAAGTAAGACAAATTACAAATAATTAGTGAGTTTAATAACCACAGGAGTAAATAACAAAAGTATGGGGAGGTTTTAATGTATGTTTTTGTATGAGGATGTCATGGTGTGTGTGTGATGTGTGATAGAAAAAGGGTATTGGGATTTGTGTGATTAGACTAAAGACGTCCTAGAGAGCTTCTGTGGTAGCGTATGTTTGGATTTGGATCCAGGCTTGTAGAGCGAGTTTAAAATTGTGTTTGATGAGTTTTTAATTAGTGCAAGGAAGAATTCGGTATAATTCATTGTAAAGATGAGGACCAAGGAAAATAAAGAACGGTGATTTTTTCCCTGCGAATAGTTAATAATAGTGTTGCTTGATAGCAGTGACCAATACGAACAATTGCTTATAGTAGATTAAAAATAGACTAGGACCAAAAATACTACCCTGTAGTACACCAAAAGTAATGTTTAAATCGGAGCTAGAATAGATTTCAATTTTAACGCATTGTGTTATATTTGTAAGATAGCTCTTAAACAGCGAAAAATGGGTACCTCGTATACCTAGACACTTGAGCTTAGATATTCAGATGAGAATCGAGACCATGTCCAATGCCTTCGCGAGATCTAGGAACAACGCAACGCATTTCTCATTTTCATACTGAAAAACATTTTCTTACTCGTTTTCATACTGCCTTTGTTTGAGGTGGGAAATTATCAAATAACTCGTCCCAATCTGGGTGGAGCGAGAGGGTGTGTCAGACTTTACTGACTAAAACCCACTTGTGGTTCCGCAGCCATCGGCCTTAGTGGACATCGTACGTTTTACTAAAAGTTCTTTGAGGCGCGCGTGGAACACAACGCCCTGTCGACTCGGGCTTGGTCCATACCGGGCGATCAATTGCTCGCCGTCACCAAGCTCGCGCCTTTAGTGGTCGGAAAACGCCCTGAGATTCCTGACGCTCGGAGTGGCTCTTGCACCTATAGTACCCATACCGCATTACGATATGTATATCTACATAGGTCTTTGTATTGATGATGATGTATTTCTGTTGCCGCTATAACAACAAATACTAAAAAAACAGAATAAAATAAGTATTTAAGGGAGATGGGAGCCCCCATACAACAAACGTGATGTTTTTTCTTGTGTTTTGCTACGGAGGGTACGAAACCTTTCATACGCGAGTCCCACTCGCAGTTGGCCGGTTTTTTTTTATCCAATATATTCGCAAATCAAGATTCTTTAGTAGCACGGAATTACCGCTTCATGACGTTATTTTATGTTGATAGCACGATCACCAATAAAGGTTCGCCTCCAGGGGTTCTAGATGGTAATCTCAATCACATTGCCTAAACCAGTACCTAATCGAACCTAGGACCTGCTAAACCAACGTCAATTGCTTTTTATTTAAATCTAGCTGACCCGGCGAACTTCGTACCGCCTAATAGTAAGGATAACACCATCTACTGGCGTTACCATCATCATCTTCCTGCCCTTGTCCCATCTTCCCAACAAACAAAAATTGCTCTTGTAGTGGCATATATTGCCAAAAATAATATTCTTATAGGAGCCGCATTATCGCTAATAAGGGTGCGTTTGGGCACAAATTATAAAGACAATAACCTTATACCCCCCTTATAGTTGCTTTATTGTCCACTTTTTTTCCTTATACGTGTTATATTATGACAAGTAACAAGGAAATTAAACTTATAATGGTAAGAAAAAAGCTCCTAAAAAGCCAACACACTGGAAATAATCATATAGAAAGTGTTAATACGGCCGATCACCCTTATACGTGTTTTATTATGGTCCGATACAACGGAATTAAACTCATTGCGGCAAATCAAAGGCTCTTAAAAAGCCGTAGGCCCTTATAGCCGTCTGTTTATGATTCTGCAATAAGTTTTTTCTTAGTGATTATTACATTTTCGCAACAGTTTGGCGAATAAAGAGAAACGTCAACCATTTTATTGACAAGTGAACGGTAAGTTATTGTTTTATGTAGTTTGTTTACATGATTTATGTGCTCGTTTATAGTGAAAAGTGTATGGGAATTCAAATGCATGGTAAAATGTGGTACGCTGTGTGTTGTAGTGTCAACCCGCCCTTGAATTTAAGCTGTTTTTGTGCTACAAACGTTATGAAATATTTAGTCATGTTATAAATAATGCTATTATGAGAGCAAAACGATTCGCACAACGTCTACAGGGAGTCTATGAGACTGAAGACTTTATAATGGCCACATTTGTTGCTTATGCTATCGCCATTTTAAATACTGTCAGGGTTCCTTTCTCCCGAACAAAATCCTGTACCTAGCTAGTCTTGTTCCCATATGTATAAAATTTCTGTTTCACTATGGTTGGGTTGGCTAGAAGAGATCTTTTTATAGGGATAAGCTTGCTTTTGTGCTAATTTTAATAGGTATAATTATAATTGTAAGTACACAATAAAGAATATAATTATATATATATAATATGTTTGTCCGCAGATATTGCAATGGTGTAAAAACTGTATCTATTGGTGATGGTTGATCATTTTCCTACTAGTATATAAGTAAAACTATATTCTAAGTAACAACTACTATGTAACAACATGCTTTTTTTTTAAGGTGGGAAATCATCCAAATGACTTCTCGCGCTCTGGGTGTAGCGGGAGGGCGTGTCAGACTTTTACTGACTAAAACCACACCTGTATCCTTCAATTACCCTTTGCGTACTAGGACTACGGGTTTCCCTTTCAGAAATTCTCCGCGGTCCTAGCTAGCGGGCATCGGCCCCGCTGGGCTCCTACGGTTTGCTGACATCACTTTGAGGAACGCGAAGATCACTACGCGCTGTTGACGACTGGGCTCGGTCCGGTTAATTACCGAACAGCCGGACGGCGAGCTACCCAGTGCTCGACGTCCGCAAGCCCGCGTCTACCGTGGTGTTCGCGGTCGGAATTACGACGGCTAGGGAGTGAGGACATTCGTTCCCTCACGCGTGCAGCCTCCTCGGAGGAGGCGACCCTTAAAAACGAGTTTTGATGGTAAAAGACCAAGAGATAGCTCCCAAATCAGGCATTATGTTCAAACAACGATTTCTATTGTGAACCCATCAACTGTTTCGCAGGCTAACTGAGAGAGCATTGAGGTCAATCCTTAAACCAAGAAATACAAAATTAGCCTTCCTTTAGACAATGCCCGATTTGAGAGCCACTTTTCCTCTGGATTTTGATACGGCTGCATGATAGCCTATAAAAAATTATAACTTTAATAAAAATACGTGATTTTCAAATTAGTTGTTTTATTTTACAAAGTATGAATTAATGGTGTAAAATACAATACCGAATTATATTCTACATTTAATAATTCACTTAAAGCGATATGGGAAATGTTGAATTTCACTGCCCATTCTCTGATGTCACTACGAATATCAATATTCTTCAACTGTTCATTTAAAAATATGTCTATATCACTATCACTATCGCTACAATTATATTCTTCCTCACTGGTTTCCTTTTCATTCTCATTTTCTATAAAATAATCCTCTGCGGAACCACTGGCTGATTCGTTGGTATCGGCTTGGTCATTTATTAGCATCATAGGAGTAGAGCTGGTGGGTGTAATGCTCCCAACCATGTTTTCGTAAACTTTTTTTACTTTTCTTCTGTAACCACCGCTCCTTTTAAACTTCTTCCAGTCTTTTGAATCCATTTTTAAAATGTAATTTCCACTCCATAATACACAATCTGCTGTACTTTCAAAATGGCGAATCTAGTTATGTAAAACATTTTAATGTTACCATGTAGAGAATAATATCTTTATAATCACTGTATAAGGGAATATGGATTGCTTTCATCCTTGTAAAGATCATATACAATGTTAGAATTTATTTGTTCGATAGACGTCTTATCAAATGCTCCTATAAGTTAAAAAGCATCATAGTTACCTTGTGCATTACTTTTATAAGAATAATTGACCGTATTAAAAGCCTTTAAATGACTTTGAATATTATATGGCTAAAAAGCAATGTTACTAGCCTCTATAAGAAGAACACATTTCGAACCCTTATTGTAGCCGTATTAATTGGATTTATTACCGTTTACCCAGCCAAATTATAAGAATAAAGGTAATATTAGCCAAATCTTCTAATAATGTGCCACTATAAGGAACATTAACATAATAAATGCTCTTTTATAACAAGTATAAGAGTTTAGACCCTATAGACTTAATTTTATAAGCTTAGTTTGTTTGTTGGGTTATTTGGGGTCGGCACAACATGTTTTTTTCTTCCATTCTATCCTGTCAACCGTCATGCTATCACTAACTTCCTTTTCTTTCATATCACTGTTCACACAATCCATCCATCTTTTCTTTGGCCTCCCTCTCCCTCTCCACCCATCCACATGTATACTCATAACTCTTTTAGTAACATGCGTTTCATCTCTCCTCTTTACATGACCATACCAAGACAAACGATTCCCTTTCAACTTTTCAGTCACTGGCGCCACTTTCAAACTTCCTCTAATATACTCATTTCTCACTTTATCCATTCTCGTCACACCACACATCCATCTCAACATTCTCATCTCCGCTACATGCAATCTTTTTTCATCCGTCTTTTTCACAGCCCAACATTCTGATCCATACAGTATGACAGGTCTTATCACGGACTTGTAGATTTTACCCTTCAACTTGGGGGGCATCCGTGGGTCACAAATTGTTCCAGTGACCTGTCGCCATTTCATCCATCCTGAATTGATCCGATTTGATACGTCTCGGTCTACCTCGCCATCTCCTTGGATAAGCGACCCGAGGTACCGAAAGTCGGAGCAGATTGGTATGGGCGTTCCAGCGAGAGCTAAGGGCATAGGACCGGAGAGACCACCGAAATCACAGAACAAGTACTCGGTTTTCGTTCTGCTCAATTTTAAGCCAACACTCTCCAGTCTGTGCCACCACACCTCCAATTTGCTCTGGACCTCTAGGCCACTCTCGGCAACCAGCACAATGTCATCGGCAAACAGCATACACCAGGGAGCCTCTTCCTGGATGCCCGACGTCAGAGCGTCCATTATCATCAGGAAGAGGTAAGGGCTGAGGGCCGACCCTTGATGTAAGCCGACAGCCACACTGAAGCTGCCAGTGTTGCCCACTGCAGACCGGACTTGGGTACTGCATTGGCTGTACATCGCTCGGATCAACTGCACATACTTCCCAGGCACACCTTTCTCCTTAAGGGCCCACCACAGAACCTCACGAGGTACCCGGTCATATGCCTTTTCGAGGTCAACGAATACCATGTGCAAGTTTTTATGCGCACCTCTGTATTTCTCGCACAGCTGGCGTATAGCAAAAATGGCATCCGTTGTACCCCGACCAGGCATAAAACCGAATTGGTTCTGTGAAATTTCACTCTCTTCTCTTAGCCTCCTTTCAATAACTTTCTCCCAGGCTTTCATAGTATGTGACATTAGCTTTATTCCCCCCCGCCCGGGATGGTGCAACAACCCTAGTCCATTTCCCACAGTCATATATACTGGCGTTACCAGAACAGCATAATTTATTTTATAATGACACTTTCATTAGAGATGGCGTTGTATTCGGATTTTTTATTTTCGTGAGTTTTTTTACATTTTTTCTCACCGCTTAAACCTTCCCTGGACTATCTCGAATATTTCAAGACCAAAATTAGCTTAACTAGAGACTTAACGAACAGCTATTAATTTATCTATATATATAAAAGGAGAAACTGACTGACTGACATATCAACGCACAGCCAAAACTACAGGGCCTAGGAGCATGAAATTTTGCACGAGACTTCCTTTTATGACGTAGGCGAGCACTAAGAAAGGATTGCCCAAAATTCTCCCCTTAAGGGGATAAAATGGGGGTCCAAATTTTGTATGGAGAAACCAAATTTCTCGCGGGCAAAGCCGCTGGCAAAAGCTAGTATATATATAGATGGATTGCATCGCACTGTTCTCAGGATGGGTACCGGAAACTATTGTTATTAGCTTCAACTCTTTAATATAAGACTCACTGTATGTAATAAGTAGTTTACGTTTTCTTTGTGTCAATTTAAACAATTATGTTAATAAGGTCCGCCATGTGCGCATTTAAACGCGTACCGACTGTAAATGCGTTTCATTGTGGTTTCCACATGTTATACGATTGAAAATGTATGTGGGTTTGAAATTAGACTTGGGTGGTCTTCTATCTATTTGAGTTTGGTTTCCGCACAGGCCATGGAGACGGGACGGGACCCTATTGCTAAGACTCCGCTGTCCGTCTGTCTGTCACTAGGCTGTATCTCATTTACCGTGATAGCTAGACAATTGAAATTTTCACAGTTGATGAATTTCTGTTGCCGTTATAACAACAAATACTAAAAATCTATACATATAATAAAACAGTAAAATTATTTTGCGATGGTATTAGTTGGCGCAAAAACTACTGAACCGATCCTGTTCAAATTTTGCATACATAATCCTTATAGGTCAGTGCATCTGTTAGGCTATAAATTATCACGCTATTTGCTATGGGGGGTGAGCAATAATCCAAAACGTCAGTGTTGAACGACATTTGCCGCGAGTTCGATTCCCAGCTACAGTTAAAATTTTTGTCATTATTTTATCTTCTTTTTGTAATAAAATAACTTTTACCATTTTTTCAAAATAAAATTGACATTTCTATTCGATATCTTCTAAATATATTGTAAAAATTAATCAAAACACATAATAAAATCGAATTAGTAAAATATGGCACCACACGCAATTCAGATACTCGCAACGCCATCTAAAGACTCAAAGTAGAAATAATGATGACAATGACAGTTGAACTTCATATTTGATAAATGGCATTGTGTATTTTACGTAATTTTCTGAATGGCGGAAGAAGTGACCATCGCCCACGTTTGCAGACAGTTCTATTGTTCAAAATTGGAGGAAAATAGTTATGGTTAAACTGGTGTTAGACGGAGGCATTTTTAACAATCCTACTGCTTTTTTTTTCCATGATTGTAGCAAGATAATTGACCATGATTATTCAAGGGACACCAACCAAAAAAGGCGATAAAAGTAAACAAGTATATGTATTTAATTATTGATTTTAAAATAACACGGCCAAATTTTCTTAAGGGGTTGCATGGCACCTTGTGTTGGAAGGCCCCCAGGTAGACCGATGACCTGGTGAGGGTCGCGGGAATCCGATGGATGCGAGACACCAGTCACCAGGACCAGTCATTATGGCGACACTTGGGGAGGCCTATGTCCATGATAATGATAATGATAATGATAATGATGGTACTTTTTTTTTCTTTTTTTAAAAGTAGAAATCATCCAATGACTTCTCTGGTTGGAGCGAGAGGGCGTGTCAAACTTTTACTGACTAAAACCACACTTGTGCCCTTCAGTTGCGCTTTGAAACATCTCTTTGAGGAGCGCGTGGATCACTACGTGCTGTTGACGACTGGGCTCGGTTCGGTTAATTACCGGACGGCCGGACGGCTAGCTACCCATTGTTCGATGTCTGCAAGCCTGCGTCTACCGTGGCTGGTCGTCGGGGTCGGAATCTCGGCTCGGCGTGAGGACGTTCGTTCCCTCACGCGTGCGGCCTCCTCCTTCGCTAGCATTGCGGCTTTGCAGAAGGAGGCGACCGCCTACCATTCCTCCTCGCTCTGGACTATAGCCCAAACCAGGCCCTGGCGAGAGAGGTGACTGACGCCGATTGACTCCACGAGGACACGGCGGTGATCCGCCCTTGCGGGACACACCTCTGTATGCTCCACTATGTCCTCCGGGATGGCACGTTGCGGCCTAATAATGGCGTGATTTATTGTTTGCAGTTTCTGCTCCATATAAAACGGGGTCGAAAGTGGTTTACGTTCCTGATCACTGATGTATCTCAGATTCCTGGCAGCCTTACGTCGACATCTGGACGTTACCTCCTTGCAGTGAGTGGTGACCAACACTGGAACAACCCTCTGAGGGAGGCCAGTCTCAGGGATAACACTAATCGGCTGCTACATTTGTTTGCCGTAATTTCATTGTTTTATGGATACACAAGCTCAGGACTGTTGAGGGTGTTTCGAGCGGTTTCTGTTCCGGATTCGGTTGGAAGTATCCTGATATTACCATTTTGCGAATCGCCCGGAGGACTCGGTGTAAAATGCGGTGGAGGTCTATCACATTTGGGTGAACCGCCGTGTCCTCATAGAGGAAATCGGTGACAGTGACCTCTCGGTTAGGCCATCAATATGCGAGTTTGATTGGGCGGGGATACACGCGCTCAAGATTTCGCCGAAATTCATTCAACGGGGACGTCAGTTAAATACACACCAAAAAATCCTAGGTAAATGAACAAGTAATTTTTACGCCCAAAATGATCAAGCTGCAACAATCAATGCAAGCATGCTCTCGCAAATTCTTCATAAGTACTGTTGTGGAGGAAGATAGTTGATGATGATAATGGTAGTTTTTGGATTCACTGGCTTTTTGACTTTGCACTATCAGTGCACGTTATTCAGCTGAAGGTCGGTGTCCCGATTATGCTCCTTCATTTACCTCTACCAAAGCTGTCTAACGGCTTAAACTCTTCAGTGAAAAATTATTGAGGCGAAAATTTTACGGGAGGTAACTCTTTCGAACAATCTCACAGACATCGGCCCTAGAGGGCCCTATCCATTTGCTGAAATCTCTTTGAGTCCGGTGTAGAATACAACGCGCCGTCGATTCAGGATTGCTTTGACCAGACGGCCGGACGGCACCAACGCAATCCCGGTTTGCGATGGCTGGTAATCGCCCTGCGGCTTTCAACACCCGGAACACTTGCAGCGACAGTTAAGGAGTCAGAATGTCCTATCCCTCATAGTTTCAGCCACCTTCTTCGATCGTAGTGCTTCACTGAAGGAGGCACTGGTTGACATTTTCTCCACCAATCGCCTCCATGAGGACACAGCGGTGCTGGCGCTCCGACCAAGCGGGACCGACTTCCACCGTATGCTCCATCGTATTCTCCAGGCGATCCGCACAATGGTGATACCCGAGTGTTTCTTCCCCTTGAATTCGATACAGATACCTCCCAAAACACCCACATCCGGTGAGTCCTGCACAAAGAGAGGATGCCGTGACGCCTCTGTAGACACTCTTCAAAGACAGGCATTACCGCTGCGATTGTGACGTGCTCACTGTGGCGAGGGGTTAAAATCATACAATGTTGTTTCATTTCACCAGAACATAAACCAGAAACATACATAAACTAATTTCTTTTCTTCTGGGGTAGGCAGAAATGCCAACTGCTACGACCCTTACATACTCTTTCTATTCATTGACATTCATACATTTGGATCTGGACGAGTACATAACATGTTTCCTGAAGGTAATTTGCGTTTTTACTTTTAACCATTTTAGTTAAAGTACAATAAATAATTGCGTTGCTTTCAGAATGAATTGCAAGCTCAGAATGATTGTACGTTTTTACAAACTTAACGCAGACGAAGTCGCGGGCAACAGCTAGTACACAATACAAATAAAACAAACTTGATTTTTTTGCCTTTTTTTGCTGCAGACGGTACGGAATCATTCGTGCGCGAGTCCGACTCGCACTTGACCGGTATTTAAGGTTTAATTTTTATTAATGACTAGCTTCTGCCAGCGGCTTCGCCCGCTTATAAAAGTAGGTTTCTCCATACAAACTTTGGACCCCCGTTTCATCCCCTTAGGGGGTGAATTTTGGAAACTCCTCTCTTGGTGCTCACCTAAGTCATAAAAGGAAACTTTGTGCAAAATTTCACGCTGCTAGTCCCAATAGTTTCGGCTGTGCGTTGATATGTCAGTCAGTCAGTTTCTCATTTTATATATATAGACTAGCGAAGTAGCGACCCGCCCCAGCTTCGCACGAGTGTTACATATCTTTGAAATTCTCGACTTTTCTTTGCTATAATATGCATGTATTATTACATACAAGGTGTCTTTGACGTCGATGCACAAACGAATGCCATGGATCCAATACATGATTCTGGACCCCCCAGTGGTGAAATTTTTTGTGAAAAAAATGAATGAATTACGTTTAAAATTGAAAATATCAGGGGTAGATAAAATCGTTATTCTAATCAACCCCGAGGTTGATTAGAATAACGATTTTATCTACCCCGATGACTTTATAATTAAATTATAGATTATTTTAACCGTACGCAAAATACACGCTTTAGTTGTGGAGTTGCGGACACCTCGAAATACAAATACATAATTAATAAATAAAAAATTGTTTTTTTTTTTTTATTAAAAATATCATCGGGGGTAGTTAAAACTTGTACTATTTCTTATTCTGTGGTTAAAATAACGATTTTACACAGTTTAAATTTTAATTTTTTTTTTTCAAGCCAACGAAAAATTCCTCCACTGGGGGTCCAGAATCATGTACTAGATCCGTGGTATTCGTTTGTGCGTCGATGTTTTTGACCATTTTGGAGAGTGTGCGCAGGAATTGCATGACTTGATTCCACCATCTCATTTATACCTTCGGACAAGACGGCGAACGGCGAGTATCCACCCTTACGTTGTTGAAACCTCTACGGTCCGGACCAAGCGTTTCGCCTCGTCGTTTATACCGCGTACATCGAGGGACTGGAATAATTTGCCTGCTGCGGTTTTCCCGTCCGATTATAATTTGGGTCTCTTCAAGGCTAGAGTGAATAGGCTCTCAATAAATTAGTGCGCCTCACCATCAACGATTGCATTACTACTTACCATCAGGTGGGATCAGAAGCGGTGGGGGACTTTGTTTTGTATTATGTAAGAATATTTATATCTTTTTATTGTTTTGTTTTATTCATCTATTGTCTACGAAATACTTATTTTTTATGGAAACTCAGCGATTGAAATAATTTACATTTATTACCAATTTGTACAAGTTATGACATCAAAATATATATATATATTTGTACTTTCTATCATTATGTCAATTAAATGTGTATTTAAATGTTGTAGTTAGGCCCTAGAGCACTGTGCACACATCGCGATTTCGGTGTCAGAGTGAGACGGAATATACCGAGACGAATAGCACTATCTCTTTTTCACGACGGAATCATGATAGTATTGACACTTCGTGGTGGTGCCCCTGTGGTCCTAATGGGCCTACTAGACGCACAAGCTTTATCACAGTTTTGCTTGCGCAGACCATTGACCGGACACTGCAAGACCACACACACGGAACACCGTGTGTGTGGTGGTGGTGGCTCATAAGACCGTGAAAAAGTCTGTAATTGCCAGTTCCAAAATTATGACCGACCGGATGTATATAAGCGGCCTCATCGAGTTTCAACTGGCGAAAAACAAAAATGTGTAACAGTGTTATATAAAACCTACTAGCTGACCCGTACTCACTTCATTGGGCGTCAAACATTGCTGACGTAAAAATATTAATATAGCATAGCATAGCATAGTCGGCCTTATAATGTTCCCACTGCTGGGACTCAGGCCTCCTCTCTACGAGAGGGAATGGGCTGTAATCCACCACGCGGGCCCAGTGCGGGTTGGTGGATGTCACATGTCTTCGAATTTTTGGTTCTAGGACATGCCGGTTTCCTCACGATGTTTTCCTTCACCGTTTTGAGAGCAGTGGTGATGAAATAAATTACACAAAGTAATGCGCCTGACTGGGTTTGAACCCGCGACCTACTACTCTTAAGTCGGAGCCGTTACCACTCGGCCACCAATGCTCTCAAAAAAAATAAAAATAATAATAATCACAATCAAATGTATCAGAAATAATGTAGTTTTCAACTGGTGAAAGAATTTTCAAAATCGGTTCAGTAGTTCCAGAGATTACTTCCTCACAAACAAACTCATATACTTTATATGTAAATATTAGTGTAGATTTGCGAAATAAATATCATTTATCATTTTTTTTTTCATGCTTATCTTCCGTTGCTAGTTTTTTTGGTAAAGATTAAAAAACAGGTAGAGGCATGTGCTACATGTAGGTAATCAATTTGATGCTAACCTTGAATATATCTTCAAACGCGTTTTAGGTCGTCCATATAGTTATTAATCCGATTTTTTTAGGCCGCTTTTAGATTAGCTTATCTAACAAATAGGCCCAATTATATTTGAATTAAAATTCGATTAACAATATAATAGATAATCCGGAAAATCTATGGAAAATTCTAAGCTTCGTTAGCGGCTTCGCGCGCGTTTATGTAGGCCTTTCCATTAAAAAATATCAGATAATTTAGACTAGTGCTTGACTGCGATCCCACCTGATGGGCACTAGTTTATTAAAAGCCTATTCACTCTAGCGTTGAAGACATCTAAATTATAATCGGACTGAAGACCGCAGCAGGCAAATTGTTCCAGTCCATCGAGAAACTGGAACGATTTGCCTGCAGCAGTACGCGGTATAAACGACGAGATGAAACGCTTGGTCCGGACAGTAGAGGTTTCAACAACGTAAGTGTGGATACTCGCCGTTCGTCGGGTTGTCCAATGGTAGAAATGACATGGTGGAATCAAGTCATACAATTTCTGCGCATACTCCAAAATGCGTCCTGTAAAACACCGAAAGGCTGGCTACCCTACGCCTGCGCTCAAGGCTTTGTAGATTAGACTTAACCAGATCTGGATCACCAGGTGCTACCAGGTGGCATTGTGCAGCACCAGCCTATATGTGGCTGTAGTACTCCACACACGAACGGACCTGTGCTTTGTATAACATTAAAAGCTGTCCTGTTATTTAAACTTTTGATCCCCGTTTCATCCCCTTAGGGGGTATATTCATTACAGGAAAAATCCTTTCTTATTCTTTGCAACTATCATAAAAGGAACCTAGGTGCAAAGCTTCAGCGCGCTAGTTCCAAGGTTTTGGACTGGGCTTTTATATATCAGACCAGCACTTTACCAGCGAGGAGTTAATGGGTGACCAGACGGTTGCAAACCAACGTCCCAACCAAGGTGACCTTGCTAGTTTCAACCCGTGTAGACAG
Organism: Mythimna impura; assembly: GCA_905147345.3. Taxonomy (NCBI): domain Eukaryota; kingdom Metazoa; phylum Arthropoda; class Insecta; order Lepidoptera; family Noctuidae; genus Mythimna; species Mythimna impura. Next base: position 33,627,908 of record LR990341.1, read on the forward strand.
CAGTTGTAATCCATGACCTTCAACGCCCTTGGTTGAGAGGCGCGTTTTTCCAACCACCGAACGTGTTGGCGCGTGGTTTACATCCATGTAGCCGCAGCACAAACCAAACACATAAACAAAGGTCACGTTGGTTGGGACGCTAGTTTGCAACCATCTGGTCACCCCTTCAGTTTTTATAAAAAATTTAACATATCTTATAGCGTATTTTGAGGGTAGTTTGAAAAACTAATAATGAAAGTCTTTATTGTTCATGTTAATTAGAATTGGTAAAAAGTTTCAAGTTTATTTACTCAGGTAATAAGAATCCTTCGAACAATCTTTAAACACTTCTAAATTGTTAAATTAGGGTTAGTTCTGAAAACAAATAATGGACAAAATAAATGGAACAAGGACGGAAGGAAAGTATAATGGTGTACAATAAAGTTTATCCGCTGTGCGGTGACGGCGTAATTGTGCATGTGCATCATTAGTGCAGTTCGCGAACTTTTCGCGCGCAAATTTCGCTTCAATTGGCGCGTCTGATTAAAATGATGATATCTTTGAAACTCCGTTAGTTAGCTGGCTACGAGTTATATCATTAGAATCGTTATTAAATTACCTAACAGGATATTTATGGATTAATATAGTTTTGCCTTGTAATGTATTAGTAATTGTCATGTATGTTCAGTGTGAGGGAATTTTTTACCAGTTTCTTGTGTTACAGTAATTTTAATTAAAAAAATAGACCATATATTCATAAAGTTACTGTTTTCTTTTCACAAATACACTTTAGTTAACATATAAAAAAACAAAAGAACAGACCTCGCAATACATTTTTTTCATATCACAAGCCTAACAATAAGATGACGTAAGTTATATGATGTAAGAATGCCGTCGGGTTACAAACAAAGAACGCGTTTGTTTACGGTTCTATTTTCTGAGAACGATATACGTGTAGTGGCTTGAGTTTCATTTTAATAATAATGATTGGTACACATTCATAACACAGACAAAGTCTCAGCAGTTAGAAGTGTTTAATTTATTAGTATCGGATATCCAAATGAACCACTTGAAAAGGGGCGCAAAAAACCACCTACTCGAGCTTTTTGGATCACTGTTTAAATTCTGTTGACTAAATTTGAAATCTAATTCAACATCCTACATTTTGAAGATATCTACAAAACGTTAATCACATAATAAAGGCATGCTGCCTAACAAAAACATTACACAAATACGTTTTAGAATTACGTATTTCTACCTAACGTTTTACGTAATTCTAATTTCAAAATGTACACAATAAAAATACGATAATATTCAAATTAAACGCCTAATATCTTTACTAATATACATAAAAACTTACGTAATAGCCATAGTTTGCATTTCTATCAATAGTTATCGCCAAAATATCGCAAAATGTTTAGTCAACAGTAGTAACGGTTTTTCATGTTTGTTGAAATGACCATTTCTGACCGAAATATTTATCAACTACACTGTTTAAGCAATGAAAAAGGTTTAATACTTACCCAGGCATTGTCGACATCACTCACTCACTGACACATTCACTATTTGTCACTTTTAAACCATTTTTCAATCGACAGCAACTATCTTTCGACCGTACCGCGCGCGAGCATAATGGCGACTGGTTTATGACGTGATATTTTCTGTTCGCTTAGCTCATTTATTCATTGGAAGATGGAATAGAGCAAATATATCTGTCTAGTTTACTCTGTGCAAGTTTGAGCAGGATTAACACAGGTTTAATAAGCTTATTACGTCAAAAAATGAATGACAGATTTAGGGGACCGCAGCGGTCCTCTCACAGACAGCCATTTTATAGGGAGCCGCAGCGGCGCCGCGCCACAGACGGGGGGTCTATTCTATTCACCTTTTATTATTTACTTATTTTACTATTTGTGCTAACTTATAAGTATGGCGGAATATCACGGAATGAGATTTTGCATACAAACGAGATTTCCCCTTTTCACCCCCTTAAAGGTTGAATTTCCAAAAATCCCTCGCTTACGTCATAAAAGGGAGACTTGTTCATAATTTCATGTTCCTAGTCCCATTAGTTTCGGCTGTGCGTTGATATGTCAGTTTCTCCTGTAAAATAAATATATATTTCATATAGTTGATTCAGAATCAATAACTCCATCAATAATCCAATAATTTTTACATCATGTTATATTTTTTCCCAAAATATTCAAAAAACGGTCACAAGTTGGACGCCACCGACACTAAGTACAACATAGGTCACGGCAGGTCATAACGGGCATTAGCCTTTAATCTTCTAGCGGAAGGCCATAAAGGAAAAAAAAAAGATTCAAAATATAAGTCTAGTCTAGCTTCAGTCTTTATTTTTTTCCTTTATGGCCGCTAGAAGATTAAATGCCCAATACTCTCCGAATTGTAGTGATCCGATTTTTTTGGTTGAGGTACCTGGCGCCCGAATTATCCATTATCTTATTAGTTTTCGGTACATCATCGACCCTCTAATAACACACACACATTTATTTCCCCTTATATGTTACACTAAGTAATCTTTTATAATATAAATGGGTGCATAGAGGTCTTTGGTTGGATGTAGGAATGGCAAGAAGTTACCAACTTTCAAAACTGCCCTCTGCGCATGCTCAAGTCTTAACATATATGTTTTATTTGCACCACCCCAGATGTTTACGCAATATATAATCACTGACTGACACAGAGCGAGATAAACCATTATAATACTCGTAATATCTGGGTCAGCAACTTGACGTAGGCTTCGGAAAATAAATATTAACTTGCGGGTCCTCGAGACCAGGAGATTGATATGGGGTCGAAAACTGAGCGCGCTGTCAATTATGACCCCTAAGAATCTAATCGAGTCAGTTGTGTGTAAGGTGGGGCAGGAGCATGTGGCAAAATGCGAGACAAAGCTAGCGAGATGAGCCCTAATGACTAACGAGCCGCAACGGCGGATTTGATCGGGAAGAGTGGACGGTTTTATAGAGAAAGTTATGTATTTGATTTTTTCTACGTTAAGTCTTAGCTTGTTGCTTGTTAACTAGTTCTAGACCAGAACAAAACCCAGCTGTTCTCTACTATAGAACTCTTCTCACGTCTTTTCTTCGAAAAGGATTGCTGGGTCATCGGCAAAGGTAACTATTCTCCCACTCTCCATGATCAGGTCGCAAAGGTCATTTATATAGGTGAGGAATAATGTAGGGCCAAGGATACTTCCTTGAGGAACGCCATGTTTAATGGGTAGATCGCCACTTGTCCACTCTCTGAAACCGATTTCTCAGATAGTCTGAGAACAGATTAAGCTGTGTGTCCCTTAACCCGAGTCTTTCCAACTTTTTTATCAGAAGTGGGACGGAGACCGTGTCAAAAGCTTTAGCCAGATCCATAAAACAACAATAACCTTATTGTTCTTATCGAGATTGTTTGAAACGAAGTCTGTCAATTGGTGTATGGCGTCGCTGGTTGATGGGCCCGACCGAAAACCGAAATGCTGGAAAGACAGGAGATTGTGCTTTTCGAGATAACTGACTAAACGCTTGTTCATGAGTCGTTCAAGAATCTTTGATAGGGTTGGTAAAATGGAAATTGGTCTATAGTTATTGACACATGCTCCGTCACCACTCTTATAAATAGGATGTACTTCCGCCAGTTTCCAATCGTTTGGGAACTCTTCGGAACTTAGGGCTCCAAATGAACGTGATTGGAGGAATTAAAATGTGTCTAAACCTTTTTATGATAGTAGTTTAGATGCCATGTCCGCTGGCATAAGATTTTCAATTTCCGTGGGGTCAGTGGGAAGTTGATTCTTTACATAAAAATATTATACACGTGTATAGGTTATTGACTGATATACCTACAATGTAGGTACGTAATGTGTGTAATTTTAGTCAGATCTGTTTAATTATTGACTGATATTATTAATCGCTTACATAGTAAGTACGTAATGTGTGTAATTTTATTTTCTCTATTTTTATCTTCCCCATTTGATAGGTCATAGTAGATCATGCAAAGTTTTAACAAAGAAACCAAACCACAAATGTTATTAAATTATTCTAGAATTGGATTCAGTACTTGTAACATACTGTCATTATTTAGTATCAGATGTAATAAATGCAACATAGTACAGCCGGGCCGGGGCATAGTAATCGGGCTCGTTCGAGATAATTCTATGAAATGAAAACAGTGTTTCATTTCTGTCGACAAACGATGTTGCTGACTTCCGACTTAAATGGTATAGATGGGTAAAGGAGACGTCAAGTCGCAGGGCGATTTCCAACCGCCTTAGGAATGGGCATGCGGACGGAGAGCAATGCGTAGCTCATCGTTTGGTAAGGACTAAGCTCGGGTCGACGGCGCGTTGTGTTCCATGCGCTAAAACTTGCCTGTGTTTCTTCAAGAGCCGCGGCAACTCTTTTGAACAATCTCGCAATGAGGTATCTAGGTATGATCAGACGAGTCACCGGCTTATTTCCACCCAATTTGGTACCAAATTGAGTGGCGGCCTTTTACATAAAAAACCTGAACAAAAACTCAAATTTCATCATTTGTCTAAATGACAATAATTATGTTTAATTTACAATATCCTGGTGATACCACATGACATTGTACTGATATGAAGGCCGAGGGAGCGACGCACGAGCATGCGTCCACGTGCGTGCCCAAACCAACAGTCCAACACTAAGAGCACGAGCGGCATGTTGCGACCTATAGTGACACTTGACACACACGAACGGCTGCATCTTCAAAGTTGGAATATCAACGGCTGCAGTTGCCTCTGCCGTTGGCAACATGCCCCCCGCCCGTATGAGCTCTTATATGTCCAAAACTTTTTTGGAACTATGTAACTTTTGGTTACCATCAGGGCAAAGGCTTTTGGAAAAGTTGACCTCTGCGTAGGTACAGGAGACATACGCTGAGGTGATCTATTTGACAAGCTTGTCTCCGTATTTAGCCTATTATAATATTGATGTAAATATATATAAAAGTGAAATACCACTCACTGATTAATCACGAAATCTCAGAAACTATAATACCTACAAACTTAAAATTTGGCAGGTAAGTTATTTATAGGGTGACATTCGATAAGAACGGATTTTACGAATCTCCACCCCTAAGGGGGTAAAACGGGGTTTGGAAGTTTTTATGGAGGAACCAAATTTCGCGCGGACGAAACCGCTGGCAGAAGCTAGTAAATTATATTTCCACTGACCAGTGTGTCGTGATAGGCCAGTAGTTAAGGCACCCTCTCATGCATGAAGTTGCGGGTCCGAAACCGGGCAAGTACCAATGTGAATTTTTCAATTCATATGTACTTTTCTAAGTTTATCTAGGACATTACTGACACCTCATGCCTTAGACTTTTACTTAATGAAACCAACCGGTGTCCTTCAGTTACCCTTGGCGTTCTAGGATCACGGTCACTCTTTCAAACATTCTATGAATGACACGAACGTAAACAAGCAGATACTCGCACTTCTCAGGTTTATAGATTTGTGCTTAAGGTTTTATTTATATAAGCGTTCACTATTTTTCGGTTCTTTTATAACCATGTTTATTTTAAATGGCTACTTCCGACGTTGAACTTGACAATTTAACTATATCCGAGTCTGCGGTCTGTAATGTTGTTGATTGTTGTTACCTTATTTCACATAATAAACCAAATATTAAAATACTTACTCAGAATATTCGTAGTATTTCTCGTAACTTTGACGAACTAGTCGTTCTCTTGCATACATTAAAGATGGATTGTGATGTCATAATACTCACGGAATGCTGGTTATCATGCAATCTAACTATTCCAAACCTACCTGGCTACAAGTCCCATATAACACAGAATTATAGAAACCAAAACGATGGAATAACAATCTATTTTAAAGATTCGCTTTGTGTTGATATAATTGAGCCGTTCTTTTCGGAAAGTAACTGTTTGATTTTAACAATAAATAATGACACGGCTGTAATTGCATTGTATCGATCACCATCATATAATAATTTAACTCCCTTCTTAGCATCTCTCAATACAAGTATATCCAATCTAAAAAATATAAAATCTGCCGTCATAATTGGAGACATTAATATAGATATCTCAATGCACTCACTTGACACCAGAGCACCTGAATATCTAAATACTATGGCCTTTCAAGGATTTTTACCTGCCCATTCTTTTCCTACCAGGCAAGGTAAAACCTGTCTTGATCATGTTCTTCTCAAAACGAAACTCAAGTCTCATACATTTGTTTTAAATTCCACCATTACAGACCACAACGCGGTATTACTCTGTCTTTATCAGACTCACAAAGAAAATCATCCACCATCTTACGTATCTAAACTTAACGTTGCTGCTATTCGTGAACAACTGATTAATGTAGACTTCAGTCACATTACTGATATTGACGATCCTAATAAAGCCATGGATGAGTTCGTAGTAATGTTACAAGATGTTATAACTGACAACACCACGATTGTTAAAATCCCCCGTAAAAAACGCATCATTAGACCCTGGATAACTCAGGGATTACTTAGATGCATAATGAATAGGGATCGCCTCCACAAAGACTCGCAAAGTTCACCTGAAAATGAAACCTTAAAACTAATTTACACCCGGTATCGAAACCATTGTAACAATTTACTGAAACGACTTAAAAGACAACACGAAAAAAGTGAACTGGATAAAAACAGTAGTAACAATAAAAAACTCTGGGAAGTCATTAGATCTATAACAAATACAAACAAAATAAAATCAGCTGCTACCCACCTTCTTGGTGATTGCCCCCAAACATCTGTCAATCAGGCTAATGATTATTTTGCTAACGTTGGAAGTTCTCTAGCAAACAGGCTTCTAAACAGCCCCACAAAAGCTCAAACTACCTTAGATCTTCCAGTCTCAAGCCAAACTACTAACAACTCGTTTGTATTACTAGACACTAATGAGGGCGAGATCTTGTCACTTATAAATGGCTTAAAATGTACTAGCGCAGTCGGTCATGATAAAATATCTAGCAGCGTACTGAAAGCCATAAAAGATATCATTGTCCCACCCCTTACTCATTTAGTCAATGCTTGCCTTAATCGAGGAGTTTTTCCCGATGTTCTTAAAAAGGCTATCATTGTCCCTATCTTCAAGGCGGGAGATAAACTTCGTGTATGCAACTACAGGCCAATTGCCATACTACCAGCGATTTCTAAGATTCTGGAGAGAGTTATCAATTGTAGACTCGTTAGGTATCTCGAAAGCAACAGTTTGATTTCTTCTGGACAATTTGGTTTCCGTTCTGGAAAGTCGACTGAGGATGCGGTGCATAAACTATCTGACCATATTGTTCAAACTCTAGATGATGGAAATAAAGCACTCGCCATCTTTCTTGACCTTAGTAAGGCATTTGACACGGTATCAATTCCACGTCTTCTAGCTAAGTTGGAACGCCTGGGTGTAAGAGGTTTGCAGCTAAAACTGTTTCAAGATTACCTAAGCAATCGCAAACAATGTTTAAAAGTAGACACCTACATTAGCACTGACAAATCTGTCTCTTTTGGGGTCCCGCAAGGCTCGGTGCTGGGACCAACGCTCTTCTTAGTGTATCTAAATGAGCTGTGTGGGATGAAATTAGAGCGGGGTGTCATTATTTCTTACGCTGACGACACTGTGTTGCTGTTTTCTGCTGACACTTGGGAAAACACTTTTACGCTGGCTCAAAATGGCTTCAATAAGGTCTCCAACTGGTTGAAACAAAATGTCCTGACTCTAAACTCAGATAAAACTTTTTACCTGCCATTTTATTTACGAAATTCTAATGCACCCCCCCTTGAACTTACGTTAAAGTCACATTCCAATCATGTTGCCACCTCAAATGACACTACTTGCAATTGCCCTTGTTTAATTAGAAGATCTGAAGCCAAATACTTAGGTGTTTTACTCGACTCATCGCTGAACTTCAGTGCGCACATTTCTATGCTTCAATCCAGACTTAGAAAATTGATTTATATTTTCAAGAACTTACGACACGTAGCAGACATTTTAATCCTAAAAAAAGTTTATAGGGCACTTTGTGAATCGCTGTTAACTTATTGCATTTCCAGTTGGGGTGGAGCTTCCAAAACCACTCTACTTCCTCTTGAAGTTGCACAACGAGCAATTTTAAAGGTTAGCTCCTTCCGACCCATTGATTACCCTACACATCTTCTGTACAAGTCTTGGAGCTTACCCACTGTTCGTCAACTTTACATATTATCTGTGATTCTCAAACAACACTCTATTACCCCCTTAGATAGGAATAATTTACTTAAACGGCGTCGTAATGCTGTAGTACCCCGGTCCCGTCAATTTAAACATTCATTTACACATAGATTTTTCTGTTTCAATGGTCCTTTCCTCTACAACAAACTCAACACAACTCTTAATATCTACACACTAAACAAACAAGGATGCAAAGCCAAACTATTAGACTTTCTACTCACATGTGATTACCAAACTACTGAAGACCTTCTTAAAACGTTGAGATAAAATTACACCACAAACACACGAAGCACATGCACACAACACACAATTTCGATTGCAAATTAATATTTTGTTATGTGTTAACTTATATAGACGTTACACGCAAATGCTGTTATATTGATAACTTCTTTTCTGGTAAGAGAACTGCGTCCTGAAATACAGGCTCGGCCTAGCTCAGGCGCAGTTGCACATTTTTATTTCTTATGCATTTGTAAGTCACCTTCAATTTATTGCTCAAATTTGTACAATATTATTATGGAGAAATAAATTATTATTATTATTATTATTATTATTCGTTCTTACGTTTAGTTTCGACTATGTTGTTGTTGTATACAATTACTAGCTCGGTCGGTTTCTCCATACAAACTTTGGAACCCCGTTTCATCCCCTCAGGGGGTGAATTTCAGAAAATCCGTTCTTAGCGGATGTCTGCACCTTATAAGGAACCTACCTGCCAAATTTTAAGTTTGTAGGTGTTACAGTTTCTGAGATTTCATGGTTAATCAGTGAGTGATATTTCGCTTTTATATATACGAGTATATTAGGTCTTTAACTATAAAATTGCCGTTTTTTAAAACGGGTTCGGAAAAAGAATAACGTGCCTTGAATATAAAGTTTATTTGAACTTATAATTCCAAGTCAATACAGAGATACGAGTATAACACTTCAAAGCAACCAGTTTTAAAAAACTGCAATTTCATACTTTAACCCCTATTATACCTATATTATGGACATAGTTACATCTACTGTCTATTAAGACAGTAGATGTAACTATGAGGATATTAATCCTGAAGGTGCGGAGAAGTCAATTTCTTCTTCTTCTTATCGATTCGATGGTAAACTCGTCAAACTGTTTGGGCCCAATAGGTGGCTACATTAATAGCAGCATCGGTAGCACATCTCATAGCAACATCTCCCGTCTGGACGCGATTTGCAGTGGTCTATATGGAGAGCACTAAATCGGTTGCGAACCCAGGTAGGCCGCTGCAAACACAACTTGGCAAAATGGGGTTTTATAGACCCGTCGGATACTCAATGTGAGTGCGGTGCTCCTGTTCAAAACATGAGCCACATATTAGAATGCCCCAAGTGTCCATACACCTGCACTTTGGAGGATTTGATGAGTTCTACCGATGCTGCAGTCAATTTCTAATCATCGATCTATCAGGCGAACTGAAACATCTTTCTCGTGCCATAAGTATTTGCATTTTCTGTCTGACGAAGGATAATATTTATATAATTAATTTCTCTATGCACATAAAAGTACAGAGGCGGACATGATGCTTTAGGCATTGTCTAGCATTTTTATGGTCATTAGTTCATAACACTGTATCATTTTTCATACCATCCATCACCATCAGATTGACAAATGACAACAAAATAATAGGCGTTGCAGTTACCGGTACAAGTAATTTTTTTTACCAAAAGTACTGAAATATATTTTCAGTTCCTCGGAAAGCACGTAAAACCGTTGGGCCCAGTTGTCATTTCTAGATTTTTGACAGTCGTTTGGTAGTCAGACGCCAGCCTATCTATTCTCTAAGGCGTTTATCACACGACACCGCGCACCGCCGCGGAGCGGAGAGGCTGTGACTGGTGAGAGCACCGGTTGACCGCGCGGTCAGGCGGTGTACGTGTGTTAGGCATCAACGATTTCATTAGAGGCCAATGTGACTTGAGATCCGCTTCACCGCCTACCGCGGCGGTGCGCGGTGCCGTGTGTTAATCGCCTAAGAAAACAGCGTTGAGCGCAGGGCTGTCCGCAGCGACGAAATCCAAATAGGTATATTGGATTAACAATCTAATGTATAGGTCCATTGAATTGCTAATCCTATGTACTTACCTACGTATTTGGATTTCGTCGCTGCGGCCAGCGCTGCGCTCAAGGCTGTTTTTTTAAGAGAATAGCACGTAAAACGCAGGTATTCAGCTACATCTGGTTAGACTGGAGGTCGACCCCAAGCTGGCTAGGGAGATGATGATGGAATATTGAATATTTTATGTTGTGAATTAACTATTATTTTAGTTTGTCAAATTCTTATGATGGCATTTCCATGCCTGATCGCACCTTTTTCACGGAAAGGATTATGCTAATCTTAATAGCATTGTATTAGAATAATTCGCGAACAACGAATGAGTAGTATATTATTGAGTCATGTCACAACTTAACGTTGCATATAATACCAATAGGAACAGGTGTGCCGGTAGTATAAAACGTTTCCACTTCAAACATATAATACCAATAGGAACAGCTGTGCCGGTAGTATAAAACGTTTCCACTTCAAACATCGATCTGTGATTACCAATTTAGGTAATAAGGCTAACAACAATGAGGATCAGTCATGATTTTTGTGGAGTATGCAGACTTATAGCGTCAAAAAAAAACCGGTAAATACTGTGAAGAAATTATTTAAATCGGACCAAAAATGACGAAGATACAGCAATTTTAGTGTATTAGTTCCAGAAACGCGCCCGAGAATGAAGCGACTCGCTGTGACGTCATCTGTCATGATCGGTCTCCACCGGCGAATGAATACGATCAAGCCTTTCGTCGCACGGATATGTGATTGATCCTCATTATGGACTCTGTATTAAGAAATCCTTCATTTTGTTCCAGGCGGTAAAAGACGCAGCCATGTCCCCCGGAGCGCCGTCCAGCGTGGAAGCAGAACGGACAGAACTCCTGGGCTCCTTGACCACGGAGCAACAGCAGAGGACCAGCGCCAGGGTCATCAAGAAGCTTCGACTGGAACCGCCCGTCGAAAGGGATAAGAGACCTGGGAATAAGGAGGGTGGTTCTGGTAAGTGCTACGTACCTGAGGAGGTAACTGCGCAGTGTGAGACGGTAACTCTGTAGCTGCTCAGTGTTTCCTGAGGTAATTGCGCAATGTAAGACGGGATTTTGACGTCCATTGGCGGGCAAATGACTAAGTTCTCGCATAGTCGCATTACTTTAGCCCCACTCCCCCTCAAATGTAGCATAATATAAAAACAATCACCAGCCTTCTGCCAGAGCAGTGGTGGCCGAGTGGTAACGGCCCCGACTTACGAGTTGTAGGTCGCGGGTTCAAACCCAGCCAGGCGCATTACTTGGTGTAATTTATTTCATCACCACTGCTCTCAAAACGGTGAAGGAAAACATCGTGAGGAAACCAGCATGTCCTAAAACCAAAAATTCGAAGACATGTGACATTCACCAACCCGCTCTGGACCCGCGTGGTGGATTACGGCCCATTCCCTCTCCTAGAGAGAGGAGGCCTGAGTCCCAACAGTGGGAACATTAAAAGGCTGATTATGTATCAGCCTTCAACCGGTCTCTTCTCTAGAAGAGAGATAATCCTTTCATGTAATCGTATCCAATAAAATTACAATCAAACTTAAACTCAATTTTCTTTCTATATTGAGTGTCACACATTAATCTATATTGTTTTTTCTTTTTTCCAGACATACCAGAATGCGAGACCCCAAGCAAGATTGACGAGAAGGAGCTCAAGTTCCCTATGGTAAAGCAACGGATGCCCAAAGCCCTCTGGTCCACGGACGAGAAGAACTTGTTCTTTGAAGCGCTCAACGAATATGGCAAGGACTTCGACGCCATCACCGCCTACATCTGCGCTAAGATGAAGAAGAAGGGCATGCCAGATGTTAATCTGAAGACTAAGACGCAAGTCAGCCATTTTTACTACCGGACCTGGCATAAGCTGTCGAAACATGTGCATTTTGATGAGAGTAAGTCATTTCAAACTAATTTTTTTTCTCTGTTAAGTAAATAACTCTTTCCACTCTTTCCAGTGTGCGTCTTTCACCGGACGATCTCACGTTAACCCCTCTTACCTTTGGTTTCAGAATCAAACATTTGTCCACTAAAAATACTATAGTTAATGCAGAATTACACTGAAATTATTCCTTATAAACTCTCGGAGTTTAGTAGAGCGCGAGCGTTGTAAATATACAGCACAACAGTACGCAGTAGTATCAGCCATTCATTTAGCTATCGTCTGATGATTTTAGAGTCCATAAGTAAGAAAGGATAAAAATAACAAACAGTGGTTCTCGTTTAGCTAACGGGGAACACTCGCATAGACATACTCTTGCAAGCAAGCAAGTTGCTGGTGGAATCGGAGGTACCATACTACAGGTATGTGCCCGACTCAGTTCTCGATAATAGTGATATCACATTGTACTGGGATTGGTCCATCATCGCTGACAGGACTATTGTAGCCAATAAGCCTGATATAGTAGTGGTGGACCGACGGGAGAGGCGTGCATTATCGACATATCCGTCTTGCATGACTAGAACCTCATGAAAGCTGAGAAAGAAAAACAAATCAAGTCTATTGACTTTGCTCGCGAGGTGGCCGACATGTGGTAAGTGGACTCGACCATCATTGTGCTGGTAGTCGTGTTAGCTAATGGCTTAATAGCCACGAGTCCCGACCAACATTTTAAGAGGCTCTTGTTAGGCGGCTGGATCAAGGGCTTGATTCATAAAGCGGTACTTCTGGACACGTCTCGTATAGTTAGGAGGTTCCTTTCTCTGGAGCCCTGACAGCCGACAGCTTGGACCCTGCTCCCGATACCCGTGGGATACTATTTTTTTATATTTTCAATTTTTTTTATTTTTATTTAAATATTCAAAAATATAATATATAAATGTATAAAGAGATAATAATGAATAAAAAACAATGAAGCCGTGCTATTACAACGGCATCCATGTCATCAATTCTAAGTATAAAACAGTATATCTATATTATTAAATAAATTACACTTCTGAACAGTACATAAACTATAAATTATATTCCATGTGACAAGCCTAGCTAATATAATGTCATAAAGGACTTGAGTATCATTAAACGGAGATATAACATATTAATATGTTTATTGTGCTGTTGACTTCGCTTGACATGTGAATGCCATTGCTGTCTCGTTAGATAACTGTTTATTCTATATGGTAATCTAAACTCTGAATATATTGTAAATTCGAATGTAATTCAGTCTGTCTGTCTGTCTGTTTGTTATCTCTTCACGGCATCTTCACGCTACAGCCGCCGTATAATATGTTCTATATAGGGTGACTGGTAATTAGTGTACGATACTTAAACACGTGATTATGCTCATGATAGCAAACAACTTTTACTATGGGAACAAACCTGAAATCGCGAAAAAAAATCAGCTGTTCATTACATTTATGTTCGCCTAATGTACTGAATAGCTGATATTTTTTTCGCGATTTCGGCTTTGCTCCCATAATAAAAATTGTTTGTTATCATGAGCACAATCACGTGTTTAAGTATCGTACACTAATTACCAGTCACCCTATATAAATAAAAATTCATTGCCGAATGTATGCGTATGTAAACACATCAATTTAGAATGGCTGCTCTTATTTATCTAATTATTTTTTGTTGTGTTCGTAATTGTCAGAACAAAATTTGTTTGAATAAAAAAATGCAATTAAAAAAATTGCAATCGAGCCAAGCCGGGCGGGCAGTTAGTATAATATATTTTAACTTTTCTACATCTCTCATCCAACTCTCCTGTCGCAGGTCTGCTGGAAGAAATTTAATTTGAAATAAGCAGTACCTTTGTGCTCTTCTAACTGTATTTGTTCTTTTCATTTTGAAGTGTTTGTGTGTATATAAATAATATACTATGTGGCCCCTGTTTAATCAATGAATGATGAATGTACATCGATAAGATAAAAAAAGCAGGAATGACTTGCACACTATTTGCCTAACCCAGACATTTGTGAGAGGCTGTGGCAAGTCGTAAAATTAATTTTGATCAGCTAGCAATGTGCTGACTGCGGGTTCCTATTTATGTCTGCAGGGATTTAAGGAACCTGTCATGAAGAAGATTACGTTTAATTATATTCCAACACAATTTTATTTTTAATAATATAAACTAGTGCTTGACTGCGATCCCACTTGATGGTAAGCAGTGATGCAATCGTTGATGGTGAAGCGCACTAGTTTATTAAGAGCCTATTCTATTTAGCCTTGAAGCCACCTAAATTATAATCGGACGGGAAAAATTGTTCTAGTCCTTCGATGTACGCGGTATAAACAACGAGGCGAAATGCTTAGTCCGGACCGTAGGGGAGTTAAAAGTGTAAGGGGGGATACACGCCGTACGTGGGTTTGTCCAATGGTAGAAAGATGATGGCGGAATCAAGTCATGCGATTCCCGCGCACAGTCTCCAAAATGCATCCTGTAAAATACCGAAAGGCTGGCAACCCTACGCCTGTATTCCAGGATTTGTAGCTTGGAGTTATTGAGTTGAATAAAAGTTACTATGGTGCCAAGTTCCAAATATTAGTCCCTTCAAAGTTATTTTTTGTTTAACATGTTTGTTTTGTTTTTTGTATTTATATGTATAGCATAGTCGGCCTTATAATGTTCCCACTGTTGGGACTCAGGCCTCCTCTCTAGGAGAGGGAATAGGCCGTAATCCACCACGCGGGCCCAGTGCGGGTTGGTGGATGTCACATGTCTTTCCTCACGATGTTTTCCTTCACCGTTTTGAGAGCAGTGGTGAGGAAATAAATTACACAAAGTAATGCGCCAGGCTGGGTTTGAACCCGCAACCACAACTCGTAAGTCGACATGAGCAGTGGTGGCCGAGTGGTAACGGCCGGGGCCCCGACTTATTTATTATGTAATTGCATTTAATTTTTGGTGTTTTATACATATAGTGTGTAACCAACAGTTATAAAGTATGCCGTTGGTTAGGTTTTTATATTGTATTTTCAGCGGCCCGCGCGGGTACATCTAATTCACTCTGGCAGGTGACGCAGATGCGTGGTAAAGGTGACGTGCGTGAGATAAAGTAACTTTTTTTTGTCCTTGGTTAACCATGCAATTGGATACATTCGAACTGCACTGCCCTCTGACGAGTGCAGCGAGTGAGCGTAAAAAAGCGAGTGAAAAACAAGGCATTTAATCACAAAACATATTTATCATTGTTTTATTTGTAAAACAAAAGCAATTGAATAAATATTACCTATCCAACGATGTAAAACACATAGCTGTGGGGCCCAGACTTCATAGAAACCCTGGCATCATTCTTGATTTTGTTTCTGTATATGTAATTTTTTTCGGTGTGTGTAATTTGTTTCTGTATGTACAATGTTTTATGGACTCTTGATTGTCCGAAATAAAAATTTATTATTATTAAATTATTATTATTATTCTTGATATAATATAGTTAAACTACATTCAGTACCCCTTTCAACCTTTCCAGACGTAAAAAAAGTGGCTCAAGAGCTATACGCCCTGATAAACTACGGCGAGCTGCGAAAGAAACTGGTGTCAGTGAACGAGAAGACGTGTGCGCGCCTCGGTGACATGGTACTATGTGGCAGTATTGTGGTGCGCGCGCGGGGCCGAAACCTGCGCGTGCGCACGCCTATGTGTCGCGCGCTCCGGAGGCTAAATCAGATTACTGGTAAGTGGTTTTTCGTACAAGTACGAAAACAAGCCGAACAAAAATGGTTTATGACGTAACCAGTATATTTTTCTTTTTTTATTATTGATAGGTTCGCGCTTGACCATTATCTCTCCTGATAGTAAGCGATGATGTGAAGTAACCGATTCACTTTTGTCTTTAAGACTCCAGGTTTTGTTACATGCTTGTAATTTTTACAAGAATCGTTTATACTTAGGCTACTCAAAAACACATGTCAGGCTTTACCCACAATGCGTCTGTTGTAGAGCTATCGTGCGGCGCACGCGTGTGCTCCCGCGCGCAGATCTGCCTGCGCGCGCGCGACTCGTGCGCGTGGGCGCGCGTGCAGGCGGCGGCGCACAACCCGCGCGCCGTGCTGGCGCTGCCGCTGCGCGCCCGCCTGCGCGCGCTCATCAGGGCGCTGCAGCATCGCTGGAAGGGCGTATCCTTTACATAGCTATAACTTGACAGGCACACATACACATAAAGGTATGAAGGATCTTTCAAGCTAAACCCAATAATTATTGTGGGTTAAGCTTGCCTTTATGCGTGACTTAATTTTGAGTACAATAAAGAATATGTACAGGAATCACAATATATTATAAAGGCGAATTGTGAGTGTATATATTTTTGTGTTTATTACTCCTTCACGTTCCAACGGCTAAACGGATTTGGATAATATGTGGCACAAAAGTACACCATGTCCTAGATTAACAAATAGGATATAGAATGGACTTTTAACATTGAATAAACTTTTTATCCCGATAGCATATAGAAACAAAAAACATTTATTCGTACCTCACACATACAGTAGAATTGAAATACAGTAGAATTAAGTATAAAAAAATAACTTTAAAATCTGTGCAAGGCCAAAAAGCGCCAAAAAAAAAAAAAAATTATGTGGCGACCGTTCGTTGTGGTGCCACTTTGGGGAGGCCTATGTTCAACAATGGACGTCCTTCAGCTGAAATGATGATGATAACACACTATAGACACAAACATCAGTGGTGCTCTAGCTCTTGTACTAAGATATCCTGTATCACAAGAGCCAAACCTTTCAAAATACAGAGTGTTTAGTAAAAAGAACCATGATAGACAAACAGAGAAAAAAAAATATAGCATTCAAAAAAATAAATAAATAAATAGCAGTTATACGAAAAAAAAAAAACAATAAATCTAGATAATTTTGAATTAACACTGCTTTCAGAAAAGAAGAAGAAAACATGACAAGAGTGTGCCACTCATCCCGTTGTGTGTGATATAGAATATAGAATGGACCTTTGACATGGAATAGACTTTTTATCCTGGGAGTATGTTCCCTTGGTAAATCTGCTGGCAAAAGCTAGTACAGTAATAATTTTAGAACTATCTTTTTGTGATTTGGGTTGGCTGAAGGAAGCCAACCCAAATCACAAAGGTATATAAAAAAGCCTCCCAAACTAATTTCATCAACTGATTATAACTGTGTATGAAAAGTCCAATACTTATTTTGGAACAATCTTCAACGAAGTCATAGATAGTCATTTTGACTGTGACTTCGTTGAAGATTTTGAAATATGACTTCGTTTTTCCGTTACAGCCTGTAGAGTCACCTTTTTCTATAGAGAATTGATTTGGCTTTCAACCGGGCATAAATCCCAATTCTAGAAAACTAAAAAAAATATTATAAATAAATCCATAACTCGTTAACAGTCCACCTTCAAGCTAAACAAAATCACTGATCACATTGATATGAAGCCAGAAGATATACAGAAGGAGCCAGAAGAGTATCCCGAACTGCCTCGACCGTGCACAGAAGACACAGAAGTTAACAGAGAGTTAGAGGAGCACCTCAATCTGGAGACTGATAGGATTATATTGCAAGGTAATGATAGGGTGTGTCCACATCTGGCAATTGCACCACAAATGTACTGCTAGCGACCCGCTCGCGAGCTGCGTGCGGCGCACGTTCTCCGCGTGCTCAGCTGCCGAACGGCGAGTATCCACCCTTACGTTGTTGAAATCTCTACGGTCCGGACTAAGCGTTTCGCCTCGTCGTTTATACCGCGCACATGGCTGCGGTCTTCCCGTCCGACTATAATTTGGGCGCCTTCAAGGCTAGAGTGAATGGGTTCCTCATAAACTAGTGCGCCTCACCATCAACCATTGCATCACTGCTTACCATGATCGCAGTCAAGCACTAGTTTATATTATTATAAAAAAAAAGTTCCGTTTGCTTTCATATTATGTATTTGCTGGCGCATGGCGGGATCACGGCACGCGAATTTGAAATGCACGCACTCAGCTCGCGAGCGTGTCGCTAGCGGCGCAGTCGTCAGTTGTGGACACACCTTTACAAATTAACATGAAGCTTTAAATTAGGCCTACAGAATTCTATTGTAAACTCGCATTTCACTGGCGCTCGAGAGATGTGGATTATGTCCTATCAGTGGGAATGTTATGTACAGATTATAAATGGTGCAAAATTTGAAGCGGACCTTTGAAAAATAATTAGTAAATTTAATCCATCAAAACATTTTTTTTCTAATATACATAATTAATACTGCATTCGAACGTTATTGAAAAGTGGCTTGCCTGAAACGGGAATTATAATAAATAAACTCAATTTTTATTTTATTTTATTCAATAAATATCGCTTTTATAGGAAGGCAATATGTTTCAAGGGATACCTATTTTTAGAGTGTGAGAATGAACTAAAAAACAGCTTTAAAAAATATGATCTTCATAAGATCTTTTTATTTATTTTGAAATTTATGTTGAAGAGATTCATTGAAGTGAAACTCACCATGATTAAGTCAGGACCGCCTTATTCAAAGTCAAAGCGATTATTGCGAACTATGTGTTTACAATGTTGTTATAATATCATGTCAGTACTCAACGTCGTCGTGTAGTCTCGTGTTGTGTATGTTAGAGCTCGAACATATGAGCGGCATGCAGCCGTCGACCTATAGGCTGCAGCTGATCTTTAAAGTTGGAATGTCGACAACTGCTGTCGACGTGTCGATGGCTGCCGCCGCCCCGTGTCGATGGCTGCCGCCGCCCCGTGTCGATGGCTGCCGCCGCCCCGTGTCGATGGCTGCCGCCGCCCCGTGTCAATGGCTGCCGCCGCCCCGTGTCGATGGCTGCCGCCGCCCCGTGTATATGGCTGCCGCCGCCCCGTGTCGATGGCTGCCGCCGCCCCGTGTCGATGGCTGCCGCCGCGCCGTGTCGATGGCTGCCGCCGCCCCGTGTCGATGGCTGCCGCCGCCCCGTGTCGATGGCTGCCGCCGCCCCGTGTCGATGGCTGCCGCCGTCCCGTGTCGATGGCTGCCGCCGCCCCGTGTCGATGGCTGCCGCCGCCCCGTGTCGATGGCAGCCGCCGCCCCGTGTCGATGGCTGCCGCCGCCCCGTGTCGATGGCTGCCGCCGCCCCGTGTCGATGGCTGCCGCCGCCCCGTGTCGATGGCTGCCGCCGCGCCGTGTCGATGGCTGCCGCCGCCCCGTGTCGATGGCTGCCGCCGCCCCGTGTCGATGGCTGCCGCCGCGCCGTGTCGATGGCTGCCGCCGCCCCGTGTCGATGGCTGCCGCCGCCCCGTGTCTATGGCTGCCGCCGCCCCTTGTCGATGGCTGCCGCCGCCCCGTGTCGATGGTTGCCGCCGCCCCGTGTCGATGGCTGCCGCCGCCCCGTGTCGATGGCTGCCGCCGCCCCGTGTCGATGGCTGCCGCCGCCCCGTGTCGATGGCTGCCGCCGCCCCGTGTCAATGGCTGCCGCCGCCCCGTGTCGATGGCTGCCGCCGCCCCGTGTCGATGGCTGCCGCCGCCCCGTGTCGATGGCTGCCGCCGCCCCGTGTCGATGGCTGCCGCCGCCCCGTGTCGATGGCTGCCGCCGCCCCGTGTCGATGGCTGCCGCCGCCCCGTGTCGATGGCTGCCGCCGCCCCGTGTCGATGGCTGCCGCCGCCCCGTGTCGACGGCTGCAGTTACCTCTGCCATTAGCAACATGGCGCTCGTGCGTATGAGCTTTTACTGAAATCTATTTCATTTCCAGAACAAAAAGCGCCAAAGAAGCTAGCCCTCCACGTGGGCCCAAGACCTGGAGCTGACATCCACCTCCCTGTGGTCAGCCCTAGTGAACAGCTGTCCAGTCAGAAGATATGCTTCTCTTCTTATCTAGAGCGGATGGGATCGCAGAGGGACAAAGACGGCGGTGGTAAGTTACCACTAAATATTTTTATACAGGCTTTTCTATATATACCGTGTCTCAGACATCGACGCAGAAAGTGTTTCGCGTTTTCCTAATTTAACAAATAACTGCTTTTAAACGTGAGTAGCTTTGAAGATATCTAAATTAAAATCGGATGGGAAGAACGCTGCAAGCAAATTGTTCCAATCCTTCGATATACTATGCGGTATAAACGACGAGGCGAAACGCTTAGTCCGGACCGTAGAGGTGTTAACAATGTGAGGGTGGACACTCGCCGTACGTCACCGCGTCCGGATGTCCGATGGTAGAAAGGAAAGCTTTTAAACGTAATCGCTAATTTATTACAATTACTGTTTGTACGAACAGTTTACACCCACCTGTCAACAATTACATTGCAGAATATTCCTATTATTATAGTTATTTATTACCAGGGGTCGGAATTAGGTAGATTTATTCATGTACTTGCATCGAAATATTGATATTATTATGGATCTTCCCGGGATTTCTAATAAAAAATCCCGTGTGGCCAACAATATTACAAATAAATAATAATAAAAACCTCAGATATAGATAAGACAAATAAAACAAAGATAATTAACATACAATTTTTATTAGTATTTTTCATTGAAAATGACCTCTCTACGTCAACTGAGGTGAGGTTAACAAATTGATAC
The DNA here is from genome assembly GCA_905147345.3 of Mythimna impura. Taxonomy (NCBI): domain Eukaryota; kingdom Metazoa; phylum Arthropoda; class Insecta; order Lepidoptera; family Noctuidae; genus Mythimna; species Mythimna impura. Next base: position 33,648,688 of record LR990341.1, read on the forward strand.
ACTTCCTCCTCGTCATTAATGCAGGAAGAAATTTTTTTGCTATGTTTCTAATAGTGTCATAAAAGAAAATTTGCTCTTCAAAATTATTGTCGGGACTTGAGGCATATCCACTTTATTCTTTCGCTGTATGAAATCGGTGTAAGTACATGTTTAACTCTACCTAATTCCGACATCTGGTAATTACTCACAATTAAAACTGTCCACAGCAAAAATCCGCACACCAAAACGCCAACGTAAAGACAGCGCGTCAGAAAAAGACAAAGAGGAACAGAAGAAATTCAAAATGGACGACACAGACAAGCTCATACACATCGAAGAGACGGCCATCGACGGCATCGAACTCATGGCCAACTACAAGATACTGCAAGAAGACGAAGAAAAACCTAGCACAGAGGATGAGAAGGAACGAGAGGCCGTAGAAGATGATGTTCCTTATTTGCAAGACAGAGACAAAGAGATGTTAGAGAGAGATAAAGACATGTGTGAAAGGGACAAGGAGATGTCGGAAAGAGAGAAAGATAGTTTCTCTGAAATGGAAGACGATGAGAAGTATAATAAAAGTGATACAGATAACGAGAGTGATGGCAAAGATAAGACTGGGAAAGACACTAAGTTTAAGAATTTAAAGGTATTGTTAGTATTCGTACTTACATTTTTTTAAAGCTTTTTGAGGTGTCTAATCATCCAATGACTTCTCTCGCTCTAAGGTGAAGCGAAATGTGCTCGGAAAGTTATTTAAGTCCTTCAGTCGCCATTTGTTTTTTTTTGGTTTTTTTTTTTTAATTGATATAAACTAGTGCTTGACTGCGATCCCACCTGATGGTAAGTTTTGTTGGTAAGTAATTTGTGTTTTAGGACCAGGGTATCCATTTCAGAAATTCCCCGAAGCCCTAGAGGGTATTTATTGGCTCTACTGCGCCCGAGTGGGACAAAATTGCCAACTATCGCATAGTTCGCAACGATAGATCTCGCTGCCACGGTGGTGGCACCCTCATCTACTACAGGAAGGAACTGTACTGTATCCCCCTAACTCCACCCGCGCCCTGTTCTTTCTTAGAATACTCAGCCTGTCGAGTAGGCATGACTGGTCATCAACCGATCACTGTCATCTCCGCCTACTACCCCCCTCCGACTTCCTCGTCTCGTATGCCAGACGAGTCCATCGCTCTCACTAGAGACCTCACCGCCCTCTTTGGCTTGAGTGACTCCGTTATACTAGCGGGCGATCTCAATGCTAAACATCCCGCCAGGAACAGTAGTACGACCAACCCTAGAGGAAAGGTCGTGTTCAACCTTGGTGCATCCCTTAACTTTGACATCATCGCCCCGATGTGTCACACTCACTTCCCCCTAAATCCCAATCATAGCCCCGACGTCCTCGATGTAGCGCTCCTGAAGAATGTAAACCTCCGTTTACAATCTATAGAAGCAATACACGAGCTTAACTCCGATCATCGCCCCGTGATCATGCACCTAGGCTCCCGCTCGGGTAATCTCGATCCCGGCCAGCCTCCCCCGTCCCAATTGATCACTGACTGGAAGAAAGTAAGCGAAAGACTGAAATCTACCACGTCACCTCAATTGGATTCTATCCCTGACCACATCGACTCAGTCGCTGACACGACGGCTGCGATCGACTCGCTCACGGATCACGTACAATCCGTCCTGAACGAATGTTCTAGGGAGATTCCAGCGACGGAGGACCGTCGCTGGAAAATTCCGGACGATGTACGGGCTCTGATGACCGAGAAGAACGCAGCCATCCGTGCGTACAGCGCTTTTCCCTGCGACGCTAACAAGGCTCACATGCGTAGATTACAGCGTGCTGTTAAGAAACGCATGACCGAGCTGCGTTCCGCCCGCTGGGACAAGACGCTTAGCGAACTCGAGCCTACTCATCTCGCCTTCTGGCAACTTCAGAGGAAATTACGTTCCACTGAAGAGTCCTCTATCCCTCCGCTCACCCGCCCTGATAAGAGTGTCGCTTTCGACAACTCTGAAAAAGCGGAATGCCTAGCCGACAGCCTCGAAGCCCAATGCTCGCCTAGCTCTCAACTAGTAGACCAAGCTCACATCGACATGGTGGACGCTGAAGTCGAACGTAGAGCCTCCCTCCCTCCCGTTGAAGACCCTGATAACCCTCTACCCCCCGTCACTCCCGACGAGGTGGAGGATATCATCAAAAAACTTCAACCCCGGAAAGCCCCCGGCGCCGACGGTATCACGAACAGAGTGTTCAAACTCTTCCCTCCCCAACTTATAATGCTAATGACCGCCATCTTCAATGGCGCATTAAGCAATAATATCTTCCCCCAAGCATGGAAGCAGGCCACCGTTATCGGTATCCCCAAACCAGGCAAGCCCAAGTCTGACCCTTCCAGCTACCGCCCCATCAGTCTCCTCAATGTTCTCGGTAAGATCTACGAGAGGCTTATTTATAAGCGACTCAAAGATTTTGCTGAATCCAAGGGTCTCATTCCTAATGAGCAGTTCGGGTTCCGTACCGAGCACTCATGCATCCACCAAGTCCACCGCATCGTAGAGCACCTAAGCGCTGGCTTCCAGCGTAATACGATGACGGGTGTCTTGTATTTCGATATAGCGAAAGCATTCGACAAGGTCTGGCACAATGGCTTATTATATAAGCTATACCAACTCGGAGTGCCAGACCGTCTCGTGCTCATCATGCGAGACTTTCTGTCGAATCGCACCTTCCGCTATCGAATTGAGGGTGCCCTCTCCTCCCCCCACCCCATCCGAGCAGGAGTCCCGCAAGGCTCCGTAGTATCCCCCTTAGCCTTCACGCTGTTCACCAGCGACATTCCCCAGAGTAAAAAGGCCCAGTTGGCTCTATTCGCCGACGACACGGCAATTTACTACACCGGTCGTGACCCCAGAGTTATCGCTCGCAATCTCCAAACCTCCGCAAACATTTTGGGCAAATGGTTTCGGAAATGGAGAATAGAGGTTAACCCTGATAAGATTCAAGCTGTTCTCTACTCGAGACAGCGGAAGTCCGTCCTCCCTCCCCCTCCGATCACCATGTACGGCAAGCCAATCCCCTGGGAGAAGCAAGCCCCAAGTACCTCGGAGTGATCCTCGATCAGCACTTGACCTTCGCCGAGCACATAAAGCAGGCTCGCTCGCGAGCCGCTTTCGCTCAAGGTAGGCTCCATTATCTCATGACTGCTCGCAGCAAATTGTCACTTAAGTGCAAGCTGCGCCTCTTTACAGCAGTAATCCGCCCGATCATGACTTATGCCTGTGCTATCTTCGCACACGCCAAGCCCCGTTTCCTCCATAGGATGCAGACCCTCCAAAATCGGACCCTCCGTAAAATCCTCGGTGCCCCTTATTACGTCCGAAATGAGAATCTACACTTAGATCTCAAAATCCCCACCATCCAGCAGTTCATGAAACGCCTGTGCAAGCGTTTCTTCGATACTGCTGTGAAACACCGCAACCCCCTTATCGTATCGGCCGCCCGATATGAACCCTCCCTCATCTCAAAGATTCGCCGTCCTAGGGCATACTCTTGTCACCCCCGACGACCCCATTACCCTGCTCCAAGAGAGCCGAAAGGAAACCAGTACAGTTCGTAAACAATACAGACCGCCGTCATTCCGTCCTCGCCGCCGAGGCCCGCCGCGACAGTCCCGTCAACGTCCTCCCCGTCCTTTGCTCGAGCCAGCCCGCGCCGCTGAGCCGTAGTTTTAAAATTCCCCGTTAATAATAATAATATCTTTGTGCGATCCAGCCCGTCCCTTGCTGCCCTCCCCCAGCGACGCCCTAAGCCGAGGTCCGTACCCCACAGGGGGTGCCCTTAGCGTGTAGTCGCTTAGTTTTAAGTTAGTTAAGTAAGCCCTGGCTGGAGGCTTTGATTCTTGAATCGAGGCCGCCACAGGCAAGACCGGTTAAGCAGCCGACAACCTCCTAGGTTGACCTGCGAGAGGCCACACACAAAAAAAAAGAAAAAAACAGTCCGTAGTGTCCACTACGGACTGTTGGCGACTCGAGCTCAGTCCTTCCTGGACGGTCGGTCGGTGAGCTGCCCATTGCTCGTCATTCGCAAGCCCGAAGCATGTTTGCTATAGTTCGATTTCGAGAAAAGTGTTTTTTAAAACTATTGATAAAGTACTTCAGACAAATTGGCTTGGAAGTTTGGACATTATTTATATTCTTACATAATATAAAATCTTTTAATGTTCCCACTGCTGGGCCTCCTCTCTCTAGGAGAGGGAATAGGCCGTAATCCACCACGCGGGCCCAGTTCGGGTTGGTGAATGTCACAGCATGTCTTCGAATTTTTGGTTCTAGGACATTCTGGTTTCCTCACCATGTTTTCCTTCACTGTTTTGAGAGCAGCTGTATAGTTTATGCTATATTATAAAACAAAATCCCAAAACGCGTTTGTCTGTCGGTATGAACTCTACAAACTGATAAACTACTAAACGGATTTTTATGCAATTTTCACCAATATACAGTGATTCTTGAGGAAATTTAAGGTGTATACTACATGCATATTATTATCATAGTAGAAAAGCCATGCGAAGCTAAGGCGGGTTTTCGGCTACCCAATCCGTTTAAAAAAATTAGTACTTCTGAAGTGGATCGATAAATTAATTTATCAGAAGAGTCTATATTTGTTCTTATCGATTTTAAATGTTTGCTTGTACATAAATAAATAAGAGGTAGGCCAAAGTACGAGCGGATTTCGCCAGACCCTATTGCCAATATAACTCTTCGACTCGTGAAGCGAACCTAGGATCAGATTAACGGCAGTAGCTTTCGCGACCGTAAGCTCAAGCCAGTTTTATCCCGTATCAAAATACCATATTTTCCAGGTAAAATTCCGAATCAGACCAAAAAAACGTGGGGGCAGCATCTACACGTTAGTAATGGACAAAGATGCAGAGGAACCCAAGATCGAGGAGACGAAGATCGAGGAACCGGCCAAGGAAGAGGAAGCCAAGCCTGACATTGACGTGGAGTTAGCGATGAGACAGATCAGGAAGGGCTGGAGCGTGTATGATGCTGGGGATCTGACGATAGGAGACTTGTATCTTATGGTGAGTTTATACAACAATATTTTTAATATAAGCGAAACCTGAATATAGTTTGTTCGATTCCAATAATTTTTACACAATGTTAGATTTTTTCCAAAAAATATTTTTAAAAAGTCACAAGTTGGACACCACCGACACTAAGTACAACACAGGTCACAGCGGGTATTAGGCGCCAACGCACTGCTTGCTGCGTTGGAAGGCCTCTTACAAGGTTTACCGATGACTTGGTAACGGTTGCGGGAGTCCGATGAATACGAGACGCACAGGACCGTTCATTGTGGCGACACTTGGGGGAGGCCTATGTCCAGCAGTGGACATCTTTCGGCTGAAATGATGATGATGATGCACTGCTGGATGTGGAAACAAAATTACCCCTAAGTTGCCCGGATAGCCCGGTGACCATGTATTTGTGCGGACAACGAGGTAACATATCAAGCTTATAACTTTGTGATTTTTCATGATAAAGTTATGAAATTTTGCACATAGATTCTTTACATAAAAATACTAGACACGTGTCTAGGATTTCGCATAAACTAAAACTAATGAGTAACACTAACATTGTCTAGTGAGTCTGAAAAAGACACGCTTCTAAAATATAAAGCTTCAGTTTCGCTCAATCTAACCGTATTAGACTACCAGTATTTAACAAGAAAATAATGTCTCTCTGTGCCAAAAGCTTGCCTTAAGGCGAATCTACCCGCGAATCATTAAAATTATCAATAACAAATAACAACCCTCTCAGTTCGTATAACCCCACTGAATAACTTGTTATAAAACTTATAACATCCCTCATTTCCGTTGGGGGTTAAAAATGGATGGCAACACGGGGTAGGGGTCTTGTAAGTCAAGAGTGAATAGGTTACTTCTAGGCAAGCGTTTCCCATCGTTGGCTACATCATCGCTTACCATCAGGTGAGATAGTGGTCAAACGCAAGCATAAATATAATAAATTTAAAAAAAAAAGACGTGTGGCACTCGGGGACTGCCGCGGTAAAGCTATTGCATAGCATTTTGTATCAACTTATGCAATTATAATTATTTATTTATTTTATTTATGCAGTAACAATACGGCTAGTTGCACGCACACAAACACCGTGTCGAAGACTGCCGAAAAGAAACGACGTTAGACAATGCACGGCCTTCAAGCCACACCTCCGTGCCCGTCGGAGTGGGGAGCGTGAGGTTTTTTTTCGTTACGGAATTTCTGGATTCGGTCCCCGCGCTCAAGGCCCTCGATAGAAGCTATGCAATAGCTTAAAAAATGGACCGTAAAAAATGTTACCTAACCTTGACCGATTTACTCGTCCAGCTGTTACTTAGCCACTGCATACTATGTCATAATAAAACTATCACAGAAACCTTTGTTTTAGTTCGGTTCCCGTTCCAAACTCGAGCTAGACTACTGGTGGGCAGAACCAACCCCACCGCTACCGCAGCCCCAGAAATCTACCGTCCCTGTCCCCGCGACGCTGCCGTCCGACAAACGCGACAGATCCGACAAGATGTCGGACAAGGGAGCCGACAGTTCTGTCGAGGATGAGAGGGAGAGAGCGAGGGAGAGCGACAACGATATCTTGTCGCCTAAGAATACGTACAGTCAGGACAGTAATGATGGCATGTCGGGGGACGAGAGGAAGAGTAAGTACTGAGTTTTTACTTAAGATGAATGGTCCAGGGTATCCGCATGTCAACAAAACCATAGTGGCCCAGCAGGGCCGCAGCCTACCGGACTCATGGGTTGACTTCCGAAAGGGTCCCGGAATGTGAAACAAAAATGAAACATAGGTGTGGCTTTAGCCAGTAAAAGTCTGACACGACCTCGCGCTTCGCCCTAGAGCAGTGGTTCTTAACCGGTGGTCCGCGGACCACTGGTGGTCGCTGGAAGCATCCCAAGTGGTCCGCGGAGCCATCCTAATAAATAAGAATAGTCGGGAATAAATCTTGAGGAAATTTGAAGCCAAAAGGCAATTTCTTTACAAAACTTCGAGACGTTGATATTCGTTACCTACCTTTATTTTCATCGACATATATATTTATTTATTTATTTACATGCACTTGTACAACGTTACGGAGCAAGTCCAAGGTGTTGTACAGTAGAAACTTACAAACTAAAAAATTACATTAAATAAAAAGCATAATAACACATTGAAGAATAAAAAGAAAATACATATACATTACCACTAAAATAATAAATATCCCACAAAACAAATGAAACAATGTTTTCTTATTTTTTATCCATCTTCTCACAAAACCTTAGACATTCACGACACACATCTATCCATCTCCCAGCAAACAAGTAAGCAGCGGTTCTCGGCGCTTCTGATTATTAAAAACAAGTACCTAAATCGGTTGGATGCCACTCGGCGATATGCGTTTGGCTTTGGGTAGCACTGAACCAAGGATTCAGAAGTTAGTAAAGAGTATGTAGTCACAAAAATTGCATTAAAATCGTAACTGTATTGTAGATAATTTACTGTAAAGAAAATTAAAATACTGAGGGCTTTAAATAATTTTATGCGTGTTTTATTTATACATGAATTGGAACATTTATTTACATTTAGGAACTTTATATTAACTACAAACTAATTAACCAACTTGGTGGTCCATGGCAAGACAAAATTTTTGTCATATGGTCCCTCATGCCTATAAGGTTAACAACCACTGCCCTAGAGCGAGATAAGTCAGTCTGCCCTGGCGCTTTCACCTTAAAGACTTGGTTTCTGTTGATCAAAATTAACAGTTTGAAACAACATATTGACAACCTCGTTAATTAATAAAATTTATCTACATATATTATATATGTATTTAAAAATATATAGGGTGATTGGTAATTAGTGTACGATACTTAAACACGTGATTGTGCTCATAATAACCAACAACTTTTACTATGGGAACAAACCTGAAATCGCGAAAAAAAAAACAGCTGTTCAGTACATTTATATTTGCCTAATGTACTGAACAACTGATATTTTTTCGCGATTTCGGCTTTGCTCCCATAATAAAAATTGTTTGTTATCATGAGCACAATCACGTGTTTAAGTATCGTACACTAATTGCCAGTCACCCTATATAAGTATAATTTATCAGTTGTCTAGTACTCATAACACGAGCTCTACTTAGCTTGGGACTAGACGGCGTTGTGTGATTATTGTGGAATATTATTATTATATAATTAAATCTAAGTTGCATCATGCAACTTAGATTTAATTGAGGAACTTAGCTTGCGGAAACCACAGAGCTAAATTTAAAAATACATCACCGAAAATCCCTGTGTTCCATCTGACATAACTCCATACACACCTAACATATGTATTTGTATCGTTAGGTGAGCAGCAAGCATCTCCAGATCACAAGTCTTCGTCGGGTGGAGGTACTCTGAAGCTAGTTGACAAGCTCATCAACAGGCCTCAGGGACCACCGCCGCAGAATGGGTTCTCTATGTTGAGTGATAGGTCTGTATATTTTTATAAAACTTTATTTATACACAAAAACTGGGGCAAGTGCGAGACGGACTCGCGCACTGTGGGTTCCGTACAAACTTACCTATGAAACAGTTCAATATCCGAATCAAAGATTTTTACGAACCGCAATTTTTTTTTTGTGTCGTAACTACAAATAAACCGTTTTCAGATTTTTTACCTATACTTTTGCTATGAGACCTTGCTTCATGCCAAATTTCAGAATTCTAGGACAACGGGAAGTACCCTATGAATTTTGATTCCCTTGAGAGTGTCGAGAATTATACGTTTTTTGCAACATAAACGACCGTATCTTTTTTTTCTTTAACTTAGAAGTTTGTTTTTTTCCCAGCCTCAAGGGACCGCAGATCTGAATATATGGTTTTAATTTCAACTTAATACCTCCACGCATTCCCGGGATAAAGGGCCTTGACAGACAGACAACAAAGTGATCCTTTAGGGGTTCCGATTTTTCCTTTTAAGGTACGGAAATCAAAAAACCAACAATTTTTTTCGTGTGTTATAATAATTATTGTAAAAGTTCAACAGTTAATGGTGCATAGACTTCATACAGCTGTTTGTATTGTGTGTTTCAGATTAAAGCGCCTATTAGCTCTTGTAGGCAACCCTCACGTGAGCCAGGCCGCCAACAACACGATCGCGCGATGCAACTGTGGCCACGTGTGTCCGCAGCACAGGAAGCAACCAGTCACGGTACGGACACATTCATGTACCTGCTCCTTTATAATGTTGATCCATAGACTCCTTTCATCATCGAGATATAAGTACTAACGTACTAGAGAAGCTACATCAAATAACTGAATTGTCCTATTTTCGTAATTTGAATCTTTAGTTCGCTGCAGCGCTAAAATAATAACAATTCGTCTAAACTGCAACTAATTTACCACAGCGCTAGATTTGCTGCGGAAGTGTATTTATTCTCGGCAAAAAGGTCTTAAGCGCCATGTAAATCACGGCACTTACGCGTTTTCTTCGACAAAGTGCGGCGCGATCGCCGCAGTTGAACGAGACAAAGTAGGAATTTACGGTGTCTTCTCTAGTACGTTAGTACTTATATCTCGATGCCTTTCATATTGTGTGTTCTGGATCAAGATCGTATCTACTGAGTAAAGTGCATGTAATCTATAGTAGACGGTAGTAGTAGTAGTAGCTAGTACACGGACGCGGTATCCTACGTAAGCCATTCAACGTAAACGAGAACGCGAAGCGAAGCGAAGTGAATGGAACAATGCACGCACATGAGTGCGGTGCGGCGATGAACGAAGCTAAGCGGATGCGATCAGTTGTTTTGATATTTTCGCACGAACTCTTGCAGTCCGGGGATTTGTTCTAGATAAATGGTAGATAATGTGGGAAGTTCTTTTGTGTTTTAAATGGGCTATTAGAGCCCATTTTTGACCTCTTCTTTCTGTGCTAAAATTATTAATATAACTTTTTTTTTTTAATAGAGGTGTATTATGTATAAGGGTGTATATTATTCTAGTTACGTATTGTATATAAAACACAAAAATTGTTTCTACTTATGTCCTAACTATTGTTTTAAGGTATAACGGTTAGGACATAGATAGAAACTGAAGATAGTTTTAGACCATTAAAACAATGCATAAACTATTTTTATCCGGGCATCCGCTTGTTGCATATAAATATGCAAAGTAGCGTATATACGCAGCAGGTAAAAATAACCTTGAAACTTTGGTTCAGAAACCTCAGCAGTATTCAACGCAGACGGCGCGGCTGGACGACGCCAGCTCCGTGTTCCGGCACCCCACGCCCATCGCGCCGCGTCCCGACAGCGGAGAGGTATTGTTAGCTTGTACAGACGCCGAAAGACGTCCACTGCTGAACATAGTCTTACCCCAATTGTCGCCACAACATCCGGTCCTGTGCGTCTCGCATCCATTGTATTCCCACAACAGGTCATCGGTCCACTTTGTGGGAGTCCTTCCAACGCTGCGTTTTCCGGTACACTGTCTCAACTCCAGATCCTTTCGGCCCCATTGACCATCTGTTCTGCGAGCAATGTGCCCTGCCCACTGCCACTTAAGTTTGGCCATTCTTCGGGCTATGTCAATAACTATGGTTCTCCTGCGGACATCTTCATCCATGATTCGACCACGCAAGGAAACTCCGAACATAGCCCTTTCCGTTGCTTTTGATGACTTTCAGCTTTCTGTTGAGGCCCATTGCAAGCGACCACGTTTCAGAACCATGTCATCACTGGCAACACGCCAGCTCATAAACTTTCGTCTCGAGACACTGTGGTATGTCGGACAAACTGTCTTTTTTGTTATGAACTAGTGCTTGACTGCGATCCCACCTGACGGTAAGCAGTGATGCAATCGTCGATGGTGAGGCGCGATATTTTTTCGTAGCTTTCACCTTTTTATTCATAAAATATGTTCAGGTAAAAAAGACTGAGATGCAGTTCGAGGGCTTACCTCGATGGAGGCGCGGGCGGCCGCGGGTGACGGATAGAAGAGTCGTGGTGCAGAGACTACTACCGCTACTGCCCAAGCTGTCGCCGCATGGTGAGTAGTACGGTGCTCGCCGTCCGGTAACTGTTCGGACCGAGCCTGAGTCGTCGTCGGCGCAGTGTTCCACACGCGCCTCAAAGAGATGTCAGCAAAAACGGGCAAGGGGAATTACTGAAAAGGAAACCAGTTGGCCTAAAACGCAAAGGGCAACTAAAGGACACAGATCGACTGGCCTGTTGGTCTAGTGGAGTGGCCCTGACTGCTATGCCGGAGGTCGTGGGTTCGATTCCCATCCAGGAAAAATGTTTGTGTGACGAGCTCGATCGTTTTTTCTGTCTGGGTGTAATTTATATATATATGTATGTATTTAGAAATATATAAGTATGTTTATCAGTTGTCTAGTACCCATAACACAAGCTCTGCTTAGTTTGGGACTAGACGGTGTTGTGTGATAGTTGTGGAATATTATTATTATATTATAGATGTGGTTTTTGTCAGTAAAAGCCTGACACGCCCGATCTACCCTAGAGAAGTAATTGGACGGTTTTTCACCTCTAGGTATCCACCTAATAATAGTGCATTGTATCGAATTGTATTGAGAAGTAAAGTGATTCAATTCCTAGCCATTATTATTTATTGCACGATACCCTTGTAGACCCACATAGTGGCTGATCGTAGCTCAAACCATCCTGATGATCCGTCATACAGTAAGAGATCAGCTGCTATCTGCGACTTCATCCACTCTCTCTTTTTTGGGACAAATTATTAGTTTTTATAACAGAACACATCTAAGTTTATAATCAAGGTACAGTTTATAATCAGCTGCCTGTAGCTATTTCTGGTGCCCCAACTATAGGGAGCTTCAAAGCTCGTTTGAAAAAATGGCTTATCGAGCAAGCTTTTTATTCTTTTGACGAATTTATGATTTAATTTAACTTTGACGCGAATATTAATTTGGAATGAAAATTATTTTGACTTTTAATAGGATTATTTTAATTTATGATTTGACTTCGATTTATTTGTTTTCTTGTATTTTCTTTTATTTGTTTGACATTTTTTATTATTTGACATTGTTATGTAATCATTTGTTGACTAATTGTAATGTAACATTCTGTATATGACTTGTAAGAATCCCTTACCAATAAATTACTATGACTATGACTAAGCTATCTGTTAGAGACTCGCTCGGTATCGCTCGCAACGCTAAATAAAAAAAAATAAAAAAATAAAAAATATTTTATTTCAGACAAAACAGTCCATAAAATTGCTAAGACGGCGTCCCGCGCATATTGCAAGAAAAAATTGGTTATTGTAGAACTTATCCGCTAAAGACACTAAAACCGCTAACGCTTTGTGCTTGTTTCTTTGGTGTTCACCAAAGAAAATGGATGCGCATAATTACTACTATATTGGAAGTGGACTGTATTTTTGCGGATTAGCGTTTCTCAGATAATGTACTTGACACCTTGCAGTAGATGGATCTTATTGGAGCCGTTTAGGATTAGGAAGCAGAGAAAAACAGCTCGTACATGGGAGGGAAACTGCACTAACCTTTTGAACTCGGAGATGCCCATGTGTCCGCCGGCCGGCGTTCTCTGAATTTCGCGACTTCTGCTCCAGTGACGAGGAGATATAACACTCACTGAACACTGCACAGTTCTCAAGCACAAAGCGTTAGCGGTTTTAGTGTCTTTAGCGGATAAGTTCTACAATAACCAATTTTTTCTTGCAAAATGAGTCTCACCAAATTCTGTTTATACATTTTTATCGAAAGTGATTTTGCATTTTTACGAATAAAAGTTGTGCTTACTATTTTGGTGTGCCATAAAGATTATTGTGTTCACCGTCAAATGAAGGTCGTGAAATGACAGTGGTCCATATAAAATTGTTCAATAATCATAGTGTTGTCCGCGGCAGGTCTGATGCCGATGAAAGTGACGCCGACGTCTCCGCCGGCGCCGCCGCGGATACTGCCCAAACCTGCGCCGCCTTCGTCTGCAGAGTGAGTTATGTTCAAACTAATATTTTCATTCATTTATGTTAGAATGGCCGAGTGAGAGCAGTGGTGGCCGAGTGAGAGCAGTGGTGGCCGAGTGGTAACAGCCCCGACTTACGAGTTGTAGGTCGTGGGTTCAAACCGCCAGGCGCATTACTTTCTGTAATTTATTTCATCACCACTGCTCTCAAAACGGTGAAGGAAAACATCGTGAGGAAACCGGCATGTCCTAGAACGAAAAATTCAAAGACATGTGACATTCACCAATCTGCACTGGGCCCGTGTGGTGGATTACGGCCCATTCCCTCTCCTAGAGAGAGGAGGCCTGAGTCCCAGCAGTGAAAACATTAAAAGGCTGCATACGATGTTAGAATAGGGAATCAGCAACTTTTTTTTTATTAGAGCTCCTTCTATTGCAATTGGATATTTCAAGCATCATCATCTTCCTGCCCTTGTCCCGTTTTATATGGGGTCGGTGCAATACGTTTTTTTCTTCCATTCTGCCCTGTCACTCGTCACGCTATCACTAACTCCCTTTTCTTTCGTATCACTTCTCACACAATCCATCCATCTTTTCTTTGGTCTCCCTCTCCCTCTCCATCCATCCACATGTATACTCATAACTCTTTTAGTAACATGCGTTTCATCCCTCTTCACATGACCATACCAAGACAATTGATTCCCTTTCAACTTTTCAGTCACTGGCGCCACTTTCAAACTTCCCCTAATATACTCATTTCTCACTTTATCCATTTTTGGAGAAGAACTTGCAAGAAACTCTATGGAAACTCTTTTGAATCATATTATGAGTTACAAAAATCTTAGTTACATATTTCTTTTCGCTTCTATTATGTGAGTACAATGTAGATAAGTAATAAAAAATAAACAAATTAAAAAATAAAGTAAAAAACTAAAACCCGACTACGACAAAAAAAAAACGACGCTGAAAAAGTATTGTGATGAATCATAAACTTCAAGCTTCAGTTATATAAATATTTTATTCACATTGATCAACACAATTTCATATTTATCATTATATAAACAATCATTTACGAATACACGGATTGGTAGGACATGTTCACTGTTCAACAACTCAAAGCAGACTGCAACAGACTGACTGTCCAGAATGACAGTTACAAACTCAATGTTTCCCCACCACAAACTTTCACAAACACTCGGTCCGACCAATCAGAGCAACGTAAACAGTACGTAATATCAATTGACTAACTAATATACATTAGGGTTTATCAATAATTAACTGCAAGTAAATATTTCATTTTAACAATAATTATAATATATTTATACAAAACTAATACATAAACTCTAATACCATAAATCATTACTTAATATCTACAACAAGTGCCTTATGTTCATGTAACTACTAGCGCCATCTATCGCTTATAGATGGAAGTTGAACGATTTATGAATATTTTCTTTAAAAATCATTACATTCGGCCATCCGACATCGTGCGATCTCCTGATGCACGATTACAATTTCAATGATAGACTACATTCATATAAATTATGATACTTCATTCAGTTCGACAAGAAAATGAGTTTTACATTCAAATTCATTACATTCGGCTTAGTATTGATTTTAGGTTTGCTTCCGGATCATTATGTTGGTCGTCACGTCATATGTTTAGAACATTCATCACTAGAAGAATAGTGTTGTAAGGTTTTTTGTCAAAAGCTTTTCTACATGTCTGGGATCATAAAACTTACCATATATAATATATTCCAGTAATTTTATACTTAAAACTTTTGTTTTTGAATGGATCTATAGATTTTAAAATGAGGTTAATGTAATTTTACCTTCTTATTTGCAATCAGATCTACTAATCTTAATCAGATCACTTATGCTGTAGGTAGTAGCAGGGATTTTACTGGTAACATAAGTATTCTTTTGTTTGTCTAACTTGGATATTGGAGCTCACCTCATCTCTTAAGCTTTGTAACGTGTTTCGTACTTCGTAATGTCGTCGTAGTCTATCGTTTAAAGTATCTCTGATCCTAGTAGCTTTGTGGCAGTCTTTCTAGTGAATGAATTACCAGAATTAACAAGACTCCATTGAATTTTCGAAGATAGCCATATGTTTCATTGGTGTTCGTTATAAACGTTGAAGTAATTTTATTTTGCTAGGGCATTTAAAATAGTGGTAGTCATTTTTACAGCGTTAAGAACAAGGTCAATACCATGACTATCGTAAAAGCTCTTTAGAGTAGATAAAGTATCTAAAAGAAAGCCACGATTGCACTATTATTCGAGATAGTAAACCAATGTTAAATATATTTTATAACCAACACTATCAGTCGAAACAATTGGTCAACTTTCCGTAAGTATAAGGTAAAATTGACCAGCTTTTCGTCCGAGAGTATAGTCTTCGTTATTTACGCACACTGAATTCACGACATAACATAATTATACATACTTTGTCATTAGGTTTTTCATCTGGTTCAGCCTTAAGAACTTTGAATCTAGGTCTAATATTTATAATGTTGATAATCAATTCTCAGTCTCAATACTATAAACAGAAACAGAGGATTCGTCTTAGTGTCTGTAGACAGCATGGTATTACGGCTTAAGGTATCGACATACGCGTCCCAGATCTTACACTCTCAATGGTTAACTAAACTCATGAATGTATAGCCACCATATTGCTATGCGTTGTGTGGCGTCTTATTTAGTCAGGGTTCATTACATTCACTATTTGAAACCATAATATAAAACAAAACTTAAGCGTTTAGAATAAAAGTGACTCTTTAGCTGGAGAGCCCATGGGCTTAATTGTACTAATATTTCCCCTAAATCTAAGGCCCCAGCATCTGTGTGCAAATTCGTATCAAGTTAAGGATATAATAATGATGCTTGAATCGCACTGTTTATCAAACTTTATTTTAATTTGCAACATTTAAATTGACCCGCCACTCTAGTGTATGCATTTTAAATCTATTTTCCTCTTAACCGAATTATAACAATATAATATCTAGCTCAAATTAAATCTTTTGTTGTCATCATTAACTTGGGGACCGACTCCGATTTCAGTCTTGACGATGGTCATGTAATATTATTATTTATAACCTACTTGTAAAATAAATATCATTTAATTGATGTATATCTTTTGCGTTAATGTCTGTGCATAGATTTGTTGATGATATAGTCAGAAAGATTTGACACGGTAAATACTCTGATATAAGATCCATCTATACAAATATTTCCAGAATGATGTGAATCTATAGCTGAATTTGGTTGCGCAAGGCAAGTTTTAGAAAATTAAATCAATTTTACTGTTGAACAGTACAAGGTTCTTGTGAAAGGATAACGTACCTTTACAAATTGCAATTGATGGTAACTCAAAATCTGCCCAATCTTTAGACGAGTCTGCATAAACTTTTGACTGACAACTAATACTTCTATATCGGATTCACCCAAAAGACTACATCACTGTTAAAATCTATATAATACCCAATAAAATTGATCATTTTATTTCTACTTGTTTGTAAAGCGTTTGATTGTCATCAATATCCGTATATAAGCACTGATTTGTCATAAAAATATTCACATAAGTTTCACCTTAAGTCGTACCAGCTAACATTTCTGCTTGAAACTGACCATAATTCTGCTCATTAGAAAAACTATTGTTAGTTTAGTTTACCACTTTGTCACTAAATACTACACTTTGGTAGGGTTTCGTAACATTTCTATTTTCTTTTGGTAAGCCTAGCAAGTTTTTGAGACAAAATGTATAGTCAGTTTCTGATCCTATTTGCATACAAATCAATTACAAATACTCTTTCTAATCCAACTTAAATACTCTCAAAATTTACTGGAGTGATCGAACTCCCGTATCACATTATTCTAATGTTTTATGTTCAAACTTCGATACTTTTAACGTTTTTCTCTTTGGAAAATCATTTAACCAACATGAGGTACCTCTTTGCTTCTTGCATCGTGGTGGTGTAGTCGACGAAGAGGTTGAATTATAACTTCTGCACTTCCTTCCAGATCGTCTCTTTGCATCATTCCTCTTCGAGTCTGTTTTGTTCGAAACAGGAACTATCCGTTTGCTCAATAAGACTGAAGGTTTTTCTTCTGTAGTCCTGACGCAATCGGACTCCAAGGCGCTCTTGATGATAATTTCGTCTGCATTGGGCACACAACCCGAATCTTTATTGGCTCACTTGGCCTAGTCCAATGTTACATGTGGCCAACTCTAATGGCACACTTGGCCTCAAATGGCGCACTTGGCCTCAAATGGCACACTTGGCCTCAAATGGCACACTTGGCCTCAAATGGCACACTTGGCCTCAAATGGCACACTTGGCCTCAAATGGCACACTTGGCCTCAAATTGCACACTTGGCCTCAAATTGCACACTTGGCCTCAAATGGCACACTGGGCCTCAAATGGCACACTTGGCCTCAAATGGCACACTTGGCTTCAAATGGCACACACGGACTTATCTAACGGCACACTTGGCCTCATTAAGGCTCGCTTGTCTTCTTCAAAGGCACGTTTTGGCCTCGTCAAGGCACGCCCGGCCTCATCAGGGCACGGTCGGCCTCATTAGGGCACGGTCGGCCTCATCAGGGCACGGTCGGCCTCATCAGGGCACGGTCGGCCTCATCAAGGCACGGTCGGCCTCATCAAGGCACGGTCGGCCTCATCAAGGCACGGTCGGCCTCATCAAGGCACGGTCGGCCTCATCAAGGCACTGAAATCAAATAAACCATTTATACACTCCAGACACTATTGACTTGCCATGGCAGTCAGTCAGTCAGCAAATTGACGGTAATTGCATATTCCAAAGTGTAGATCTCTATGTGCAAGAAAATCCATTTACACCCTTTTAAATCATGTTATATACAAACACGGTTTCGTATTTTTTTTTTCCTTCTAAATTCAATTTCATTTATTGTTTGTGTGGTGGAAATTCAGTTCATAAAATTATTATTGTAACATACCCATGGGATACAACATTTAAATTTACAATTATATGTCGAAAGGAAAAGAAATGTATTGACGCGCTTGTACCGCCTCTCATTTAGGACTGGTATAGTGCCCAAGTCCTGGAAGCTTGCCAACGTACAACCCGTGCCCAAAAAGGGCAGTCGTACCGATCCTGCCAACTATCGGCCGACTTCAATAACCTCCATACTCTCCAAGATTATGGAGCGTGTGTTGAACTCGCGCCTCATGGCATACCTGGAAGGTAACGATCTCCTCAGTGACCGACAGTACGGGTTTCGCCACAATCGGTCTACTGGGGACCCACCAGTGGATACCACTCACATGTGGGGCGAGGCCCTCGAGAAGAATGGAGAAGCGATTGCTGTCTCCTTAGACGTCTCGAAGGCCTTCGACAGGGTATGGCACGCCAGCCTTCTGAGTAAGCTTCCAGCGTACGGCATTTCCCCTGGTCTGATTAACTGGGTGAAAGACTTCCTGAGTGAACGGTCTCTCCGAGTTGTTGTCGATGGATGCTCATCAGAGCCCATGACCACTAATGCCGGAGTTCCTCAGGGGTCAGTTCTCTCTGCAACTCTTTTCCTGCTGCATATTAACGATCTGCTGATCCCCGGTATCTATGGGTATGCAGATGATAGCACAGTTGTAGAGAGATACCTTCCGGGTGCTCGGGCTAGTAAGGAACTAATCCGGTCCGAACGAGAGGCCATGGTAGAGCGTACGAATGTATCACTTCAGGCAGTCTCCAAGTGGGGTGAAACTAATCTAGTAGAATTCAACGCCACCAAAACACAAGCGTGTCTGTTCACTGCCAAAAGGAGCCCGTTCACCTTGGCTCCTACTTTTCGGAATGTATCCCTGGAGTGCACCGACTGCCTTCAGCTCTTGGGAGTTGAAATTTCCTCAGACCTCAATTTTGGGCGGTTCATTGAGTCCAAAGCCAAGGTAGCTGCTAGAAAACTAGGCGTTCTTGCAAAGGTCCGACGGTACTTCACACCGGGACAGCTTCTAATGTTATACAAAGCACAGGTCCGATCGTGTGTGGAGTACTGCAGTCACATATGGGCTGGTGCTGCAAAATGCCATCTAGCAGCTTTGGACTCAGTGGAAAGGCGTGCGAAGAGGCTAATTGGGGATCCAGATTTAGTTAAGTCCAATCTACAAAGCCTCGAGCACAGGCGCAGGGTAGCCAGCCTATCGGTATTTTACAGGTTGCATTTTGGAGAGTGTGCGCGGGAATTGCATGACTTGATTCCGCCATCTCATTTCTACCATTGGACAACCCGACGTACGGCGAGTATCCACCCTTACGTTGTTGAAACTTCGACGGTCCGGACTAAGCGTTTCGCTTCGTCGTTTATACCGCGTACATCGAAGGACTGGAACAATTTGCCTGCTGCGGTCTTCCCGTCCAACTATAATTTAGGTGCCTTCAAGGCTAGAGTGAATAAGCTCTTAATAAACTAGAGCACCTCACCATCAATGATTGCATCACTGCTTACCATCAGGTGGGATCGCAGTCAAGCACTGGTTTATCTCAATAAAAAAAAAGAAAATTATCGTAGCACAAAGTAATCCAAGGCAACATAATGACAATTACCGCTATGGAAAATAGGTTTATTATACATATCAATTGTCTTTTGTCATAATTTAGCATTTTGCATGATCAATTAAAATAAATAAAGAAAAAAACAATCCAATTTAAAACATAGGAACTAAAATGAACCACTAGTTGTTAAAGTGATGTCCAGTTTTAACTGTCATGTTCGTTTACGAACATGACAGTTATACATCAGTATCACTCAGTTCACACATTTGAAGGGAACCGAATGATTCAACACACGCGCCACCATCAGTATAAAAATTGAGTGAGTATAACATTTGTCTAAAATAACATTAGCACTCTTGGAAAAACTATTCGATTTCATTTAGCTTTAATTTAGGCACACATAACCTAACATTCCTGTTATCACTGCACATATTTGTAGGCTTTTTGTAGGCATGTACCACTTCTGAAATGTGATGAATCATAAACTTCAAGCTTCAGTTATATAAATATTTTATTCACATTGATCAACACAATTTCATATTTATCATTATATAAACAATCATTTACGAATACACGGATTGGTAGGACATGTTCACTGTTCAACAACTCAAAGCAGACTGCAACAGACTGACTGTCCAGAATGACAGTTACAAACTCAATGTTTCCCCACCACAAACTTTCACAAACACTCGGTCCGACCAATCAGAGCAACGTAAACAGTACGTAATATCAATTGACTAACTAATATACATTAGGGTTTATCAATAATTAACTGCAAGTAAATATTTCATTTTAACAATAATTATAATATATTTATACAAAACTAATACATAAACTCTAATACCATAAATCATTACTTAATATCTACAACAAGTGCCTTATGTTCATGTAACTACTAGCGCCATCTATCGCTTATAGATGGAAGTTGAACGATTTATGAATATTTTCTTTAAAAATCATTACAGTATGAAACAAGATTTTCATACTTCGAACAGAACAAAAAGAAAAGCCGCAGTCACACGTAATACACTTCTGGACACATCTATTGGCCCACCTTAGAGTTTAGGTTTCGATGGCCCCTACCGAAATATGATTGCTAGATTGAACAAAAACTGTTGATGCAGTTTTAAACCTGATACATTTTACCATCTTTTTCGATCATATTGTTTTAAATTTGAATTCAGAATACCATACGACATGGAGCTACCCCTAACAAGTCGGATATGCGCCTTGTTAAAGGCAATTGATTTTTGAATAAAAAACATGTTTTATCAAATAAAGGTTTAATTTAATAACGCGTGTTGCCTCCATGGGCATTTACCACAGCTCTCATACGATTAGGCATAGAGTTTATCAACCGCTCTATGAAATTTTGAGGGATCATCTCCCATTCCTCTTCTATGGCAGTTTTCAACTCCTGCATCGTCTGGGAAACTGGCTGACGAGCCCTAACACGTCTTTTTAGCTCGTCCCACATGTGCTCAATGGGGTTCATGTCTGGGCTTCTGGCTGGCCAGTCCATAACTGTGATGTTCACATCCCGAAGATATTCCCTGACGATGCCGGCCGCATGGGCTCTTGCATTATCATGCATAAAAAGGAAATTTGGGCCCACATAGTCCGCGTATGGTATCACGTGAGGTTCTAAGCACTCACGAATGTACCTTTCAGCATTTAATGTTGGCAGCCGTGGTCCTGTAACAACCTCAAGTTGAGTTTTGCCGCTCGCGGATATACCGCCCCAGACAGTCCATGAGCCACCGCCATAAGCAACCCTCTCTTCAAAGCAGCATTGTGCGAAACGCTCTCCCTTACGTCGGTAGACCTTCTTCCTTCCATCATTGCCATGTAACACAATTTTAGACTCATCAGAAAAGAGTACACGGCTCCAATCTTGCTGTGTCCAATTTAAATGACTGCGTGCGAAATGAAGGCGCGCTGTTCGGTGGGCTCGCGTTAGTTTGGGCCCATTAGCTGGCTTGTGTGGTACCATATCGCGTTCTTTTAACCTTCTCCGAACAGTTCGAGCGCTCACAGATACTCCGTGGAAGTCGCGAAGTTGGTTTTGTATCTCAATGGAGGTAAGGTGACGATTTCTCAAGCTGGTCGTCACGATGAATCGATCCTGCCTTTCAGTTGTGACCCGAGATCGTGGCCTTCCTTGGCGACGAACAAAGCCGCCAGTCTCTAGGTACCTCCGATAAACATTTCGGACCGCAGATCGACTTAAATTAAGTTGAGCACTCACGTTTCTTTGGCTGTGTCCGGCCTGAATAAGTGCCACAGCTTGGGCGGCGACTTCAGGTGAAGTATCCATAGATTATTGATAGAACCTCACCTTAATGTTAAGAATAAGTAATGTTTGTTGCAAAACCAAAGATATCAATCACTTTTTCAAGAATTAAATCCAAGTAAACCAATAAAACCAAGTTTTCTTAGTATTCGATTGTTTGATATCAACAAACAGGCTCCAAATTGTCTTTTGTTTCTTTAAATTCTGTGTTCGAAATTCAAAAAAAGACTATTGAATGAAATTGTGAATGTGCCAGGTTCAAAACTGCATAAAAACTTTTTGCTCGACCTAATATAAAATTTTAGCTAGGACCAAACGAAACTGAAAATACAAGGTGGGCCAATAGATGTGTCCAGAAGTGTAGTTACCAACCGAAACACTTTAATAACGTGTGACTACGGCTTTTCTTTTTGTTCTGTTCGTGATTGATGTGAAAGTGATTTTGCATTTTTACGAATAAAAGTTGTGCTTTTCGCGTTCGAAGTATGAAAATCTTGTTTCATACTTTTTCAGCGTCGTTTTTTTTTTGTCGTAGTCGGGTTTTAGTTTTTTACTTTATTTTTATTTAAACAATTTTGGTGTTAAACTTAACACATGACTTTTTGTCCGCTAGAGGGCGTCACTTTAAATTTGAGCAATATTTTCGAAATGTACAAATGAAGCCTTTTCAAATGATACCAAACACGGCGTATTTATCTCCATTTTTATTTTTTAACACATACTTTTTGTCCGCTAGAGGGCGCCATGTCGAGTTTTGTGACACGTCACGTAGCCTATGTTCAGCGGACAATTAAGACGGTTCTAACGATACCTCATATGTCGAGTTCCGATAAGTAGATTAGGAGCTATGAGGGAACAGATGAACAAACTCACATACATACATAGCCTGTCAAAATCATAACCCTCCGTAGTCGGGTAAAAAAATAGAAAGTGAATTAAGCCACTGGCAGAGAGAAGAGATGTTCAGTCTCAAATGACGGCGCCCGTACACGAGCGTTGACGCGTGCATCAGCCCCACTCAGCTCAACCATTTTGAAGGGTACTGAATGACCCAATAACTAGGTGGTCAGAAGGTAGTCGGTCCATATAAATCATTGGTACTCTAGCTGCACCCGATTGGTAAACTATTGGGCACTTTTATGTATTTTTCTTTTTGGTTCCGTACCTCAAAAGGAAAAAACGGAACCCATACAGGATCACTTTGCCTGTCTGTCAAGACCCTTTATCTCGAGAATGCGTGGAAGTATCGAGTTAAAATTAAAACTAGGTATATACTCAGGTCTGCGGCCCCTAAAGCTGTGAAAAAATCAAATTTCTGAGTTAACGAGAAAAAAAGATACGGCTGTTTATGTCACAAAAAACGTGTATTTCGACACTCTCAAGGGAATCAAAATTCATAGGATACTTTCCGTTGACCTAGAATCCTGAAATTTGACATGAAGCAAGGTCTCATAGCACAAGTATAGGAAAAAATCTGGAAACTGTAAATTTGTAGTAACGTCACAAAAAAAACTTTTTTGCGATTCGAAAAAATCTTCATAACTCAATTTGGGAATCGAACTGTTTTCATAGGCCCTGCCCCCCTAGCCAAGTTGCAAACGATAAACGTGAACGCTTAGTAATCTCCAATAGATTTTCAACTTTATACCTAAGAGTATAAAGTTGAAAATCTATTAAAGACTACTGAGCGTTAGCGACCGGAACGAACGAAAACACTATGTAATCTTCAATAGATTTTCAACTTTATATCCAATATCATAAAGTTGAAAATCTATTAAAGACTACTGAGAGTTTACGTTTATCGTTTGTGACTTGGCTAGGGGGGCTGTTTTTTTGTTTTGTTATTGTATTTGTTTTGATTGTTATTGTGTTCTAGTTTATCGATCGTGTACGTGCTGAGCGAGTCCAACGGGCAGTTCTTCTTCCACGACGGCGAGCGCCGCATCCCCATCACGCAGGCCGCGCTGCACCAGCCCATGGTGATAAGTAAGTACATTGTTACTAATATACAACGTTGAAACGACTGATGGGCTTTCGCTCACCCCTAGCCAAGTTGATATCTGCAATCATTAACGCTAGTCCAAACTAATCAAATGTATGGGAATGACATCATCTCAACGTTAATTCACGTGGTCAGAACAAACGAATAGAAAATTCGTAGTCAAGTTCACATCTTTCAAAATGATAGAATGAATTGTTATCGTTTCTACAGTGTTCAACGCTACATTCTTTGTTATTGTAGAACGAGCGGCCGACTCAGGCGCGTAAACATGGCTACCAACTTATCATTTTCTACAATTGTTGACACAGTGGCGTTACCGATTGGAGAAAGGAATTCGACACGAAACGGTTGTAACTTGGCTAGAGGGGCTTATGTATGAGGGCACAGCTTTATGTTGAGCGTTCGGCCATTTTGCGCAGATGTAACGCATATTTTCCCATATTGATTAGGTTTGTTAGCTAGTTTTAAGATTGCGTCTGTATGCGTAAGTAAATTGTTTTTCTTTCTTTCTTTTCTTTCTTAAAAGGGCTAAAAAAAAAGTCAGCTGCTCTATATATTTTGTCGATTACGTGAACATAAATGTATGGAGCTGCTGATATTTCACGCACCAAAATCATAGATCTTACAAAACCTGTACTTCCTTCATAGAAGACGAACAACACTCGGACGACGCGTCACCCTCAGAAGACACACCGACCAACGGCAACGGGAACGATGTGAAGTTAGAAGCGAACTCCTGCTCTGAAAGCAGCAAGGAGACAAGACACGCCAAGTCAGAACCTGCCAGCGAACGTGAGGAGCATAGAGAGGGGCCCACGAATATACCGCGTAAGTAAGCAGCATTAGGTGTCAGCCAATCTGACTTACCTTTTTTTAGGGTTCCGTACCTCAAAAGGAAAAAAACGGAACCCTTATAGGATCATTTTGTTGTCCGTCTGACTCTCTGTCTGTCAAGACCTTTTATTTCGGGAACGCGTGGAGGTATCGAGTTGAAATTAAAACCATATACTCAGGTCTGCGGTCCCTTGAAGCTGTGAAAAAATCAAACTTCGTTTATATAGCAACAAACGTATATTTCGACACTCTCAAGGGAATCAAAATTCATAGGGTACTTCCCGTTGACCTCAGTCAAGGTCTCAAGCAAAAAAAGGAGCACAAGTATAGGAAAAAACCTGGAAACTGTAAATTTGTAGTTACGTCGTAACTCAATTCGGGAATTGAACTAGGTAAGTTATAGGTAGTACGGAACCCTGTTCCTTCAGTCTAGAGCCCGCCCCACACTAGAGACGTGAGAAGATATAGGACGATTGCCCAACCCAACAAAAAAAAAAACATTGTTTCGACATTATAGATTTTATTTAGTCCTCTAAAATGTAATTCCCAGCGGACTTCCTGGTGTCGGAGTCAATGTCTCTGTCACCGTCGCGGCTGCTGCACGACGCGGACGGCTGGCTGGACGGCGCCGTGCATGACTTCTCGCTCAGCAGCTTCCTCGGACACCTGGAGGGCCGACCTGCTGTGAGTACTGTGTCAGCTGCCTAACTAGACAAGGCTAGAATTTTTTGTATGTGTTTATTTCTTGCAAACAAAGCTTTCTTTAATTTTAACTATCCTATATCAGACCCGGTATCAGAGTCCTCCGCGCGATTAGAACATAATATATACAGCAGTCCGAAATCAAGAATCGGGCAGTTGCCCAAACCAGACACAACACCCGTCTGGTTCAAGGATCTTCCCTTATCAACGGAGGTATCTAAGACTTTACCTTCTGTTCCGCATACCACTAGTTTCTGTTTGAAACTTTTACTAGGTTTTTTATACAGGCAGCATTACTTTGTGTAATTTATTTTATCACCACTGCTCTCAAAACGGTGAAGGAAAACATCGTGACGAAACCGGCATGTCCTAGAACCAAAAATTCGAAGACATGTGACATTCACCAACCCGCACTGGGCCCGCGTGGTGGATTACGGCCCATTCCCTTAGAGAGGAGGCTTGAGTCCCAGCAGTGGGAACATTGAAAAGGCTGATTATACTAGGTTTTTTAGGTTAAAGGTAATTAAGGGTTGGTTTTTTGGGATGTAACGCATGTTATTAATAGAGTTATGAGTGTGTGTGTGTGTAATGTGGATGGATGGAGAAGGAGAGGGAGGCCAAAGAAAAGATGGATGGATTGTGTGAAGAGTGATATGAAAGAAAAGGAAGTTAGTGATAGCGTGACGAGTGACAGGATAGAATGGAAGAAAAAACGTGTTGCGTCGACCCCAAATAAGACGGGACAAGGGCAGGAAGATGGTGATGATGACTAGGTTCTACCGTGTTGATGCAGAACCCTGAAACTGTACCGTGATGTAGTGTTAGACTGACCAAATAGATTTTCAAGCTACTATAGATTTAAGTTTATCTGTAAGTTGTGTTACTTTTTTGTGTACAATAAAATTTATTCTATTCTTTAATACATTTTTTGTTCATCAGGTGGACTCTCACCTGCAGTCCCTGATGGCGGAGTCGAGCGTGGACTACGTGGCCAAGTTCGCGGACCTGGCCGCTGAAGTCACGGACGAGGCGGACCCTCACGCTCCCGGCGACGAACATACATAGACTATAATGATGTTCAGCAAACGTCAACCTTAACCTCGAGTCAATTAAGTTCATTTTACAGTGTGTTTGTGTGAATGACAGGGATGAACTGTACCTACATGCTGCCACCAACGTAAAAACGTAGACAACAATAGACGATTTCCTTGTTAATCAAATATCAACCATAATGTCGAGTACATTAAGATCATTTTCCAGAAAAACCAAATCTACATGCAGCCTCTCAAACGAATGAGCGTTCAGATAGACATTTTGAATTGTGAATATGTGGATTAACGAAAATGGTTAAAGTAAGAAATGAACACTGCACCAAAGACAACGGGCGTTATACACAGGAAGCTATTATGCTTAAGCGGTATCGGCTGTACATATCTGTCGTACGTCAGATGAGAAACCGAGTGAAGGAAACACCGAATGAGCCTCATCCAGACACAGACGACGTCGCGGCTGACCGAGCCGGACACGTCGGGGTCACCTCGGACGAACACGTCGGGGTCACCTCGAATCGACTTCACCTACTGCAACGGTCGCTACGCACGAGGAAACAGAATTGGATGGAAAACGGAGATACAGCGCTGTACTGTTCCCTGTGACAATATATTTATATATACACGGTGTCTCTGACATCGACGCACAAACGAATACCATTGATCCAGTATATGATTCTGGACTCCCCAGTGGTGGAATTATTGGTCGATTTTTTTTTGTTTTTTTTTTTACAAAAAATATCATCAGGATTGGTTTAAATTTTAAAAAGTACAGTTTTTTTTTATAAATTATAAAAAAGCCGACGAAAAATTCCACCACTGGGGGGGTCCAGAATCATGTACTGGATCTGTGGTGTTCGTTTGTGCGTCGATGTCAAACACCCTGTATGAGTGTGTACGTCATGGCTTAACCGATTTGGATGAATTTTTTTGTGTATATTTAAAAAGAAAATTAAGTGGGTCCCTAGAACGTTTGAAAATACAATTGGACCTGGTAGGTGGCGCTGCAAACGGATTCCCAATATTTTTCTGACGAATAGCCAGCTTTCGGACAAGGCAACGTATAATTAGGTATAGGCTCTTAATAAACTAGTGCGCCTCACCATCAATGATTGCATCGCTGCTTACCATCAGGTGGGATCGCAGTCAAGCACTCGTTTATATGAATTTAAAAAAAAAAAATTGTTAGAATACTTAAGAAAAAAAGAAATGAAATGTGATGAAAATGAAATGCAATAATGACAAAAAAGTTGAATGGAATCATTCGTTGATATGGTCATTTGTGATGAGGAGCGATGAATCTACGACTAAAAGAGTGATGAATATAAATGTTGACGGACGGTAAGGGAGACCAAGGACTAGATAAAGAGACATGACAGAAAAGACAGTGGATTCATTAATATAGCGAGACGGTTGACAGTGCACCCAAAATATTAAAAAATATAAAAAAACCTCATTCATATTTTAATTATTATTGAACCTAGCATATATGAGCGAGGTTCAAAAGTTTTTAGGTTCGCTCTTGCGTCCTTCTTCTTTGGTTCTTAAGCTTTTCTGAATAAATTGACAAAGTTAATTCCATCTCTGTATGTAGGTATGGGCAGGCCTGGCGCGCTCCTAACTATAGGTATAAAAATGTGCCTACGCCCGCGGCCTCTTTTGTGAGGCTAAATTCGGTAGAGTGTCACACGCGTGTTCGATTTTCCGCTTGACCCGTGCTAGCAAAACTTATTTTCGAATTCTTTATCGAGTTTTTATTTCAAGTATTTGCGACATTTTTCACGTAAACGAGTCAATGACCTTAAAGATCATTCAATATAAGTAGACCTCCCAGTACTAGTGACTACCTTACTAATGCAAGGTCAACATAGACTGGAATTATATCTTACAAAATGTTAATTATTATGTATAATAACGTCTTAAACGACCTACCTTTTAAAAATTACATATGGACGCAAAACTAACGACATACAAAACCAACAAAGTGTAAAAACTTCATTTTAATTACCTATTTCATTTGTTTATATACCTAACTAAATGTAAACAATCTCTTGACACTTCTATGAGATGACTTTTAAAAAAATATCTTTTAAAGTATGGATATAAGTAAATAGGTAGAAATCAATTAGGTACCTATCTACCATATAATTTTAGAAAATCTGATTATATTTTATGTAGTAAAACGTAAGTACCTATTTCACATTTTTCAAAAACACACAAGTCCTAACCCTATAACAAGAGCGGCCTGTTCAAAGGCGCTTATTGGGCATAATAAAAGAGACTCTCGTTGCGCGGACTTACGGTGCATTTTGATTCGTTACGAGCGCCACTGGATCTGGTAGGCTAATAAAATCAAGGTCGTGTCCGTGCCGTGCAATGTATTATGAACATTAGCGCTGTTGTTAGTAGGTTTAAATTCGTATGTTTGCTATCAAGGAGTGCAATTTCTGTACTTGTACTATTTCTTATTCTGTGGTATGGGTAAAAGAAAACCTACCATACTTGAAAAGAGATACTGATATACCTATACTAATGATGATCTGCTGCACTGCTCTGACGTCCCATTGATGCACGGCACTTAGTATAAGACTACAAGGAACTTTTGGCGGTCAAATGACGTCACACATTTAACTTATCTGTAGAAAGAGACTGAATGTGCAGCTAATACCTGTCTCTTTCCCTTACTACCGGCACAAGCGTGGCCATGTTAAGTCTCTAACTATAGTGCTTAAGTACAGCACTAAAGCTATACTATATGGGCATTCGGAATTAGGTTTTTTTTTAGGTGGGAAAATCATCTAATGACAAATCCCGTTGCCTCACGCGTGCACGTGCGGCCTCCTCCTTTGCTAGCATTACTGCTTCGCACGCGGAGGCGGCCGCCTGCCACTCTTCCTCGCTCCGGACCATGGCCTGTACGCGCGGCCCGGCGCGAGAGTGAGCCGCCGCCGCCTCACGCCCCCACGAGGACACGGCGTTGCTCTGCCCAAGCGGGGCACACCTCCACCGTGTGCTCCACCGTGTCCTCCGGGCGGTCCACACAGTGGCGACACCCGGACGTCGCTTCCGCACGAATCCGGTGCAGGAACTTCCCGAACTTACCGTGTTCGGTGAGAACCTGCGTCATGCGGAAGGTGAGGACGCCGTGAGGTCTTTCCAACCACGCCTCAAAGAGGGGACTTACCGCCATAATTGTGGCGTGCCCAATTCGGAATTAGGTGAATTTTCAGGCAATATTTTAACTAAGTTCAATAGCGTGGAATGCCCGATTTCCGCGGATACCATTTCATTGACTTCATAATGCTCCTAGACATTAAAAACAAAATAAACTAAAATTATTTAGTTCAGCGCCATCTAGCGAGAACACACACAGGCCACAATCAGGCCTGTAGCAGTCGCTATAATCGTGGAAACCAGCCCAAAACCAGCCCTTACGATGACGTGTTAAAATTTAAGGCGTGCGAGCGAGAAAGAGGGATGTAACTATACATCCTATATAGCTCCATCCCTATAATAGTTCAGTTAAGGTCGTGGTAGGGCCTCGGTAGTGACGAAGGTAATACTGACAGCCTGTGATGCAGACCAAACTTCTACAAAGACCACAATTGGCCGCTTTATCAACTTGTAGCTCCCTCTCACACACTTTTTTGGCCATTTTTTATTTATTTATTTTTATTTTTGGGTTTTAATGAATTTTTGGCCATTTACACTTGACAGCTGGTTAGGGAACGCGTAGACCATTATGTGTCTATGGTGAACATTTATGAAATTTTCTATGGTTATGTAAAACAAATAGTTTCGCGCGAAATGCTCGTTTTTAGGTATTGAAGGTTGTTGTTATTTTTAGTAACTGTGATTGTTGTTATAGATGTTTGTATTAGGAGTTGGGCATTTGTTAATGAGCATGCTAGATTTAAGTGAAAATGTATTTAATTGAATAAAAAATGTGTAGAATTTATTTCAAACGTTTTATTGGGTCTATATCCCTAGAATACCGCAAATGGCACGGACGTCTTGAGAAGAGTGAAAGGGGGTGTACTAGCAACCACTAAACTGTTCATAAAGCATTGGGATAAAATATAAAATGCTTTTTATTTATTTATTAACAAAAAACTTTTTATAAGAGAACTTGCGCTCTTTAAGGTTAGGTACCAAAGTTTTCGCTTCACTTGCGCTCGCTACCTTTAGTTCCAGATACTTTCGTCACCTGAAAAAATATTTTTACCGTTAAATTACTTTTACCGTTCAGGGTAAGGAGCTCCCGCTGGACTGGTATAAGGTAGGCACGAAGTCAAATAAAACTCGTAGTTGCTCTTTCATCATCAGATGACAAACTATTGTCAACATGAATAATCGACTAAAACTATCTTAGATATAAAGAGAGATACCTATGTAAAATTTAGTCGATTATTCATATTTACAAAAGTTTGTCATCTGATGATGAAAGAGCCACTACGAGTTTTATACAAAGAGTATAGTAAATATAAGGGTCACAGGAAGCACAGCGGGCAAGAAAAAATTAGGAATGGCGCAACCAACGGTTTCATGTATTCCATATAGTTTTAGTCGATTTTTCATAGTATGACATATAAATATTGGGCAGCTGATCAAGCACTACTTTACTTTTCTTTTGTCTATGGTTTACCTGCCAACGGGAATGTTTACGTTGCGAGGTTATCCTGGTTATCATCAATTTCATTTCTTCCGATATTTAATATCTCCGTGAATATATCCAGATGTGTTTGTTTAACAATAAGTGAATTAATTACTTTTAATGTCTTTACGCCACGTGTGTATATCGCACAATCATTTGTTTTAACAATGTTTCTCCAATGGTTTATGTATGTATTTTTTTTTGTTACTGTTATGTTTCCCTTGATTATTATTATTATTATTTGATTTGTTTACAATATTTTAATATAAAACTCGTTAGTTACTCATTAATTCGAAGTAGTTTTAGTAATAAAATTACTTTCCGTCACCTTTCTAAGATTGAAATGACGATAAGATTTTTCATGATTAATATTTACAATACTTTTTTATTTAAATTGATAGCACCACTGGCTTTTCCTGTATTACACACTCGGAATATTAAATTTAAAACATGCTTATCATTGTCCTGTTCGACCGTCAATACATTATAACGTAAAATCAATACAAATAACAATTATTTTTTTTAGGTTGCTGGTAATTTTCCCACTGGCGTTTATAGGATTCCTCCTTTTCATAACATTTGTGCTGATACCCTTCGCGTTCATCTTTGCGTCATGGTATATGAGGATAAAGGAACGCAAGTTGACTAGACGTAAGAGGGATGGAGCCAATGTGGCTTTCTTCCATCCGTACTGTAACGCTGGAGGGGGTGGAGAGAGGGTGCTGTGGGTGGCCATCAGGGCTATTCTAACCAGGTCTGTAGGTAATACTTTAATGACTTATGTACCTAGGTATGATGTAAGACTATTTTTCGTGATGCAATCAACAAAGCCACATTGCGCTGAATTTTTTTCTGTATTTGAAAAGAATTGGGCTAAAAAGGGGTAAGTTCTGTTATGATGGAATCAGGGCCAATTCTAAATAAATTGGTTTTCTAGTTTTAGAATGATGATGAGGCATCATCAATCATTATTTTCTCATTGTGGTTTCATTTAGTTATGTCACTACTTATGAATTGAAGATTAAATTGCTGTTGAACCACTACACAGTCGTGTGCACAGCAATCTTACCTGATTATTACTGCCCAGGGTTAGGTTTATATTTGAGTATTCTGATCAATCACCAACTTTGAACATCTTGGCGACTTCTGGCTACTAGCTACCCTTGAGGAGACGGACCCCTGTCAATTCACTAAATAAAGAAATAATCTCAAGTTCTCAACCATCAACAGTATGATTTTGAGATGTTTGACTTATTACAATTACTCTAACAATTTGCATAAACTTGCACCCATTTTAAACAGGTCTTTACCATAACTACAATATTGGATAATTTAGGTAACTTAGACCCATTTGTCTGGAACTCCTGGCTTTTCTTCTTCCTAGCTTCTATAACCTGAGTGCTCTTTGAAACCTCTCCTTTTTGACATGTAAGTTAAATGGAATCAAATATACAATAAAAAATAATTATACTCTTATACAGTGTCTACATGTTCATTCTTTCCAACTCTCCTTTCGCAGGAATGCAGGAAGAGATTTCTATAGAAATAAGCATCACCTTTGTACCTGTTTTTCTGTTTTCCTCTTCTTGTCTGTTATTTTATGTGTGTACATGAATAGTTAAATATGTATAACAACAATATAACCTTTTAAATATTGTTGCAGTATTTTAGCAAATGATTTTGTTTTTGTCATTTTTGATCCTATCCACCTTATATTTTACATCAATT
Source organism: Mythimna impura (assembly GCA_905147345.3). Lineage (NCBI taxonomy): Eukaryota > Metazoa > Arthropoda > Insecta > Lepidoptera > Noctuidae > Mythimna > Mythimna impura. The sequence goes on from LR990341.1 coordinate 33,681,483, forward strand.
TTAAAAAAAAAAAAACAATATTTAAACTACTTGTCACCTATTCTCCAGGTACCCAGACTCTAACATCCACATATACACAGTGGAGACAGCAGAACCCCAGACAATAATAGACCGAGCTCAGAACCAGTTTAATGTGAAGGTGGACCAGGCTAAGATCACATTTGTGCGGCTCACTATGAGACGGGTTATTGAGGCACAGTCCTATCCATACTTCACTTTGCTGCTACAGAGTTTGGGGTCCATGGTGCTGGGGCTTGAGGCTTTTATGAAGCTTAATCCTGGTAAGTATCTTGACATTTTATAGAACCCTTTGTAGGCCAACATGAAATTAATCATTTTGAATTGAATAAAAAATTCTTTAATAATGTAATTACCATGTATATTGAAATCTTGTCATATCCTACTGCTGAGCAAAAATATTCCACATATAAATTTCCTTTTTACCTCTCAAATGGTGCATGGCCCTGCATAGATTCATACAAAAAATAATTACCTACCTTTCTTTCTTTTTGCGTTTGGGATAATGAGATAGGCACTAGGCGAAGCATACTAAGTATGCTGCGCGAGTTTGGACTTTTGGATATTAGTCAAAGACCATGTACCTCAGCCACAGCATCAGCATGATGCATGCATGAGCATGTAGCTCAGTCATGTGTTCAGCCGTTCGAGTGTGAAGAAGTAAAAACATACACACTCACATACTTTCGCCTTCATAATGTGTGATTCTACTTTTCCAGATGTATACATAGACACAACGGGCTTCGCGTTCACGTATCCTATATTCCGTTACCTAGCACAATGTCCAGTGGGGTGCTATGTGCACTACCCGACCATAACGACCACCATGATGAGACGAGTCAAGCATCGTATCGTGACCTATAACAACAGCAGCGTGATAGCGCGGAACCCGCTCTTCACGTGGCTCAAGTTGTTGTACTACAACATATTTGGATGGGTGAGTTTGATGTCATCTTCTTCTTTAGAATAGAATAGAATAAGCCCCCCTCTCCCTCCTTCCCTCTCTCCATTCTCTCTTCCCTCTCCGTCTCTCTTCTTTCGAGTCGAATTGACTCAACTTTGGTCCGACCAATATGTAACCACCTGGATAGCTCTGTTGTTGGCCTCGTATACGTCGTGGAAGATGCAGGTGGTTGTGCATGCCGAGCAGAAAAGAAGGTAAAGCATATCCTGTTAAGGAGCGGAAAACTTGGATAAGTATCAATGAAAAGCGACCTGACATCATTCCAAATACGAAACAAAACAATAAGTGAAAGAGTAATCGACAGAAGTCCCGGGTGGAGGGAGGTTCCCCGCGCGACACGTATAGACTTGTTTGTAGCTCCGATACAGTTCCAATTACCATTTATCGGAATCATCATCTTCCTCTTCCAGCCCCCCTTGCCAAGTTACAACTGTTTCGTTTCGATTCTCTTTTCGTTGATCGCCTCGAGTCGGCTACGCCTCCGATTGTTCTGACGTCATCTTAACGCTCAGTCACGAGGTCAGAACAAAGGAATCGGAGGCGTGGCCGACTCGAGGCGATCAACGAAAACAGAGTCGAAACGAAACGGTTGTAACTTGGCTAGGGGGCTGCACTTGTCCCATATTACTTGGGGTCGGCGCAACACGTTTTTTTCTTTCATTCTATCCTGTCACCCGTTACGCTATCATTGATTATTTTTCTCACACAATCTATCCACCTTTTCTTTGGTCTCCCTCTCTTTGTCCATCCATCCACATGTATATTCATATCGAAGGTGCAAAATCAATCAGACAGAAAGACGCGAAACCTCACTACAGTTATGGAAGATGTTTGTTGTTTTCCTCAGATATACGGCGTGATGGGTCGGTGCGCGGACGTGGTGATGCCCAACGGCACATGGACGGAGGATCATATCAACGAGCTGTGGCGCATACCGCTCAGCACCTTCAGGGTCTATCCGCCTTGCGAGGTAAGACATTTTTATACAATGCCTTCTAACTAAACCAGGACCGGCCTGGCGCACTCCATACTGTAGGTATAGAAATGTACCTACGCCGAGCGGCCTTACTTGCAAGGCTAAATTCTGTAGTGTCACACGCGTGTTCGATTTGCCGTTGACCCGCGCTAACAAAAATTATTTTCGAATTCTTTATCGAATATTCTATTTAGTTTTTATTTCAAGTATTTGCGACATTTTTCACGTAAACGAGTCGATGACCTTAAAGATCATTCAATATAAGTAGACCTCCCAGTACTAGTGACTACCTTACTAATGCAAGATCAGCATATACTGGAATTATTTCTTACAAAATGTTAATTATTATGTATAATAACGTTTTAAATGACTACCTTTTAAAAATTACATATGAACGCAAAGCTGACGCACGTACAAAACCAAAAAAGTTATATACACTTCATTTTAATATTATTTCATTTGTTTAGTTACTAAACTAAATGTAAACAATCTCTTGACACTTGTATGAGAAGACTTTTTAAAAATACGTTTTAAAGTATGGATATAAGTAAATAGGTAGAAATCAATTAGGTACCTATCTACCAAATAATTTTAGAAAATCTGATTATATTTTATGTAAGAAAACGTAAGTACCTATTTCACATTTTTCAAAAACACAACTCCTAACCCTATAGCAAGAGCGGCCTGTTCAAAGGCGCATAGCGTGCATAATAAAAGAGACTTTCGGTACGTGGACTTAAGGTGCATTTTGATTCGTTACGAGCCCCAGTAGGCAAATATTTTGAAGGTCACGTTCGTGCTGGGCAATGATTTATGAACGTTATTTACGTTGTTAGTAGGTTTATTTTCGCATGTTTTCTTTCGAAGAGTGAAATTTCTGTACTTGTACTATTACTTTTTCTGTGACCAGGATAGATTAGTTTTCCAACAGAGGGTCGTTGTTACTTAGTTCTAGGTCTTTTAAGATGTCACGACAGTTCCATGTGCTGCTTACCAAGCGTGGTTTTAGTAAGGTAATAAAAATCACACTATCTCTGAGTAAGTCCAGGCGCCATTTAAATATAAATTTTAAATATAACTCATAGTATGTTGTGGAAAATGTCGTAGGTTATACATTTATAATTTCTGCATATTTATAACCTAGTATAAGATTTTAATGTATAGCTGTTATTTTTCCCGAATAAAAAAAAAAAAAATAAGTCCAGGCGCCATTTAGTTTTCTCCCAATAACATTTTTTTTTTATATATTCAACTGCCTTTTAATGGTCTCATTGCAATAAATTTATTTATTTATTTATATTTTAACACCTGAAAGGTGAATTTGTCTTTATTAAATGGGTTCTTGCGATTTATTTTGAACCTCATCTGATTTTTCTTTTGCAGGTATCAGAGCTGAAACAGCTCCGTTCTCTAGTAAAAGACACGGACCCTATCCGTATCCTGTCGGTGGCTCAGTTCAGGCCAGAGAAGGACCACCCGCTCATGTTGCAGGCTATGTATGAGCTCCGGAATCTGTTGGTCAAGAATGAGATGCTGTGGAACAAGGTAAGAGGATACTGGTATGTTCTGGCTAAGATAATAATAATGATAATAAAGGGTTTATACAATTCAAATAAAATGTAGATTGAAAACAGCTGTTCCTACACCGCGGCCGGCGCGGGTGAAAGCCGTGTCGTGAGTTCTTAGCCTTAAGCTTTTAAGAAAGAAAAGACGGAATATGGTCTACGACGTCAAATCAAAATAGAAAATGGCGACGTCTTGGCGAGAGAGACAGATTATCTTTGTTTGTAATTAGGATCAGTCATGATTTTTGTGGAGTATGCAGACTTATAGCGTAAAAAAAAGTAGTAAATACTGTGAAAAATATATTTAAATCGGTCCAAAAATGACGAAGATACAGCAATTTTAGTGTATTAGTTCCAGAATCGCGCCCGAAAGTGAAGCGACTCGCTGTGACGTCATCTGTCATGATCGGTCTCCACCGGCGAATGAATACGATCAAGCAGTTCGTCGCACGGATCATGACAGATGACGTCATCGTAAACAGTCCAGCGAGAGCGCGCGTTTCCAAGTAGCTGTTCAGAAAAACTAATAAATTCGTGTGCGTATTCCCAGCGGAAAAGTGTCGAATTTTTTAATTTCAGTTTAGCAGATATTTAGTGTATGACGTCCTGTAAATGTGTATGGTAAGTTCAGATTTGTGCATCCAGCCATTCGGCAGATACGAGTATTCAACAAAAACTGTTTCTGCCAGGACTACGTATTCCCAGCGGATTTTTTTTTTCTATAGACTTACAAGAAAAAAAATACATACAATAATTAGTGTGTAACAAGAGGTAAATGTGTATGTATAAATGAAATTTGTGTGTCTTATAATTACGAAGATATTTAAGTTGCCGCTGCAGTGACGTTTGGCTATTTGATGAAAATCATATAAAACGGTTTAGTGCAGAGTTGTCCTTTTACACACGTTGCTTTAAATTTGTGTGTAATGTGTGTAAAAACAGAATTTGAAAAGAACACACCGTTCAGAAGATATACACGTAAACGTAAAATAAGGTTATTAGGTCCAAGCTCTTAAAATAGGAACTCTAGAGTCTATCTTTTAACGTTTATCTGTGTCTTGTAAGGGTCTACAGTTGCCTGCCAAGTTTCATTTATGTGCGCTTAGTAATTAATGAGCAATGGCATAATTTACTACGACTGGACCACTATATTTTATGACATCCGACTAAAGGACTTTTTAATGGAAAAGCAAAATAAAACCTATTACAATATTTAGTGTATTATTGCAACTACTCATTTCTGAAATTTCATACACATTTGTTGAACTTACCATACACATTTACAGGACGTCATACACTAAATATCTGCTAAACTGAAATTAAAAAATTCGACACTTTTCCGCTGGGAATACGCACACAATAAATTCACCATTTTTTGACGGATTTTAATAATTTAAAAAATTAAATGCTCAGTAAATTATTACACATACGATATGCTTAGTAAAAATCGGATTTGCTATTATGTGATTGATCCTCATTGTTATATCTCGTTTGTTTTTCTACCATTTTTTCTACCGCGTAATAGCAGCGTGATGCCATGTGCATATAATTAAGCTGTTGATCCCCGCATTAACGCCGGCGTTCACGCGCCATTGTCTTACTATTGTGTCTCTAATTACGCACTCAAAAGATTAAGTAAATCATTTCTTTCGCTCCGGGTGGAGCAAAGAGTGACAGACTTACGTAACAAACTAAAACCCACACCTGTGATCAGTTGCCCTTCGCGTCCGCGCCGCGTTAACTTTTTGAACAATCCCACGGGGCTTGTTAAGTGCGGTTAGAGCGTCCCAGCCGCAATTGTCGTGGGGTACATTGATAAAATGTTGAAACTTGCAGAAAAAAATCTAATTAAATCTAAATCTAATAAGTAAACGTTGACGTCCTGTCGTGACATGTCGACTTGAGTCGCTTCTTGCGTTTGCTACCTCACAGATGTTGGTTATAAAAGGGGCGACCAAATGGTAGCAAAAACCAACGTCCCAACCAAGGTGACTTTGCTAGTTTCAATCCGTGTGGATAGCAGTTGTAATCCAAGACCTTCAACGCCTTTGGTTAAGAAGCGCGTTTTCCCAACCACAACGTGTTGGCGCGTGGTTTACATCCATGTAGCCGCAACACAAGCCAAACACAAACCAAGGTCACCTTGGTTGGAACGCTAGTTTGCAACCGTCTGGTCACCCCTCTCACCTTTCGAATTCCGTAATTAGACACAATAGAAAGACAATGAGAGAGCGAACGCCGGCGTTCGCTTGGGGTTTAATGAATTTAAATTAAAGTGGAAGCACTAATCAAACTTATTTATTTTAAGTAATTTAATTTACCATAACAATAGTAAGTACGCAATGAAAAGTAAACAAAGAAACAGATCAGCGAGGAATTACAAGCAAGCCAAACAAAAGCGCAGTGCAACGACACATAACAAGGACTTTTATACTAAAAATCACATACACATTAAGGTTCACTTTTGCTAACTTTTGAGACGCCCGCTACCTGTGCATTGAGCATTACACCGCGCTCGACTTGAACAAAGAATCATTCGATATGATGTAGTGGTGATGGTGGCATGATTGTTTGCTGCGGACACGCTCATAAGCGGCAGCGGATGTCGTAGTGGTTTTGGTCGCTATACTACTCCCCCGCTGACACCGTGTCTACGGGCGATAGCACCTCTAGCTTGACGAATCTCTCTTACTCTTACCGCTCCTTTACATCTTTTTCTCCACATTCCAGATCAAGCTAGTTCTGGTAGGCTCGTGCCGTAACGCCGAGGACGAAGAACGGGTACAACACCTCAAGGACCTCGCCAAGCACCTGTCGCTAGAAGACAGCGTGCAGTTCGTGGTGAACGCGCCCTTCGCTCGTCTGCTGCAGCTGTACCAGACCAGCACTATAGCGCTACACGCCATGTGGAACGAGCACTTTGGAATCAGTTAGTATGACATGACCAAACCTTTATTGATCGAACTACATGCCAGCTATATACTGGCTGTATGCAATACTGGCGAGAGCACTGCGCAGTCGATTGATAGTTTCGTTGCAGTTATGTCATCTGCATCCAAATCGCATTATTTTTTTATTATTATTATTTATAGGCCCGCGTTTGATCACTGTTTATCCTGATGGTAAACGATGGAATGGCGACCACGTACCGGAAGACGTAGTGTTGAAAGGCCTCCTACAAGGTGGACCGATGACTTGGTAACGGTTGCGGGAGTCCGATGGATGCGAGACGCACAGGACCGTTCATTGTGGCGACACTAGGGGGAGGCCTATGTCCAGCAGTGGACGTCTTTCGACTGAAATGATGATGATGATGATGAAGCGATGATGTGGCCGACGATGGAGCACGTTTACCTAGAAGACTCTTGAATTAGGTCGGGTCAGAAATTTTACAGCTGGCGGGCAGTGCTAATGCGTCTGTTTAGAGTCGAAAAGTAAAATGTGCAGCGATATAAGATTGCAAATAATGTGTTGTAATGTTTCAAATTGTATTAGCTCTTATTGTTTAGATTCTAGATTGTTTTTTTTTTCTGCACGATTGTGAAGCGAAGCGGCGCGATCGGAACTATTGCGATGGCCAACGTACGTGGGTGCGATGCGGCGACGAGCGAAGGAGAAATTTAATTTTTTCGCGCGAAATTTTGCGGTGCGGTGACGTTTCGCGCACACGTAGGACAAAGCCGCCGCATCACGCTAAATTCGCGTGAACCGTATCGGATAGCTTCGCAACCGCATTCGCGTGGAATCGGCCCCGTAACGCCGCGTTAGTACCTCTCCCTTTCCTCTCCCCAGGTGTAGTGGAGTGCATGGCAGCGGGCCTGATCACTATCGCGCACCGCTCGGGCGGGCCGCTGGCCGACATCATCGAGACCTCGCAGGGCTCGCGCACCGGCTTCCTGGCGGCCGAGGCCGACGAGTACGCGCGCGCCATCCTGGAAGTCATCGCGCTCCCGCACGACGAGAGGAAGAGGATCGTGGACGCTGCTAGGTGAGAGGCACTCTGCTATATGTATATGAGCTTTAAGTAAGCAGGGAAAGATCAAGATCGCAAACTGAAGATCTTCAAGTATAGTCCTAAAGAGGTACCGTATATTTCGTAGCGTAGTCAGTTCCAAGGGGGCCCTGTATAATAAAAGAAATGGGGGTTCCTTTTTTACGGACTGCGGGAAAGCCCAATAGGGAGTTTTTTTATATAGCCCAAGTAGCATTGAAATGTCACAGCAGGCCAATTTGAGAGCCTTCGACTGCGCATAGTGGCTGTAAGCTGTAAGTAGGTGGTGGAACCACGCTCCCCTCAAAGAGATTTCAGCAAAACCAAGATTTTTGACGGGACAACGTCTTATAAGTAATTCGATGGAGCCGGTTGCACGCACGAAAAAGTATGACGCATGCGGCGTTACCTCGCTCTGAGGCGTTCCATTTAAGGCTTGAAGTGCAAGCGAGAGCGCGTTCGGCCTCCGCGTTCGGCAGTGTTCGACATCTGTCTCTCTCCTACTTGAGTGAGCGATGCGTCTGCGTCGTGACAACTGCTATAGAATAATACATTTACATGTTTTCGTCAAGTATAAAGTGCAGTGAAAAGTGAATGTCGTGTTAATTGTTTATTTGTATTTATGCGTACAAATAAATGTAACACGTTGTCACGTTCAACTATCGTCAGTAAACCGACTTTACAGACAACCGATTCTTTTTTTTAAGAGTTACCGTGACCTCAGAATGCAAAGGGATGCCCTTTGCATTCTGAGGTCATAGGTAGGTATTAGGTTGAAGGACATAGGTAGATATTAGTCAGAAAACGTCTGACACAATTTTTAATGAGTGTGTGGACGAGATTTTACAATTTTGTGGTTCCATAAATCGGGGCCCCTGAAACCCGTATCACTGATACAGTACACCTTTGTTCACACAGACTGATCACCTTTTTTATTTCCAGAGCCTCCGTGGACCGGTTCTCCGAGATGGAGTTCGAGAAAGCATTCCTCAGAGCCGCGGAACCACTCATAAGATTAGATTAGCGACGCAAGTGCTTTTGTCTGACTGTACATTTCGTTCCATTAATTTTAAGCGTATTAATAAAATTAAACCAAAGCTTGTGACTGTGTTTTTCTAGCAACTTTGACTATCCGGGACGCCGCATTTTTTAGGATGTATGTACATTATTTTGTAGAACTTTAATTTTATTCCAAAAAATGTAAACATTTTAGTGAGAGAATTTAAATACAAACCGCGGTGTAACCTGACGCTAAATGAATTATTGAAGTTACTAGGTTCTTGGTGAACATCATCACAATTTTCTTAGAATGAATGACCGAAATATTCTGGCAGGATAGAAAAGTAAATTGACATCACTTATAGGAGTCGATGATACATCATCATCATCATTTTAGTCGAAAAACATCCACTGTTGGACAGCAACCTCCCCGCGCGCGTCACAACATCGCCTGAGCCACCTTACCTATTTGGGGTCGGCGCAACACGTTATTTGGGGTCGGCGCAACACGTTATTTGGGGTCGGCGCAACACGTTATTTGGGGTCGGCGCAACACGTTATTTGGGGTCGGCGCAACACGTTATTTGGGGTCGGCGCAACACGTTATTTGGGGTCGGCGCAACACGTTATTTGGGGTCGGCGCAACACGTTATTTGGGGTCGGCGCAACACGTTATTTGGGGTCGACGCAACACATTATTTGGGGTCGGCGCAACACGTTTTTTTCTTCCATTCTGTTCTGTCACCCGTCATGCTATAACCAACTTCCTTTTCTTTCATATCTCTCTTCACATAATCCATCCAACTTTTCTTTAGCCCTCTCTACCCATCCACAGAACTCTTTTAGAAACATGCGTTTCATCCCTCCTCTTTACATGACCATACCAAGACAAACGATTCCCCTTCAACTTTTCAGTCACTGGCGAAACTTTCAAACTTCCTCTAATATACTAATTTCTCACTATTCATTCTCGTCACACCACACATCATCTCAACATTCTCATCTCCGCTACATGCAATCTTTTTTCATCAGTCTTTTTCACAGCCCAACATTCTGATACATACAGTATCAGGCATTATCACGGACTTGTAGATTTTACCCTTCAACTTGAGGGGCATCCGTGGGTCACAAGTTGTTCCAGTGACCTGTCGCCATTTCATCCATCCTGAATTGATCCTGGCAGCAGCTAGTGTTATTATAAAACAAAGTCCCCACTGCGTCTGTCTGTCCATTCACAATAAACTCAAAAACTACAGAACATTGTTTTCTTGTGGTTTTCACCAAGAGTGACGCATGAGGAAGGATTGGGTGTAGGTATAATTACATACATATTATACACAGTACCTTTTATTATAGTAGGGAAAAGCCGAGAATTTCGAGTCGCTAGTCATCAGTCGTCAGTCGTGGTCATAAAATGTCTTCAGTTATTGAATTGCATAACTTTTTAGCAGACTTCACTAAAAAGAGTGGTAATGAGTTTTGAAACAAGGAGCACACACATAAACTTACTTTTTTATAATATAATAATAATAACTCTTTATTTCAGGCTACTAAGACCCATAGACACTATTCATAAATAAAAATCTTAAAAATAATAAACTAATACATAATAACATTCTATTTTTATTTATTATTAAAACTTCGTTGGGTCGGCGACGTATTGCGCTGAGTCGTGGTGTCATGTAGCCTTCCGCGAAAGCGCCGATACACGACACCCGTCGGCCAAAATTCTTCCTTCATGAAAGTCTCTAGATGTTGAGTCGTCGGTACCCGTACAACAAAAGATTTGAAGTTGATCTTGTGACGCGACTCCAACCTTTCAACTCTCAGGATGAACCTGGTCTTCATCTTTATGTACTCCACGACATCCTCTACGCTCGTGGAGTGATGCAGACGTGACACGTACAGCTGCGTCGATGGAATAGCGGGACGCAGCAACATGTTCGGACCGGAATACCTACGTCAGTGCGAAAGCCGTATCATCGAAGTTTGTTTCTTCGAAAACCTTTCAACGATATCTCTATACTGCGACGCCTTGATAAGTCGACATTTTGTTATTGCGATGTTTCGTTACATCGAAAAACTGTACTGCGAACGATTTTAAAGCAAAAATATCACACTGCGAAGACTTGTTCAATCGCCGTCTTGTTACTGCGATGCTATGTTACTTAGGAATACTAAACTTTTAATTTCGTTACTTACGCTGAGCTACGATTTTAAATACTAAAGGGCATCCAACTTGACATACCTTTTTACTGTTTTTCATACAACCGCTCTTACGCGATAATGACGTTATTACCATTTTTAAACGACTTCAAAAAGGAGGAGGTTATATGTTCGGCTGAATGTATGTTTTTTATTTTTTATGTATGTTCACCGATTTCTCGGTCAATTATAGACTGATTTTGAAAATTTTTTTTTTGATTGAAAGGTTATGCTTCAAAGTTGGTCCCATAGAAATATTGTAATGATCTGATTATGAACTTCGTAGATATGAAACAGAACTCCTCATGGGATCACAGCAGAACTGTCGTAACAAGTAAAATTGCTTTGTTTATACGTGTAGTCGATGACTGACTGAAAGAAGAGGGGTAATATATCGAACTGATCTGATGATAAAGCCTGAAGTTAGGCACCGGAACTCTGTAATAAATTAATTTAATCTAACCGTGTTTGGTATTATTAGAATTGTCATGAGATGCACTCTGGCTATAAGGCATTTAAGTATGGCTGAGGGGTACTTTTTAGTGGTGGTACCATAACTAAAAAGTGAAAAATAAAAAACTTTTTACAAAAAAAATACAACCGACTTCAATGTAAAAAAACACTGAAAAGTGCAAAATAACTTTAATTTCGGAAGTCGGTGTTAAATAACGAAGAGACAAAACTATTATAGAAACACCGACTTCCGAAATTAAAGTTATTTTGCACTTTTCAGTGTTTTTTTACATTGAAGTCGGTTGTATTTTTTTTGTAAAAAGTTTTTTTTCATTAGGTATTTTGGAAACACAGTAGGTATCTTGTGGATATTATCTAGGCTTCTATTGAAATCGATTTATAAATTTTTGTAAAACTAATTTAGTAAAGACCTGAAAATCTGCTATTTTGCATAAACTTTAATACTTCATAATATACTCAAAAATTAAAAAACGTCAAAAAAGTATAACAATAGAAGCCTTGCAAATTTACTGAACTTAGTGAGGGAAAATTCAACACTCATATTATGCGTGTTCTAACCAAAAAAGCGTATTATAAGGTTAAAGAGTATGTCGAAGACACGCTTGTTTGGCAATGACTACTTCTGCACCTGTGGCCCCCAATATATACATATTTTTTCTAACACATTGCTAATATTTTTTAAATTATTTAGACTTCAACTATCCAAACAACCAAACTAAATTACTAACCAAATTTAAGATAGTTGAAGTCTAAATAATTTAAAAAATATTAGCAATGTGTAAGAAAAAAAAAATATATGTTAAAACAAAGATGCAGTTAATAGACACATAATGAGTTTCCAGGGGGCCACAAGTGCAGAAGTAATCATTGCCAAACAAGCGTATCTTCGACATACTCTTTAACCTTATAATACGCTTTTTTGGTTACGACACGGGTAAGCTGTTGATCCCCGCATTAACGTCGGCGTTCACGCGCCATTGTCTTACTATTGTGTCTCTAATTACGCACTCAAAAGGTTAATATGAGTTTTGAATTTTCCCTTGCTAAGTTCAGTAAATTTGCAAGGCTTCTATTGTTATACTTTTTTTGACATTTTTTCATTTTTGAGGAAATTATACCTAAAGCATCTAAGTTTATGCAAAATAGCAGATTTTCAGGTCTTTACTGATTTAGTTTTAAACAAATTTATAAATCGATTTCAATAGAAGCCTAGATAATATTCACAAGATACTGTGTTTCCAAAATACCTAATGAAAAAATGATAATAACGTCATTATCGCGTATGTGTATATATCGTGTATGAAAAACAGTAAAAAGGTATGTCAAGTTGGATGCCCTTTAGTATTTAAAATCGTAGCTCAGCGTAAGTAACGAAATTAAAAGTTTAGTATTCCTAAGTAACATAGCATCGCAGTAACAAGACGGCGATTGAACAAGGCTTCGCAGTATGATATTTTTGCTTTAAAATCGTTCGCAGTACAGTTTTTCGATGTAACGAAACATCGCAATAACAAAATGTCGACTTATCAAGGCGTCGCAGTATAGAGATATCGTTGAAAGGTTTTCGAAGAAACAAACTTCGATGATACGGCTTTCGCACTGACGTAGGTATTCCGGTCCGGGAATACCTAATCGCCGTCTTGTTACTGCGATGCTATGTTACTTTTTTTTTTTTTTTTTTATTAATGATAGGCTCGCGTTTGACCACCATCTCACCTGATGGTAAGCGATGATGTGGTCGACGATGGAACACGCTTGCCTAGAAGTAGCCTATTCACTCTTGACTTAAAGATCCCTAAGTTGTAGCTATCTGGAAACAGACTCCGGCAAGGAATTCCACTCCTTGGCTGTACGCATAATAAATGTGTTCTTAAAACGTTTTGTGCGTATGGGTGGGATGTCTACCATGTACCGGTGGCGCAACGCCGTACGTCTAGTGGTCCGATGATGGAACGGACTTGGCGGAATTAGATTGTGCAATTCCAGTGCACACTCCCCGAAATGTAAACGATAGAAAACCGACAGGCTAGCAACTCGGCGGCGATGCCCAAGGCTTTGTAGCTTCGACTCAACAAGTGCATCATTGCCGATGATCCTCTTGGCTCGCCTCTCAATCGACTTCAGCGCATCAAGCTGGTATTTGGCAGACCCGTCCCAAAGATGAGAGCAGTACTCCATACACGATCGTACTTGCGCTTGATAAAGGTTGAGCAGCTGTTCCGGCGTGAAGTACCGTCTCACCTTTGCTAAGATCCCCAATTTTTTGGCAGCCAGTTGAGCCTTTGCCTCAATGTATGAGCCGAAATTTAGAGTAGACGACAGCGTTACCCCAAGAAGCTCAAGGTGGTCGGTTATTGGCACGGTCACACCTCGGAAAGATGGAGCCGGTTGGAATTGACTCCGTTTAGCGGAAAAAAGACACGCTTGGGTTTTAGTTGCATTGAACTTGACCAGATTGGCATCGCCCCAATCGGAAACCGCCTTCAAGGACGAGTTCAAGCGTTCAACCATAGCCTCTCGGGATGACTGGATCTGTGACCCACTAGCACGTGCGTCAGACACATATCTCTCGGCAACAGTGCTGTCGTCTGCATACCCAAAGATACCGGGTTTAAGTAAGTCATTTATGTGCAGCAAAAACAGTGTTGCCGAGAGTACCGACCCCTGAGGGACCCCGGCATTAATATCCATTTGACTGGAGGAGTAGCCATCAACAACCACTCGGATGGATCGATCCCTCAAGAAGTCTGCGATCCAATCACACAGACCAGTGGGTAGGCCGAAGGAAGGAAGCTTAGCAATAAGGCTTTCGTGCCAGACCCTATCGAAAGCCTTCGAGATATCAAGGGAGACGGCAAGCGCTTCCCCATGCTTCTCGATGGCCTCGCTCCAGATGTGAATGGCATACGCTAGAAGGTCCCCAGTGGACCGATTTTGGCGAAAACCGTATTGCCGGTCACTGAGGATGTCGTTAGCTTCTAGGTATGCCAGAAGTTTCTTGTTAAGCACCCGTTCCATACTCTTACAGAGGATGGACGTAACAGAGATGGGTCTGTAGTTTGCTGGGTCAGCTCGACTGCCCTTCTTGGGCACAGGCTGCACGTTAGCTTGCTTCCAAGCAATCGGCACTTTTCCAGTCTCATATGAGATGCGAAATAGGCGTGTCAAGATCGGAGACAATTCAGGCGCACAAGTTTTAAGTACAATTGCTGGTATCCCGTCGGGGCCACTAGCTTTGTTCACGTCGAGGTTACGCAGGACCCTACGAACGTCCTTTTGATGAATACGAACGTCTGACATCCTCGTCGCGCATCCATCAGGAGAAACAGGTGGCCGTGCGTCACCAGAATTCAGACGAGAATATTCCGCAAAAAGAGAGGCAAACAAGTTTGCTTTCTCCTCAGCGGTGTGAGCCAGCGACCCATCGGGTTTCAGCAGTGGCGGAAGTGACGGACGGCAGAAGTTCGATTCAACCGACTTAGCCAGGGACCAAAACGCTTTACTACCTGCGGGGTATGAAGCAAGTTTGCTCCCAATTCGGCTTATGTGGTCAAACCGAGACCTCCGCAACACCTTCTTGCAGGACTTGGCAGCCCTGTAAAAGGCCTTCTTCTTTTGAGCCACGTCGCTTGCCTTGCGCGCACGAGCGTCGGCCCAAGCTCGATATGCCGCGTGCTTAAGCGCGTCTGCGCGATCACATTCGGCGCCAAACCATGGACGAGCTTGGCCAGACATTGTTACGTCAGAGAATGGGATGAAGTACTCCATCCCCTGTCGCAACACATCCGTCACGGCATCTACCCACGACGAAGCATCATCTGAAGAAAAGCAAGTGGGCTGCCAAGGATAGCATGCGAAGAAAGACCGCAAGCCATCCCAATCTGCTGACCTGTATCGCCAAACCCGCCGGGTGCCCCTAGGGCTGGGATCGGGCGGGGAGTAGACAGACACAGACTTAACCAGACAGTGGTCGGAACCGCCTAAAGGCGAACATATCGACACAGAGTAGCGGTCTGGATCTGTTGTCAGCAAAAGGTCCAGGCAATTGGCTGTGTGCGAATCCACATCCGGCACCCTCGTTGCCCCCTGGACCAGCTGGGTAAGATTTAATGCTAGCGCTAGCTTTCGCATCTCTCGCCCAGCGTGGTCTGTGGACTGGTACGGGAAAAGCCACTCTTGGTGGTGGGCATTAAAATCCCCCAGTAACACCAATTGGGCAGAAGGGTACCGCTGCTGAGCCGCATCCGCCGCCTCACTCAGATGCTGTGTGAGCCCAGATGTCTCCTGATCCCCGCTGTGCGAGCGGTAGACACAAGCGTAGATTATTTTATCTAGGCCTGTGTCCACCAAAGTCCAAAGCGTCGAGAACCTGGAGTCCTCAAGGTTACGGAGACGCCGATAGCAGATGTCGTCACGGGCGTACATACATACACCCGCACGTGGTTTGAAATTGTGCTCCAAGGTAAAACCTGGGTAAGAAAGGTACGACACGTCGGACGGACCTCTGATCTGCGTCTCCGAAAGGAAGAAGAGAGCTGGTTTTTCAGTCTCGAGGTGGTGGTGGACTGCGACGAGATTGGAGTGCAGACCTCGTATATTAGTGAGGTGCACTTTGTGAGAGAGGGAGTGCAGCCGCTGTTTATCTTGACTCTTTCTTTTCCTTTTCATTTTTATTTGAGTGAAGGGAGGAGAGGAGAAGGAAGTGAAATGAGGTTCCACGCAGCTAACCTTCAGGCACGCACTGAAAGGACGACATCATTGGGGGACTAGTCTGGAGACTGCGGGGACGCCCGAGCCCCCCCGAGAATGTCCATCGGGCCCTCTCGTCTGGTCGCCAACCAGCACGATGGCGCATTCCGGGATTTTTCGACAGTTGGCGGGGCAGCCTTTCATGTGTGGCTAGCACATTACTTGGGCCCCCAGCTACCTGCGGTCGGCCAGCGGCAACCGTGCCTCGGATCCCGCTACCCTCCGCGACTAGCCTCCCGATTCCTCCATATCAGCACGAACCAGGATGGTCTGCTTGCACTGGAACAGCTATTTCGACCCAACTCCTCTAGACTGGCTACACTGAGCATCATACCGGAACACGGCCAGGCCTTTTGGCGGCACGTCTTTGCTCAGTGGGTGGTCGCAAGCCAACGGTCGAAACCTACCACCAGTTAGTGTCACCTGATTAGCACCACCCGGGGACCACGTGTAGGGACTTGCCTCAGGTGTTCTCCTACGGACGCGGGTGACTCGGCCCCCAAAAAAGTTACTTAGGAATACTAAACTTAGGTACGGTTTTTTTAATTTTTGAGTATATTATGAAGTATTAAAGTTTATGCAAAATAGCAGATTTTCAGGTCTTTACTGATTTAGTTTTAAACAAATTTATAAATCGATTTCAATAGAAGCCTAGATAATATTCACAAGATACTGTGTTTCCAAAATACCTAATGAAAAAATGATAATAACGTCATTATCGCGTAAGAGCGGTTGTATGAAAAACAGTAAAAAGGTATGTCAAGTTGGATGCCCTTTAGTATTTAAAATCGTAGCTCAGCGTAAGTAACGAAATTAAAAGTTTAGTATTCCTAAGTAACATAGCATCGCAGTAACAAGACGGCGATTGAACAAGGCTTCGCAGTATGATATTTTTGCTTTAAAATCGTTCGCAGTACAGTTTTTCGATGTAACGAAACATCGCAATAACAAAATGTCGACTTAACAAGGCGTCGCAGTATAGAGATATCGTTGAAAGGTTTTCGAAGAAACAAACTTCGATGATACGGCTTTCGCACTGACGTAGGTATTCCGTTCGGACCTGTCAATGCGGTACCGCACTGATTGCGACAAGCAGGCTTCTTCTTCTTCTTTACTACACGAACGAAGCCTTCTTCATCGACCTGTCCTTGGCTTGTTACCGAAGGTAACGAGCTTCGAACGTGGACGGAGGGCCCCTGGATACCCCTCACTTGTTTTGATGGCCGCTGATTTTTCGCTGGAGTAGCAACAACGGCAGCTGAGTAAGCACGTGACGCGCTCACTTGTTTCGGTGCCCCAGAGACGGGGGACGCGGGGAGGGCGGGGCGCATTTGTGCATCACTTGCAGTGACGGCGGTCGGCGACGAGTCCAATTTTGCTGACTCGAAACTCCGCTGCGATGCATTCAACGCGCCGTGACTGGTGTTGATGTTGATAGTTCGCTCGTGTGACCTACATACCGTATTGCGTAAATCTGCTACCTCGGTACGTAGATCGCTGATGATGGTTTGCGATGCTTCCAACTTCAACTGCATCTCGGCCAGGCTTGATCTGAGGGTTGTGATGTCCCGCAGCAGTCTGGTGACGTCGACATGGTCGAAAGTGACGGGGGGCAGCTTGCTCAAATCCTTCGCCACGAAAGTCGGCACGTCATCTGGGTCGGTCTCCTTGAGCACTTTGATAATGTCCTGGAGACTCCTCTCTCCTTTTTCATCCCTCCTACGGGACGGCATTCGGTCAGCCATGTGTAGCGACTCGTACAGCAGTGTTTTCGCTCTGCGAATCTCCTCTTCATTGAAGTTGGACGTGCAGATCTGGGTCACACTGACCTCGTCCATGACATCGAGCTGATACTGCAGGAATGCCAGAACCTCGTTCGCCACAAGTTCTTCCGAACGCATGATGGCAGCGGCACTTGCCGCGTTCGGCGCAAATTAAATAATAATTTTCACGTACAGTGCAGGCGCGTCCGATTTCAACGATTGATCGCACTGCACGATTTATCCCACTACAGAACACTTGATGAAACTACAGAACATCGCCTGCTTCGGTGCTTATTGGATTCTTTTTTTTTTTAATGACAAGCTAGTGCTTGACTGTGATCCCACCTGATGGTAAGCAGTAATAATAATAATAATAATCGGGCGTTTACGTTCATCTCTATGGTTAAGGGGGAACAAGGAACGGAATGTGTAATAAAATACTTCATATCCGAATTTTTTGTAAAAAATCATGTAAATTATTTTAACATAAAGATAAAGTTTATATAATATGTATACAAAATAATGCATAAATTAACATTGGAATGATATATCTATGGGTGGCCGACTCTGTCTCGGGGAATCAGCCTCAGTTCCGATCCGTGCTTCAGGAATACATTGCCTGGAACAAATTGATACATTGATATGACACAAATTGATACATGAATCACTGAAATGTTCCGAAACAGTGATATGTATCATTTGGAACATTTCTAACATCGGCTCAAAAGATACAAACGGAACATTTGAAACATCGGCTCACAAGATACAATCGGAACATCTGGAACAACGGCTCAAAAGATACAAAAACAGACACTGACTGTTATGAATCGTGATCTGTTACGTTGCGCCATAAACACCAACAGTTTTATTTAATTGCATTTTAATTTGAGAATAATTTAAAGCAGATGTTTTTAGTTCAGTTCAATAAAATATACACTATTTACGTTTTAATTTGAATTTTTAAAAGACTGCAAATCACTTAAAGTAAAGATTGTTTCAGTGTTTCAATCGTTCCAAATGATTACTGTTCCAATCTTTCGGAACACTACAATGTTTCGGAACAGTGAGTCGGTTCAGTAAAGAGTTACACACGCCTATTCTATAATATGACTAGCTTCTGCCAGCTGCTTTGCCCGCTTGAAAGTTGGAAATATATACTATGTTGGCCTATATTACTCAGTGATAAAGTAGCAATCGACTGGTGGAATTTTTAAAATTGACCCAGGTATTTTTGAGTTTATTCACTACAAGCAAAAATACAAACCAAACCAAAGTTATTAACTAGTCTCTTTTTAGGCAGATTGATAAAGGATGTGATTTAGAAAGCGTTACTTCTGGACACGATTCGTATTTCTAGTAGGTTCCTCTGTCTGGAGTCTGACTGCCAGTACCTTGGACCCTGTTCCCGATATCGATGAACTAAGTACTCGATTTCCAAATTGCACTGGACCTCGAGGCCAATATTGGCAAACAGCACAATGTCATTGCCTCATCAGCAAACAGTAAACAGCATACACTAGAATGTCCTCATCCTGAATGTCCATAAATAAGGTGCCAACTGGTTATAAGGTACCCTAATCGGCTAGCTGTTTATCGACAACTTGAGCACCACCCTGAATATGTCTAGCAGTAATAGTACCGCACCAGCAGCGTTGGAAGGCCTCCCACAAGGTTGACCGATGACCTGGTGAGAGTCGCAGGAATGCAATGGATGCGAGACGCACAGGACCGTTCCTTCAGTTGTGGCGACACTTGGGGGAGGCCTATGTCCAAGAGTATACGTCTTTTAGCTGAAATGATGATGATGCTCTCACCAGCAGTTTGTTGAGGGTTGATGCCGATACCGTCATCAGTGATGATGGCGCTGGTGGCCGGCTCCACGCGGAACTCTTCGGCTGCAAACTTGAGCACCGCCGTGAATGGTGTCGCCTCTGGCACGCTCAGTCTGTGGGGAAGTATAGACCAAAATAATAATAGGATAAATAGCTGTAAAAATGTTCTACACACAGTAACTGGATTGTGTGGAGATCAGTGTCTTGGGATCTTACCATTATGTGTTAAAATGTCAGACGTGCGAGCGAGAAAGAGGGATGTAGCTATACACCCTATATAGTTTAATGACAGTTCACAGGTCGGGATCGCGTTAAGAGCTTGTGGTAGGGCCTCTAGTAAACCTATCTAAGCGATCATTTGTTCGGCAAAACCAGTAGGCGCTCTTGTCCAAAACCAGTAGGCGCTCTTGTCCAAAACCAGTAGGCGCTCTTGTCCAAAACCAGCAGGCGCACTTGTCTAAAACCAGTAAGCGCTCTTCTCCAAAACCAGTAAGCGCTCTTCTCCAAAACCAGTAGGCGCTATTCTCCAAAACCAGGAGGCGCTCCTCTCCAAAACCAGTAGGCGCTCTTCTCCGTGTTAATGGTATGATAGCAATTACAATATTTATGGTTCAAATCATTAATGTTTTTTTTTTGTAGTGGGAAATCATCCAATGACTTCTTGCGCTCTAGGGTGGGGCGAGAGGGCGTATCAGTCTTTTACTGACTAAAACCACACCTGGGTCCTTCAGTTGCCATTTGGGTTCTTGGACCACGAGTTTCCTGTTCAGAAAATCCCCGTGGCCCTAGCGGGCATCGGACCTGCAGGCTTACTCTTGAGTTCAATTCAGATCGGTCGACATTGGGATTGTGACGTTTCGTACTCGTGAATTCGATGATAGCGCCAAATTTGTTTTAAAATTGCGTGACTATTTTGAGGAACTAATTAATTTCAATCCAATGTTGACAATATTGTTTTCAAGTACCAAATCACGTAACTACAAAATTGGCATTGGAATCGTATTGGTTTGAGATTGAAATTGAAATTAGTTTGGAGAGTAAGCCTGCTGCTGGGCCCTTACGGTTTGTTCACATGTCTTTGGCGAGCGCGTCGTTGACTTGGGCTCGGTCCGGATAGTTACGGGGCGGCCGGACTGCCAGCTACCCATTGCCCATGCTACAAGCTATGCATCTAGCTCGTACTCGGGGTCGCGGCGACTGGGGCGTGAGGATTTTCGTTCCCTCACACGTGTGACCGTGTCCTTCGCATAACTGCTTCGCAGGAGACGACCGCGTGCCATGCCCTCTCGCGCCAGACCATGGCCTGAACCAGGCCAGGCCAGGGCCTGGTTGGTGAAGATGTAGCATATGGATACTACAGTGGGGTACAGAGGATAGCAGCGGGAGCATAGTTTGTGACTCGGCCTCACGTTCGCACCCTGTTATTGATCCGTCAAGGTAGTCTCACTTTGCGAAGTTGGAGTTACACCTTGGTACTTAGGTCCTGAGGCGGTGAAGGGCGCCCGGCACCCTTTGTCGGCGCGAAGATGTACTCGGATTTGCAGAATAGATAATAGCGTCGAATGCCGATCGCGTTTCGCACGTTGTACACTTACTATTACTACGAGATATGCGTACAGCCAAGGAGTGGAATTCCTTGCCGGAGTCTGTGTTTCCTGATAGCTACAACTTAGGGGTCTTTAAGTCAAGAGTGAATAGGCTACTTCTAGGCAAGCGTGCTCCATCGTCGACCACATCATCGCTTACCATCAGGTGAGATGGTGGTCAAACGCGAGCCTATCCTTAATAAAAAAAAAAGATGCCTTAGGTAGTTGCTATAAGTATACAATGTACTCAGCTGCATTTGCGTAAACTGAAGGTCAACCACAATATAATTATGAAATTGCAAGGCAGCAGCTAGTTGGTTTACTATGAAATATTTGAGTAGCAAGAACTTGCCATACTAGTAAGAGATTTGCCTTCTATTGTGTGGAAAATTATCAGAACTGGTAAAACATGCGTTTTCTTCAGCTTTCAGCTGTTTCACAATTTGTTGTCAATAAAGTTTATTATATTTATTTATAATCTGCATCTTACTATATAACAAAACAAGCCATCTTACTGTATATAACAAAGCTTCAAGAATATGGCCAGTTGTAATCAGCTATAGTAATGGTTATCACAGCCACAAGTCTTAACTCTTAATTCTTTATTGTACACAAAAACATACATAGTACACGGTGATACATACAGTTTATGTACAAAGGCGAGCTTAACTCAGCAATGAGTTTTCTCCCAGTAAACCTTTGGTAGTAACACACCAAAGGTTTGCTGGGAGAAAACTCATTAACAGTAAAACCAAGTATTAATGAATGTCAGAAGTCCTGTGTGTGTGTAAGTCATATTTGAATCTAAATGAGCAACAACTGCTTACCATCAGGTGGGATCGCAGTCAAGCACTAGCTTATATAATTTAAAAAGAACTGGTCAATGGTATTTAATAAGTATATAAATGGTTACCTAAAAGCCTAGAATTTGTACTTGTATGTAGCTGTTATGATTTATAAGGGTGGCATTTATGTACTTACTTTGTAAAGAAACAAAACTTTTTTATAGAAAAGTAAAAATATATGATATTCACATAATTCACAAAATATTTTGCCAATAATCTAAATCAGTATCATAATCTTTAACAATATCCATAAACTGTGACTTAAGGCACACATTACTGCATATTCTTTGTACAACACCAACCAACTCTGAATAATTTAATTCTATGTAAAATGATTCTGCAGACATCCCCTGTCTCAAGAGTTTACCACAGTCGGCAAGAGATTCAACTATGTAAGTAAAGATATCAGAATTCTCGACACACATTTCAATGAAATATTTGCTCTCAACTTTGAAAAGTAGCTTCCAAAAGTTTTTATATGTGCTGTCTTTACTTAAAACAATATTTAGGATACCATCGGCAATTAACTTTACTGCTGAAGCATATTTGGGATCATTGTTTAGTAAACTAACAACTAATAACTCTACTATATCCTGTTTACTGTTGTGAAGTAACTTTAAAATGTCTGAATTGCATGAATTAAGTTCTAATAAGAGAACTTTACTTTTGAATTCAAGTATTTTTTCTTTTGGTATTTTGTTGGAGACATTTCTTAGTAATGTCTCTTTTGATGCAGCTTCAACCATCAACTCAGTAAGACATTTTTCTAACTTATCCTCAGAAAATAACTCGAGAAATAGTCTAAAGCCTACATCCATCTGATTTATTTTTGTGTTTGAGCTAATTATCTTTTTAAGAATATATTTTGGAGGATCAGTGAGGCAGTTTTTTACAAGACTATTTGATGTCTCATTGTAACTGTTCAGCACGGATAAGAATTCACTGATGACGTTTCTTTTTTGTAGTCTATCAAGACTTTTCTCAACATGTTGTGAGATGAGCAGAGCATTCCTCAGCTCAGCCTCAGTTGTTTCATTATTTGGCCAGTTTTCTAACTGACAAAGATTAATGTAGTCTTGGAAGAAGTTGAGGAACTGTTGCACTACAGCTGTATCCATTTTATGACCTTGTAACTTCAACGCAGAGCCCTCGAACCATTCAGCATCTGTTGAAATTAACAAACTAAAATTGAACTTGAATCGACTATGAAAGTTACATTCAGAGTAAGTTACACAAAGACATGGGCAGCGTTGAAGTTACAAGTGTTTGTTAAAGCTAGACTTACACTTTAAACGGCAGTTTAGGATCAGAAGTCAGAGTAATCTTGAAAGTTACTTTCGACCTGAAGAAACAAAAGAAAAATGATTCAAACGTACATAATATGACACCATAATAAACAAAAAACATAGTTTTAATTTAAACTTCACCTACATTTTTTTAGAATCACCAATTTATGTACAGAAAATAAGATCTATCTGAATATTTTCGCAAATCGCTCGATCTGATCTAATACGAAATGAAAGTGACGTTTAGGTTTTGACGTATCCACGTTTTTAAATGTCAAATGTCAATGTCAACAATTCCCCATGTTCCGAATTGCGTCAAAAGCGAATAAATCGCGAATCCGACCATATTTAATAGTCACAAAATAAAAGGGCTATTGAGTAATAATTGTGACGTTGCGCGTTTGTCGGATTCGCGATATTATCGCTTCTGACGCAATTCGGAACGCAGGGATGTTTACCTACCCTGCGTTCCGAATTGCGTCAAAAGCGATAATATCGCGAATCCGACCAATAAACTGAAAATAATAAGGGCTATTGAGTACAATAGCCCTTATTATTTTCAGTTTGTTTAAATATATATTAAGTTATTATTTAATAGATAAGATTTATAGCCCTTATATTTTGTGAAGATACAATTTTAGTTACTAAAGGACTTCGATGGGGAATACTTTTATTTATTGATTCAGAAAACTTTTTTTTTTTATTTCTTTTTTTTGGGTCGGTGATATAATCACTTTTATCGCTATTCGGAACACGGGGGTTGTTGATTCCTCCTACATTCACTGCGTTCCGAATTACGATTACATCGCCATGAGCGTTCACAGCGCTAACAGCCGTTCCAATTTAGTTTTGCTGCTCATAGCGTTGATATCGATATGTCAATTCGGAACGACCTGTTGTCGCGCCAACAGTGATTTTGACGTGATTTCATTGAGTGGTTTGGTAGAGATCACAGAGTACTTTGGTAATATACAGGTAGAGATTCAACAATAAGCTTTGTTAACAAGGTATTGCGCGTGTATTTGACACCGCTAGGATAATTGTGTTCTGTGATTGTGTTGATTGGTCAGTTTATTCTATAGCTCTCTCCATACATTTATAATAATAAAATAACTGGGCTTCAAAATGGCTATGGAACCCCATTTTTTCATCGAAATGCTTAATAAGATAAGAAGTAACTAAGAACTATTAAGCAAACATATTCAATTCAATTCAATTTTTAAGTGTATGGCTCCATCGACGAATGTCCGATGATTTTGCCAATGTCAAGGTATGAGGTGGAAATGGTCGGTACTTTGTCAAGAATACTGTTGATTATTGATCAGTTTTTGTAGCGATGGCATCCATTGGTCATCATGCTAAAAAGGGACAAAACAATTTTGGTTAGTACACATAAAACAATACAAAATATATATATTAGAACATGAAATAGATACATACTATATAAATAAAAGTACTAGCTACAACTGGATTTTATTAACATTAATAAATTTATAAAGAATTTTTACTGCAGGGGTATGGGCTAAAGATAGAAGGAAAGGAATATTAACTGGGCGGGGAATATCAGAAGGGAGTAAGTCATAAAGGGGAATTGTTAAACGAGGGCAGGAGAAAAACAAGTGTTCCAAGGTACCCTCTTCTAGACCACATTCACATAAAGAATTGTCTCTCACGTGGATTTTGGCCAAAACAACAGGAGTGCAAACAAAACCGAGTCGGAGTCGAATAATAACAGAGGTAGTTAATTTGTTTGAAAACTTTAGTTTGCTGAACCAACATTTAGAGGGGATGGATGGTTGAATCGAGCCATAAAATTTTCCTTTCAAAATTCGAGTTTTTTGCCACTGAGAGTTCCAATTCTTTAACATATCGGGTTTAGCAAGGCAGCGCAAATCACGAGGGTAACAAGATGAATGAGTCTCGATTCCGATCCGAGTTGCTGACTTAGCAATCGAATCCGCATTCTCGTTGCCAATTATTCCGGAATGGCTCGGGATCCAAGCCAGTGCAACCTCTATGCCTGAACAGTCTAATCTATAAAGGATTTCTTTAATTTTTAAAGTTAGGGAAAAATTGTTACGCGAGCGAAAAGGCGATTTTATTAAATCCTGTAGGCAGCTAAGAGAGTCTGTGAGGATCAAGGATTTGTTAAGGCTGTGTGATTCTATATAGGAGGCCGCTTCCAGAAGAGCTACTGCTTCCCCCGTATATACGGAGCCTAAAGCGGAACTGCGAAAATTTAGAATGATTTTGTATTTCGGGATCCATACAGCAGAACCGACCTCACTATCATCTGACAGCTTAGAAGCGTCTGTATATAGCGTCAGCCAATCTCGCCACTCCTCTGATAAAATCGTTTGTCGTTGGCGGCAGGGTCATGTTTAGAGATTCCAAGGTTAAGAATGACTTTAGGTTTGAAAAGCAAAGAATCAAAACTTACTTCAAATAAAGGGTTCGAATTTGACTGGACTAAGGAAGTGTGTATATTATTAAATTTACAGAGGCTGTTAATAAGGAGGGGAGGGTGTTTATGGGACCAATAACGGGAGTTAGGAATTAAATCAACAAGAGTACGTAGAAGAGGGAGGAGAGGATGGGTTTTGTTATCGATAACTTTATAAAAAAATCTGTCGCAGAGGAATTGTCTACGGAGGTGAAGTGGAGGCTCTAAACATTCTACCTGAAGGGCATTAATGGGAGAGCATCTCATAGCACCCGTGACAATGCGTAAGCATTTCGATTGGATTTTTTCCAGTTTGGCAAGGGCGATTCTGTTGCATGGCTCCAGAAGAAAGCTCCCATAATCAAAATGACTGCGAACTATAGCATTATATAAAATTTTTTGGGAAGTTGGATGAGCTCCCCAGCGAACTCCAGAAAGGGCGCGTAGGACATTAACACCCATTTCGCATTTTTTGGAAATATGTTCCAAGTGGTAGACGCCAGATAATTTTGGGTCAAGTATAAGGCCAAGAAATTTTACTTTTTCCTGAATCTGTATAGGTTCATTTTCAATGTGTAGATTAATTGGAGGAACGTTCCGTTTACGAGAGAAGGCCACTGCATTACATTTAGAAACTGACAGACTTAGACCGTGATCGGTCAGCCACTGATTTAAGTAATAAAGGGCAGAATTCAAACGAGATGAGGCATCTGAAAATGAGGCTGAACTACAGTAAAGAACAATGTCGTCGGCGTATTGTAAGATTTTGCAGAAACAGCTCACTGAAGACTCCAAATCGTGCGTGTAAATGTTATAAAGGATAGGGCTTAAGACCGACCCTTGGGGTAGGCCCTTCCACACTAAGCGGGGGGAGGAGAGGGAGTTTTGATGACGGACGGAAATAGAGCGGGACATAAGGAGATTACAAATGATGTTGACCATCCTCACAGGGATACTCAGCTGAAGCAGCTTTTGCCTGAGTATTGGAAGTTGGACATTATCATAGGCTGAGGCTATGTCTAGGAAAACACCAAGAACGCTTTCATTATTGGAGAAAGCAATACGGACATCTGATAGGAAAACACTTAGGCTATCCAAAGTGCCCATGCCTCTTCGAAAACCGAATTGAGAACTGGGTAAAACACCTTTGGATTCCAAGATCCATTCGAGTCGATTCTTGATGAGATTCTCCATAATTTTAGCCAGGACAGAAGAGAGTGCAATAGGTCGATAAGAGGCAGAATCTGTTGGGTCTTTACCAGGTTTTAGAATTGGGATAACGATCTGTGATTTCCAGGAGTCTGGGACTTGACCAGTTGAGAAAAAAGAGTTAATTAGGCTGAGAAAGAGTAGTTTACAATTAGAAGAGGATTTGGAAATGAAGGAGTAAGGGATTCCATCAGCACCTGGAGCAGAGTCCTTAAGATGATCTAACGCACATATTAGTTCTGAGAGGGAAAATAGGTCATCAAATCTATCAGAGGAAGTAGGAGAAGAAGGATCTATAGTGGGAAGGCATTCAAAACTAGGAACGAAGGGGGGTGCTAATTTTGTTATAAATTCCTCCAGCCAGAAACTAGCGTCATTGGAAGAAATATCGAGAGACTGGCTGTCACAAGCTTGGCGGTAGATTTTTATTTTCCTCCATACTAGAGAAACAGGAGTACGTGGAGAAAGTGATTCGCAAAACTTGAGCCAGCCACATCTTTTTTTTTTGCTAATAGTCTACAGGTGCTAGCAGAAATCTTCTTAAAATTTAAATAATCAGACATGTCTAGACTAAAGGAAAAAGCGTTTTCTGCTTCTTTTCGTTTACGAATACTTTCAGTGCACTCAGCATCCCACCAAGGTGGAGAGGGAATTAGGTCTCGAGCAGAGTTCTTCAAGGGGATTTGTTGAAAATAGGTAATCCAATATAGCTCTATGGTCACATAGACAAAATAAAAAGAAAAGAAATGTCTGTCATTTCTTTTACAACGAGCAAGCTGTATTGTCATTATATATAATAAATATCCCACCTATATAATTCCACTGTGTGATTTACATTAGGTTATGGGCACGCAAGGGAGGTTTGCAACAAAATAAATTCTATTATTATGATATTTAGATAGAAAATATATTATTTTGTCAAGATGCAAAATCTCTCGACGACAATACAAAAACTCGTCGGTCAGAGCAATTATGGTACGTGGTCGTTTGCTATGCAAATGTATCTGACCGACTGCGACCTCTGGGACTGTGTCGAAGTTACGGACAGCTATAAATTGGACACCGAAGCCGCTAAGAAAAAAGATGCGAAAGCGAGGTCTAAAATATGCCTCATGTGTGCGGAAAGTGTGTTTCCGTTAGTACTCAATGCCAAAACCGCAAAAGAAACGTGGAATGCACTGCAAAAGGCTTACGCAGATGGAGGGCTACTCAGGCGCCTTACACTACTGAGGAAACTGTTTAGTTTTAAATTAGAAAATTTTGCGGATGTCCAACTTTATGTTACTGAAATTCAATCTACACATCAAGCTCTACAGTCAATTAAGGCGGGTTTAGATGATGAATTTGTTGCTGTTATTATGTTAGCCGGGTTACCAGAAGCATACAATCCTTTAGTAATGGCCTTAGAGCATTCAAATATGAAGTTAACTTCCGATACTGTTATAACGGCTTTACTTAAAGAAGGACAACGGAAGCCTGTAACGTCAACTGATACAAATGATTCAGCAATGATTTCGAAACCGAGTGGGAGCCGGAATAAGATGGTTATTTGTCATTTCTGCAAGAAGAAAGGACATTTCAAGTGGCAATGTAAGGCTTTCAAGTCTCATAAAACTGAAGGCAAAGCGGACGGTATGGCTACAGTCGCTGCTTCTCGTGAGAGTGATCATTTTATTACTTTATTGTCTTCTTTGACTAATAGTAAGAACAATTGGGTTATTGATTCTGGTGCAACATCTCATATGACAGCTTGTAAGAATTATTTGAATAATACGCGTAGTGACAGTAAACATTTCACTCATTTTTCATTTTTTTTCATTTCATTTTATTCATTTTAACAATTTACATTGTGTCTGAATGTTTTACAAAATAAGAATAATAATACAACAGAAAAATAATTAAAAATCACCAAAACATTTCCAATAAAAACAAAAAAAATAAATAAAAAATAAACATTAGAGAAAAAATTAAATTAAATAAAAATCACAATTACACAACAATATCAACACAAAAAGAAATTATAATAGATGGTTAAATTTTCACTACTGCCAATAATGGCAAAATAGTTTCAAAAGCTAAAGGGGATGTTTTATTCGAGAATCACAAAATTAAATTCGAGGAGGTCTTACATGTTCCAGAATTAATAACAAATTTACTTTCTGTAAGTAGAATTTGCCAACATAATTGTGTAGTTGTTTTTGATAAGACTTGTTGTAGAATTTTTAATAATGATATGTCCTTTGTTGGGAAACCTTTATTGACAGCACCACTAAGAGACGGGTTATATTTCGTAAATAAAGATGATAAAGCGTTGTTTCTTACCGGATACCCTGACAATCAATGTGACTTTAAATTATGGCACAGAAGATTGGGGCACCTGTCTGAAAGTCAAATGAAAAAGTTGAAGGAATTAGTTATTGGCTTGACATTTCAAGATACCAACAAGGAACCCTGTGTAAGTTGCTGTAAAGGGAAAATGTGCGTAAAAAAGTTTCCTAAACGCAAAAATAAGAGGGCAAAGGGATTATTAGAGCTGGTGCACAGTGATTTAGCTGGACTCATGGAGGTAGATACTTGGGGAGGCAATAAGTACTGTTTGATTTTCATTGATGATTTTAGTAGGAAAACTTTCGGGTATATGCTGAAATCTAAGACAGAGGTTTTGGCTAAATTTAAAGAATTTAAAACCCTAGTGGAAAATCAAACTAGTAAGAAAATCAAATGTTTCAGGAGCGATAATGGCACGGAATATGTCAATAGAGATTGAATAACCCTTTACCATAGAGGGTTATAGCTGGGGTGCTTGAATGAAAAAAAGTGATTTACCTATCTTCACTCGGTAGTGTGGACCAGTAGTACCAACACTAGAACCCTAAGTTTGATTTATTCGCCGATGTAGTGATTACACCATAGAATACAAGTTTGAAGTGGTTGTTAAAAATATTTAATTCTAAGGACTTATACTAATCGCGGAGAATCTTAACATCGCGATTCAGGAATCGATCGAAATAGTACAACGCCATCTAGTGACGCGTAGATAAACAATTTTTTACAATGGTCATTGCGATCGCGTTTGCTTACGATTAAAAATAATAAAATAATAATACTATGCGGTTAGACAGAGATTTTCAAAACTTTCTACGTCAGCATGGAATACGACATCAAACGTCTGTTGCATATACACCACAACAGAATGGGGTAGCAGAACGGACAATTCGCACAATTACCGAGAAAGCTAGATGTATGCTTCAGGATAGTGGTCTCAATAAAAGGTTTTGGGGTGAAGCTATGACTTGTGCGATTTATTTAAAAAATAGATCACCTACTATGGCTCTTACAAATAAGGTGCCCGAGGAAGTGTGGTCAGGAAAGAAGGTTGATGTCTCTCATTTCAAAATATTTGGAAGCAAAGCTGAAGTACTTATTAAAAGTGGTAGAAAAAAGTTTGATTCTAAGTCGGTCGGATTAATTATGGTTGGCTATAGTGAGAATCAAAAAGGATATCGTTTTATGAATTTAAAAGATACACGCAGGATTATAGTCGCAAGAGATGCGGTTTTTAATGAAACTATGGTAGCATCAAGTAGTCCCATAAAGGATAACTCTCCTTTTAAGGATGTATTGGTACTTGATAACAATGTTACCACTACTACACAGTCGACTGTAGTGGGTGTTCCATTATCGGCTGAAACTATTGAGGACTCAATTGGAGTTAATGAGTTGATCCACATTAGGTCTAATCAGTCAGATCTTAATGTAAGGAGCCCTGAACCTGAAGTGTTGGCTTCTTCAAGTGATCGTGAAGTGGATACAACTGTTGAGGAACTGATGACATCTGAAACAGAGGATCAATTCCACGATAGTATCGACTCGATTAATGTACCTCTAGATTTGGATGGTGCATCTTCATCAGTGGAGCGACGCTATCCATTGAGGAACAGAAAAACAAAGATAGATGAGAACTTTGTTTACAATTTTAACGTGACGGACTATGCAGATCCTGCTTCAGTAAAAGATGCTATGTCTCGAAGTGACAAAAACTTATGGATGATAGCAATGCAAGATGAATTTAATTCGTTGATTGAAAATAAAACGTGGCAACTTGTAAATCGTCCAGACAAAAATGTTGTGAAAAGCAAGTGGGTTTTTAAACTGAAGAGGGGAGCAGATGGATCTGTACAACGTTATAAAGCGCGACTAGTTGCGAAAGGTTATTCTCAAATTTATGGAGAAGATTATTTTGAAACTTTCGCTCCAGTAGTCAAGCTATCTTCTATCCGGCTTTTACTTGGTTTGGCTGCGGAAAGAAACTTAGAAGTTCACCATATAGACGTGACAACCGCCTTCTTAAATGGAGACCTAGAAGAGGAGTTGTATATGGAACAGCCTGAAATGTTTGTTAAAAGGGGGGCAGAAGGAAAAGTCTGTAAGTTAAATAAATCATTATATGGTTTGAAACAGTCACCTCGTTGCTGGAATGAAAAAATACACACTTACCTTTTAGAAATAGGTTTGATTCCATCAGAATATGACCAATGTGTATACATGACTAAAAATACCAAACATTTCTTAGCTATTGCTCTTTATGTAGATGACTTCTATATATTCACAGATATAATTGCAAAAGCCGAAGAACTTAAAACAAAAATTGGGAAACGTTTTAAGATTAAAGACTTAGGTGAAGTAAGAGATTGTTTGGGAATTACTGTAACGAGAGACCGGTCAAAGGGTGAAATTTATTTGAAGCAAAGTAATTACATTAAAAGGATTCTGGAAAAATATGGCATGCAAGATTGTAATGCTGTTGGAACTCCAATAGAGTGTAACTTGAGGTTAGAGAAAGGAGATAAACAAGATGATAGAAAATATCAAGAAATAATAGGCTCCTTGATGTATCTAGCCTGTGCTACGAGACCTGACATTTCATTTACGGTCAGTTATCTGAGCCAATTTAATACCTACAATAATAGTACACACTTTAGTGCTTTGAAAAGGGTTCTGAGATACCTTAAAGGTACATCCGAATATGCACTATCTTATAAAAGAACTGGTAAGCCTATGACGGCCTACGCTGATGCTGATTGGGGTAGTAATAGTGATGGTCATTCATTTACTGGTTATGCTTTGTTTTTTGGTGGTGCTGCTGTGGCTTGGCAAGCTTGCAAACAGCGTTGTGTTGCGCTTAGTACTGCGGAAGCAGAATATATTGCTATTTGTGAGGCTGCCAAGGAGGTAATTTCAGTAAAGGGTTTACTAGCCGAATTGGCAGGAAAGATTGACAAGCCTATCGTTATATATAGTGACAGTCAAAGTGCCAATAAATTAGTGTATAGTCCATCAATTGGTAGACGGTCTAAACATATAAATATTAGGTATCACTTTGTTCGTGAGTTAGCTAATAATAAAGAAATATGTATTGAATATTGTGATACAAAGGCTATGCCTGCAGACATGTTAACCAAAGGTTTAGGTGGCGTGAAACATATGTTTTGTGTTAAGCATATTGGATTAAGTGGGGGTGTTGAAAATAGGTAATCCAATATAGCTCTATGGTCACATAGACAAAATAAAAAGAAAAGAAATGTCTGTCATTCCTTTTACAACGAGCAAGCTGTATTGTCATTATATATAATAAATATCCTACCTATATAATTCCACTGTGTGATTTACATTAGGATTGAGGAATCCGCCGCTCTCAACAAACAATCAACAAAGTCATTGTAGAGGGCAAGGGAGTTGGAGGGGTTAATTTGGGGGAAGTTTTGGAGTTCTGAGTCCAATTGGGACGAGAACTTGGACCAGTCAGCTTGGGGTAGGCGGTATCTTTGAAGGGGTTGAATAGGTGGGCTACGTGGATGGGAACTTGGAAAAGATATTAGAATGGGGAAATGGTCACTCCCATAAGAGTTAGGAAGAACTGACCAGGAGAGTACTAAAGAAGGGGAAGAAAGAGTAAGGTCAGGAACACTAATATTTTGGGTAGGGGATACCCTACGGGTAGCAGATCCATCATTAAGGACACACAGGTTGCAATTGTCTAAAAGGTCTAACAGAAAGCTGGAACACGGGTCATTACAGTGAGAGCCCCAGAGGGTGTGACGGCAATTAAAATCACCCATCACAATCAGAGGAGATGGGATGGAAGAAAGGATAGAGTTGAATTCAGAGAGAAGGCTAGGATTGGGATGAGGAATATAGGCAGATACATATGATATGTTCATGACTCTAACGGCCACTACATGTAGCCCAGGATCATGAACAGGAAGAGGAATTTCGGAAAAAGTGACAGATCTGCTAACCAATAAGGCGCAACTAGCCCAACCGTCATCTCTGTCGTCCCGAAGACACACAAAACCAGGAACCCTAAAAAGAGATCCAGGCCTGAGCCAAGTCTCCGAAACGGCAAAGACAACGGGTTTATGACGGTTTATAAGGTATATGATTTCGTGTTTTTTCCTACGAATAGATCTACAGTTCCACTGAAGGATTTTTTCTATTTTGGCGAGTCCAAGATTCGAGGAGCTGTTCAACTAAAATAACGACATTGTCCGGTATTGCGTCACTGAATTTTCATAACATGTTTATGAGGGAGCAAGCCAAAAGCTCTATTAGGTTATCATTAGGAGTGGGAAGAGGAGTTGTCTCAGTATAAGGATAGTTCAGAGCACAGCCATTAGGTTGAGAAGATTTAGGAGACTCAACCATTGACCTATGGGCTTGGGAGTCATATGACTTGCCCAGCTCTGGTCTAGGTCTTGGGGAGCGATAAACTGTCTTAGTGTAAGACGATTTAACAGGCGATGCATATGGAGAGGATGTAGGAGTGATAAAAGGGGCTGAGAAGAGAGGTTCAGAGGGAGTTTGGGATGGTTTGAATAGGGAGGGACGTGCTGTTACATTGGAGTATAACGTTTTGGGACAGGGAAACCTTACCGCTGCCTCACGGTATCCCAGATTTTCTTCAGACATAACCATTTTAATTGACTTCTGTCGCGAGTGCTCTGGACATCTATCGTCAGTAGCTTTGTGGTTTCCGCCATCACACAAGAGGCAAGAAACCTGTGAATCTGGGGTAGTGCAAGCATCTCCAGGATGTGATAAAGTACAACGGTAACAGCGAGGTTTGGACCTACACTGAGTGCTTATGTGACCAAATCGTAAGCAGTTTCTGCATTGGATTGTAGGGAGATGATACACAGACACAGGAAGTGAAGCGTTGTAACAAAATACCCTTTCTGGAAGTATCTGCCCAGAAAAGGTCAGTACTACTGTAGAAGAAGGAGACCAAGTAACTGAGTCCTCTTTTCTATTTTTAAAATTAAGCCTCCTAGCCTTGATAACTTCTCCACAGTTGTGGGGAGTTTCAATGCCAAGGACTAGTTCCTCAAGAGTCCAGTCAGTGGGAATATCTTTGACAACTCCCATGCGGGTTACTTGGAAGCGCGGAATGACAGCTGTGAAATTGTTATCTGATAGAACAGGGTTGTTTACAAAATTATTGGCATCATTATAAGTTTTAAAATCAATGGACATCCTGTTACGTCCCATAGATTTGACACTGCCTTGAACTACCCCTTTAAAATCTTTTTTATAAATAAACTGAGCAAACTTCAAAGGGTTTAAGGTTAGGCCCTGTTTAGGGTCTGTCTCCATCCTGGAGACAAATACCTTGTAGGGTGCCCTATCACTCTCGCTATAGAGCATCTTGGAGTCGCTCTCAAAACCTGGCTGTGTATACGGACTGAATAGAGTCAGACGGCGGCTTGTTTCTTTTTGCGTCGACAAAGATCTCAGGTCCTCCGGGGCGCTTTCTGAGTTCGGGTCTTTTGCGACAATCAGCAGAGTTTTGAGACGACTCCACGACGTCCATGTCTGGAGGAGTCCCTCCACCCCCATCAGGGGGTTCTTCAGCACTCATTTCCCTTGGGAAATGAGTGCCAAAAAGCTTAAATTTACTAAAACTAACCTTATAACTAGATTACCTCACCAGACAACACAAAACAATAGACACAACACCAAAAACAGATAAAATAAATCGTGAGGTTAAGAATCGCGTGCTTAATCTCACCCAGACAATAGCAAAATCTTAAGCAAACATAAACAAACAATATTTTTAAACTGTCACTTTTGACAGCGCTCTCAGTGATATTGCATCAGAGCGTAAGCATTGTTAACGCAAGATGGCGTCGATAATGACGTCATGCAAGACGTCAAGAAATCGTTTGTGGACGGACTCACGTTAAAACGGAACGACTGTAAGCGCGCTCACAGCGCTGATAGCTGCGCTCACAGCGCTGATAGCTCATCTCGGAACGCACCGATTCTCAAAACTCAATCGACTCAATAGCCATAAAAAAAAACATACTCAAAACGTAATACTCCATACAAACACATAGCGATACGGAACTATAAAAAAAAAACAAAAATAAATAACAATTTGATCAACGACTGTTTTAATTATTCACAAATTAATTTCTAGTGGATATGTGATTTAAAACTGGTTAAGTGTGGCGTTCTCTTCGGAATAAACACCCATTTTTGACCGATCCTTTAAAATTCCACTGAACCGAATACAACCCATAATTTTTGTAATGGTCACTTAAATATACAAGGTTAACTAATTAACTTAAATATACAAGGTATAACTTCAGTTGATGGCAATGAATTCAAATTATTGATTGAAATATACATGTCCATAAATATTCAAGTTTTTGGAATTAGAGATTAAATTCATAAAAATCACATACGCAAAGAGTATGTAAAGCTAACGCTTTACACATACGATTGGTTTCTTCTGCTAACTGTCCGTTCCATAATCAATCCCCGCGTTCGGAATTGCGGTAAAAGTGACAAAATATAAGGGCTGTTGAGTAAAGTAACTTTGACACACTTTGACATTGCACGTTGGTCAGATTCGCGATATTATCACTTTTATCGCAATTCGGAACGCAGGGAATATGTCATCTAAACTGTCATAATATTGGCACTGTGACAGAAAGTTGCAAAACATTAGATCGATCGATCGCAAAAATGTTCTAATTTATGAATCCACATCACAAAGGGAAAATCACAATGTTACTCAAAAGAAACCTGCTGGAGTGTACAACAATTTTCTCATGCGCGGGAACTTTCATCTGTGTCCTACTGAACTATATTACGAACATTTCGCCCATAACAGGAATATGGTTTCCTCTATACGTTTTAACTTTATTTATAGTGTCATTATGCGTTAGTTTTAAGTTTATTCAGTGGTTGTTGCGTTTGAACAAGCCTATAAAGTATGATTTGGATAGTATCGTGGCGGATTACCCGTATTTATCGGCGTTGTCGCGGGTGTTGCCTCAGCCTCGAAAGTTATCGAAAACGTCGGAGTGTCGGGAGTATGACACAAACGAGCTGAGCGTAATATCGACGGTGCTGGAGAGGAAACTAGTGTCGTCGTGGTACGTGCCCTACATCTCACAGGAGATCGGCTTCCCCTTCGCATGTAAACAAATGTTGGATCAAATGATTGGCAAGAGTTTTCAGGTTTGTGGTATACGAAGTCCTTTCCACTATTAACAATAATTTTAGATTTGCCTGTAGGAAGATGCCTCAATTTAAAAAATCATACCAAAATGTAAAACTCTTTTTACAGATTTGCAACAAGATTGAACCTAAAGATGTTTATGTGGATATAACCACTGTTCTTACTTGTCACTTGAAAGAGTACCAAAAGGCTCAGAAACGCCATGAAAAAATGCCAAATAGTTCAATAGAATCACTGTACAAGAAATCCCATCCAATCTTTGATGTCAACAACAAAACAATTCAGTCTGCGGACCACTGCACTAACATCCTCCGCATTGTACTTAAGGACCTTATACCCTGGGAGCTGTGGGACACTCCGCATTCTGAATTGTTAGTCCGTATTCTTTCAAAAAAACTTGACACCTTCATCAACAGTACTTTAGCAGAACCTGCATGGTTAAATGATAAATTGCTTACAATTTTGAAAGGGAAACAACAACCGGTAGTTGTTGAAGAGAAGAAAGAAACACAGAATCCTGAAAAAGAGACGGTAACAGATAAGAAACTGGAACCAACAAGTACGGAGCCAGCGTTGCCCACTGGAGTAACGAAAGGCGCTGCTACCACACCTCCGGGGTGTCCTGAAAAGTCAAAGGAAGAGTCTGAAGCAGAGACGATAGAGAATATAGTGGAAGAAGTACCCGTGACTAGTACGGAACCGGTTGATATAAAGACTTCTCCTATTTTGAGGCAGAGGAGAGGGAGGCAGGGAAGGAATGAAGTGAAGATCTATGACAGGATTATTGAAGGTAAGTGAACTGTGGAAAAAGTTTTTAATATTTATTTAACTAGGAAAAAGAACTTATGATTTGAAATTTAAAGCATAAAATGTAAGAACCATTCATTTGAATAATATTCTAATGCAATTGGTAGTATAGTAGTGCCTCTTGATATTTCAAAAGTGCCTGTAAATGGTTTATTTGAAATAAATGCTTTGAACCTCATGTATTTCTCTTCAAATATGCATGTTTATTTCATGTTTGTTACATACATAGCTGTTTTTTTTTATAGTTGGGAAAATCATCTAATGACAAATCCCGCTTTTGGGCAGAGCGGAAGATAGTGTCAGACTTTTACTGACTAAAAAACCACTCCATATATAAATATATATAAAAATACATAGCTTAGAATTTTTTCTACTTACAGTTTGATAGTTGTGCAAGAGTAAAAGGGCTGAGCTCTTAGCCAAAGTATGTTCATAATCTCGCCCAATATTTTATTTTATTTTGTTGTAATCGGAAAACAAACAGTATTTACAACAAATTATGCAACTATAAACCAATGACATGTTTTCGCATTTAAATTGTTATGTAGGTACCTTCCTAGGTATTGTAGAAAGACAGAGGGCAATATGAAAGCAATAAGCGTAGGGTATTATTAAACATTTAATCGCCATGTAAAAAAACCGAGTGTGTTCTCGGCGCAAAAGATTTTAACTTGGCGATTTCCCCCTTTAACAACATAAATGAGAAAAACAAACATTTCTTATAAGATTTATTAGCGTTTAAATCTGTCATGTAGTCATGACCGTGGCGTGCAGGACACTTTTTTTTTGTAATTTATGACTGCCGCCATGGCAAAAGGTTTACTTAGTTATTTTATACTAGAATTAGTGCCAAGTTTCAAGGATATGGGCCCTAAGAATAATATTTTGCATACAAACGACGAATTTCCCCCTTTTCACCCCCTTAAAATTTAATTTTTAAATCCCTTTCTTAGTGCTTGCCTACGTCATAAAAGGAAGCCTTTTACAAAATTTCTTGTCCTGGGCTCCGTAGTTTCGGCTGTGCATTGATATGTCAGTCAGTCAGTTTATTATTTATTTATTACATACTTTATGCACATAAAGGTTCAGAGGCGGACTTAATGCCTTAGGCATTTTCTATCAGTCAACCTTTGAGTGATGCAGAGAAGAATAGTGGTAGGTACAGTTTCTCCTTTTATATATTATATAGATTACAGAAGGCTTACAGACTAATACACAAATGATATGAAGACTGTAGCATAATCTTATAATGTTCCCACTGTTGGGACTCAGGCCTCCTCTCTAGGAGAGGGAATGGGCCGTAACGTAATCCACCACGCGGGCCCAGCGCGGATTGGTGGATGTCACATGTCTTCGAATTTTTGGTTCTAGGACATGCCGGTTTCCTCACGATTTTTTCCTTCACCGTTTTGAGAGCAGTGGTGATGAAATAAATTACACAAAGTAATGCACCTGGCTGGGTTTGAACCCGCAACCAACAATTCGTAAGTCGGGGCCGTTACCACTCGGCCACCACTGCTCTATAATAATAATCCATACTAATATTATAAATGCGAAAGTAACTCTGTCTGTCTGTCTGTCTGTCTGTCTGTCTGTCTGTCTGTCTGTCTGTTACGCTTTCACGCTTATACCGCTGAACCAATTTTGATGAAATTTGGTACAAAGATAGAATATAGCTTGAGAAAGGACATAGGCTATAAATTATCACGCTATTAGCTATGGGGGGTGAGCAATATTCCAAAATTTCAGTATTGAACGATTTGCCGTGACTTCGATCCCCAGTTATAGTAATAATTTTTGTGAGTATTTTGTCGTCTTTTTTGTATATAATATGCGATGGTACTTCGATTACAATAATAATAGGACTTTTAGCATATTTTTTACACATCTTAGACATTTTTACTCCATATTTTTGTAAAAAGTAATCAAACATGTAATAAATTCTAAGTGGAAAAACGAAAATGATATTTCTTTTTTTCATTTAGCTACAAATTTAATATCTGAGGTGAAAATCATCACGCTATCATCGACAAAGGGTTAAGCAGACAATGATGACGTTTATATAAGAACACCTATTTTACACTAAAGTCTACGAACACCGTAGTGCAGTTGTGTCTGGATTAGATTGGCACTTAA
Source organism: Mythimna impura (assembly GCA_905147345.3). Taxonomy (NCBI): domain Eukaryota; kingdom Metazoa; phylum Arthropoda; class Insecta; order Lepidoptera; family Noctuidae; genus Mythimna; species Mythimna impura. The sequence goes on from LR990341.1 coordinate 33,720,860, forward strand.
GGGGTTAGTGGTTCAAAACTCAGTTTCTTTTTTGTGATAGTTTTGTATTATTTTACTGTAAACAAGAAATTTTTACATATTTTTGCCTTCTTACTATTATTTTTATCGACAGTCTGGTTTCTACATCAGCACTTTCGAAGCAGTTTGGCAGATTATACTGACCTTCACTATACAAGACAGAAATCCAGCGGTTATGCATTCAAACGTTTACAAAGAGATCTAGAGATACAATAGAGCGGCTATCAGAAAAAATGTCTTAGAAAAACTGTCATCCAATGCCTCAGTGACGCCATCTGGCTTTGAATAGCAAACACACGAATTAAATTTGTCAAACTACTTATTTATTTAACTATCGCTCGGTAGGTGGCCAGGGGCCTTACCATGATAATGTCAAAATGTCAGACGTATGAGCGAAAAAGAGTGATGGAGCTATACACCCTATATAGCTCCATCCCTTTAACAGTCCGGTTTAGGTCGTAAAATGGATCACGTTATGAGCTCGTGGTAGAGCCTCAGTGTGTGATAAAGGTAAGGTTAAGCTTTTCAGCAATAGATGGCGTTATCACGAAATCAGCAAATGTTTCTAGACCTATTTATAAAAATTATTGAATTCTAATTAATTGCTTCGTAAATGCCAAAAATATTTACGAAAATAAACCGCAGTTAGGTCCAGGCATTTTATCATAACAAGATTTGTAATAGCGTAAAGCGCGGTGGGCCTTGGGCGCGGTCGCCTCCTTCTGCGAAGCAGTAATGCTAGCAAAGGAGGCGGCCGCACGCGCGAGACAATAACCCTCGCGACCCAGCCGATCCTAACCGAGGGGTTCCGATCCCGATTTCCGGCCACCGTTGGCGCGGGCTTGTGGACGGCGAGCAATGGGTAGCTCACCGTCCGTCCGTCCGGTAACCGTCCGAACCGAGCCCAAGTCGTTGACGCGCGTAGTGTTCCACGCGCGCCTCAAGGAGGTGTCAGCAACCGTAGGGGCCCAGCAAGGTCGAAGCCTATTGGGGCCATGGGTAATACGAAAGAGATTCCCGGGGCCCTGGAACAATGGCAAAGAAGGAACAGGAGTGGGTTTTATGTATGTTTCTTACTGGTTTATGTTACGATAAAACAACGCTGTATGATTTTAAAATTATTGGTTCATTAGATATACTAAAAGTATAATATACCGTAGAATTATCTTTTTTACAACACTAAATAAATGTTATTTAACGTAGGCTATCAAAAAAAAAGTGGAGAAAGTAGTTTTCAGTTGCTAAAATGTATAAATAGTCTGAGTCACGGAGTTGATACTGAGGTCGATACCCACAGTTTTTAGTGTGTGCACCTTTTGCTTTTAGGTAGGAAATCATCAAATACCTTCCCCCGCTCTGGGTAAAGCGAGAGGTAGTACCAGACTTTTACTGACCGAAACCCACCTGTGTTCCTTTAGTTGCCCTTAGCGTTCCAGGGCTATGGTAACTTGCACGCCACAATTGCGGCAGCAAATACCTTCTTTGAGGAAAGTCTAAAAAGGCTCTCTTTCCGCCTGACGCAGGTCTTCATCGAACGCAGATGTTTCGGAAGGACCCCCAAAAAACCAGCAAATATAGGTAGGTACTTAATCACAGAAAGATGCTTCTTGAGCAGTTCGTGAAGGTTACCAGTACTTCAAGTAGTCTCTCCCCCGGACTTGACCACAACCTACTGTTTGGAACAAGTACCTAATTTCAAAGATTCCAAAAATTGAAGATCATTAAGAATTTCATGAAAAACCCATGAAGACATATTTCACACAAGGCCCCGACGTTTGCGTTCCTGAAGATAGTTTGATTACGTATGATGTATCCTATATTACTTGCAGCCTTAAGTCGACAACTGGACGTTACCTCCTTAAGAGTGGTCAGTGAGTGGTGATCAACACTGGGACAACATTCTGACGGATGCCAGAGTCAGTCACAGCCCCAATTGGTTGCGACATTTGTTCGCTGTCATTTTATAGTTTTGTGGAGTCACAAACACGGAGTAATGAGGGGGTATTAGGGTGTTTCGAGAGGTTTCTGTTTCAAACTCGACGTGATGTAAGTCAACATCAAACTGCAACAATTTTTTCACAAATTCTTTATAAGTACAGTTGTGGAGCAAGATTACATCGTAGGTTACTCTGTAGTATTTTAATAATCGCTAGCAGCAGTGGACTATCAGTGCACGTTATCCAGCTGAAGATGGGCTGAAGCCGATTATGCTCCTTTGAAATTCACCTCCGCCAAAGTTGCATAACGGACCCGGCTAAAAGTCTGCAGAGAAATATCATCGAGGCAAATTCTTATGGGAGGTAATTCTTTCGAAAAATCTCATAGCTCTAGCAGGCATTGGACCTAGAGATCTTAGTCAGGCGAAAAGAGAGGACGCTGTGGTGTCTTTAGAAAGACACCACAGCGTCCTCTCTTTTCCTCAAAGAAGGAAGATTTGCTGCCGCGTGCAAGTTACCGTAGCTCTAGAAAACTAAGGGAAATTAAAGGAACACAGGTTGGTTTCAGTCTGTAAAAGTCTGACACAAACTCTCGCTTTACCCAGAGCGGGGGAAGGTATTTGATGATTTTCTTCCTAAAAGTAAAACGTGCAGACACTAAAAACTGTGGGTATTGACCTCAGAACAAGATCCGTACAGACTCTTTATACATTTTGGCAACATTTAACATTTTGAAAACTACTTTATCCACTTTTTTTATAGCCTACGTTACATAACATTTATTTAGTGTTGTTAAAAGAAAACAACGGTTTAATACACTTTTTAACCGACTTCAAAAAGGAGGAGGTTATATGTTCGGTTGAATGTATGTTTTTTATTTATTTTTTTATGTATGTTCACCGATTTCTCGGTCAATTGTGGACCGATTTCGAAAATTTTTTTTTTGATTGGATGGTTATACTTCCGAGTTGGTCCCATAGAAATATTGTTATGATCTGATCATGAACTTCGACGATATGGAACAGAACTCCTCATAGGATCACAGCAGAACCGTCGTAACAAGTAAAATTGCTTTGTTTATACGTGTAGTCGATGACTGCCTGAAAGTAGAGAGGGAATATATCGAACTGATCTGATGATGAAGCCTGAAGTTAGGCACTGGAACTCTGTAATAAATTAATGTAATATAACCGTGTTTGGGATTATTAGAATTGTCTTGAGATGCACTCTGGCTATAAGATATTTAAGTTTGGCTGAGGGGTACTTTTTAGTGGTGGTACCATAACTAAAAAGTGTAAAATAAAAAACTTTTTACAAAAAAATACAACCGACTTCAAAGTAAAAAAAACACTGAAAAGTGCAAAATAACTTTAATTTCGGAAGTCGGTGTTAAATAACGAAGAGACAAAACTATTATAGAAACACCGACTTCCGAAATTAAAGTTATTTTGCACTTTTCAGTGTTTTTTTTACTTTGAAGTCGGTTGTATTTTTTTGTAAAAAGTTTTTTTGTCTATTATAATGAACCAATCATATTAAAATCATACAGCGTTGTTTCATCATAGAATAAACCAAAAACAAACTTAAACTATCACCTTTTCCTTTTAGGGGTAGGCAGAACCACAGTTTATCAACTACTTCGACCTCAACATGTCTGTTTCTGTTTATTGATGATGATAAGTAATTTATTTGATGTATATCATGAACGAGTATTCTATTACTGGTGAGCCATATAAATAAAATAAATTATATATCTGGACATAAGAAATACATTTTACATAATATATTTACTGAAATTAATTTCCGTTATTTGAATTATATGTTTTCAGCACGAATCACAAGCACAGAATTATTAATTACGTTTGTGCATTTTTACTAACTTGACGCAGACAAAGTCGCGGGTAACAGCTAGTATAATAATAAAATTCACCAAAAAACTGTTTACGAAAAAAAACCAACCAACTTCAATGTAAAAAAAAAAAACACTAAAAAGTGCAAAATAACTTTAATTTCGGAAGTCGATGTTTCTATAATTGTTTTGTCTCTTCGTTATTTAACACTACACTTTTTAGTTATGGTAACACCACTAAAAAGTACCCCTCAGCCAAATTTAAATACCTCATTGCCAGAGTGCATATCATGACAATTCTAATAATCCCAAATATATTAATTTCGAGAGTTCCGGTGCCTACCTTCTGTCTTCATCATCAGATCAGTTCGATATATCCCCTCCCCCTTTTCTTTCAGTTAGTCATCCACTACAAATATTAAAAAAAATGCATGACGAGTGAAGTGTGGAGTGTGAAGAATGGAAGAAAAAACGTATTGCGCCGACCCCAAATAACACAGGACAAGGGCAGGAAGATGATCGGCTACACATATACATATACAAAGCAATTTTACTTGTTGCGACAGTTCTGCTGTGGTCCTATGAGGATATCTGTTTCATATCTTCGAAGTTCATGATCAGATCATAACAATTTTTCTATGGGACCAACTTGGAAGCATAACCTTTCAATCAAAAAAATAATTTTCAAAATCGGTCCACGATTGACCGAGAAATCGGTGAACACACATAAAAAAAAACATTCAGCCGAAAATAGAACCTCCTTCTTTTTGAAGTTGGTTAAAATAATTACACACAATATTACAACATTGGAAAAAGAAAATGAACAACTTAATAATGGCTTACATTTGTAATATACCTAACTTGTTCCAAAAGGGTTGAAGTGGGACTATCTGTATCCAAACTAGGCAGTAGTCCGTATCTCGGAATACATTTTGACCTATTTACATCAATTGAGCAATTTTAGTAGCCATTTTCAAATATTTCAACCCAATATGATGAGTGTTTAGTATTTGTGTAAGAGTGTGTCTGGTATCTATGCATTTATATGTTGCAACTGATGATCATGTCTCATTAGGTATGCAAATGTCCATTAAAATAAATTTGCAGTATGCAAGTGCCTTATTACAAAAAAATGCTTCTTATATATACCAGGTAGTGTTAAGACCTGGGAGACAGACATAGACCTGCAGTGCATCAGCCTGGGGCAGGACCTGCTGGCGAGTCTGGACGGAGAGATCACGCTGAGCCGCCTGTGGGGACAGGACGCCGACATCGACGGCAGCCCCAACCCGCCTCGCAGCAAGTCGCCGCAGCCGCTCTGGTTTGGTAAGACTTATGCAAAAACATCTGCATTAATATTATCAAGAGGTAATTTTTTGCAAAGGTAATCTGGAAATATTAAAAAAAAACTTTTGAACTATCATCCTAATAAAAATCCAACATCAGGAGTTCTTCAACCTACACTGTCCCAGTGGATTGCCACTAGGACAGTGTTGGCTGGGCAAAATGCTAAGTAGGTTTCTCCATACAAAACTTAGACTACCCTTTTCTTTGTCCCTTAAATTAGTGCGCCTCACCATCAACGATTGCATTACTGCTTACCATCAGGTGGGATCTCAGTCAAGAACTAGTTTATATGAATAAAAAAAATATATAAGATATAGATCTCATTTTCTTAAATCTAATTCCAGGAGAAGAAGAAACAATAGAAGTAGACCCTTTAGACCCGAGTCTTTACAAAGAAGCGAAGAAGGACCAGAGTTCTAAACCAGCAGAGGTATTGCTGAAAGACTTGCAGTCCACCGTGAGAGAGGCCAAGACGAAGATAGGGGACCTACAGGTGGACCCCAAACTTGCATTAGATGTGCCCTGCAAGCAAAACTCCAGTGTATGTTGTTTGCACGATCTTTCTGCTTATACGCTTTTGTAAATAGGTGCTGGGCGGTTATCATAGACGAGGATTTTTTACACTGATGTTTTTTTGTGCACTGAGCGGAAGTTTTCAAAGGCTGATTTAATCTGTGGTCAAATCTCATTTTGAGTTACTATCACAATGGCTTATTACATGCCATAGCTTTGATTTGAAATATAGGCAGAGTTTGATTTTAAATATTGGCAGAGTTTGATTTTAAATATTGGCAGAGTTTGATTTGAAGCTTGCAATTTACATCATAAAGGAGATCTAAAGAGCACTAACTGAACTAAAAAATGCTTTTCACACGCAATAAAACTAGAAAAGAATTGATGCCCAAGATTCTCCCACCATTTTCGGCTTAAGAATACCTATATTTTCAAAATGTGTGTGTTGTTATATCTGTAACCAAAACGTAGCAAGACACCAATAACAGTGCACAGCAAAATCCACCCTATTGTCCTTTATATAGGAACAGTCTCTAGGTCTGAAGTCCTGTACATTAAAATGTGTATTTAAACTTTTTGTACCAATTTTGTAGACAGGTACCACATATACGGAGGCACCGCATTGGCTCAGGTTACGATTGCTTTGATTGTCACTGTCCTACTAACCTATGGTACTGTTCTCAAGACTGCAGTTATGTCATACTTGGTGTTACCCTGGGGCCTCACTTGATATTAGCTCATAGATTATTTGTTGGATTTTGAAAGATTCGCTTCTTTAAATAAAATATTTAATTGAACACCATAAAAACAGCAATTGAACTCATCATTTTGAACTATTTTTCGAATGTGACTGTATGGCATGTATGCAAAAATAAATAAATAGAACGGTATTCCTTACACATAGGATAAAATAATAGTCAACTAGCTTTTGCCTGCGACTTTGACCTGTTCCATGACGTTTAAAGTAAGATTGTTTCATTCTTATTTCCAGTGTGGGTAAGAGATGGCGCTAGACAACCTGTATAGCTCTGTCTCTTACCCACACTGAAATAAGAATGAAACAATCTTACTTTGAACGTCATGGTAACCCCGTTTATCCGTGAAAATGTTGATTATTCTAGACGCAGAGTCGAAGAGTTATATTCAAATAATTTATTCGCCTAATATGGGTAGATAGATCGTACACGAATGTTACATTACACAATAAAACAGTAAAAATCCTCAATAAGATAAAAAAAAGTAGCCTGTATGTCCTTCCTTGGTGTCCAGGCTTACTTCTTACCAAATTTCATAAAAAACAGTGGTTTAACAGTGAAAGCGTGACAGACAGAGTGACTTTTTATTTTTATTATTAGTATGTTTTTATTTTTTAGTTTAATTTCTTATAGTCCATCCTAAGGTTGTCTGGTAGATATCGCAATCAGCGATAAGACTGCCAGCGTACGCATAGTGTAAAATTGTTACTATTTTGGTGTACAATAAAGTGTTATTCTATTCTATTTTATAGTAGGTAATGTTAACAGTTCAAAATCCAATATCCAATCTATGTACACATTCAAGTAGGACCAGCCCCCCTAGCCAAGTTACAATCGTATCGTTCTAGCCGAACGCCTCGAGTAGGCCACGCCTCCGATTGCTTTGTTCTGACGTCATCTCAACGCTCTGTCACGTGGTCAGAACAAAGGAATCAGAGGCGTGGCCTACTCGAGGCGTTCGGCGCGAACGAAACGATTGTAACTTGGCTAGGGGGGCAGTTCGTTCTGCATGCAACAAGTGACGAGCATGCCGGTCACGTGCACGGATATTTAGAACATTTGTGTTGAACCGTTTGATTCCGAACTGTTGTGTGAGTGTGTTGTTTGAATGCCATCTTACTTGCGACTATGTCTTGAGAATGTTTCATGTCAACTTGAGATCACTCTCTCTCTTCTTTTGTTTCTGAATATTTGGATGAATGTTTCTGTAGCCGTCTGTTAACAAAAATGCAATAATTGACGCCACGATTGGCGCAGTGGTTGAGCTGATTGACAGGCGCGCTGAGTGTCTCGGGTTCGATTCCCGCACGGAACAAATTATTGCGTATGTAGCGACATTTATGGCGTCACATAAGAACTAATCCTGCATCGCGCAATTAAAGTTCTCCGCGCGATTGGAACATATAGAACAGCCCGAAATCATCTATCGGGCAGTTGCCCACCAGACTTAACACCCGTCTGGTCGGAGGATCCTCCCTTTTCAACAGAGGTTTGCGGGACTTTACTCTCTGTTCCGCATACCTGCAAACGCACAAATAAGTGTTCCGGTTCTGGGTGGCTTGTGTAAGTTTTTTTTACGGTGGGAAAATCATCCAATGACATCCCCCGCCCTTGGGCGGAGCGTGAGATAGTGTCAGACCTTTACTGACTAAAACCACACCTATCTGCCTACAGTTGCCCTTTGCGTTCTAAGGGTACGGGTTACCTTTTTAGAAGTCATTCCATAGCCCTAGCAGGCTTCGGCCCTACTGGGCCCCAACGGTTTTGCTGACTGATCTCCTTGAGGCGCGCGTGGAACACTACACGCCGTCGACAACTTGGGCTCGGTCCGGACTGTTACCGGACGGTCGGACGGTGAGCTACCCATTGCTCGCCGTCCGCAAGCCAGCGCCTACGGTGGCTGGAAATCGGGATCGGGATCCCGGCGGCTGGGGCGTGAGGGCTGTTCTCTCGTGCGTGCGGCCGCCTCCTTTGCTAGCATTACTGCATCGCAGAAGGAGGCGACCGCCAGCCACTCCTCCTCGCTCCGGACCATGGCCTGCACCAAGGTACACGGCGTGAGAGATCACTGCCGCCGATCGCCCTCGCGAGGACACGGTGGTGCTCTGCCTAGGCAGGGCACACCTCTACCGTATGCTCCACCGTGTCCTCCGGGCGGTCCACACAATGGTGGCACCCAGGCGTTTCTTCCGCACGAATCCGGTGCAGCAACCTCCCGAACTTGTCAGTGAGGACCTGCGTCATGCGGAAGGTAAGGACGCCATGTTGTCTTTCCAGCCACTCAAAGAGGGGACTGGCTTGTGTATATGAGTAGTACATGTTTGTGAGTGCACCTAATACAGGAGTTATTCCGAGTTAATTTGAGTGAAGGAGCTATACACCCTATATAGCTCCATCCCTTTAACAGTTCAATTTAGGTTGTCAAATGGATCGCGTTAAGAGCTCGTGGCCTCTAGCTATTTACTTTATCTCGATACCTATTAAACTTACCCTTTAGCTTTACTAATATTCTTGAATTTATTCAATAAACGTACCTAATTATTGATATATTTCCGACCTCACGATAAGCAAGTATTCCCTTTAATATCTTCGCTGTTTCTCAGACTTCCCTTTTTGTTATATTTCGCCATATCTCTAACAGTGTGCGTAATGTTCCCCGGTGTAGGACGAAGCGGCCGGCATGATGGAGGGTCTACTGGACTTCGGCATCGCTGGCCTGAAGAAGGGTCTTCGCTTTACCGGACTCAGCGATCAGGTTAGTATGAGTTCGAATCAGGTGGCACAGCAGTGCCCTTCCCCAAGGCGAGCAAAAGAGCGGCACGGCTGTACCATCCTTTTCTCGAAACAGTTCAGCGGGGCTATTGCGTAACTCTGTTGACAGTTCAAGTGATGATCACTTGTTAACAATGTGCATCGTTGAACTGTCAAACAGCTAGTTTCGTATTGCCTATCTTCAGTGACCAACTGCAGTGACGTCATTAGTCACTGGTGCCTTTGATAGCCACCGTAACACGTTTTGACAGATGTTATTGTATTGATACTTTTAAAATTGCGATTATGTAAGCTTTTGAAGCTGTATAATAGTCGATAAAATTTTAGAGTGGTCACAATAGGCACCGTAAATTTTTATAATTCACCACATTTCCACCGTAGTTTGTTAGTTACTTGTGTGATACGTAATACCAATTTTATGAAATTGTCAACTAAGTTTAGTGTGCAACGAATGCTAGTTGTCAACTGTTATTGAAAAAGTTAGCCCAGGCCATTTTTCTGAATTAACAAATACGTATTCAAGTTTTCAATCGTGCTTAGACTATTATATATAGGTTTTTTATCTTGAAATATTGAATAAATGTGGATGGACAGATTGTGATCGGATAGAGAAGTGATGTGAAAGAAAAGGGAGTTAGTGATAGCGTAACGGGTGGTAGGACAGAATGGAAGAAAAAAAACGTGTTGCGCCGACCCCAAATGCTTTGGGACAAGGGCAGGAAGATGTTGATGATTAGATTGATTAGAAAAAAGAAAAGTAATAGTTTAATCTAGTCTTTTGCGATAATCGTCGAGAAGTTTCGAACGAGCAATGGGTTGCTCGCCGTCCGACCGTCCGGTAACCGCCCGGACCGAGCCTGAGTCGTCGACGGCGCGTAGTGTTCCACGTGCGCCTCAAAGATATGTTAGCAAAACCGTTGGGGCCCAGTAGGGCCGAAGCCTGCTAGAGCCATGGAATGACTTCTGAAAAGGTAACCCGTGGTCTTAGAACGCAAAGGGCAACCGAAGGCAGATAGGTGTGGTTTTAGTCAGTAAAGGTCTGACACGCCCTCTCGCTCCGCCCTAGAGTGGGAGAAGTCATTAGATGATATCCCACCTCAAAAAATATACGATCGATATTAGAACTAAAACCGACTTGTACATTTAATGAAAGTATACTAATTGTGTATGTAGGACAAATCTCCGTCTCACCACCGGGAGCGCAGTGACAAGACGCCTCCGTCTGAGCACCCGCGCGGCAGGCCCATACCGATACCCGAGCACAGGGACGCCGCCAGCAATGGGCAGCGAGGTACGATATGCCTCGTTTTATGAATTTTCCTTAGCGTGTGTCCAGCCAGTCTTAGTGTGTTGCCATTTCTTGGTGACAAAAGTAAATAAAAATATAGTTTTAATTAATTTGCATGTATTTTACAAGGTTTGAAGCAAAACTACAACACCCCTTAAACCGTTTTTTGTTATTATATCTACATTTTGATTAGAGTTTGTGCCAAGTTTCAAGTCTATAAACCCAAGAAATAAGAATCCTCCATACGATCTTTATAACCCCCTAACTTGTTCTATTAGGGTTAGCTCTGAAAACTAATGATGCCTTTTATGATTTACTTAGGTTACTATTTGAGTAACTTTCAAGTATATTGGTACACAGAATGAGATTTTGTATACAAGCAAAATTCCCCCTTTTCACCCCATTAAAGGTTGAACTCGCAAAAACGCCATCTTAGTGCCTTGTGTTAAAACCTTGTGCATTTCACGTTCCGAGTCCTAATAGATTTGGCTTAGATTTGGGTTTTGGTTTGATTTGGTTTTGGTTTTTGGCTTTTTTGTGCGTTGATATGTCAGTCAGTTATTTATTCTCTTTATTTTAAGCTAGATAGCAACTCCATAACTTCCACGTAGCATTCTTGTCTAACTACTTCGGTATGAGATGGTAGAAAAAAATAATTTGAATTAAAAAAAAAATCTTTACAGAAGAGAACAACGTGCACCCACTAGTCAAGCAGCAGAGAGTCATCTCACAGGACAGCGTGGTTAGTATGCAATAAACATATTGATTTTAATTTAGTGATAGTTGCTTTGAATAATATATGTATATGTATTTCTATAAATGTTGATGAATCAACTCGACAGAATTTAAAAGTGTTTATGGTATTTAGTACACACATTTCAACGAATCTTGCGCATATTTGGGCGGGTAATCACAAAATCATTTCTCAAGCTTTGCGAGAGGGAGTGACAGTCGTTTACTAATTAAGTCGCTCCCGTGGTCGGTGACTCTTTCGAACAGTCCCACAGCCCATCGGACCTGCTGGGCGAGGCCTATATATAGAGGCCTAGATATATGTGGGGGAGGCCTAGAGGCTCAGTAGGGCTGATGCCCGCTAGGACTGCAAGGATTTTCTGAAAAGGAAAACCATGTTCTTACAACGCAAAGGGCAACGGAAGGACACAGTTGTGGTTTTAGTCACTAAAAGTCTGACACCCAGAGCGTTAGAAGTCATTGGATGATTCCCACCTTAAAAAAAATCTATAAGTTAGTTAAGAACTTTTCCGATTAAGAGTTTAGAGAGAAAGTGAGATTATTGTATAGAAAACTTAAAATCCAAGATCTCAGACTTGAAAGTTTGTGTTGAATACAGAGCCGTGTAAACGCTTTTCTTGATTGACTTGATTCATTAGGTTTTTTTAAGCGAATGACGACCAAAACAGGTATCTCTTTTTGGAAAATCAACTTTGAAACCAGTTTTGCAGCACAAGTCATTCTGAAATCAATCTAATGTACAACGAAATAAAGTTAATATTTTTTAAAATGATGTAAATCTAATTAGAAACATTCAATAGACTTAATAACAATTCCAGCCGACATCTCAACCCATGGTGGTCCCTAAAGCGAATCTTCCGCTGGTCCCCGAGCCGGAGTCCCCGGAGCCGGAGTATGAAGAGGCGGCCGACCTTTCCACCAGCATCGCCAAGCTGCGCTGTCTGCTGCAGCAGCGCGCCGACACCAGTCCCAGGTCAGCAAGACTAAAGCTAATCACCCACTGGTCCCCTCACCGGAGTCCCCGGAGCCAGAGTACGAGGAGGCAGCCGACATGTCCACCAGCATCACCAAGCTGCGCTGTCTGCTGCAGCAGCGCGCCGACACCAGTCCCAGGTCAGCAAGACTAAAGCGAATCACCCGCTGGTCCCCTCACCGGGGTCCCTGGAGCCAGAGTACGAGGAGGCAGCCGACCTTTTCACCAGCATCGCCAAGCTGCGCTGTCTGCTGCAGCAGCGCGCCGACACCAGTCCCAGGTCAGCAAGACTAAAGCGAATCACCCACTGGTCCCCTCACCGGGGTCCCTGGAGCCAGAGTACGAGGAGGCAGCCGACCTTTCCACCAGCATCGCCAAGCTGCGCTGTCTGCTGCAGCAGCGCGCCGACACCAGTCCCAGGTCAGCAAGACTAAAGCGAATCACCCACTGGTCCCCTCACCGGGGTCCCTGGAGCCAGAGTACGAGGAGGCAGCCGACCTTTCCACCAGCATCGCCAAGCTGCGCTGTCTGCTGCAGCAGCGCGCCGACACCAGTCCCAGGTCAGCAAGACTAAAGCGAATCACCCACTGGTCCCCGAGCCGGAGCATGACCAGTATTTGGTGACCTGTACAGTTCTGTTATTGGCATTACATAAGTCCTCAAATATGCAGGTTGTGCAAGATGGGCACTACTAGACGCACGCATGGGCACGACTAGCACTGTGTTGGAGATGGTTGAGGAAGCCCCATTTGGCTAGATTGTTTATGCAGCGGCCAATCTGGGTTCGCAGTCGGTTAAGAGATTTCCAGATTGGCCACTGCAGTTCACGTCCAAGGGGGAGATGTTCTGATAGGGTGTTGAGGTGTGAAGGAGTCAGGTGTTTCTGCTTCCACAGTGCGCATCTCACGTCCTCTGTCTTTCGAAGAGGTCATAAATCGCATAGAACTTTTACGGTTTTTTAGACGTGCAGGTATTTGATGTTTACGCGGAGGGTGATGGCCGTTCCACTCCTGTTTTTCCTTCTCGATGTGAGCTTGCAGTGAACTTATATTTCTTAATATTCTATATACTCGTCGTGGCTTTCGCTACGTCCCCGTCAGGGGGCGTGGCAAGCGGTGTCAGGGCTTCGCCCTCTGACCGCAGAGTCCAGCCGGGGCCCCTAACAACGGACCCGTCATTGGGTGCCTAGGTTCTATATACTGTTATTAAACTTGTATTTATATAAAAAAAAAAACAAGTTAAAGAGTAATCGATAGAAGGCACGTGAAGAGGTTGGGTCACCGTGCGACACGTATAAACTTTTAGGCCCCTCGCCTACGGCGATTTTTTGTAGCGATGCTGTAGCGCGTTCGCATCGATACAGTCGCGATGCTGTAGCGCGTTCGCATCGATACAGTCGCGATGCTGTAGCGCGTTCGCATCGATACAGTCGCGATGCTGTAGCGCGTTCGCATCGATACAGTCGCGATGCTGTAGCGCGTTCGCATCGATACAGTCGCGATGCTGTAGCGCGTTCGCATCGATACAGTCGCGATGCTGTAGCGCGTTCGCATCGATACAGTCGCGATGCTGTAGCGCGTTCGCATCGATACAGTCGCGATGCTGTAGCGCGTTCGCATCGATACAGTCGCGATGCTGTAGCGCGTTCGCATCGATACAGTCGCGATGCTGTAGCGCGTTCGCATCGATACAGTCGCGATGCTGTAGCGCGTTCGCATCGATACAGTCGCGATGCTGTAGCGCGTTCGCATCGATACAGTCGCGATGCTGTAGCGCGTTCGCATCGATACAGTCGCGATACTGTAGCGCGTTCGCATCGATACAGTCGCGATGCTGTAGCGCGTTCGCATCGATACAGTCGCAGTGCAAATGCGACTAACGCGCGTCAGTAGCGATGCTGTAGCGCGTTTCGTAAGCGCGCGACAGCATCATCAATCATCAAATAACTTCTCCTGCAGTGTATTATATTAACATTTCGATGTTGTAGTAATTAAATAGCTTTCTTCACTTCTGGACGAACTTGTTTTTTTCTTTTTAGTTTTTATTTAAAGTTATTGTTTTACGCAGTCGAGATTTATTTAAACCACTTTTCAAAAAAAGATAGTGTAATATATTTAATGTTTTACCTTCAGAGCGGAGAGAGCGGAGGACGTGTGGTGGGAGAGCGCGGAGGAGACTCGCGGGCGCACACAACAGCACCACTCCTCGCGCCCCGTCGACACTGCCACGCTAGCTGGTAAACAAGCACATCTCATCAATCTATGTGCCTGTCTCCCAAATAACTTGGGGTCGGTTTCCAGTTTAACGGAATTCAGCTGACTACCAGTTTTATTTTTTGAGAAGTGGTTATCCTGTCTGACCTCCGCACCCAGTTACTGGGTGACACGGTACTTTAGCAAGACTGGTGTCAGATTGCATGACTTCTGATTGACACCAGCCTTGTCTTGACTGTCCATCTTCAGTACAACCAGAATCAAAGGCTTAGTGAGCTATCTGAGGTACGGAAGAATTTCGGTGTGTTAATATGTTCACCCATCTACGGTCACACCTCAGTAAGCGTAACTTTAAAGATCGGCCCTGCTCGTTTTGTACTGAATTGATTTTTTCTGTCGTCACGGTAGTTCGCTGTATGAACTATAGGGAATATACATGCAATTTTTTTATTTGTTAAATTAAACACGTTTTAGCTCTGGTAAACAAATAGGAAAAAAATAATTAAAATATCTTCACTAAAAACGAAGTTATAAACCTTCAAAGCTGCTAATAAGAAAGAGAAGTCCGACATGAACTCTGACGTCAAAGGCCATGACATGAGTACGTCCGCCATAGAAAATGGCGTCTGGCGAGAGCGACATATATATTTGTTTAAAATTGTTTGCTTTTCTACTAATTTTGATATTTTTTACACAGTTAGTATTGTATTTCTGTATATTTATTGATAAACTGGTTACTGGTAGATAACAAATATTTTTGTTCATGCATATTTCCTTTTGTTTAATTTGAAGTATTTCAGTAGTATAATAATATGTTTTAAGTAGTGTGAAGTAATATCTTTTTCTATAGGTACAGCCGATATTACGATTATTTTAGCACCCTAAGTTAGATGATTTTAACCTTAGTGAAGTTTTAATTTCAGTCAATTTTTTATCAAAAGTGGCAAAGCATTTACGGTTAACAATACAAAATGGTACAAAGATAACAATTTTTTATTTTTAACATGCATGCTAAGTCAGGACGTTTAAAAATTGATGTTCTAATAATTGAGCGTCTTTCAGATGAGTACGACATGAACATGGACAGAAACACGTCCCCCGGTCAGACGTCAAACAATATGCAGAGACTTGACAAGTAAGTTCCAGAGCTCTTAAACGCAACTCATGCTGTGTCTGTGCTGCGCAATTCAATAATAATTAAAGTAATAGTTGTTTATATATGTTGACACACCGACATATATGTTGAGCTGTGAAAAAGACGGATGAGAAAAGATTGCATGTAGCGGAGATGAGAATGTTGAGATGGATGTGTGGTGTGACGAGAATGGATAAAGTCAGAAATGAGTATATTAGGGGAAGTTTGAAAGTGGCGCCAGTGGCGGCGTTGGTCTTGGTATGGTCATGTAAAGAGGAGAGATGAAACGCATGTTACTAAAAGAGTTATGAGTATACATGTGGATGGGTGGAGAGGGAGAGGGAGGCCAGGAGTGATATGAAAGAAAAGGAAGTTAGTGGTAGCATGACGAGAGATGGGACAGAATGGAAGAAGAAAACGTGCGCCGATCTCAAATAACACGGGACAAGGGCAGGAAAATGATGATTGACACATCGACGATCATTCACTGGTTTAACATTGTAAAAAAAACCAGGTAAGTGCGAGTTGGACTCGCGCACTGAGGTTTACGTGCAAACTTACCTATGAAAACAGTTCAATTCCCGAATTGAGTTACAATGATTTTTCGGAATCGCAAACAAGGTTTTTTTTGTGATGTAACTACAAATATACAGTTTTCAGATTTTTGTGCCTTTACTTGTGCTATGAGACCTTGCTTATTTTTTTTCGTTTACTCAGAAGTTTGATTTTTTCACAGCTTCAAGCTGCAATGCTTTAATCTGCGGTCCAGAATAATTTCAATTCCATACCTCCGCGCGTTCCGAGATAAAGGGTTTTGACAGACAGACAGACAGACGGACGGACAACAAAGTGATCTTATAAGGGTTCCGGTTTTTACTTTCGAGGTATGGAACCGTAATAATTGTGCAAATAAAAAAAAAAGTGTGGAATTGGTCAATTACAAGCGTGCACCGCACTTTAACAGTAATTTATAAAAAAAAAATGGGATAAAATAAAAATAATAAATTACACACACTCCCCGAAATGCAACCGGTAGAAAACCGACAGGCTAGCAGCAATTCGGCGTCGATGCTCAAGACTTTGAAACTTCGACTCGATCAATGATTCTCTTGGAATAGGATGTCACGCGAATATCAGCTCAATGCGGTTCGAGCTGATCTGCTACGATGAACTATTTTCTAGGCTGTTCCAACGCACGGTGACGGGGGTGTTCAACTCCATTAAGACAGCCGTCGGCGCCGAGGGCGACGACCCCTTACCGCGCGCGCTGCACGACTGGACCTACTGCACAGCTATCGACAACAATAACGTAAGTCATCATCACTATCTCCCTACCCTTGTCCCTTGTTAAGTAACAAGGTCAGTGCAACACGTTTTTTCTTCCATCCCAAACTGTCATCAGTCTTCCCTCACTAACTTACTTTCCTCTCAAACTCCTTAAACAATAACAGGACAGAATTAAAGAAAAAAAAAACGTGTTGAGTTGACCCTAAGTATCACGGGACAAGAGTAGTCGACCCATGTGACTGCGAAAAGCATCATCTGTCTTGCTCTTCTCCAAATAGAACAGATATATTTTGTCGTTTACTAAATTAAAAAAAAAGGAACTGTAAATTAAGTTTTGAAAGTCAACAATTTTTAAGTTAGACAATATACACCGTGTCTTAAACATCTACGTACAATCGTGTAACATGGATCCAGTACATGATTGGTGGATATTTTCGTCGGCGTTTTTCTAATTTTAATTCCGCTTTTCACCGCATTGATCACAGATACATCATTGAATATTTGCTTCTTCGTCGACATGATGAAGTCAATCTCATTTTTAGTTACACCATCAGAGCTTTGCCAGGTCCAATTCCTATGCTCACGCTTTCTGAAGAAGGGGTTCATCATGTAGATCCTTCTCCATAAAACTGGCCAGTAGGTGTCCCCGGTGGTTCCTACGTCCAAATCCAAATTGCCCCACTCGCAGCTCGTCACCGTCTCGTTTGCCCAGTTTCGCGTTAAAGTTCTCCATGACCACGGTGAAGTGAGTCTTATAACCATGCATGGCTCTGAATACATCCTCATACATGGTCTCTACTTCGTCGTCGGGGTGTGTCGAGGTCGGAGCGTAAACCTGTATGACCTTCAGCCAATATCTTGATGATATTCTGAGTATAAGGTACGCCACCCTGGTCGACACACTCTGGATCTTTACCACATTGTTCACAAGGGACTTGTGGACGATAAACCCGACGCCACCTTGGGACTGCTGGTGGGGGACCAGCAGTACCAAGGTGGTGTCGGGTTTATCGAAAATAGAACAGGTTATCAGATTTTCGGATTATCGTGTCCTCCCCGGTCTTCGGACTTTGGATAATCCCACAATACTCCATCGCAACCTGCTCAACTCTTCCTCAAGTTCGGTGATCTTCTCATCGGAGAGAAGATCACCGAACTTGAGGAAGAGTGTACGCGTGTTGTACGTTGCCAGGTCCAGTCGTCGTTTATTAGTTGGTGGGTCGGAATCCTTTGTGTAATCTGCCGAGGTCGTTTGACGGTCGATCATTTTCGCCCGGAGATTCTTGGCTCCCCAGATCCTAGGGTTGCGCCCACGCCCGTCTACGCCAACACAATCGCTGGAGTCGCCGGGCACTTGGAGGCTGTCTCTTGTTCTTCTATCCATTTGGGGGGGGGGGGGGTTTGGACCATAACCTGCCACGCTGGTCCGGTGCGTTTGGCAGGTCGCCATAGCCTCGTTCGTTTGTCAGCAGGGTGCATCACGTGCAGGTGAGGTTGGCTTGAGTCCCGATAGATGTTGATTGGGACCCCGTATACACCCCAATTGCAATATTATTTTATATAAATAAAAATATGTAATGCAATTAAATATGTAATTTTAATTCATTATGTTTCTGGGAAGAAAAGCTTATAACGCACAATCTTGTATCACGCAAAATTGTAGTGTCATCTACGATGTTGAATGTATACCTTGCTCGAGTCAGCTTGGTGTGATAACCTCGCGACGGCTCGTCAAAACTTGTTGAAAATATGTATTGGAAAACAAGAGAAATAAGTGTTTCAAATGAGTCAATGTTTTTAAATATTTGCATAAATCACGTAGAAACTTTAAATTATATGATAATAAAGGTCAAGTTTAGTTTCTAGTGCCTCCTGAAATGTTACGTATTTCACAGTTACGAGGTTATTCACTATAAGCCTTTAGTATACACCTTGTATTTGTCTAAGTTTTATCGCAGTTCCACTTGTATCCAGGTGGGTGTTGCAGTGTCCCGCCTGGTGGGATCTCGGCGCGCGTTCTCTCACGTGGAGGCAGCATTAGACTCTCTGGACCAGCTCGCTCCTAAGGACTTTGCCAGGCCACATACACCTGACGACTTCGGTAAGTCTTATTTGTACTAAGAACCGGGCCATCAGTACGAGACGCTTCGTACTCAGTGGCGGTACCTTCATACAAGCAGAAAAGCCCCGGCATGCCTTACTAAAATGCTCGATAGAGAATCAATATCAAACCCGAACTATTTAAAAGTTCGCGCGCTTTAATTCTTATTAAAATAACACAAAGTATCTACCTATGCCACACTACTACACATTTTTCACCTGCGCGCGATTGTTCGCGCGCAGAGTTTCGCATTTGCAGCATCTACATATAGCTATCTCGCTTACACGTACCGGCTTTTGCCGGGCTTTCAAATACTATCTCTGTCACTTTCGCACTTATAGCGATGTGCCGTATAACGAGTTAGGACCTTTTGCGTCTACAAATCGATCAGTATGGAAGATTTAAGCCGGGCATTCGTATGAAGTTGCTCGCGTATGCGTGACCTTGTCACCTTGCCAACTCTGCAGTGTTGCCGTTTTAGCGACGTTGTGAGATCTTGGAGATTTTTAACGAGTTTGGAGACTTTTTTTAAGATTTAGTAACAATAAAAACTAGCGACTTTTTAAAATAACGAAATTAAATATTCAAGCAATATCTTAAAAATAAAAAAATTGCGACATCTAGCTAGATTTTTCATATACCTGGCGACTTTTTTTGCCTAAATGACAACACTGCAACTCTGCGTAAGTAGTTTCTGACACCCGTTTGCAACTCACTTCATTTTCATTTGCTTGAGTGGGAAAAGTTGTTTTGTTAAAGTTTTTTTGTGTGTTTTCTTAGATTTTCTCAGTGATACAATTGTATTGGTGACTTACCTACAACAATGGAGGTAATTGTACCTTGTGAGGATTTAAAATGCGTTCTAGTTTTGATTGGCGAAGATAAGGTAAAATCTTTAAACTGCTCAGAAAAAACAGTTAATTTCTTCATTAAAACCGACGCCTAATCTGTGTATTTCTCAGACTAGTAAATCGCATAAACGAAAATTTAATAGATCAGTGTATAAAACTAGTTGGAGTGTTGGCTGTTCGCATACTAATAAGTTGTATTGCTGGTGCTGCATATTTTTTTCGAATGAAGATTCCGTTTGGAATACATCTGGTTATAATGATTTAAATAACATATCTGGCGCCATTTTCTTTTTTTGAAATCGGTTAAAATTTTATTGGGCTTGCCTTATTTTGAAACCACTGTTCGTACTCATCATGGAGTCGCCTCGTTTACACCTGTAGCTGCAATACATTCGTCACGCATCCGTTCGCTGCCGCCGCCATCGGTGTACTGGCGCCTCGTTCGGGCACTCGCTACGTCCCTCTAGAGGGACGCGGCCGGCGAGTTCGGGGCTTCGCCCCCTGCTCGCGGTGTCGGTTGGCACCCGCAACAACGGGTGCTTCGCTGTGTTGCCTTTCATAGGCTAAAGTATTCGTGTTTAGGTGCAGTAGGAGCGCCGCGACGCTGCTTGTGACACAACGTCGCTACTTCGCGACACCCCGGCGGTCAGACCCCGCCAGGTGGGACCCCCAGTTGCCCGGGGGAGGCCCAGCGAGAATCGACCTGCGACGAGAGTGCCGACTTTGGTGGCGCTCCCTACTGTAGGTGAGTGACCCCTGCCTGTCACGCTTCCAGGTCGAGCCGGTCACGTTCCAGGCTGCAGGGTCGTGTGAGTGTATGTGTGGGCGGTATTGAGTGTGTAACACCGCCCATGTATGCAGCCGAGTGCGCGTCCGCGCCGCGCAGCTTGGTGCGTGAGTTTATATGCGTGTAGAGTCGCGATTGTCTGAGGTTCGGTGCATGCTATGCCTATATTAACTTAGCACACAGCACGCACCGATCGTATGTAGTGTTGTAGAGTCTTAGTGAATGATTAAGTCGCGTGTAGGTGCGTGCGACTTAATCATAGGTCAATCCGGTGGGGCATGAGCGTCAACGTCCGATAGCAAGTCGCGGGGGAGACGTCTCGCGTCGGGAGGCCGCGCGTGCCACGGCGCTATGTTCTTGAGGTGCGGCAGCGATGAGGCGTCGGCACGCGCGAACATGTTCGACGCGAGTCGGCCGCAGAACTCTTCCAGGCTCTCAATCTGGAAATCACGTGATATGACGTCGTTCCTCACGAAGCGAGGCGCGCCAGCAATTTGACGCAGCGCCAGGTTTTGCTGCGCGCGTAGGGCGCGCTTGGTCGACTCGTTCGTGAGGGCGAGCCAGGCTGGGGCGGCGTAGGTGATTATTGGGCGTATATATGTTTTATATACGCCCAACTTAGCGCGTAGTGGAAGCCTAGATGAGAGCACTGGGGAGAGCAGAGCGCGGGCCGTCCTTCCCCTTGCGACTACCTGGCGGACGTGACTGCTCATGGAGAGACGACGGTCGATCGTGATCCCTAGGTATTTCACCGTGTGGGACCACGAGACGTCGGCTCCTTGCAGCTGTAGAGGTGGTGGGAGGCGGCCTTGCCCGATGGCAATCGCCTGTGTCTTACCCACATTCACTGAGAGCCGCCATTTTGACAGCCACTCCGGGAGCTTGTTGAGGGCGCGCTGCATTTTGACGGCCGCATGTGTCGTGTTCAACGACGTTGTGACGTATGCGGCGTCGTCAGCATACAGCGCGAGTGTGGCGTCCGGGGGGGTGGGGATGTCGTCCGTGTAATGTGAGTAACACACAGGCGAGACACAGCTGCCCTGCGGTACGCCCGCGGCCACCGGGCGGGCGCTGGAAAGCGTGCCTTCTACCACCACCTTGAAAGTCCTGTTTTGCAGGAACGATGAAATCACTTTAACAATCCGACGGGGCGTACTCGACTGCGACAATTTATATGTGAGACCGGCGTGCCAAACACGGTCGAACGCCTTCTCCATGTCGAGGAATACTGCAACCGCCTGCTCCTTCTTGTTCAGTGCCGCTGTCATGAGGTGCAGTATCCTCGACAACTGGAGCGTCGTGCTGTGCTCCGACCTGAACCCGAATTGTTCCGGTCTTGGGGTGATATGAGGTGTGAGGTGTCGCAGCAGGAGTCGCTCAAACACCTTGGACACGGTTGGGAGGAGAGTGATGGGCCGATAGCTCTCCGGCTTCAAGATGTTCTTGCCCGGCTTGGGCAGCATAATGACGCGCCCTTCCTTCCACGAAGCGGGAAAGGTCCCGGTGCGCAGTATCCCCGTAAACAGGCGCGCCAGGGCCGCTACCGTGCGGAACGGCAGGTGGCGCAGCGCTGTGTTGGTGACACCGTCGGCACCGGGGGCCTTTCTAGGCTTCGTTCGCAGGATGGCGCGTCTGACCGCGTTGGGCGAGAACGCGATGGGGTCCTCATCGTGAGCTATCGGCGTCGCGAAGTGCTCGTGTAGGTGCCTCTCGACTGCTGCGACATGCTCCGTGTCAGTGGTCGGATTAGGTCGGAACTGACGCTCCAGGTGCTCGGCAAAGATCTCCGCGCGGTCTGTCGCAGCGTATCTTAGCGCCCCGTCGCTGTTTCTCAGTGGGCGCACCGGAGCTGGGGTGTTCGTGAGCTGCCGGCACAATCTGTGTATTGCCGGCCAGTCACCCTCAGCAGCATCAATGGTGGACTCCCAGCTCGCGGTGTTGTGTGCCTGTAGCTCGGCCTTCACTTTCTCCGCGAGACGGTTGAGCTCTCTTTTAGTGGTGGGGCATCGGGTTGCCTGCCACCGTCTGCGAAGGCGCCTCTTCTCGGCGATCATCGCTTGTAGATGGTTAGGCAGGGGAGGGAGGGCCCCCTGCGGTTGCGACTCGGTTGTTGTCGCCGCCTTTAAGGCGTTCTGTATGCAGACGGTGAGCTCTGCGGCAAGGTCGTCAACGTCCGCGGCAGTGTTGATAGGCCGAGTGGGCGTCGTGATTTCCATCGTTCCTGCAAACTTAGTCCAGTCCGTTTTGTGACGTGGCGCAGGAGGAGTAAGTCGGGTCGGGGCCCCTTCGAGGACGACGAGTACTGGCTGGTGGTCTGACAGCAGCTCGTCGTCCAGGACTCGCTGGGTGATCTGATGGTCGTCCAGACCACGGTGGGCCACGATGTCCAGCACGTCCGGTGCATGTAGCGCGCTGTCGGGGTAGTGGGTAGGTGTCTCGGGCCCGGACACCGTGTACCCGTGGGCCTCCGCGTCAGCGAAGAGCCGTCTCCCCCTGGTGTTCGTGGTGTTGCTATTCCACGCTGGGTGCTTACTGTTGAGGTCGCCGGCAAGGATTGTCGGGTTGGTCGACTGTATGATGAGCCCACGCAGCTCGGCTGCGTCCAGCGATTCAGGTGGGGCGTAGGTGGCGTAGATGTTAATATCCTTGCCGGCCAGGTGGATCTGAACACCCAGCGCGTACAAAGTGCTGAATGACGGCAGGGGGAGTTCTTGATGGACGACTCTTCGCCTCACAATTACCGCCAGACCTCGGTAACTGTGGCCGATCGCCGACTTCTCATCCTTCCGGTAAACGAGATACCCCGGGAACTTAGCTCTGTCCGCAGGTCCCAGCAGTGTCTCGCTTATGAGCGCCACGTCAATGTCCTGCTCATTGAGGAGGTGGCGGAGGGGGGCGACCTTAGATCTAAGGCCGCGGGCGTTCCAGTGCAGTAACCTCAACGGTTTACGGAGCATGATAAAGGGCTAGAAGGGCCGCTAAACCGTCGAGGATTACCAGGGCCGGATCTTGGCCCTGCCTGATGGCTTGGATCAGGTCCATCAGGAGCTTTATGGCACAGGCGGTGAACTCCTTCCGCTCCTCCATGGAGGCGGAGGAGGTGACTCCCATCGTCGGGTTTCTTTCCGCTGTTGCGGCGTTTGGGGGCGCACGAAGTGATGTGCGTCCCGTGTTTCTGGTTTGGGGGGCCGTTTGTCCCACGACCTCCCTGTCTCTCCCTCTTGTATTGGACGCCGCCTGCACCACAGCTGGGGTAGGTTCCGCCCGCGTTGGTCGCTGTTGTTGGGTGGGGGGGGTTGGGGGCTTCTTCCTCCCTTTCCTCCCTCCCCTCTTCCCCAACCTCCGCCCTGAGGAGGGGGGGGGGACTCTGTCCCTGGGGCCATTAGCCACCGCCATCAGTGTGGCGCTTGGGGCCTCGGTGTCGTCTACTGTGGGGGCCTGGGGGATGGTCGTCCCAGGCCGAGTGGATCTCCTGGTGAGGGCGGTTGTGCCCGCCCGTTTGTTCCTCGTCTCTGCGAGGAACACGGGGCACTCTCTTTTTGAGGCCGGATGTGGTCCGCCACAGTTGGCGCACGTTGCCGGTTCAGAGCGCGGGCGCGGACAGTCGCGCGCAGAGTGCCCCTCTCCACATCGTACGCACACTAGGGGGCGGTGGCATTTGTGTGAACTGTGCCGGAATTTCTGGCACCTATGGCATTGTGCCGGACCCCGTTTCCCCCTCCAAGCTTCGATCTTGACACCTCTCATATATAAGAACACTGAGGTGTCATAGATACGCCTGAAGTCGGGCGTCTTTTTCAGGACTGCATAGAATATGCAGCCCGGGCGTCCTTGACGAGCCCTTATGTTGCGAACATATTCGGGCTCGTAATCTAGTCGGCGAAGCTCTTCCTCAATGAGGGCAGGATCAGTCTCCGCCGGGATGCCTCTGATGGCTATCTTGATACTTTTCTCCGCTGGTAGGGAGTAGGCAAACCAAGATAGCCCTGTTTCCTTTTCTAGGTTGGTAAGGTAGCTTTGAACCAACCTATATTCCTCCTCACTCTCTGGGATGAAGCGGATGCCGCCTTGATACGGGCGGGCGTGAGGAGGGTGGCCTAATCTGTTACTGAGTGCCCTAAAGTGGGTAGGCCAATCCGGTAATTTTTCCACTACCAGCGGAGGGTAGCGGGGTTTTTTATTTTTATTGCCCGTTTTGGTCGCTGAATTCGAATCAACGACGGGCGCAGAGACTTCAACGGACTGGGGGGTAGGTGAACAAATCGAATGACTTACCCCGCTTTTGGGTCCTGTGGGTGAGGAGCGAGGGCCGCAGTACCTTTTCGCACCTTCAGTTGCCCCTACGGTTTCGTCGCCGGAGCTTCTTCTTCTGCGCTGCGGTCTGGGCAGGGTTTTGTGCTCTTCCAGCGATGGGGTTGGTGACATGGGCGTGTCAGGAGGCAGGTGTTCGCGCACAACACTCTCGCAGGAGGCGAGAGACTCGCTTGACCCCGCGCGCGACGAACAAGCGGATAGCGGTGCCGGCGAGTCGTAACCGGCGGCGCGAGGCGGCGCGGGAGACGATGGTACGGGAGGTGTCACGGGCTGTGCGTTTGCCGAACGCAGCCTAGGATCGCGCGATGCGCCAGCTCTACTCATCAAAGGTTGACGAGGAGTCGGGGCGACATTTAGCGGTGCTGGCGCGCGGCAAACGGCGGACGCGGCGGCCGGCTCGGAGCGCGGCGCCTCACTGCGACGTGCGGATTGCACGGAGTGATTGGAAATTTCCGTGGGCAGTGGCGCCACGGAGCGAGCGGCGGCAGATGGTAGAATCACGGGCAGCGGGGAGCTGCTGGGGGGGGCCGCGACACTTGCGTATGATGCAGTTCGGGCCTGGGCAGGTGATTTATGGGCCGGTGGGTGATGATGGTGATGGTGATGGTGATGACCAGGTGTTGGGGGCTGTGCGGTGCTCGCTGGTGTCCGCGTTTTCAACGGTCCGCTGGTGGATTGCAGACTACCCACATTTGGTCTGCTTTTGCCCTCCTTTGTTCTCGGTGCTAAACCGGACATCGCGGCCCGAATATTCGGGAGCGACGACGCCCGGTCCAGCACTGGACGTTCGTCTTCGTCGTCGTCGGCGTCTCCATGGTCCTGAGGGACGTGGACGCCGCCAGGCTTCGCCATCTTGTCTTCTTCCTCTCCTTCTTCCGCTCTAGGCTTGGTTTAGGCGTAGCCGCCGCAACCACTTCGGTGTCGAGCACCGAGATGAGCACGGGGCAGGCCTTCCCTTTGTGCTATCGCCGGCGCAAACCGAGGTTTGTTCCGTCGACACCACAAACGGTCGACCTGGTTCAAAAGTGGTTCGTACGGGAACTGAGGGTACTTTTGCTTCGTCTTCGGGTATGGTACACTGAGATTTGGCTACGGGCTGATCCGCGCGCGCCGCCCGGAAATATTTATACGCGAGACACACTAGCCGCGCATGGAACGAGCGTTGAGCCCAACAGTGAGCAGTTTCGACAACAGCGATCCGCGCGCCCCCGCACGTATTTCTTAGGAACTATACTTAGGAAATAAGATACGTCAACCGTCCACTACTTGCACCTATGTATTTAGTTATAAGTTCTGTACATATTTCTGTAAATCCATTCCCTTCTGAATACATCAATATAAATATAGTCAGTACATCTGGAGTATCATTACTGCACACCACCTAAGAGCTACAGTGGTGACACCGACGTTTAACCCCGATAAGTAAGAAGACCTCCAGATTTAAAAATTCATCATGGCCAACAAAGAGGAACAGGAACTCTCCGGTGTCTCGACGTCGCTGCGCATCCCACTTATTTGGCGTGACAAAATACGATTGTGGTTCGCGCAATTTGAAGCCATCATGAGCGCACAGAAGAAAGGAGATCAAACAATGTTCGAGCTCGTCATCGGGCAACTTGAGCGGCAAGATCTCGACGAAATTTCCGACATAATTCTCCATCCACCCGCAAATCAACGTTATGAGGCCCTGAAAAGTCGGTTATTCCAAGTCTACGAGGAGTCTGAACAGCGTCAAGTACAGAGGTTACTGTCTGAAATGGAGCTCGGTGACATGAAGCCTTCACAGCTGCTACGTCGCATGAAGAACCTCGCCGCCGATAACATCTCCGACTCAGCGCTGCGAATAATGTGGACTAACCACCTACCACAATCAGTTCGAGCAGTCCTCGCCGTGAGCGACAACATCGCAAAAAAATCCGACATTCACGAGCTGGCGATGATGGCAGACAAGATCCTCGAGCAGACGCAACCATACGGCGCAGTCGCGGCAGTTTGCACCACATCCACCACCCCAGCAGCACCTACATCAATTGAGGAGAAGATCGACGCGCTCGCGAGAGAAATCGCAGAATTGAAAACGAGACAACCACGTCACCAAAACTACCGACGTAGATCGTTCAACAGACGATATTCGAGATCGCGTTCTCGTTCGTCGAGCCGGCACAAACACGATCACGCTCGAAATGACCAATCAGCGATTTGTTTTTACCATCGTAAGTTTGGCAAAGAAGCGCGAAGATGTACCCGTCCGTGTAGTTACGAAGACAGCAGTGCCCCCTCGGGAAACTAAAACCTGCGTTGGCTGAGGCGGCAACCGGCGCAAGCAACACTTCCTACCGCCTATTTATAACGGACAAAAATTCACGTTTGTCGTTCTTGATCGATACCGGCGCAAACGTTTCCGTGATACCCAAGAGGAAAGGCGGGAAAACGACACCTACAGATTTTTGCTTGTACGCGGCGAACAACACGGTGATCCCAACATACGGTGAGAAAACACTGCAACTGGATCTCAACCTACGCAGACCATACACCTGGAAATTCATCATCGCAGCAGTCAGCAAGCCCATCATCGGTGCTGACTTCCTAAAACACCATCAACTTCTTGTCGACATAGCCAGCCGATGTCTCGTCGACAAAGTAACCAACCTCACCGTAAAAGCGCCAGTCACCTATTCTGCTGACCCTACAGTCAGAAGTATCGACGTTGATCAGCCGTATCACCAGCTACTCAGCAAGTATCCCGACATTCTTCGACCGTCATGTATGAAGAATACTCCTAAACACTGTGTGGAACACCACATCGAAACTACTGGCCCACCAGTATACAGCAAGACCAGACCCTTACCACCACATCGATATCTGGCTGTGAAAAAGGAGTTTGAGACGATGATGCAGCAAGGAATTTGCCGTCCAAGCAAAAGTCCATGGTCCAGCCCGCTACACGTCGTACCAAAGAAAAACGGCGACATACGCGTATGCGGCGACTACCGAAGGCTCAATGACGTCACTAAACCCGACCGCTATCCAGTACCTCGTCTCAAAGATTTCACCTACCTACTACACGGCAAGAAAATCTTCACCACACTAGATCTAAATCGTGCATACCAACAATTGCCTGTACACGAACCAGATATCGAGAAGACTGCCATCACAACTCCATTCGGACTATTCGAATTTCCACGAATGTGTCCAGGTCTCAAAAATGCCGGGCAGACCTTCCAACGGTTCATCCATCAAGTACTCAACGGATTGGATTACGCATTTCCATTCATTGATGATGTCATCGTCGCTTCGGACAATGAAGCACGCCACGTCGAAGACCTACAAGAAGTGCTACGCAGATTAGACGACTACGGCATAACAATAAATCCATCTAAATGCGTCTTCAGCAAAGAAAATGTGAAGTTCCTGGGCTATGAAGTTTCAAGCAGGGGAATTAAGCCACCTCAAGATAAAATCACCGCTATCACTGCTTACCCCAAACCCGAGACGATACAAGACCTACGTCGATTTCTTGGAATGGTAAATTTTTACCGCGACAGTATTCCGAACGCAGCACACATACAAGCACCTCTCAACGCATACCTACATAATTCCAAGAAACGCGATAAGACCAAAATCGACTGGAACACAGAAGCTTCACAGGCATTCGAATCATGCAAAGTTGGCATACAAAACGCTGCTTTGCTCGCTCATCCATCTCCATCACCAAATGACGCCATCTCCCTCATGTGTGACGCATCGAGTACCTGCGCAGGAGCCGTACTGCAACAACTTGTAAACAAGAAATGGATACCACTGGGTTATTTCTCGAAAAAGTTCTCCGACACACAGCAGCGATACAGTACATTCGACAGAGAACTATTATCAATCTACATGGCAATCAAACACTTCAGAAAAATGTTCGAAGGAAGAGAACTGATTGTTTATACTGACCACAAACCGCTGACTTACGCTATCCGCAAGCCACCGTCTGATAACGACACGCAACGACGCACGCGTCAGCTGTTATTTATCAGCGAGTTCACGACGGACATACGTCATGTGAGCGGAGTGAATAATGTTGTCGCCGACGCACTCTCTCGCATTGAAACAATAGAAACACCGTCACCAATCAACTACGATGAGTTATCTCAGGCGCAAGAAAAGGACAGCAACATACAAACCTTATCAAAACAATCAAATATCCAACTCAAGAAAATCGTCATGCCCGGTACTAACAAACCAATATTCTGCGAAACATCTACTTCACACATTAGACCATACCTACCAACTGACTTTCGTCACATCGCATTCAACGCCGTGCACAATACAAGTCACCCGGGAATACGGACTACACGCAAAATGATGCAAGAACGGTACTTCTGGCCAGCAATGAATACCGACATTGGCGAGTGGGCAAAAACATGCACGTCATGCCAACTATCAAAAGTACAACGGCACAATCACAGTGAAATCGCAACTTACCCACCGAGTGAAAGATTTCAACATTTACATATTGATATTGTCGGAAAACTACCCACAACTTCGTGCGGACATCGATACTTACTCACGATTATTGACCGCAGCACTCGATGGCCCGAAGCAGTACCTTTGCAAGAGATAAGCGCTGATATTGTTGCAAGAAAGCTGTATGAAACCTGGATATCTCGTTACGGTTGTCCTTCGAGAATAACGACTGATCAAGGACGACAGTTCGAAAGTCGACTATTTCATGACCTCGCACAACTTCTTGGTATAGAACGAATCCGAACTACTGCCTACCACGCACAAAGCAACGGAGTTATTGAAAGATTCCATCGCACGCTGAAAGCTGCACTCATGGCCCGGCTGCAAAACAGCAACAAATGGATTTCTGAGCTGCCCACTGTGCTGATGGGATTACGAGCCGCCGTGCGCACAGACACCAATACTAGTGCCGCGCAACTCACCTACGGTCAAGCATTGCGACTACCCGGCGATTTCATATCACCATCACCAGCTGTTACAAAAATGGACCACAACTACGTTGATCACCTACATGACGTAATCACGAAGCTCACACCCACATTCAAACCGCATTCCAACAAGCGATGTATGTTCGTGCACAACGCCTTGCAAACATGCAGCCATGTGTTTGTACGCGATGACACCGTCCGAAAGCCACTGCAACATCCCTACAAAGGTCCGTACCAGGTCGTCAATCGCAATAACAAATACTTCACCGTACAACTACCAGGAAGATCAAGCACTATATCGATCGATCGACTCAAACCGGCGTTCACTGTCAACATTGAAGAACACGAACACACAAGTAGTGAGACACTCCAACCAGCTGCAGCTACCACCGAAGACCACTCCAGCATACTCCCAGCGAACACCAACGAACACCGGACCAGATCAGGCAGGATATCCAAGATGCCCGTACGCTTTCGCTAGGGGGGGAGTACTGTAGCTGCAATACATTCGTCACGCATCCGTTCGCTGCCGCCGCCATCGGTGTACTGGCGCCTCGCCGTGGAAGTCGCTGCGCCCCCGCAAGGGGGCGCGGCAGGCGGGTTGTAGGCTTAGCCTTTATCCCGCGGTAGGGGGTAGGTGTCCGTTACAACGGACACAGCGTTTGGGGGGCCATATAGGCCGTGGCCCATGGCAAGCGTGCATGCAGCTTACCTGTGTGTAAATGTACGTTAGTTCAGTGGGGAAGCGCCGCGGCATTATACATATATAGCGCCGCTATTTCACGACACCTCGGCGGTCGGTCGCCGCCAGGTGAGACCACCGGTTACCCGGTGGAGGCCCGGCGGCGACGACCAGCGACAGAGGTGCCGACTTGGGTGGCGCTATCCACTGTGGATGATGACCCCCGTCTGTCACGTTTCCAGGTCTAGCCGGTTGCGTTCCAGACTAAGGGGCCGTAGTGGGAGTGTGGGCGGTATTGTGTTGTGTAACACCGCCCATGAGGCAATTTGGAGCGCGCGATCCGCCCCGCACGTCCAAATGCGTGAGTACAATGAATGTAGAGTCAATGTTTGTGTGGATTTGGTGAACGTCGCGCCTATATTAACTTAGCACGCGACGTTCGCCGGGTGCGTGTTATATGTGTGAAGTATTATTGTGTGAGTGAATCGCGTGTGGGTGTAAACGATTCACTCAGGCGTCTCATAGTTAGAGCCGTAGCTCACTTTTTTCCCCCGTAGAGGAGGTCCGTCAGACGGGCCATGCCGGAGATTATGAGCTCTGGCGGGTCCCATTCACCCTGTCCACGCTTCCAAAGGATGTTATCCGTTATGGTTTTAATGAAAGCGAAGAGGATTCTCCGCTCTTCTAAGGACAGCTCCTGACGCTGCTGGGCGGGCGCAGCGGCGGCTGCCTTGGCTTCCATGTGGGCCGCCCGGGGGGCGGAGTCTTCGTTAGCCGAACTTTGCGCTCCCTTGGGGGCTTCGGTCACGGCAGCGGAGGGGGGACGCGACGGCTGCACCAAAGCTGGAGCAGTGTCGGCCTCCTTGGTTGACTGAGTGGGGGGGGGCTTCTTCCCCTTCTTCCCACCTCTCTTCTTCCTCCTACTTGTAGGGGGGGCATCTCCTCTCTCTATGGGCCTGTTGGCCGGCGCCATCAATGATGCGCTAGGCGCCTCAGAGGCGCCGGCCATTCGAGGCCCACGGGTGGATTCTGTGGGTGGGTTCTGTCGCCGGGAGATAGCGACAGTTCCCACTTTCCTCCTCTGTGCTTCTTCCACGAAGACGGGGCATCTCCTATGGCACGCTGGGTGATCACCTCCGCAGTTGGCGCAGGTGGCCGGCTCGTCCCTGGGGCGTGGGCAGTCCCTGGCAGCGTGGTTCTCCCCACATCTAACGCAGGCCAGCGGCCGGTGGCACCGGTGTGAGCTGTGCCTAAACTGCTGGCACCGGTGACACTGCGCAGGCCCGCGCCTGCCCCTCCACGCTTCAATCTTGACACCACGCATGAGCAGGAACTGCGTGATGTCGTAGATCTTAAAGACCCCTGGCGTCCTCTTCAGGACAGCATGAAAGATGCAGCCGGGTCTCCCACCGCGCGCCATAATGTTGCGCACGTACTCCGGCTGAAATTCCAGCCGCCTGAGCTCCTCCTCGATCTCGGATGGGTCCGTGTCCGCAGGCAGGCCACGGATTGCCACCTTGAGGCTCCTCTCCGCTGGTAGGGAGTACGCAAACCATGATAGGCCGGTCTCCCTCTCCTGGTCGGCTAGGTACCTCTGGACCACCCTGTATTCCTCCTCGGATTCCGGGAGGAACCGAATACCGCCCTGGAATGGGCGGGCATTCGGGGGGCGGCCCAGTAGGCCGTTCAACGCCCTGAAGTGGGCGGCCCAGTCCGGTAGCCGCTCCACCACCAGCGGAGGGTAGCGGGAGGGTTTCTTCTTGAGCGTTGCGGGGGGGGGCCCCGCAGGCGGCGTCTCTTCCTTGCGTTCTCGAACTGTGGGAGGGGGGGGCGGAGAGCGCACCGTGTCGGCATAAGTGGGCGAGCCCGCCCCTACCCGCCCCCGCGGCGCACGCTGCGGTCTGGGCGGGTCGAGGCAGTATCGCTTGGCCTCCTCGGTCGCGTCGTCATCCGGGCTTCTGGGTCTTCTTTGGGCCCTGGCATCGAGCTGAAATTCGTAGCCTAGGCCCGAGGATTCTCGAGATGTGGCCGGGTATTCCACATCCATATGTCTCGGTCGGGAGGGCGTATCGAATGACACGTCCTCGACCCCAGCGTAAGAGTCCCCTGAGTAGGCCGACATGTCCGAGCCTTGTCGGGACGAACAGGCGGACAGTACAGCAGGGGAGTCCTGGGCGGAGCCCCGGGGAGGGGGGGGAGAAAAGATGGGTGCATCTGACCTGATAATCTTCCCCGTTGTGGTTGGTCTTGACGGATCCGTCAGCAAGCGGCGGGGAGCGGGCGATGTCGTGCGGCGTGCTGTCGCTACGAGCAAAGCGGCTGCATCTTTTCTACTGGTTCCCGGGCGCGCAGGTTGTGCGGCGGGAGAAGCCAGCAACGGTTGGCGCACAGGAACGTTTGCAGCGGCACTAGTAGACGCGGTAGCGGTGGAGCGCATCGTATGCTGCGCCTCGGGGCGCGCGGGTTTACCGGCGCGAACTGTAGGTGGCGCCACCGGGCGCGCCGGTGGCTCCACGGTGCGGATTTTCGGCGCAACGGGGCGCGCCGAGGGAGCGGTGAGTCGCGCGGCTTGCGTTCGGCTGCTTGAAGTAGCTGGCCCCGGGGCCTGAATTGGCACGGGGCGGAAAGCCGGCGGGCGAACTGGGACGGCAGGCTGGCGGCCCGACGACGACGACGGCGAAACGCGCGCAGTCGCCGGTGACGTCGGTGGGCCGGCAGTAGGCGTCTTCCTTTCTGGGGCTGGAGCGGGAGGTGGTG
Organism: Mythimna impura; assembly: GCA_905147345.3. Lineage (NCBI taxonomy): Eukaryota > Metazoa > Arthropoda > Insecta > Lepidoptera > Noctuidae > Mythimna > Mythimna impura. The sequence continues at coordinate 33,754,132 of LR990341.1, forward strand.
GGCCAGGCATCGAACTCCCGAGGTACGGGAGCGACGTCGTCCGGCTTCCCATCTGACGATCCAGAGGCAGGCTGGTGTCGGGCTCTAGGGAGCTGCGCACACCCTGCTTCTTCTTCGGCATCTTATTTAAAATTAAAAGTTTTTAAAATAAAAATAAAAACTGGATTAAAATGAGGCACGTTGCCTACGCGACCGCGACAGTGAGTACACCGGGAATAAAAACTGAGAAGGCTTCCCCCAGTGCTTCCGCAAGTGCTCGCCTAGGCTTACACTCACGAAAACACAGGGTTTGGCCGACTAGAGGGCGGTCCGAACGAAACTGGTAGCGCGCGCACGTCCTACCAGGGCAACGGAGCGAATCCCACTGGCGCCTCGCGCGCCGCCCGGAAATATTTATACGCGAGACACACTAGCCGCGCATGGAACGAGCGTTGAGCCCAACAGTGAGCAGTTTCGACAACAGCGATCCGCGCGCCCCCGCACGTATTTCTTAGGAACTATACTTAGGAAATAAGATACGTCAACCGTCCACTACTTGCACCTATGTATTTAGTTATAAGTTCTGTACATATTTCTGTAAATCCATTCCCTTCTGAATACATCAATATAAATATAGTCAGTACATCTGGAGTATCATTACTGCACACCACCTAAGCGCTACACACCTATTGCACTCTACTTAGGCCAGTGGTACCACTACCAACTTAATTATACAATTGTGAGCTGAATTCTGGTGTCTTAATTCTGGTTCTGCCACAAACTGCGGCTGTTGTCAGGACCCAGTCTATTAAATATCTTGGAGTTGTAGTTGATTGTCATCTTAAGAGGAATAAAGGGTTTTATAAAACCCAAAAGTATATTATACACTGCATTAAACAGAATCAGAAAAATGTTCGTTATTCTTCAGGATACTAGATAGGTAGTGTGTTCAAAACATAATACAGCCAATTTAGTACGTGGGTCATACTGAAAGTCTCTGGATCTGGCTACTTACAATAAAAGAATGAAAAAATAATTATAGAATTCGAAAATGGAACTCTTTGCGAGCATGTTCATTTTTTATTTGCGTGACTGTCATTTGTTTTTTCATTGTGGCGTCCTTTCGAAGATTGTGTGTCGCTATCAAAGTGAATTTAACTCGTGAACATTTTCGTTATGATTTTTTATAATTTTCGTTGTGGCTTAAGTGAACAAGAGAGTGGCCAGAGACTTCAATTGGCATTTGGTGATGAAGCACCATGTCGCAGCTCTGTCTTCGTGGTTTGGAGAATTTCGACGTGAACGGGATCATTTCTATGACGAGGTACGTGAAGGTCGGCCGGCGACTGCGGTTACAGGCTCGAGTATTGACACCGTACGGCAACTTATTGTAACTGACAAAAAAATACTTGCCAGCAAATTCGTGCTTTGTTGGGCATTGGAATGAGCCAAGTGCAAAACATTTTACATTTGTATTTGAAGGTTCGAAAGCTTTGCACTCGGTGGATACCACATGACTTAACGGAGGGCCAGAAACGACTGCGTGTCCAGTGGTGTCGTAAAATGATAAAAAAGGTTAATGGAGGACAGTCATTGGCTGTCGAAAATATCGTGACAGGTGACGAAACCTGGATGTACTGTTTTGAACCTGAAAGAAAAATCCAGTCGGTCAGTCGGTGGGTCTTTCCTTTGGAAGATTTGCCGATGAAAGTTAAGACAAGTCGAAGTGTTGGTAAAAAAATGGTCGCTTGTTTTTTGGCAAATCAGGACATTACACTACAGCATCGCTTGAAGATCAAAGGACAGTGACTGCAGATTTGTACGTCAACACTTGCTTGCCCAGAGTTTTAGAAAAAGTTCACGAAAAGCGTCCTCGAAGCATTGTACTCTTCCACCACGATAACGCTGGTGTAACACGAAGGTAATAGAAGCCTATTTGTAGGCTTCAAATGTGGAAATGATGACGCATCCGCCTTACAGCCCGGACCTCGCACCCTACGACTTCTATTTGTTTCCAAAAATTAAAGTCCTCTAAGTTTAGAGGCACACGATTTACGAGCCCAGAATCGACGGCGAATGCGTTCCATAAAGCCATTGAAGAGGTCCCTAAAGAAGACTGGTCCAATTGCTTTGTACAGTCGTTTCAGCGAATGCAAAAATGCTTTAATTGCGAGGGAATAAACTTTGAAAAACAATAAATGTATCGCAAGTCTTATATCTAGTCATTTATCAGAATCCAGAAACTTTCAGTATGCCCTAAGTACGACAGAAAAACAAATGACCAAGATACCTTTAAAAACTCTCTCAATTGATTAAAAACCGGATTAATATAAACGCAATCATTCTGTTTGTTTGTCAGATTATTCTACAAGTAACATTTTACCGTTATAGTTTAATTTTATTATCAGATCTGTGGATTTTTAGTTAATAGCTAAAATGCTTAATTTTTGCAAGCATTGCGTCGTTGCGTATCTCTTTGTTTTGTATGCAGTCTGAGAGTGACTGTGCTTAAGGGCCTGTATTTAACAATGTGGACAGCCGTCGCGCCATAAATCTTCGCGTTGTGCCTATGCACAACGCGTAGATTTATGGCGCGATGACTAAGACTATTCTTAGCATTTAAGAAACTACGACCGCACCCTTTCGCGGGACTTAACCTCGCGGAATTTAACGCGGGATTCTTAACCTGTAGACTAGACTCGAAACTTCCAACAGTGGCTAACTCGCAGCCTAATATGAATATATTGTGGCAGAGGAGTGGTGCGCTGCGTGTGGTGCGGCGTGGTGCGGTACGTGCGGCGCGGCGGCGGCGGCCGGCCTGGCGCGCTCGCACGTCGCGCTAAGACTCGCCACGCTGTTGCTAGCAGGTATAGTGTCAGTATGTTGTGGCAGAGGAGTGGTGCGCTGCGTGTGGTGCGGCGTGGTGCGGTACGTGCGGCGCGGCGGCGGCGGCCGGCCTGGCGCGCTCGCACGTCGCGCTAAGACTCGCCACGCTGTTGCTAGCAGGTATAGTGTCAGTATGTTGTGGCAGAGGAGTGGTGCGCTGCGTGTGGTGCGGCGTGGTGCGGTACGTGCGGCGCGGCGGCGGCGGCCGGCCTGGCGCGCTCGCACGTCGCGCTAAGACTCGCCACGCTGTTGCTAGCAGGTATAGTGTCAGTATGTTGTGGCAGAGGAGTGGTGCGCTGCGTGTGGTGCGGCGTGGTGCGGTACGTGCGGCGCGGCGGCGGCGGCCGGCCTGGCGCGCTCGCACGTCGCGCTAAGACTCGCCACGCTGTTGCTAGCAGGTATAGTGTCAGTATGTTGTGGCAGAGGAGTGGTGCGCTGCGTGTGGTGCGGCGTGGTGCGGTACGTGCGGCGCGGCGGCGGCGGCCGGCCTGGCGCGCTCGCACGTCGCGCTAAGACTCGCCACGCTGTTGCTAGCAGGTATAGTGTCAGTATGTTGTGGCAGAGGAGTGGTGCGCTGCGTGTGGTGCGGCGTGGTGCGGTACGTGCGGCGCGGCGGCGGCGGCCGGCCTGGCGCGCTCGCACGTCGCGCTAAGACTCGCCACGCTGTTGCTAGCAGGTATAGTGTCATCGAATGCATTTTGGACGTATGCGGAACAGAGAGTAAAGTCCCGCAAACCTCCTTTGAAAAGGGAGGATCCTCCGGCCAGACGGGATGTTATGTCTGGTGGGCAGCTGCCCGATAGATGATTTCGGGCTGTTCTTTATGTTCTAATCGCGCGGAGAACTTTGATTGCGCGATGCAGGATTAGTTCTTATGTGACGCCATAGATGTCGCTACAGCATATTAAAATAAAATAAAAATTGTGTTAATATTACTTAAACTCTTTGTTTAGTTCCATTATAAAGTTCGATCGCTCTTAATAAAAATCTAAACAAGTCCCACATTGACTCACAGACCTCACCGAGTCACTGCTGGAGGCGTGGCTGTCCTCGCTGACTGCATGGCTTCGGAGACAGGTGTTCGTGGTGTTCGAGCAGCTGGCGCAGAAGGACACCGGCTTCTTCTCGCCCAAGGAGCAGCTGGTCGAGCTTGACTTGGAGGAGACGTGTGCTGCTGTGCTGGAGAACACACCAGGTCAGAGTTCAAGATACGAAGCGCCATCTAGCGTCCGTAGCTTCTAGTACTTTTTCTGGATGTTTTTCTGTACCCCTGACAACATGTTATGCATAATTTCATGATGATCGGTTCAAACGTATATGCGTGAAGAGGTAATAAAGAAACTTACTTTCGGTTTCGATTCACAATAGGACTCGGTAGGTGACACTGCAGCTGCAATTGGGGTATGGTCCTGTCTTTATTTTTTTAAATATTTTATTTTTAAAATCAAATTACAATAAAAAACAATATTTTTCTGAAAACTGCATCAAAATTGGTTGAGTAGCAATTAGCATTTAAATTATTGCTATGAGGAAGAGTGGGGTCGTAGTGGAGACACCTCGCTATCTCTTATGTATCCTCCACACGTAGCCTAATGGCGGTGACGTCACATTTCAGTATATACATTCTTATACTTTTACTTGACAGTTACACCTTCCATCCCATTTGAAAGGTTTCTAACTTAATATTGATCGGATTTCATTCGTTGCGATTATGGATAGTTACTTTTTGGTACAAATTAAAAAAAAAATTGAATCAACTGCCCAATTCCGAAAGGTTTGCGTTTTTCGGGTTCCATACTCCAAAAGGAAAAAACGGAACCCTTATATGATCACTTTGTTGTCCGTCTGTCTGTCTGTCAAGACCCTTTATCTCGGGAACGCGTCAATGTATCGAGTTGATTACACGAAGTAAATTGGAAGTTTGTAATGTAACGAGTTGGTTATACAAAAAGTCCCCTCACCGCATCTGTCTGTTTGTATGAACACAATAAACTCAATAGTATATTAATAGTATATTAGTAATATAATATAGTTCGGCAGCAGATGCTAACTGTTAGACACAATTGATTGTATTTTAGTTGTTATGTAAAAGTAGCTTATAAGCAATATTGTGTATACATGATTTTACTTTGTTGCTCAATAAATATTATTATTATTATTTTTATACATTTCTTTATCTCAGCACCCTAAGGTCTTGGACCTTTGGAAGGCGTACGAGGAGCCGAAACCAACTCGCAGAGGCCCTTTTAGACGCTTTTAATGGAAAGTGGTACGAACCGGTGATTATCCCTGTACGCACTATGCTAGTGCATCCAAGGACAACCCCCGGTTGGTGGGAAACTATTGCGACATATGGAAAACTAAGATATAAGGCTATGGTTTTTGGAGTCTTAAGTGGACTGGTTACCAGGAAATATGTTAAGACTATGGCCCCTGCCTAAACAATGTTTTTAATATCCATCGACAAAAGGCAGGGGGTGACTTGCACACTCAATAAATGGGCCCCCATAAACGGTCGCTAGCACGAAGTGACGTAGCAACAAGAGGGCAACATATCCTGAGGTGCTTAAGGAGTGGAGAGGTATACCACGGCTATCAGGACAATCCCGGAAGTACGGTCAAGATCCCTACCAGCACCTTACTGGATTATACATCCTTCTCCCGAGCACGTTTGCTCTTGCGAATCTCCACTCAAGCCAGCCAATAAAGGCAAGAGAGAGGTGGGAACTCTGTTCCTCGTCAGTATTATTATTATTATTATCCTTTATTTACTTTATATACATATTTTGTACATTTTTAAATATTTCTTAAAACATAAATAAAAAAAAAACATTTAAAAATATAAAAAATAGTACCCCACCGGTATCGGGAACAGGGTCCAAGCTACCGGCGGTCAGGGCTCCAGAGAAAGGAACCTCCTAACGATACGAGCCGTGTCCAGGAGTACCGCTTTCTGAATCAAGGCCTTGATCCAGCCGCCTAACGCGAGCCTCCTAAGGTGTTGGTCGAGGCTCTTGGCTATTAAGCCATTGGCTGACACGACTATCGGTACAATGATCGCTGAGTCCACATCCCACATGTCGACAACCTCGCGAGCCAAGTCAATATACTTGATTTGTTTATCTTTCTCGGCTTTCACGAGGTTCTCGTCATGCGGAACGGATATGTCAACAATCATTGCACGCCTCTCGCTTCGGTCCACCACCACTATATCAGGCTTATTGGCTACAATAGTCCTGTCAGTGATGATGGACCGATCCCAGTACAAAGTGATATGACCATTATCAAGAACTGGGTCGGGCTCATACCTGTAGTACGGCACTTCCGATTCCACAAGAGAGTATTTCAGAGCAAGTTGCTGATGGATAATCCTGGCTACAAGGTTGTGTCTATGCAAGTACTCTCCGTTAGCTAGACGAGAACAACCAGAGATAATGTGACGAATTGATTCTCCCGGACGGTGACATGCCCGACAGATGTCAACCGTGCCGTCCTTCACAATAAATCTCCGGTAGTTATTCGTCATGATAACTTCGTCCATAATTGCACAGACAAAACCTTCGGTTTCCCCAAAGAGGTCACCGAAACGCAGCCAGGCTACGGACGCCAATTGGTCTACATCGGGCCCGTGAAAGGCCCGGAAAAAGCGTCCGTGAAGTTCCTTGCTCTGCCATACTTCCCTGCGATCGTTAGTGTCAAGCACTACCGGTTTACGCCAGTTCTCGTTAGCCAGAGAGAGCGGGGTGAGTCCCTTGTCCACTGCCACTACATCTCGATGCATACCCACGTCGGTAGCTAGGAAATATTCCCTGAGACTGCATACCTCGCGGTTGTGTAGGGTCTTAGCATTTAAAAAACCTCGACCTCCACACTTCCGCGGGATATACAGTCTCATCACCGACGATCGTGGGTGATGCATTCGGTATGCAGTCAGCAGTGTGCGGACCCTCCTATCCAGGGCGTCAAGTTCCGTTTGAGTCCATTTGAGTACGCCGAAAGAGTACATCAATACCGGCATGACCCAACCGTTGAAGGCACGCACCTTGTTTCCGCCTGAAAGAAGACTATTGAATACCTTCTTCAGGCGTCCAAAGAAACGTTCCTTCAACGATTGCTTCATGTCAGTGATATTGATGCCTAGAGCTTCCGACATACCCAAATACTTATAGGTTTCGGTTGGAGAGAGGGATCTCAGGTTTATGGAATCCGTGAGTTGAGTGCCCACGGATTCCACAACCTCCCCTCGTTTTACATGCATGACCGCACATTTGTCCACACCAAACTCCATCCTGATGGCACTACTGAAGGTTTCAGTTACCTTCAGTAGCTCCATCAGTTGCAGATTGTTGGGGGCAAAAAGTTTCAGGTCATCCATGTAAAGTAGGTGAGATATTACCTGACCACCTCTCTTCAACCGATAGCCTAGACCTGAATTCTCCAGCAGTGTGCTTAGAGGATTCAAGGCTAGGCAAAACCAAAGTGGACTCAAACTATCACCCTGGAATATACCTCGCTCGATCCTTACAGGTTCGCTATTCCTCTGGATATGTCGACATCCTGGATAGCGGAGGACCGTACTCCATTGCCTCATACACGACATCAGGAAGGTGCGTAGTGTTGTATCAATTTTATACAATTCCATCACCCTCATGAGCCATGTATGAGGAACAGAGTCATAGGCCTTCTTATAATCTATCCAACACGTCGACAGATCCTTTCGGAAACGTCGAACCTGTTGGCTAATGGTCATATCAATGAGGAGCAGCTCCTTAGTACCGCGGGACCCGTTCCTACATCCATTCTGAGAAGGTGACATGATCAGATTTTTGTCGATATGACTATTAATTTTGCTTCTCAGTATGGATGTAAGAACTTTATAGACCGTTGGCAAACAGGTGATCGGTCTATAATTTTTAGGCTCCGCAGTACTACCTGACTTATGGAGCAGGTGGGTTATTCCTGTTGTTAGGAACTGGGGTAGCGACCCTGACTCTAAGGCAGACTGAAACTGATATGCCAAGCGAGCGTGCGATCTTGTAAACCACTTAATCCAGAAATTGTGCAGCCCATCCGGCCCTGGAGATTTCCAGTTTGGCAACGGACGGACTGCACGAGCTACATCTTGGGGGCTGATGTCAATTGCCCCCATTTGTGGTATTGGATCGCACGCACGCTCGACCTCTCGAGTCCAGTCACCCTCGGTGTGACTGACAGGCACCGACCAGATGCTGCGCCAGAATGAACTCATGGCGTCATCATCCGGGAGGCGCGTATCAGTCACACCTTGGTCCGGTCTCTCCCAAGCCCTATAAACCCACCTTTCATTACTCCGGAATGTGCGATTCTGGGTGTATCGCTCCACCCGCCGCTTATACCTGCGGATACGGTTTGCCCATGCATACACCTTCTGCTTCAGGAAGTCGATGCGCTCTGTGACACGGGACATATAATCTCGGGGGCTGATGTCAGTCCCCGAAAACGCCCGCCTCACAAAGCGCATCACTCTTGGGCGAGTGTTGCCCTCCCTGAAGCAGATTAGTTTGCCGATGAGTGCTCTGGCCCCACCAATACGACGCTCGATCCTGCACTGCCAAGCCGGCACGGCTGGTTTCGGTCGTGTAGATACGTCACAGCTTGGAAACTTGACGTGAGCTACACGACATGCCGCAACAGCTGCGCAGTACATTATCGAGTGTGTATCAGTGAGATCTTCGCAGTCGTCAAAATAGTTTGACAACTGCAAATCCAGAGCAGCCACCAGCGCCTTATTCTTATTATGCATGGGCAAACGAGGTAAGCGCGGCCTAAGTTCGAGCGGCATGTTGCGATACTCCCGAATAGCACACTCCAAAGCACTCCTCAATTCATTGTTGCACTGGGTACTTACATGTGTAACCATGTCAGTAATCTCTTCGTCAGCATGGTCGGAAAGATGGTAGGACGGTGGTACCATCACTGGTACCACAGGCTGCGACGAAGGAGCAATGGCATGGTTACTCATTTCCGTACGGAGGCGATCAAGTACAGTATCGTCCAACATATGATTACGCTGGATAACCCGCACCTGATCCGACAGTCGTTGGGCCGAAACGTTGACGGCTGGCTCAAGCACCTGAAACAAAGAGAGCATCCGAACACGGTACGCGGTCAGGTTGTTTCCTCCCTCTGTAGCCCCATAGTATGCGCGCATGACATTCTCATTGATGGATTGCGTCCATCGCATGCGCTGCACACTTCCGCCGGGAGCTGGGACCCTATCAGAGGCCGGTGGGCCTCGAGGTCCTAAGCCACTCGGCGGCCGGCGTCCTCTCCGTCGACGCGCAGGTGGTGGTGACGTGGGCGGAGAAAAGTACTCGTCGCTGGAGCTCGACGCAACTGCCACGGCCGGTGTCACAGCACTCACGGTGGGGCTGGATTCCGGCGGCGGCGAGGCGGAGCTGAGCGACGAGGCCGGAGGTGGTAGGCGTGCACGGCGAGCTGCGGCTCTGGTCAACATTTTTGCGGTCTTTTCACTTTTCAGCTTCAATTTTCCATAGTTTCTGTTATTGATGATTTCATCTTTGTATGTGTTTGTTTTGGTGTAATTTTTTCTTCTCTCATATTTATTATTTCTGAAGTTATCTATTTCTTTTTAATTTCATGATTTTAGGGTGTTTTGGGATTTATTAGGTAAATTTGTTATAAAAAAATTGTGCAGAGAAAATTTTAGCTTGTCACTTGGTTGACAGCCGAGCCACAGATTATTATTATTATTATGTTTTTTTTGGCAATTTTTCTCAGGCTAGTTCCTGGTATTCTTTTAGAATCTCACGGGTGTGAACCAAGGTGAGATCCTAATTATTGGTTTAAGATGGTAAAAAACTTTGTACTGAATTTAAATTATTATCTAAGTCCAGTTGTAAAAATTTTCTAACTATACGACAAGTGTTCAAAATAGCCGCTTTTTGTAGTGTTAGATATGTATATTTTGATAGATTGAGAACATTAAAACTATTGAATATTTGTTTTGGAATAACACCTGTTGTTGATATTACTATTGGGACTATTGTGACTCTATTCATTTTCCAAACTCTGGTGATTTCCTCTTGTAATTCTGTGTACTTCCTAATTTTTTCCGTGATAGTTTTTTGTATGTTATTAGTGTTTGGGACTGCTATATCAATTATGTATGCATGTTTGTTTTCTTTATCAACTAGTGTTATGTCGGGTCTGTTGTTATATATAGTGTGATCTGTAATTATAGTGCGGTCGTAATATATTTTGTAAAATTGATTTTCTAAAACCGCTCTTGGTGAATATTTATAATATGGTGTGTATGGGTCCTGCATGAGTTTATATTATTATTATTATTATTATAATAACTACTGAGCGGATTTTCATGCACTTTTCAAAAACAGATAGAGTGATTCATGAGGAAGGTTTCGGTGTATATTATTAGGGGTTAAAGTATGAAATTGCCGTTTTTTAAAATGGTTTGCTTTGAAGTGTTATATCTTTGGATTTACTTGGAATTATAAGTTCAAATAAACTTTACATTAAAGGTACGTTATTCTTTTTCTGAAATTAGGTATTTTTTGCATTCTTTGTGTTTTGCATTTTCTGTAATATCGCAGTTCATATAAACATGAAAGCTAATAAAAAACGTTTTTTCATATTAAGAGTTCCAACGTAGAAACTATGCATTTCAAAGGGCAAACAATATCAATTACGTATCATCATCATCATTTCAGCCGAAAGACGTCCACTGTTGGACATAGGCCAAATGTCGCCACAATGACCGGTCCTGTGCGTCTCGCATCCATCGGATTCTTGCGACCCTCACCAGGTCATCGGTCCACCTTGTCGGAGACCTTCCAACGCTGCGTCTTCCGGTACGTGGTCGCCATTCCAGAACCTTTCGTCCCCAGCGACCATCTGTTCTGCGAGCAATGTGCCTGTAACCTTGGTTTTCCTGCGGATATCTTCATTTCTGACGCGATCACGCAAGGAAACTCCGAGCATAGCCCTTTCCATTGCCCCTTGAGAGACTTTAAGCCTTCTGATGAAGCCCATTGTAAGCGACCACGTTTCGGAGCCATATGTCATCACTGGCAACACGAACTGGTCATAGACTTTCGTCTTGAGACACTGTGGTATATTGGACGAGAAGACACCGTGCAGCTTCCCGAACGCTGCCCAGCCGAGTCGGATTCGATGATTGACTTCTTTCTCAAAGTTAGACCTACCCAACTGGCCCGTCTGTCCCAGGTAAACGTAGTCGTCCACAACTTCGAGTGTAGAGTCTTCGATTTTGATAGGAGTGGGTGCTACATGGTTGTTTACCATGACTTTGGTTTTGTCCATGTTCATTTTAAGTCCCACTCTTTCGGAAGCTTTACTGAGGTCACCGAGCATTGTACTGAGCTCCTCCGTAGTCACAGCCATGACTACTATGTCATCGGCAAATCGAAGGTGAGTGATGTACTCGCTATTGACATTTATGCCTAGCCCTCTCCACTCCAGAACCTCGAAGACATCCTCCATTGCGGCCGTAAACAGTTTCGGAGAAATGACGTCTTCTTGCCTCACACCCCGCTGCAAGAGGATAGGTTTCGAGGTCTGGTCCTGAAGTCGGACTGACATTGTGGCGTTTTTGTATAAATACTTCAGCACTTCGATGTACCGATAGTCAATCTGGCACCGTTGGAGAGACTGCAGCACAGCCCAAGTCTCGATCGAATCAAAGGCATTTTCGTAGTCCACAAACACTAAGCAGAGAGGCTGATTATATTCCTCAGTGTTCTGTATAACCTGCCGCAGCGTATGTATGTGGTCCACGGTGCTGAAGCCTTTTCGAAATTCGGCTTGTTCGGGAGGCTGGAAGTCGTCGAACCTGCGCAAGAGACAGTTCGTGATGACTCTGGAAAACAGCTTGTAGACATGGCTCAGAAGTGAGATGGGCCTGTAATTCTTAATATACCCTGCGGTATTGTCACCCTTTTCAAAGAAGAGTACCACTACACATCTGCTCCATGCCTGTGGCGTTTTTCCCTCGAGTATGACGGAATCGATCAACTTCTGAAGGGCCTTTAGGACCGGTTTTCCACCCGCCTTCAGGAGCTCGGCCGTAATTCCGTCCTCACTCGACGCCTTGTTGTTCTTCCATCCTTATCTCGTACAGGCTGACGTCCGGGATATCTTCGGTATAACAATTACGTATACCTACGACTTTCTTCTAACAAAAGAACTTTGTGCTCTTGGTTTAATAGCTTTCGTTTTGGAAATTTTGTCTTGTTGACGCACTGAGGAGAAAAGTTATTCGTGAGATAAAATTTCCCACGTGAAAGTGATTGAAACAAAAATAGACATCCCATTCATTAGCAGTTTTAAGTCCATATACATCATCAATATTGCATACCGCTTGAGACACATTTTTTCCATGGTAGATCTCATATTACAAAATAATGCGAGTTTTCTTATATTTCATACAAAAATTGTTACAAGTACTGCGATATTACAGAAAATAAAAAAACACAAAGAAACAAATAAATACCTAATTTCGGAAAAAAAATAACGTACCTTTAATGTAAAGTGTATTAGAACTAATTCCAAGTAAATCCAAAGATATAACACTTCAAAGCAACCCGTTTTAAAAAACGGCAATTTCATACTTTAACCCCTAATATTATACAGCGAAACCTTTCTCATGAATCACTCTATCTGTTTTTGAAAAGTGCATGAAAATCCGCTCAGTAGTTTTTGAGTTTATTGTGTTCATACAAACAGACAGATGCGGTGAGGGGACTTTTTGTATAAATGTAACTAAGGAGGAAGGAAGGATTTGTGAGATTTCATTCAATCTCACTATAATCTGTATACTATCTTCTCAGGCCTTCTGTACGTGTTTGGCGAGGAGACAGTGAAGCAGTCTACCAGGCTGGTGGTGACCAGTTTCTCGCACAAGGAAATCAACACCGACCTCATCTTCCGAGTGTTGGACCTGCTCGCGGGGCACTTCAAGAAGTCTGCGGGCATCAGGAACCCTTCTTTTGATAATAATTAATCTTACCATTAATATCAACATTCATAGATAGAAGCCACTTTGAGTTCGCTAGGTAAAAGATGGGACATGCACTTGCCCCACCGGTAACGAGGAGCGAGAAGCGACTAGAGCTTGAAACTAGAAACGAGTTAGCGTGCAGCGAGAAGCGAGTGTGTAGTTACGATAGTTTGGTCGCTGGGCTATAAGTGAGTGGACGAGTGCGACGGGCGATTACTCGCTCCACTCGCTCGGGGCGACGAGTCCTGTGCAACACTGCACGCACTACGCACGTGTTCCGTGGTTCTCATTGTTTCAATTAACTATGGATGACTTTTTATTGAGTGTGTGAGATAATATCCCCGACTTTGGGATACCAAACTACGTTTTTATAAACAATTACACGTGAAGGACACAGCTTGGAAAGATATTAAAAAGAAAAATAACGTAGAGAGTGGTCATCGCTGAGCTAGTATCTGATAGCTCTTGTCGCTCAGCGATTAACTAGTGGAGCGAGTCCTCGCCGGCAGTGGAAACAGTTGGCGATCAACAACGACCTTACAGCCACTAGACGTCTAATAACAGGCGACGCATGTCTGTCAACACATATGATTATAGATCTGAGGTCTCGATCAATCAGAACGCAGTACCCCGCTCCCCCGTTCCAATCAGAACGTAGTACCCCGCTCCCCGTACCTCTGATAGTTGACAGAATTGTTTTGGTGCGCTAGTTCAAGCTTAAGGCGTCTAGTGACTGTAAGGTCGTTGGCGATCAACTATTAATATATGCATTTCTTTTGTTTGTAAAGAATGTATATCTTATTGTACGTTGCGCCGATAGTTAGTCGTTTCCTCACCCGTGGTGTGATAACTGCCTTGTATCTTAGGCGATGCCTGTTGTATATCGAGCTGGTTTTAGCAAGTCCATGCTCAAGCACGTATTTTGCTACCGCTAGGCTAACGTTAATGAAGTGTAATGATATGTAGGCATTCATTGAGTTGTTACCGAAAGTGTTATCCAAAACGCTCTTTATTATTATTATTATAAGCAAATGTGAGCGAGGGTTTTAAATGAATATGAACATTAATTGTTTTCTAATAAAGTTCATATTCATATGAGACGACTCGCGAAATATGTAAGTATATGTACTTTTGCCCCAAGGGTAATTTATATTTTAATGTTTTGTTCTAGTCTTCAGATCTGATGTTGAATGTGTTGAGATTAAAATTATTCGTGATTACTTCCAAATATATTTTTATTAATGTTTTACTAACTTAATGTATTTTATGAGACATTCCTTGTTTATGTAGTTATAGGAGATTACCAAATAAATAAATATTATATACCTACTACGTTGAATTTTTTTTACCATCCAACCTGTACGCGAGTAAGAACCGATTCACACGGCATGGCAGTGGCCGGCAGCGATGCTCCACGCGGAGGCGCGCCAGGCCGCTTTTTGAACCTTTCAATCGATACTGAGCTTTTAAAGAAATGGATAAAATTTAAAATGCTCACCGCGTCGCTGCCGGCTGCTGCCATTTCGGTATGGATCAGCCCTAAACCTCGGAGGAAAAGCTAGTCTACATCCTATATATGTCATAAAATTTTATATGTGGTAAATTATATCTGACAGCACGGTTGGCATACTGGCTGCTGTATTGCGTGTCGCAGGTTCGATTACCACACGGAACAAATATTTACTATAATTCTTACGGGGTTTGGGTGTCTTCTTATTAATCAGGTTACCCACAGTACAATCAACAAGCAAAAAAAATATTTTAAAATGCTAAACTCACTTGTACAGAGATACTAGCTGAATCTGCAAATGTTGTTCTGCCATATAAATTATCAAAGAAAAAAAGGGAGGCACGCTATTTTACCCTCCCTTTCTCCTACCTGTGGGTACAAGGGTAAAAAATTGTCAGATTCACCAAATCCCCCGCTGCCCCGCTTCTGTAGTGCCTCGGGCATGTTTGCGGAAGCGCGCACCGACTGTTTTCACACCAGCATGCGGCGCGCGGTGCGCGTCCTTGGTGCGCAGGGTGCGGGGCAGCTCCAATACAGTTCTGGCGATGATTGCAGGCAGATTTGATTGCCCTTATATCGGACATTGCTGTAGCAGACATGTTGCTGGCTATGTCCGATAGTGTAAAATGTATTTCCTTATGTGTGTGTTCTGTTTCGTGATTGTTGTATGGGTGCTATTAATTGCCTGAAATAAATGCTTTTTTTTTAGATATTGTGATGTTTAATTCCAAATTTCTACACGATTGGGCAATACGTGAAAGCACTGAAATAGGCTGATTGTACGGTGCAACCGCACATTGCGTAAATGCTCTCTCATCATAATTGAATTGTAATTAATTAACACACATTTTATATCAAGTTCAGTTCACATTCGGACCGCGTCATAGCAACACCTCATTTATCGTTAGTTAAGGTCGTGGACTCAATACACCTATCAAGTGAATTACATAGTTTTACTTTTATCATTCAGCATCCCTATCAATCATTATCAATCAGCAAAAGACGTACGGTAACAAACCATACATCTTTTTGGTCCTTCGAGCATTTGTAAACAGTGACTATCAAATGAAAAAATATCAGTGATTATCAAAACTTCAATCAGTGTAGTGACAAGTGCTGTGTTCGATAACTCTAAAACCGTGTGTGTGTGCTACTAGCAAGAAAGGAGCACCATCCGGGGAGTCGAGGATTCGAGAGTTAAGCAGCAAATACAAGTAAGACCGTTTCAGTTATCACCTCGTGAAAAATCTTCATCATGGAAGCTATTCACTCGAACCAAGCTGAGATCTACGAGGCTCAACTAACAATTTAACGTCGTTCAAAAGTTTAGTAAACGTTATCTTAATTCCATTGATCGTAATACCTAAGTCGCACTAACGTTATAATAACGTTTACTAAACGCGAAAATGGCCCCAGTTATACGACCAACATTGTCGTATAATGAACATACAAAAGTCACAAGCTGACTTCGTTAACGTCATTCAAAAGTCGTATGAACGTTATAGAATTACCACTTTCGTCGCGCAGAAGTCGCATCATAACTTTACAACGGCTCGTTTGTTGTATTGTCGTCATACAGGTGTTTTTGAATGACTAAAACGTTTTATTTGAGTCAAGGAACAACACATGTAAGACTTATTCATTTTACTTCTTAGTGACACGGGTTTGTGGTTTTTTTTTCGAGATTTGAGTGCAAAATAAATAATTACAAGGAAATAAACTAGGTGAGTGTTATTTAACTTATATTTATATATCTCGCTAATAACTGTTTCTGTCTCTCATGCCGTTTAGTTCAACTGGGTATTAAAGTTATATGATAATATACCTATATGTATTTAGTTCAGATTTTCATGCCCCTTCGAAATTTTGTGTTTAAATGATAATATTTTTATTATTAAAAATATGTTTATTTCTAAAAATATAGGACATGTTAATTTTGTCACACACTTATCTCTTTACGACGTTGTAAAGACATAAAGTCGTATTAAGGTTATTTCAAGACCATACAATACGCCATGACAGCTAGTTATTAGGGTTCCTCATAAATTTAAAACCCTTTTCATACTGTTCACAGTAAAAGTGCAGTGCAGATTTGAAAACATTTAAACATTCAAGTAAATTTTATCTGAAAATATGATCATTCAATATTTGGATCTAGATAAATTTCTAACGAGAGCAGATTTTAGACTTCTTAATAGATTGATTTGGCCATGGGAAAGCACTCATTTTATATTATCGGAAAAGTGCTATGGTTGCCACAGTATCATTAACTTTCATACACAGCGGCCATTTCATTTCATTATGTCAAATAAAAACAAAATTGGAGATTTATTGCATTTTAAGGATTTTTGGTGCCACAACTGCTTAAATTTTACCGTGTACAATCATTTTTTGCAAGATGAATGTGATTATTGTTTCTACTCAGTTCCTGAAGGAATTGAAAAATAGTATTACCTACCTTTTTACATTATTACATACCTTTAATTACAAAAGTTCTCACTTAACTTTTTTTATTCTGGCTGTCTGTCTGTGTAAATTTAAATTGGTAAACATTCAATCAAGAGTATTCTATTCTATTCAATAAAATCATATACACATCTAAGTAAAATTTAACTAATAAGTAGGTACTTACACAAAAGTATAGCATCACACAAACATCCAACTCCCGCCCGCGCCCGCAATATGCCATTAGTAGCAAAACATCTTTCACCGTGAGTGGACGCACGCAAGTGACTGACGCTCCGTCACGCAGTGCCGTCCGGGATTATTGGTTAGTTTTTAAACTTTTATTAAACACTACAGTCTACAGAAGTAGAAATAATTGGTAATATGCTTATGTATTTTTCCAAGCCGAAGTACTTAGTTGTGAAATGATTAGTGCCCGAATTTATGGGCCCCACCCATATATATTTATGTTTCCTTCTTGATTCTACGTATATTTATTATTATAGGTACTTTTGTATACCTACCTATGTGTTGGCATGGCACATTATTTACAGATAGTTTTAGTTTTAAATAAATGTAGGCGTAAATGTGTTTGCGGAAACTCCGAATGCTTCGATGTACCAGCGGACTCCGCGCGCGTGCCTCTCCTCCCTCGCCAATAACGCTGAGGCCCGCCAATGGTCCACTGTGCGTCGCCGCTTCGCCCAGTGATAAATGTCGGTTCAATATACATATATAGTTCTCGGAGTAAGAATTGCGATTAAGCAATTACGATTATCTTAAATACTAATGGTTGTTATTATTATAGCGCACTTAACTAATTTAGGTAGACAACTAATTCGAGGTAGATCTACATTGTTTAGTTAGTTAGTATCTCAGTGACAACCTGATTCTATCCCATATATCGACATGATTATTGAGTTGTTACAGTAATTGTTATTTTTATTAAATATGAGCCTGGCAAAATGCCCTTTTGCCTTCCAGTCACGCGTAGACTTCGCGTGGTGTCCTAGTCTGTCTCTTAAAAATAAACAAGGATAGAGAGTGTGACTATTGCGCGACTTGAAGACAAAACTTGCGTATGTTAGGTAGGCTGGTATCATAGTCGGTCATGTGAGACGAGAGAGAGTAATATGATATTATTTTGGTATGTCGTATAGTTTTTGTTAGTTTATGAATATTTGTTTTTATTTTTTTTTCGTTTTTGCAGCATAAACATGCCTTTCAAAATAATTCAAACCAAGGAACGTGGAAAATTTATCCTCTCAATTATCCCTGATAAATGGGAACAAAATGGAATATTACACTGGCCGAAACGGAGAGTGGAGGACTTGTTAGAACAAGATTCATCCTGCCCTGATGATTCTTGGCTCAGTATGAAGTGTCAGGTCAAGAGGACCGGATTAATTTCAAAACAAAGCGCAGAAGTAGAACTAGGTAATATGTTACAAGAAAGTGACACAGAAACTGAAGGAAGTACACCACTAACGTCCAATGCAAAACATATAAATGTTGCTCATCATAACTTTGACGAAATTGCAAGCACCTGTGAAACAGTAAGTACCAACATTATTATTCCTAAGCTTGTGCCCAAGTACTTTCTTTATAATTTTCAATATTTTACCTAGTAGGTAGGTAACTTATTAATTACTTCAAAATTGATCATTTGATGCAATGTTTACTTCAATTAACAGAAAGAAGTACTTACCAACTTGCATATAATAAAATTAAGACACAATTAAATTGCCAGTCCATAAGCATTCGTATTTTAAATGGTTTGTAATAAAAGTGTCTCATAACACTTTGTCTTATATGTTCAGGTCAAAACTTTTGAGGCGCCGATCGAAGAAGAGTCAATCAATAATGAACAGGCTAATAGTTTCGTCTACGAATATATTACTGATATTCCTCAAACATCAGAACAGAACGTTACCTTGCAGGTGCAAAATGAAAATTCTCAGAACACTGAAGCAATTTCGAACATATTAGAAATAACCAGGGCATTACAGCAGAACCAACAAATTATTTTAGATTATATAAAAAGCATGGAGGACAAAATATTTCGTAAGTTATCATTTTTAAGTGCACAGGTGGATACTATTGCAGAGCGTAATGTGATGCCTGGCAAAAAAGCAGAAAATGTGGAATTTAAGATTATATCTAACAAGGAAGATTTACACAATTTTGAAAAACTGTTAGATAATCCGAAGTATCAATCAGATATTAAGAACCAACTGTCTTGTGTTTGAGGAAAGGGAAAAGGACGCGGAATCAGTAATGCTTATTCATTAGCAGATACTATGTTTACGAGGCATTTTATGACACAATGTTCTTGGGGTGGCGGTTCAAAGAAAGAGATAAGTAAACTTTGCTTCAAATCCTACACAAATACCGTTGAGTTATTCTTTAGCGTCATTCATGAATCGGATGCTGATTATACAAAGAAAGAAAATGAAACATTTTTCAAAAACATAATGCGCCACTCGGTCAGTAGAAATAAACAAAATATTCAAAGAGCTGCGTCCAGTAGACGTAGACCGCAAAAACAATCAAAACAGCCGACTGCATTTTTAGTACCAACAGCTAACAATAATGGTTCGTCAACTATCACTGCAAACAACATTGTGGCATCAAACCAGCCATCTCCCACAGAAAACAATAATGGCTCATCGACTAACAACATTGTTGCTTCAACCCAGCCTGCATCAACTACTGACTTCAATGGTTCTTCAACTGACCCCACTACAGATTTGTAATTAGATTTATTTTTTCATTCATTGTTAAAAACAATACGGTGTTATTTTTTATTTATTTTTTATGTTCAACGTTCCATACTAATAGTTGAATTTTATGTTTGTATGGTAGATCGAAAAGTTTCTTGGCAAAAGCTGTTAGTTTCACGGTCTGAAAGAAATAATTATAGTTTGTACACTGATTAAAAAATAACCTCGTAAATTTAAAAGATAAGTTGGTAGGTACTATGTTCATTCATAAATTAATACTCTCTTTATTAATTATTCGATTATGTGATTTTAATGTTTTTAAATAAATTTTAGTGAGATACTTATGTACGAAAGTAGTGATATTTTTTTGTTATTATGATTTTAAGCCAATTATTTAAGACTGAATAGGTAGTACAAAAATCTTGTTTAAGTAGGTACGTTCAGTTTGTACAATTTGATTTTGAGACGGATATTATTGGTTTAAAGAAATAATAATATTTTTAAAGAAATAAAATAAATATTGATACTGAACCTTTTTGTTGTGCATGTGTTGTAAACTTTTCTTCTTCAACATTTGTTATTAATGCCACGGTTGTTGGCGTTGTACTTTTTAATAAAAGGAAATCTCGATTTACTTTCCTTTTGAAAGTTCCACTACGTTTAAGTCTTCTCCACGAATTTTTTGCTTCCATTTTTGTAGTAAATTTAATCAAACGTTCCGTTAATATGGCGGCCTAGACGTTTTAAAGTCAAAACCTGACTTAAATGCGACTACAAGTTTGATTAAAGTCAGGGCATGACATTAAACGGACATCATGTAATATATAGGTTATATTTGAGTATTAAATAAACAACCAAGTCATTTAAGAGTCTCCTATTGACCGCTGTAAAACAGGACAGTGAAAGTTATATAAACGTCACTCTGAAAACGTCTATACAACTGCTACATTACATAGATGTCATATAAAAGTTTTTCAAAGACCTAATTTGGTCAGTTCAAAACGTTTTAATGGACTATAACGTTAGTATGACTATTGCGTTGTCGTACAAACGTTTTAGCTAAGACTGTAAAATAACGTCGTTTAGTTTAGTCTTACCAACGTTGCTAAGACCAGCTTAGTATGACATATTCGTCGCACGACTAATAAGTTAAATTAATGACGTCTAAAGGACCTAGTAGTCATCTCACTATCATTATAAGACTGCTATCCAACTTTATGTCGTATAAGTCAAGACTTATATGACGTTTTTGTTTGTTGTCATATATATGAGCAAGCTAGCCTCCAACATCAAGAAAGACAGTTCGAGCCGTAAGGTAGGTGATTACTTTAAAAGGCGTTTAGAAACATTGGAAGCGGATTGGGCTGACTTCCAATATAATCATGATCGACTTTGTACTGAGGAAAGCAGGTCTCACCCATATTTTATACAGAATGAATATGAGCGGGCAGCAGAGCTGTACAAATCGGTCAAATCATTAATCAATCAACAGCAAGTACTGATGAAAACAGGGCAGTCAGTATTACCGGAGTTGGAGACAAAGCCTCAACAGCAAGCAGGTCAACCATCATCATCAGGTACGTCTCTAACAAGCAAGCGAGATGAAGAACCAGTTGAATATTCATCTCCAGAAGTATTTTCAAGAGGAACATCCAGCAAGACGGATGACATGCTCAAAAAACAATCAAGCAACATCAGAGCATTACAGCGTACCATACGAAGTCTTAATTTAGACGAAATGTCCGAGAAGTGGGAAATGGAAGATGCTCTAAAGATTTTGCATTCGAGATGGTCTGTAAATGATACATTGCATTGGGAACTAGATGGAGAACTGGAAAGCATGGACGAAGATTACGAACAAGCGTACTCCAAGCAGGAAAAAATCTATAACAACATAAAAAGAGCAATAAATAGTAAGTTATGGTCTGTGGCTCACAAGGCACAGTCAACTCCGAAATTAGACATTCCAATTTTCAGCGGATCCTATCAACAATGGACATCTTTCAAGGACTTATTTACCGAATCAATCCACGGTAACTATTCTTTGTCTAACGCTCAAAAACTACAGTACCTCAAAAGCAAGTTGAGGGGAGAACCTGAAAAATTAATTCAACATTTACAAATATCATCAGATAATTACAACATTAGTTGGGAGATTCTAAATCATCGCTACAATAATCTGAACTTAATTTGTAGTTCTCATTTAGCCACATTAACAAGCATTCCGGCGGCGCAGCAAGCAACTATCAACCACATCAAGAGTCTGCATGACACCACCATTGAGAGTTTGAATGCTATCAAGAACTTAGGGGTAGATGTTAGTTCCTGGGACCCATTACTCATACATCTATTGTCAGCAACATTAGATTCAGAAACCTATGAGGATTACGTGGTGTCTATCAAAGATCCCAGGGCAATCCCTAAGCTACAAGAACTCCTTTCGTTCTTAGAAGGCAAGTTTACAGCAATGGAGTCTGCAAGCAGGAAACAAGACAGTCAATCATACAAAACAAACAAGCAATTTACTGGAAAAACATCAAGATCAAATTACAATTATCAAAAAACATCCGCTGCGAGTGAAGAAATCGTATCGCACGCGACAAACAACAAAATAGCAAATCGACGAAAATAATTTATAAGTGCCCGATTTGCAAGACAAATGACCATGGCATTTTTTACTGTCAGCAATTCCTCGAAATGACGCCACAAAACAGGCGAAAAACTTTGTCAAAACTTGACATATGCCAAAATTGTCTTTATTGGCATAATGGGAAGGCTTGCATTTCAAGTAAACGGTGTCGCGAATGCAACGGAAGTCACAACACACTACTACATGCAGCATTTACGCAATCAAATCGGACATCAGTTGCCAGCACAGCAAAAGCAGGCGACAACACGACACGTGCCTCGAAATCCGAAACGCCGCAGCTGTCACGCGGAAACTCGCATGCGTCACTACAGCAGGACAAGCCGGACGTACTTTTACCGACGGCACTGATCAAGGTTCAAGATGAGAATCGATCATTTCAGATATTACGAGCACTATTAGACCAAGGCTCACAAATGTCCCTCATCAGTGAAAACGCAGCACAAATTTTAGGCATAGCACGTAGGAATAGCTCAGGCGTCATCTGGGGAATTGGAGAAAAGGAATCAAACTGCAAAGGAGTAATAAATATCAAGTGTGCATCAGTTCACAACAACTTTGAGTTCGAAGTAGAGGCTTATATCATGAATAAACTAATAAAAAAGCTACCTAATCGCACTTTCGAAAAACCAACATGGGCATTTTTAGACAATATCACTTTAGCAGATCGAGATTTTAATGTAAGTCGATCAGTTGACTTACTTCTAGGCAGCAGTGTGTACTCAAAATTATTGTTAGAAGGGGTTTGCAGAGAGACAGAGGAATCTGCATCAGCACAAAATACACGACTCGGCTGGATATTAAGCGGAGATATCATACAAACGTTTCAGTGTAACGTCATCTTACATAACCTGGACGATATTCAGCAATTCTGGGAAATTGAAGACATCTCAGATAAGACCACATTATCATCAGGAGATCAGAAAACAATTGATTATTATCAGAAAACAACAACACGACAAGAGGATGGTCGATATCAAGTGAGATTACCTCTGAAACAAAATTTTGCCGAGATGCTGGGAGCTTCAAAACCAAAAGCTGTAGCGCAGTTCAAATCGCTAGAGAGGAAGCATATGCAGCATCCCAACATCCAAGAAGAATATCAAAAATTCATGAGTGAATATCAAGAATTAGGTCACATGAAAATTTCAAAAAATAATTTAAAGCCCGATTGTTTTTTAACCCATCATAGCATCCTGCGTCCCGATTCAACCACTACAAAATTGAGGGTGGTGTTCAACGCATCGGCTAAGACATCAACAGGCTTCAGCCTCAATGACGTCATGGAAGCAGGACCAAACTTACAGCAAGACCTTCTGTCTCTGATTCTTAAATGGAGGCAGTACAAATTCGCATACACAGCAGATATAGAGAAAATGTTTTGCCAAATAAGAATACATGAAGAGGATCAAGCATTGCAGAAGATTGTTTGGCGTAATTCAACAACACAGCCAATACAGGAATATCAACTAACCACAGTAACCTATGGCACCAAGGCCGCACCATATTTATCATTAATGACATTAAAACAGCTTGCACGTGATGAAAAACCCAATTACACGAACAGTTTAGCGACAGATGTACTAGAAAACTCGTTCTACGTCGACGATTTACTACATGGATCGCATACATCAGAATCAGCACAACAGCTTATAAGGGACTTAATCAATCTCTTGAAGTCGGGAGGTTTTAACCTCAGGAAATGGAAAACAAATGCTCCTGAGTTACTACAACACATACCGTCCGAGAACAACACTCAAGATAGTTTCAATTTCAAGCAATCAGAACAAACGAAGACCTTAGGACTCATTTGGGACCCCAAGGAAGACACTTTCCGATTCGAAATGAAAATCGAACAAACAACTACACCAATAACCAAAAGAACACTGTTATCGGATATCTCAAAGTTATTTGACCCTTTGGGATGGCTTTCACCGCTGTCAACAAAGCTTAAAATAATTTTTCAAAACTTATGGTTGCGTAACCTCAACTGGGACGATCCCTTACCCGAAGACATACTAAGCGAATGGATGGATATTAAAAGCAACATTAATCGTGTAAACAAACTACAAGTACCACGCTGGATAAACACAAGAGAACATGACAATATTGAATTATTCGGTTTTTGCGATTCATCTCAGAAGGCATTTGCATGTGTGATATATGCTCGGATCAAGGGGAGTGAACAATCAAAACCAACACTGCTAGTTGGAAAGGCTAGACTTGTACCGGCGAACAAATTAGTATCATTGCCAAGATTAGAGCTGTCAGGAGCTCTCTTACTAGCGAAACTAATGACCAAGGTACAGCAGTGTCTATCAAATTACAACCTCAGCATTTACGGATGGACAGACTCGATGATAGTGTTAGGCTGGCTGAATGGTGAACCAACAAGATGGAAAACATTTGTAGCCAATCGTGTACGTCAGATAACCACTATCATGCCTGCAAATTGCTGGCACTACGTTAAATCAGCAGATAATCCAGCGGATTGTGCCAGTCGAGGCTTAAACGTAATTCAGCTTGAGGAGCATACCCTGTGGTGGAAGGGTCCTTCGTGGCTTCCTAGTATCATCGCAGAGAAAGAACCAACATCAAAATTTACAACAGATGAAGAAATCAAAAAGAATAACAACAATATGTTACAAGTGAATGTAATTCACCAAAGTGTCGACAGCAGCAGTGTATTACGTCACCTGATATCAAAGTACAGTTCATTCACACAACTTATAAACGTTTACGCTATGCTTTTAAATAAATAGTAGGCGGAATCAGAGCAGTTAAATTCCGAGTTCGACGTTGCGTTAAGTGCCGTCGCTACAATCCCAGCAATCAGCATCAAATTATGGGAGATTTGCCACCAGAACGGACGAATCCGTCACGTCCTTTCCAAAATGTAGGTGTAGACTATACGGGACATGTCTATATAAAGGCCAACAAGGGTCGTGGAATAAAAACCACCAAGGGTTATGTCGCAGTATTTATTTGCATGGCAACTAAAGCCGTGCACTTGGAGTTGGTGTCGGATTTGACATCATCGTCATATCTTGCTGCTCTTCGCAGAATGATAGCTCGGAGAGGAGTACCACAGAATATATTCAGTGATCAAGGTACCAACTTTATTGGAGCCAACAAGGTCCTACAGAACGAATATCAAGCAATAAAAAGCATATTCAAGCAAGAATTTCAGGCAGAAATAACAAAAATGGGTATCGAATGGCACTTTAACGCACCTTCATGGCCATCAGCAGGAGGACTATGGGAGGCTGCCGTTAAAAGCCTAAAATATCATCTGAAGAGAGTTGTAGGGGAGCAAAAATTAACGTTTGAAGAGTATAGCACAATACTATATCAGTTGGAGGCATGTTTGAACTCAAGACCGATATGTCCTTTAACCGAAAATTCAGCAGATTTGAACTTCCTTACTCCCGCACATTTCTTGTCAAGTGGTCCAAATTTAACACTGTACGAAACAGAGAAAGATCTACGCACAAGATGGAATCTAACTCAAAGGATTTATCAAGATATTTGGAAACGCTGGCGAAGTGAATACATAACACAACTAAATACAAGGTCTAAATGGAGACGCCCTCAAGAAAACATCAAAGTCGGTAACTTGGTGTTAATTCAAGATGCCAACCTACCACCAGGCAAATGGGCAATGGGAAGGGTGATGCAAGTACACCCAGGCAGTGATGGGTACGTCAGAGTAGTCACACTACAAACAAGAAATGGTACTATGAAACGGCCCATCGTCAAACTAACTCCCTTGCTGGATTGCGAAGACCATAAACAAGTGTCACCTTCAGTTCAACAAGATACCAATTCATCACCACAAGTAAACATAACACAACGGAAAAAAGGGCTTTGTTACACTTTCTCTACAATATTGTCCTTACTATTCCTGATATTAACATTAACATGCAACGCACAGGCTGCATACAACATAACACAATTACAAGGGAAACAAGCAATTTACTTTGACAAAATATCAGAAATGAATTTAATACAAGATCAATGGAAAATAGTTGTATATTATGACATGCAACCATATTGGCACGGGTGTAAAATATTTAACATTTATATGAAGCACCTTGAAAGCTTATGTACACAAACAAAAAGCAAATCTCATTGTGACGTTATCATGTTACAACTACGTCACGGATTCATGGAACTGGAGTACTACGACCGTATGTTACTCAGTCAGCATTTCGAAGCGCATCAACGTAAGCGCCGAGGCCTTATCAACGGGATTGGATACATTGCGAACAGTCTCTTTGGTGTACTAGATGAAAATTTCGCCGAACAATACCAACGAGACATTACCTTAGTCAGAGAAAATCAAAAACATCTTGCTCATCTTTGGCGCAATCAAACATCTATCATTGAAGCTGAAAACAACTTACTCAAACGAGTTGAACAGACCATGGAAAAACAGCATAAAATATTTAATCAGCACTTAATAAACATAGATCAAGCTATCAGCATATTGAAGAATGAGGCTGAGAAAGTAGCAATCACGGAAGACTTCATTTTATCAACTTTAATTGCAAACAACATTCTAAGCAGTTTAAAGAACATTCAAGATTCTTTGCTGGACACGATCACTAACGTCCAACATTTCAATGTTCATATCATAACACCAGCTCAACTACAAGATGAGCTAAATATTATTTCAAACCAGTTGCCCATCAACAGCATTGTATCAGATTTGTACAAGATCTATCAAATTATGCAAGTAAGAGCACGCATGACACGTGAATACTTCATATTTAAAATAAAAATTCCATTAGTAAACAGAGAGAGTTACGACATATATCATATGATACCTATTCAACATCAAGATAGTAGTCTTATGGTTAATATAGTATTAATATCAGAGTTCATAGCTATAAACATCAAAAGGGATACGTACTTACCTATATCCGCTAATGAACTTCAAAAATGCATACGCTTAAATACAAATACAAACCTATGCCAACTACAAAAACCAATCTATCAACGAGACTCAGACAGCAATTTTTTCATCAAAAATCCAGAAGGAGATACCTGCACAACCATAAACGCAATATGCAAAACAACATGGACAGAACTGAATGTAATAAACACATTCATAATAACGTGTTGCGGACAATGCACTCTGAGAATCATATGTGGGGATCAAATTACAACTGAACAGGTGACCTGAGTCAATGTTATCGCACTCGGAAACAACTGTGTCATCAAGGGCGAGACCTTCATAATTACGGCACACAAACAACAAACGATTGACATGAAAGTTAAACCCGATATTATTGCCGTAGAGATCGCACCTGTCAATAACATTATCAATTTATCAGTACCACACTACGAGTACAAAGAAGAGAACTATCAATCTTCGCTACAAAGAATCTCCGAGCAAATAGAACAGATGAATGCAGCTTCGGAACAGGTGACCATCGCTGACGGGGTTTCAATTCACGATATACACCAGTACGTGGCCATCTACATTGTGGGGGCGGCAGGGCTTCTCTACGTTCGCATGCATACGCTGGCGAAGGCGCCGCACTGTGCACCTGGAGCCTGAACCTGGGCAACCCTCCGTGCATTACCGAGCCAGTAATAGTGACCTTAGTGCGAGTGGTGTACCAAATCAAAGTGTACAGTGCGCGAGTGAAGTGTTTCGTAATGATCAGTGCGCGTTAGTAGAAAACAATTCAAGTGCTGTCGTAACTGATAGAGCAACTTCACCCGTTACCAAAAAATGTAGTTTTAAAAACATCAACTAACAATTTAGCAACATAAGTAATAATTGTTCTATCACCTTGTATCATCAAATCATACTAACACCACCATATCTAGGCATCATCAGCATCAGTCATCTCGCGCCCGGGAGTATGTACGGTGCAACCGCACATTGCGTAAATGCTCTCTCATCATAATTGAATTGTAATTAATTAACACACATTTTATATCAAGTTCAGTTCACATTCGGACCGCGTCATAGCAACACCTCATTTATCGTTAGTTAAGGTCGTGGACTCAATACACCTATCAAGTGAATTACATAGTTTTACTTTTATCATTCAGCATCCCTATCAATCATTATCAATCAGCAAAAGACGTACGGTAACAAACCATACACTGATCGAATGTTGTTGTAGTATCTAGTACATCAGCGAATCTTGTCGAGAGAGCTGACTCGAACATTTGCAAAAATATTAGAATATGTTACATTCGCAATCATGAAAAAATAAAGTGACTGTATGCCATCATAAACGAAATACTTTCATACTAAATTCACAAATCGTGTGAATAGAAATGGAGTATGATTCCAAGTGTCGCATTGTTAAGTAGGTACGCGCCCGTTTTCATTAGCAAGTAAATACTGTAGAGAAATATAAAATTTTGGCGCCGTATTTAGATATTTTAAATTGTTTTTAATAAGATTAGAGAAAGTAGTGTATGCATCTGCACATAATTATATCATTGGAGCTTCGGCCAACGACTTCGTCCACGTTGAATTAGTAGAAACTTCTCCGTTTTATATTTATATAATTTGTGTTTTTCTGATGTTTAATGAAAAAAATGATCTTAGGCTATAATGTTCGGGTCAATCACCGAACAATAATGAACCTGTCAGCGTAATTGCGACACCGCGCTCTATGCCGTTATTATTTTATGTATTACCTAAGTAAATACAATCAGTACGCATTCGGATAGCATATCGGGCGCGATTCAATCTCATCTCATTCACCTCATTAGTTTTAATAGTTTTTCCATTTGTATTAGTTTAATCGGTATTGTTGAAATATAGCTATCTTTATAATCTTTAATATTGGTTTATCTTAATCTCACCCCAAACACTATATTACTGTGAATTTTCACCCATTTGAGCATCAAGGAGTAACACACGTGTAGGTACACATACCTTTCAATTTTACAATATTAATGATAGTGTGATTTGTTTTCTATAAATCTGATGATTTTTAGTTTAAATAATTAAAATCAACATGCAGTCGATAGTTCCCTTTTGAATAGACTTTAAATTCCTGATAACTTATAAGTAGGTACAGAAAAAATAAAAATCAAATATCCAAAAACCATCTTTTATTGTTTAATTTCTAGAAAAATATTAAATATCACAGAGATTGCATATTTGTTATAGTTTTAAGACAATGTACGGATAGCAACACAAAGCGAGCGTGTTGCTTTCTGTACCAATACATTACATTAGTTTTATTAATTACATTCATTGGTGTACAGTCAACATAAAAAAACGATTACACAAATACTATCCTAAAATTGTATACTATGACGTTTTTGAATTGAGTATTTGGATTTAAAGACGTGTCAAATCCTATTTTAATGCCGAGGCTTGTCAGGTTTTCAGTAAAGTTTAGCATAATATATTATGTCACCGTAAAATTATAAATACCGTTAGATTATAAAATATCTCGTGAGATTGTAAACTTATTAATTAACGTAAACAAATAATTACCTACCGAAAAATAGTGCGTTAAATTGTAAGCAGTATGTTACGGTTCACAATCTTTCGACACTTTACAATCTCACGAGTTGGATTATAATCTAATGGTATTTACAATTTTACGGTGACATATATACATCCGATATCAAATAATGGATTTGAGATTCAGAAGTCGGGTTCACTACTTCACTAGTATCATTTACGGTTTTTAGTACCTACTACAGCTATTTGTTTTAATATGCTGACTGTACAAATATATTTTAATCTACAAGTCACATTGATATTGGTAACAAAGGGAACATGTAATAAATTGATAAAAGTGTGTTCTTTCTTAAAATACGGTCTGTCTGCTCTGAGCTTATATAATACAAGTCCTGACATATCAAATATACATATTTACCTACAAGTCTTACCAATATTCCACTTAATTAAAGATTAAATACCAACCTATAGGCCGTTTAAAGAACTATATAATAACACATTTTATAATTTACTAAAGAAACAAACGGAGTTAAATTAAATTAACTAGCAATATTGCGCAAAAGTTGTTGTGTGTATAGCAGTTACGATAAAATTTAAGAAAAAGTCTTTAAACTACAAGTCGGTACGGTCGCGAGTACTTCAAAATGAATTTTCAACACACTTGCTCAGAAAGTGACTCTTATTGCACTGAACTTAGGTATATAATGGCACTCGTTACCAAACTGTGACATTTTGATTACCATTACGCACTAGTGCTATAATGTAGTTAAAAACCTTTTTGTTCAACCTCTTTGTTCGCAAAACAAATTTTGAATTCGAATAAAATTCCCAATAAGTTATTGCGTTCAATAGTATATAAATTAGTGTCTTACTTATTTTATCCAATTTACAAGTTAAAATGGACAAATTTAACCTGTAAAAACGATTTATTTAATAAAAAACAATTAAAAAAAAACGAAAGACTAGGCAGTATGATCAAAATACCTTAGTCGTCCTCTAGGGGTAAATAAAAAAGAAGGATGCGCGCGCCTATGAAAACAGATTTTTACCGCCATGTCACAGAAAATTTTACTAGTTTTACTGTTGTTTTCTTCACAAGTGTATTGAAAAACGTCGTATGACACACGTGAGTAATTAATGATTACAGTTCTTGGCTCTCTTAAGACCCTCGCCACGGCTCGGGTCTAAATACCGTCTCGACGGTAATCACTAACATTACACACTTATATCATAATGTACTATTATATGTCCAAGCTTACATTGTTCCCGACGACCCGAGAGATGATTTCAGGCAGTTGTATATGTTCAAATCCCGCGGAGAACTAAAATTACACGATGCAGGATTTCGTAGTTTAGTTCATGTCGCTAGAAGCTTTTATATAATATTTCGTGGATGGTGGACGAGTATGATGAAGTTTCTTAAGAAGGAGAAACTTCCCTCCTTCTCTCTTGGCAGAAAGTCTTGCTGCCGTGAGATAAGAAGAGCTGAAGTACCTACGAATCAACTCAAATTTACGGAATTTCGCTAGTGAATTTAATTTGATTCTGTGTTCATAAGTCTTCGTATTTTGTCGATTCTTAAACACTATTGGTAAGTTGGTCCATTCTCACGTGACCCCATATAAACAACAAATCCACTATTATCCTAACGAATTATTCAGACATTTCTAATAAAATGAAGGAACATAATAAAACTATGAAGACACGTTTAAAGAACTGGCTGACTTTTTTTTATAGTTTCTATGTTCTCAACTGGACGTAACCTCGAATTCTGGTCGCAAAACGTATTCTTTAAACGCGTGTTCTAATAAAAATATAAACACCTACCCCTATACTCTAAGTCAATTTCTCCAATTGACTCTTGATATTTATTTAAAAATCGAGAGCTTTTCCCACTCTTTTCAACTCAGTCGCTAACCGACTTGAAAAGAGTGGGTGAAGTTTCCTTCAAAAGGACTTAGAATATAGGTCTTATTTTTTAAAAGCTTGCTCAGTATGATTCTTTGTTAAATCAACTCATATCTCATGTTAAATTTTAATACGAGCTTTATGGCAAACACGAGCTTCCATATAAACTCATGCCTCTTCTCCTTTAGGGGATAGAGTTCGAATATTCTTCTGTGGTGCTCACTGCCATACATATACATTATTTTAATGTTTAGTTTACGCTGTTTGTCTGCCAGAAAAATAATAAATTAAAAAATGGGATAGAAGTAGGTACATTACACCTACTCCTATCATAAAGTTCAAATTACGAACTCACACAATTATAAAGTTTCATTTTATAACACCCTTACAAAATAATTCTTTGAAATAATTCTTTGAAATAAATTTTATCTCTGAAGTTGAAAAATGACAGCTTCTAAAACGACTATTATTGTAAACCGTAAGAAATCACTATAGGAGGCTAAAATAAATAGGTTGTAACAATGGGCGGGCTTTGGATAGATTTGACAGAGAAGGAGTAAAAATACGCAGCTAACTTGCTTAATAATATTATACTTACTGAACAGGCTTTCAAAAATTACGAACAGCGTTATATTTTTGTTCTAAATATTTACAAATCTAGCCCCGGCTTCTGGAAGGAAAATCGATACGTCATAAATTATAGGCAAGTGATGCGATTGGCTGATGAAACAACCAATCACAACAGGTGACACACATCTGATAAACTGTCATATTCATTTTCATTCGAGAAACTAGGCCTAAATACAGGAAAATTCGGGTATTTTACACATAATATTCTGTAATGAAATTCATCCATTCCATACACATCTACCTACTTATCGTTTAGGTAACATTGAGCAATTAAAATAGAGTGCTTCGTAATCTTCACCTACTTATACATATATAGGGTGACTGGTAATTAGTGACCGATACTTAAACACGTGATTCTACTCATGATTACAAACAACTTTCCCAAAGAAACTTTTTTTATATACACACTACTTTGTAGGTACATTCACTGATTAGGTACGTCCACCTATGGGTTTGCAAGCTGCGCTTGCGTTCTGTCACTATTGTAGGTACGACGGCGTCACGCGGGTAACAGCTGAGGGGTCGCCGGTCACAGGCGCGCGCGCGTATTTAAACAGCTGTTTTAATATTGTGATAAAACTAATGAGAATATAAAAGTTTATTTGGGAAAATTGTTTGTGATCATGAGTACACTCATGTGTTTAAGTATCGGTCACTAATTACCAGTCACCCTATATGTTGATCTTTTATTCTAATTCGATCTTAATTATTATTTCTATTTATGAGGGATATTTTTATTGATCAAAAAAAATTTGATACTTCTATGAAAAATCCCCTGAAAGTGCCGTTTCATCTTATACGCACCAGGCTAATGTCTAAATAGACGCCAATATTACACAATCCCATTGATACCACCCTAATTGCGAGACACACAAAATTACACTTTCAAATACTACTGTGTACTACTCTACTACTATGTTCAATTATTTGTTTCCTCAATTACGTAATATACATGTTGAAGCCGTATTGTATAACACGCCGTATTACATATTGGCGCGCCGTATTGAAAATCGTCGCCGTAATGTAATGCGGCCGAAATGAAATCAGGCTGAATGTGAAGTATCATCACGTTCAGCCGGATTTCATTTTGCGTTGGTTTATGTGAATTTGTGCGTTAGGCAATTAGGTATCCCGCCGATAACCAATAATGAAATTTTGAAATTTGACTACATCCTTTCTCCATTATTCCGTATTTGAAGTCATTTTCTCCTCTCGACTCAGCCTCCATCAAATTTACAGAAGAATTGATTCACATTAATCTCGGGTTTTTCCATTCTCATGTTGACTGAGTCAAGTGAAGTGTAGGAAGATTTCTTCAAAAAGACTCAAGATAGACTTAAGATAAGAACAAGGTACGATCGCGCGTTTTTCTGATGCCACAAATTGCCTAGACATATTATGCCCGACTAGACCGAACCGCGTTCACTAAACAGTCGACCATCTTCGGGGGCGGTCGTGTACTTGTACGCGTGCCATTTTTTTTTTTAATTCATGCCTAAATCTTCCTAAGAATGTCAAAACATCTGTATTTTTTATTCTTGTTCTAATAAAATAGTAAGTTAGGACTGATACAGTTATAACGCGGTGACGACGGCGAGCTCCTCGCTGTCCGGTGGCCTGATTGTCTCTGGTGGCGGGAGGGGTTCCACTTCCACCGCGTCCGACTCTATGTCCGAATTGTCTGTGAAGCTTAGGAACATCTGTGGGAAAAATATAGGATACAAATTATGAGTCTAGTCAAAGTCAAGCCAAGTCATTCCATCTACCAAATTTTACGCAAAAATAAAGATGTTGCGTTCAATTATAAAGAAAATACAGGAAAATAATTAATTAACGTTGAGTTTTTGTTGGTTAAACATGAAATGGAAAGTGGTATATCTAAACACTGACAATTTGTGTCATATTTAAAAGTGTTTTATTTATTTATTAAACTTCATAATAATATGACGGTGAAGTACCAATGCACACAATAGGCTCATAATAATATGACGGCTAAGTACCAATGCACACAATAGGCTCATAATAATATGACTGTGAAGTACCAATGCACACAATAGGTTCATAATAATATGACTGTGAAGTACCAATGCACACAATAGGTTCATAATAATATGACTGTGAAGTACCAATGCACATAATAGGTTCATAATAATATGACGGTGAAGTACCAATGCACATAATAGGCTCATAATAATATGACGGTGAAGTACCAATGCACACAATAGGCTCATAATAATACGACGGTCAAGTCCTTCAAAGTGACATTTCGAGAAAATTACATTATAGTGCTTATAATTTAAATATGTTTCCGCATGTTTTAATGAAATTTCTGTTGCGGAAGTTTAGTTGTAACTGCATCAAATTAAATTGTGGCAACACCTCCTAACTAAACTAACGTGTCAATTTATTCGTAGTATTAGGTGCCTCCTATTGTTTTCGGGACAGGAAATTTTTAACTTCGATAATTAGGAGTTTTTGGCACTTCGCCGTCGAATAGGTACTTGAGGAATACATCTGCGTATACAAAAAGTACCTATATCGTACCGTTATTGCAAAAACCAACTAAATGCACCAACATTTTTGTATTATTATAATAAGTTATTACTATTATATTCAATCATAGTAGGTTATTTACTTTTTGTTGAAGCTATCTTTGTAAATAAGTGTCGTAGCTAATAACCGGTTTTACCTGTAGATTCATCTTGATGAGACGAATAGCATAAAGCATAAGCATAATCAGCCTTTTAATGTTCCCACTGCTGGGGCTCAGGCCTCCTCTCTCTAGGAGAGGGAATGGGCCGTAATCCACCACGCGGGCCCAGTGCGGGTTGGTGGATGTCACATGTCTTCGAATTTTTGGTTCTAGGACATGCCGGTTTCCTCACGATGTTTTCCTTCACCGTTTTGAGAGCAGTGGTGATGAAATAAATTACATAAAGTAATGCGCCAGGCTGGGTTCGAACCCGCGACCTACAATTCGTAAGTCGGGGCCGTTACCACTCGGCCACCACTGCTCACGAGACGAATGGATGAATGGATGTAACATTAATTTGGGTAAAAATTGCATATAGTTGGTTTTTGCAATAAGGGTACGATTTAAAGTATCTGAAAGTACTACGATTAGGATTCATAGCCAACTTGAGAGTGTAGAATAGGTCCATATAATGTAGTTACCTGCTCGAGCGAGCTCTGGTTGACAGTGTAGTCTTCTATGTCGCAGGTGCCCTGCAGCTCCGTCATCAGACGGAAGATGTCGCTCAGCCGAGTTACTACTTCCTTTTTGTTCACTGCAAGTAAAAACAGAGAATGATTTAAAAAAAAAACTGTCGGAAGGTATTCGTATTTTCTGAAAAGTGAACAACAGTTGGAGCTAGCGACAACAGTCTGAAGCTCGTGGCTAAACGCTCATCGCGGTCGGTCCAGATGGGTAACCGTCTTAACATATTGAGACTTTTTTTTTTTTTTTTTCTCTTCTTTGGCAACTGACCTTATTTTTGTCTCGGAAAGCCCGCCTGTCATTTGTAGATCTTTGACAGGCGCTACGAGTAAAATCAGAAGCTGAAAATCTGACACCAGTTTTGTCAAGGGATTTCTTATACTCAATAACTGGGTTGTGGACGTCAGATAGGCTCCATATAGGTAAAATACTGGTAATGAGGAGCATCTGGCTAAACTGGAACCCGACCTTAACATATAGGTACCTACCAAGTCTTTGCATAAATATTGTTGCAAGGAAAATATTTTTTTGTTTCAATTAAGTACATAAAACATGCGTTAGAGCTAATATAAAGAGAAGAAATAATGAAAGCTAATATATATTTAGAATATGCTCTAAGATAGAGAGAAATTAGGATAAAGAGGAAATGGTTTGAATTCATTATTAGTCAGATTGCAAAATTTGACCCGTGTGAACAAACTGACATAACAAATGTAAGTTAAATAGAAACTTGTCAAAAAAGGTAAGGTTAGGCAGATAACGATTGCAAATCCATGGGGGCCTCCTTATCGTACGGTCCGAGGGAAACTTCGTGCCTGGGCGCCCCCACTCACTGAGAGCCTCGAGCCTCAGTTGCTGGAGGTAGTGGTCGCAGCTCTCTTCCCTGCTAGAGAGGAGCACACACCGCCGCCGATGGCTTTGCCTTCAGACACAGAGTCGGAGGATGAGGAGGTCCCCGAGGTGACACAACCAGAGTTGAGGGCGGCCGTGATGCGGCTCCGGGCCAAAACTGTTGCCCCGGGACCGGATGGAGTTCCCGGCCGCGCGCTTGTCCTCGCTCTGAAGGAGCTGGAGCTCCAGTTGAGAGGACTCTACTCAGCTTGCCTTGAGCAGGGCCACTTCCCCACTCAGTGGAAGACAGGTCGTCTGGTCCTGCTCAGGAAGGCGGGGCGCCCAGTAGACTCGCCGTCTGCATACCGGCCCATAGTGCTGCTTGACGAGGTGGGTAAACTTTTTGAGCGGATTATTGCTGCCCGCCTCGACAGCCACTTGTACAGAGAGGGGCCGGATCTGGACGACAGTCAGTTCGGTTTTCGGCATGGGCGCTCCACTATCGACGCCATAATGCGAGTGAGAGTCCTGGCGGAGGAAGCGGTTTCCTGGGGCAGGGTGATGGTGGCGGTGTCCTTGGACATCTCCAACGCCTTTAACGCCCTGCCCTGGAGCTGTATACGGGAGGCGCTAAGGTAAGGTACCATAGGGTGCTCCGCTACCTCCGCCGCGTTATTGGGGCTTATTTGTCGGAAAGGTGTGTCACCTACAGGGGACGCGACGGCGAGGGCCGTCGCGATATGTCGTGCGGTGTTCCACAGGGCTCGGTCCTGGAGCCACCCTTGTGGAACATCGGTTACGACTGGGTGCTGAGGGGCGAGCTCCAACCGGGTGTGGACCTGACGTGTTACGCAGACGACACGCTGGTCACGGCCGGGATCACACATCGTGGTCGGGGGGGGGGGGGGGGGGGGTCCAAATCGCTGTCGAGTTCACCATGAAATACCTAGGATTGGTGCTCGACGGCCGGTGGGACTTTGGCCCTCACTTTCGCACGGGCGCGCTTGCAACGCTGCTTCCCAATCTAGGGGGCCCGAGCACTGCCTGTAGGCGGCTGTACTTGAGGATCGTGCGATCCATGGCCCTGTATGGGGCCCCGGTATGGGCTTCTGAGCTGACGGCCGGCAGCATCGCAATCCTGCGAAGACCGCAGAGGGCGATGGCCGTCAGGGCTATCAGGGGGTATCGCACGATCTCCTACGAGGCAGGTTACGCACTGGCCGGTTCTCCGCCCTGGGAACTGGAGGCGACAGTCCTCGCCTCACTGTACCGCTGGCGCGAGGAGATGAGGATGCGGGGTGGTGAACCGATGCAGCGCGAGATCGAGCTGCGTCGGTCTCAGCTCCGCGAGGTCATGGTGGCGGAATGGCGGGACAGGCTTCTGCGCCCTACCGCCGGCCTCGCCACTGTCGATGCGATCCGACCAGTGCTCGACGAATAGCTCGGGAGGAAGCACGGCTCCCTGTCGTTTAGGGCGACGCAGGTGCTCTCGGGGCATGGCTGCTTCGGGAAGTACTTGTGTCGCATAAACAGGGAGCCGGACGCTCGGTGCCATCACTGCACCGACTGTCGGGAGGACACGGCGCAGCACACACTGGCAGAGTGTGCCGCATGGGAGGAGCAGCGCCGTGCCCTTGTATCTGAAGTGGGCCCCGACCTGTCGCTGCCGGCCGTCGCTCGTTCGATGGTCGGGGGCGCTGAGTCGTGGGATGCGGTGATCTCCTTCTGTGAAGCCGTAATTTCGCAGAAGGAGGCTGCGGAGAGGGAGAGGGAGGCCGTGGCCATTCTCCCGTGCCGCAGCAGGCAAACCGGGCGTCGGCGGAGGGCAGACAATGCCCTCTTCCAGCCCCCATAAAGAGGTCCGGAGGGACGACGGACTTGGGGTCGTCCGCCGTCCCCCATTCAGGAAGACCCAAGGCGTCAGCGCGTAGTGTTCCACGCGTGCCCCTGTTGGACTATTTGGTCAATCTAACTATTGGACGTTGCGGGGGGAGGACCTTACACTCCCCATCGGCCTGAGGTGGCCCGCGTAGGCGGGCTGGCACTAGCCGCGGATCGTGGATGGCGTATTAGCTCCCACGTTCCCCGGTCAAAGTGGGGGAGGGAACACCGAGGTGGTTTTTAGTCAGTAAGAGTCTGACAGACCCCTGCCCCAGGCGAAGGACATCCATGAGGATTTTCCACCCCAGCAACAAAAAAAAAAGGCAGGTAACGATGTCGCACATGTGAGGGAACGGACATCTCCACGCTCCAGCCGACGAGATCACGAACTCGACTACAAGTCACCGTTGCCGTCCAGTTGTCCGGTATTTGTCTGGACTGAGTCTGAGTTGTCGACGGCGTCTAGTGTTCCATGCACTTCAAAGAGGCGGCGGCCAGCAAAACTATAGGGGTCCAGCAGGGCTGAAGCCTAGTAGGGCCATGAGTCGACATTTAAAAGGGTAAGCCCCACGGCTTACCCTTTCCTAGAATGCAAAGGTAACTGAAAGAACATAGGTATGGTTTTAGTCAGTCAAAGTCTGACATGAGATTGATCTTAGATGATTTCCCACCTTAAAAAATGCAGATAGTCATTGGATATTACGTACCTTGTGTGACGCTGGGCATAAGGAAATGTAGCGCGTGTTGGTGCAGCACCCGCAGCTGCGCGTGCGGCGCGCGCGCCTGCACGTGGCGCCACGCCGCGCGCGGGGAGCCGCGCGCCACGCGGCACTGCACCACGTAGCCGCCGCCGAACCTGACACATGGGAAATATGCTTGTTACACCACCTGCTCGATAATGGCATTTTATATGTCATACAACCATCACTTAAAACAAGTCATTCTGTCCCAGAATTAAAATGTACGTGCATCAAATAAGTTTTTTTCAAAATTCAAACTGTAGCTACTGACGAGTCTCCAAATTTGTTTTAGTAAATTTTCTTTTAATTATCTCATAGATGGTGTAAAAAGTAGAGTATCCAACACGGGGATAAAGCGGTCATTGTTTTGGGCGGCTTGAATTCTTCACTTCACTCAGGTTTCTATATTAACTCCTTCGCAACGCTCGGGAGTTAATTATATAAATCCCTCACTATCATTCGGGTTTAAAACTTAGCAACCTTCGTTTCGTTCGGAATTCAACATGCCGCCCACAACTTAAAGACACTGCTTTATCCCCTAGTCACCATTTAAACATACTTTAATTTGAAAATAATGAACAATCTAAAAATACCTATGACAAATGTGGTGTGGATGTCGCAACCGTATCGTATCACACCGTCTACTTTACACAAGTCCGTTTATAAATAAGTTGCTTATCATGTAGTTATTATTTATCACGATCTAGTTAAAACTAGATCGTGATAAATAATTATTAAAAAATTGTTCTTAATAGTACCTAAACCATAAAAAAATTGTTCTTAATAGTAAACCATAAAAAAATTAAACTTCAATTTGAATTGATACTGAACAAGTTCCATCTAATGACAATAATGGAAACACATTTTTTTTATTTAAAATTTGACGGTAGTGAGTTAGGTACGCTAGATGCGAAAAGCACCAGTCAATGTGACGATAAGTGAGGCAAGCCTGATATGGCTAGTAAGGTAAAAAGTATGACCAGTATGGTATAAGGAATGGCCAGCCAGCATCGTATGAGGTATGTCCAGCAGTGGACGAGTTTCGGCTGTGTGAAGACTTACCTATTGAGACAGTCATCCAATGGAGCCAAGGCGACCAGCTCTCCTTGCCTCAGTAGCGCGACGCGCGCAGCCAGGCGGCGCGCGTCGTCCAGCGCGTGCGTGGACAGCAGCACGCCGCGCGCGCGCGCGCACGCCGACACCACGCCGCGCGCCACGCAGCCGCGAGACACTGGGTCCATGCCGCTGACGAAGTCAAATTAGTATTAATGCCTGTGCTTTTGAACCTAATAAGCATCGAATAATTACAATCCATCTGTTTGTTGGTTCTTGAGTGAAAACCAAGTTACCTATGTAAAAAAAAGAACCAGTAAATTCACTTTGCCCACATATCTATTACTCGGAATAGAAAATATTTCTAAAAATAATCTATTTAGCCTGTCAGTAAAATTATTAAAAAATATTATACATGACGGCGCTTTCGTATTTAAATTAGTTTTCAAATGATATCAGAGATGGCGCTAGTTGTTTAGAGTGACGTGTGTCACGAGACTGGCACACGACACTCTGACGCAACACCGAGTGCTAGTGCGATATATGTCGACGATGGACGGGCAGTATGATTGTAGTCTTGGTCAGAATCGCATATGCGCGCTACGCGATCGATGTGTGGTGACTGTGGTGATCTTTTGAGAAAAACACAATACAAGATTGAGTGGACTTGTCGAGATATTGCAAGGAATTGTCAGTTTTCGTTTAGCCCAACTTAGAGCTTGAAGGAGCTCAACTGCCAAGGAGCTAAGATCATACCTGGTAGGCTCATCCAGCAAGACGAGTGGCGTGCGCGCCATGAAGGCGATGGCGGTGCAGAGCTTGCGTTTGTTGCCACCGCTGAGCGTGCCGGCGCGCGCGGAACTGTAGCGGCCCAGGTCGAACATGCTTATTGTGCGCTTTATCACCTGCACGAGAATTACTCACTTTATACATTGTTACTTTTTTATTGTTTTAATCCCGTGGAGGGATAACATGATTTAAAAGAGGGTCCATAAAGTATCTTTCACATTCTTCTCCATAGAGATCTACGCTTTAGAATGTGCAATTAGCATCATTAACTGACTGACTTCTTGAAATTTCAAAAGTGCATGTAGGTATATGGTTTATCTATACTTATAATAAATCTGTAGAAGTGAAAATGCTATACATTGAAAATATTAAAAAAATAAATGGCACCCGTGTTACTAAACCGACACCGAACCCAAAAATGTGATTAAAATATTTTTTGTCTGTCTGTCTGTTTGTTCAGGCATCACGCATAAACTACCGGTTCGATTACGATGAAACTTGGTATAATTATTCTTTAATATCCTGTCCTGGGCACCACACTGGGTACTTTTTATCCCGGAAAAGTATATACAATAAAAAACAAACTTACTACTACTGGTTCGATCCCTAGACCCGATTACTGTACCAACCGTAAATAATAAGTTTGTCGTAGGTTACGTCATGGAGTTCACTAAGGGGCGCTGCACATGGCTAAGATACTATAATATTTTATCTTAAGATACAATATCGCTCGCCATATACTTCAATGGACTATCACACACGACGAAGATAATAAATAATATTTCATATTTTCGTATCTTAAGATGAATTTGTATGGCGAGCGATATTGTATCTTAAGATAAAATATTATAGTATCTTAGCCGTGTGCAGCGCCCCTAAGTTATGCTGTAAATGTAGTGCTGAAGGTTGAATTTGGCTTGCACCGTTCGCAGCACACGCGTGTTAGTTAGTTCTGACTATTTGGTACCTACCTACTTACGTCATGATAGGTAGCTATCAGAAGCGTG
This sequence comes from Mythimna impura, assembly GCA_905147345.3. NCBI lineage: Eukaryota > Metazoa > Arthropoda > Insecta > Lepidoptera > Noctuidae > Mythimna > Mythimna impura. The sequence goes on from LR990341.1 coordinate 33,795,867, forward strand.
GTTTGTAGAAGTAAAGGTAAATTACTACAAGCATATTATTATGTGAAGTGTCGTTTACAAGAAAATGAAAAAAAAAATTCTATTTTTTTGTGTGAATTTTCCATCTGCAAGACTGCTAGTACTTACCTACTATTTATAATAAATCTGTAGAAGTTTAGTTTAGAGTAGATAACTTTTATACATTAAAATTGTGTGTAACTTGATATATTACTTAGGCTTTGTTTCATCGCAATCGGTTGACTATATCGAAAGATACCTATAGGTACTACATTCATTGACTGTTAGGCGGTACGAAGTTCGCCGGGTCAGCTAGTTTGAAATAAATGCATAATAAACTTGATGATATGGTGCATCAAACACTATCGATTTGTTTAGCTACAATTAATTTTTCATGTAAATTCGATAAGTTCTCGCCCTTGTGAAAAAACGATGAGAACAGTCAGGTACAGTCAGAGGTCAAAAGTGAAATTGCATTCTAACAAATACTAGTGTCTAAAATTTCTTTGCAGTAGAAGTTCAATGGTCCACAACTAGTTTATTCAATACTTTAGGTTCTATGCTACGAATTAAATCAATCATGACCATTGACCCTCACAGTAACAGTGTAGATTTGTGTACTGCTGCTAGATGTGAGAAGCACAGAGCAGGATCGATTGATGTGATGCAACGTTTAAGAAAATAGTGTGGGATGGCATGTACATAATGGCCCTACCATACGCAGAAGCTACACCACAGTTTTGCCTGTGCTGGCCGATTTTTACACAGATCACTGCGAACTCTATGGGTTTTACCTACCAGACGCACGGTGTTCCGTGCAAATCGACCTGCGCAGGCAAAACTGTGGTAAAGCTTATACGTGATATAGGCCCATAACTTGTCCTAAAGCAAAGGCGACGCGTACATTTCACATTTTGACTTTATAATATGAACATTACAGCAATACAAATAAGGTTCATATTCTTATAAGGTTATTGGATCATTCGGTTCCCTTCAAAATGGTTGAGCTGAGTGGTGCTAATATTCGCGTCAGGTCCGTGAACGGGCGCTGTCAGTTGAGACTGGTCATCTCTTAGCTGCCAGTTGCTATTTTAATATCTCAATTTAGTTTTTATTTTTACTTTGTTTACATTGTTCTCACATGATAGCGACAAGAAACATGTAACAGAGATATTTGTAATTACAAAACATGATTGAAAAGAGTGTCCATGGAGTTTCTTGCACATTCTTCTCCATAGAGATCTACGCTTTGGAATGAGCAATTAGCATATTTTTTTCTGACTGACTGACTTCTTGACATTTCAAAAGTGCCTGTAAATGGTTTATTTGAAATAAAATGCCTTGAATCTTTGAATCTTATTACACGCTTAGGTCAAAGTACGTTCTGTAAATCTTTCCTAAGTTCAGGCAGTTGGTATAAGATAAGACTTTTTTCAATATTGATAAAAATGAAACTCTTCCACACAGCAACCACATAGATGTTTTTTATTGGAGTTTTATTTGAAAACTTATCTGCAATTTTGCGATTTTCTACTAAATATTAAGTATCCTTACATGTTATGAAACTAAGTCCTCCACTGCGTCTGTCTGTATGAACGCATCAATAGACAGAGCAGAGTGATTCATGAGGAAGGTTTAAATGTACAGTCAGGGGTCAAAAGTGCAGTTGCACTCCATCAACGCTAAAGAGTCTAAAATGTCTTTGTAGAAGAGGGTCAATGGTTCATGCCTGATTTGATTTGATAAAATCTGAAGTATTAATTAAACTAGTTGTGGACTATAAAACTTCTACTACAAAGAAATTTCAGACACTTTAGCATTGGTAGAGTGCAACTGCACATTTGATCCCTGACTGTACATTATATGCATAAACTATGGTAAAGAAATACCGAGAATTTTTAAGCTTTTAACACCCGTACGAAAGTAGATCTGGTCGCTAGTTCAGAATAATTAGATATGATATTCACAAGATAGTACTTTTTTTCCACAGATTTCGCCTTATATAGGGTGACTGGTAATTAGTGACCGATACTGTGTGAAAAGTTGAAAGGGAATCGTTTATCTTGGTATGGTCATGTGAAGAGGAGGGATGAAGCGCATGTTGCTAAAAGAGTTATGAATTTACATGTGGATGGATGGAGAGGGAGAGGGAGACCAAAGAAAAGATGGATGGATTGTGTGAGAAGTGATATGAAACGAAAGAAAAGGAAGTTAGTGATAGCGTGACGAGTGACAGGACCGAATGGAAGAAAAAAAGTGTTGCGCCGACCCCAAATAAAACGGGACAAGGGCAGGAAGATGATGATGACTTAAACACGTGATTGTATTCATGATTACAAACAACTTTCCCAAAGAAACGTTTTTATATTCTCATTAGTTTTATCACAATAACAAAACAACTGTTTAAATAATGAAACATATAGGTACATACACTGATTACGTACACCGCTGGGTCTGCAAGCCGCGCGGGTATTCTGTCACTATTGTAGGTACGACGGCGTCACGCGGGTAACAGCTGAGCGGTCGCAGGTCGCAGGCGCGCGCGTATTACAAACAGCCTTAGATTCAAACAGCTGTTTTGTTATTGTGATAAAACTAATGAGAATATAAAAAAAGTTTCTTTGGGAAAGTTGTTTGTAATCATGAGTACAATCACGTGTTTAAGTATCGGTCACTAATTACCAGTCACCCTACGTTTGCACTTTTAACATGTTAATGAAGATTTTTCATGTTGTGGAATAAAAAATATCTTTTTGGTCTGATAGCTCTGTGAAGTTAAATTATTTTTCGATTTTAAAATTTGACCCATACAGGATACAGGAGGGTGTGTTCACAAAATGTGTACTCTGTGTAATATTTTCCTTACCTGGTCCTGTTCAGTGATGCCCCTCAGTCGGCAGTAGAACTGCAACGTTTCGGTCACAGTCAGAAGCGGATCCAAGGCGTCGCTTTGAGGACAGTAGCCTGCAAATAACAATGCAATATTTGGTTCAAATCATTCCTTTCTTAATAACCACTAGTCTCGTTTGACATTCGTTGATCCTTGATTGTCATTATGCGTATTCAGAAGCCTAAAATACCACAAATCTTTTTTTTTTTTGGAGAAAACCGTCATATAACCTCTCACGCGCTGGGAGAGCTAGAGGGAGTTTAGACTTTTACTGACTAAAAACTCGCCGGAGTTCCTTCAATTGTTCTTAGCGATTCAAGGTCGAGTAACTCTTTCAAACAATCTCGCAGTCTTGGAAGGCATCGGCCCTAACGAGTATTGTCAATTTTGCTATCTGCTCCATGAAGCGCGCGTGAAACCGGGCCTGATCCTTATCGGACAGCGAGCTACCTATCACTCGCCGACCACAAGCCCACGACGTCTATGGGGGCCTGGAGCAACTCCCGACACCCAGGGAGTCTCCTCGTAGTGTGAGATTTGTCTTCTCCTCACGCCTTCCGCCAAGGAGGTTACTGCTAAGCCCTCTCGAATTGGAAGCAGACCCCAACAAAAGGGATAAAAGAGGCGGAAGACGACTAAAATACTAAAGAGTCACAGTATGGCAGGTAGTCAGCGGTTCCATACAGCTGTTTGTTTTGTACTAGCTATTGCCCGCGGCTTCACCCGCGTAAATAAAATATAGCTTATGTCATTCAGGAATAAAGCAGCTTACTATCGGTGAAAAAAATTTAGCAATCGGACCAGCCCCCCTAGCCAAGTTGCAAACGATAAACGTGAACGCTTAGTAATCTTCCCAAGAGCATAAAGTTGAAAATCTATTAAACACTACTGAGCGTTAGCGACCGGAACGAACGAAAACACTATGTAATCTTCAATAGATTTTCAACTTTATATCCAATAACATAAAGTTGAAAATCTATTAAAGACTACTGAGAGTTTACGTTTATCGTTTGTGACTTGGCTAGGGGGGCAGTACTTTCAGAGATTACCTTCTACAAACAAAAAAATGTTGCTGTTTTTTGGTTTGGTTGGCAATAAACCGGAGCAGATGATGAGTTACTTACTGATAAGTCCTTTGCAGAGCTGCGTAGAGTTGACCAGCTCATTGTTGAGGTACAGCTGTCCAGATGAAGGTCGCACTTCACCGGTCAGCATGGAGAATGTGGTGGACTTGCCCGCACCGTTCTGACCCAGGAGGGCCGTGCACTGTTGACAGGAAATAAGATTTGATAATTGATATAATATTGAAACTAATTAGTATTTTGTTTTGTTTTTTGAGTTTTTTTTTTTAAGGTGGGAAAATCATCTAATGATAAATCTCGCACTTGGGTGGAGCGGGAGATAGTGTCAGACTTTTACTGACTAAAAACCCACTCCTGTTCCTTCGTTGCCTTCGTCCCAGGGCCCCGAGTTTTGTTTTCACACTACCCATGGCCCCAGTAGGCTTTTTGAGTTGGGAAATCATCCAATCCTCTCAGGTGTGGTGGAGTGGAAGGGCGTCTCAGACTTTTACTGACTAAAACCACACATGTGTTCGTTGTTCTTTTTGCGTTCTAGGACTAGGATTTCCCTTTCAGACATTTCCTGTGGAGTATAATATTCTGCAGCAGAACCAAGGTTACAGACATAGCCCGAAAAATCGACAAACTTAAGTGGCAGTGGGTAGGGCACATTGCTCGCAGAACAGATGGTCGCTGGGGACGAAAGGTTCTGGAATGGCCACCACGTACCGGAAGACGCAGCGTTGGAAGGCCCATGTCTTTTGGATGGAGGATGGAGGAGGCCTATGTCAAACAGTAGACGTCTTTCGGCTAATGATGATAATATTCTGTATTCTGTTGTGTCTGCAAATTCTTCTTAACCAGTGCGTGAAGCCTAATGTGGCGTCCTAGATGGACGATTGCGAAGCTATCTGATGCACATTATGCGAATTCAACGCGACACAGTGGTTACTTGCGCGCGAAGTTGCTGCTTCAGTCGAAATTTATTTAAAACCTTACCGCACCGCAGTTCACGTAAAAATATCAAACCAATTGTTCGCGTTCGCTTCGCTTCGCTCGTTACCGCGCCGCACTCATATGTGGTTGGTCGCGTAGACCACCGTAATAGAGTATCAATTGTTTATTCTATCACGCCGCTGCGCTTCGCGATCGCGTTCGCGTTGAATCACCTACCATAATCGCATACAGGATACTGTGTAAAAGTATATATCATGTAACTAACCTGGCCAGGAGGTATCCCTAGCGTGAGGTTCCTGAGCGCGACGCGCTGCCCACTGAAGCCAGGGTAGCACTTGGAGAGCTCCACGCACTGCGCCGCGTCGGAAGTGGGAGACAGTACGCGCTGCATCGAGTTCTTCTTGCCCTCAGTGTGCACGAAGCCTGGACGAAATTAGAAATATATTATTACTGGGTGTAAGAAGCTGAGATAATCCAAAAAGGTATGTAGCGACATCTATGACGCCACGTAGGAACTAAAATTCAAAATCTTGCATCACGGTACTAGAGTTTCCCGCTTGATTAGAACATATAATAACACATAACAGAACATATAACTTCTGTGTTTCGTCGGAGACCTGATCTTCTTCACGTACCTATCGTAAAAACTGTCAACAGACAGAACTCATACATTCAAAGAGTATGTAGAATGTTCAACACAGTGTGCCGGGATGTTGAGCTTGATTTATTTGCAAATAGTGTCCAGAAAGTTAAAAAAATGTTAAATAACTTTTTCTTTGAAGCTTGATCTTGTTTGTAATGTAATGTATCGTATTTTTGTTTCTTCTCTTCTCTTGTATTTCTATGTTTAACGCTCACGCTATGTATGCCGTTTTGTTAATTTTATTTATATATAAGTGGAAACTTGTAATTGGCCTTCTTCTGCATATAATGTTTTTTTTTACTGTGTTATATTAGCTGTAAGTTTTCTTAAAATTAATAAAATAAAATAAAATATACAACAGTCCGAAATCAACAATTAAGCAGTTGCCCAAACCGGATAAACTTCCGTGTGGTAGGAGTATCTGCCCTTTTCAACGGAGTTTTGCGGGACTCTACACCCTTTTCTACATACCTCTGAAGGTATTATGTATAAGCAGGGAAGATGCGTGACGCACCAGACATTATGGCGACACTTGAGGGAGGCCTATGTCCAACAGTAGACGTCTTTCAGATGAAATGAGGATGATTATGAGGGAAAATTCTTGCCCGTACGCCACCATACGAGCTCAATATTCCCCCTCATAACCCCCTACGTTATTGCTTCTTCAGTAATTTAAACGTTTATCTGGCAGTTTGATTACTTTATGCGAGATACCTAATTGTCCTTTCTTTGATATTGTTCGTCGAGTTTTTGAGCTCCTTACTTGTCTTGAGTTGAGCTACATGAATACTGATAAATGCTATGCATTGAAATCTGTAGTCTTTTTTAATCCAAAGGTTGGCTTTCAGAGAATGCCATTTTGCATTACATCTGTGTAAGTCAGTAGTGGTAATTGCACCTAAAGTTTAAATAACAAAAAAATTAAAAGACCATCTCAGACATTATAATCTGCATGTTTACTGTATGGACTTTAAAAGAGACTTTGAGCTCTGAGTTTTAGGTGTTTCTTTTCAGGGTAGTCAGCTAGGAAACACAGGCCTCATCTTTAAATTATTAAAAAAAAATACGTGAAAAGTGTTTTTTATAACCTATTTGCAAAATAAATATGACGGCGCTTTCGTATTTAAATTAGTTTTTAAAAGATATCAGAGGTGGCGCTAGTTGTTTAGAGTGACGTGTGTCACGTGACTGGTACACCACACTCTGTCGCAACACTGAGTGCTAGTGCGATTTATGTCGACGACGGACGTGCAGTATGATTGGAGCCTCGGTCGGCATCACATGTGCGAGCTACGCGTTCGATTGCTTATTATTTGTAATAATTATTGTATGATGATTTATCTATGTTGATTTTTTATTTTATGTGAACTTAAAGCAAGATTACAGAAAGTGCTAATATTAAGTGATTTGATTTGTAACGAGTGTCTATTCCCTTCGCCCGACAAACCACACGTTATTGCAAATCACATTTTGAAGTTATAGATCCAATAAACAATGCTGATGTGGCCCAAAACTATCAAATATAATTTATGACTTACCTCTATTAATATTCCCGATAGTGTTGACCCTGAGCGGCGCGTGAAGCGCGCGTGACGCATGCACGCGCTTCCTCTCCGCGCTCACCTCCACGGGCTCCAGCTCCGCTCCCACTACAGGGGGGATGTTTTCAGGCCGGAACCTGGATTAAAGAGACAGTATTGAACTCAAACTGTACGTTGTATTACATAGAAGAGGTCTTAAAGAAAAATAAAGCAGTTCAAATGCTTTGACATATTGTAGGGTAGGCACGCGACACGCAGAAACACCACCTGCATCATTTTTGCTCAAAGTGGGGACGATCACATGTTGCTGCACACAGCGACGTTTAGGGGAGGGGTCTCCCTTTAACTTACAGGCTCAGGGATGTGCCTAAACAGGCGTTGCATAGAGAGGATCCCTTTTAAGAGGTATCGGGGCCCCTTACATAATATATTCAACAACTATCACACAACGCCGTCTAGTCCCAAGCTAAGCAGAGCTTGTGTTATTGGTACTAGACAACTGATATAAACATACTTATATATTTCTAAATACATACATATATAGATAAATTACACCCAGACACAGAACAAATGATCGTGCTCATCACACAAACATTTGTCCTGGGTGGGAATCGAACCCACGACATGGGACGATGGTGATCATTAAGCGGACTTATCCCCAAAGCCCGGGCGCCTTTTAAAGGTTTTCAAAAGGTACATCTTGTCATCACTCACCTAAGCAGCAGTGAGTCGAAGTGACCGTGCTCGATGGCGAGGTTGAGCAGCAGCAGGACCGTGCCCATCACGACCAGGTACGAGAAGTGCAGCGTCAGCAGGGTGCTGTGCAGCGGGTCCTTGTACGTGTCCATGCCGAAGCGAGACAGCACCTGAGGAGAGACAGACCGGTCAGAGACAGTATCCAGTAACACACAAAAGTTTTGTCCTATTTCGTGACAACTGTGTAATATCAAGTTTGTTGACATGAAGTTTAGCAAGTTCGTCAGTTATGCCCAGTGTCAGACGAATCAATCAAAACATTTGTTGGCTTATTAGGTACAGGTAAGTATAAAAAGATTTTACATGTAGAAATAATAGGTATGCTGTACTATGACATAGAAGGAAATTCTAAAACTAAGCAGTTTTAGAATTTCCTTCTGACAAATTAAACATTATTGGACCAAGATTAAACTTATATACCAAATGTCGAATAATCTGCGATCGGCACAAACATATAAATTTCTGGAAAGGTGTTTCTTATATTTTTCTATGGGCACAGCCTTCGGTCGAAGTCGAAGATTATTAAATCTTAAGAATTCCTAGCTAAAAGTTAATAAATAGATGCATTTTTTATTTTACTTATTTTGTACATATTGACTAGTCTGCACTGTCTTCTTATACTTATATACCGGGCACTGGAAGGAGTTGAGTGTGCAAAATATGAGGACCGCATTCTATGCATAGTTTTGAACTCGGAAAAGCATGCAGCTTGTGATTCTGGATGTTGTCAGGAGATTTATTGGCTATTTTTTTTACACTCCGCCCCCTTTGTTTTGGAATCATTTTAATATCTATATTTAGTTTTTATTTTTACTTTATTGACATTGTTCTTACATGATAGCGACAAGAAACATGTAACAGAGATGTTTGTAATTACAAAACATGATTGAAAAGAGTGTCCATGGAGTTTCTTGCACATTCTTCTCCATAGAGATCTACGCTTTGAAATGTGCAATTAGCATCATTTTTTTTCAGACTGACTGACTTCTTGACATTTTAGAAGTGCCTGTAAATGGTTTATTTGAAATAAGAAACTTGAATCTTTGAATGATTGTTTTAGAAAGAAAGAAAGAAGAAAGAAAGAATAAAAATTTTTTTAAGTGACATGACCAGTTATTTATTATGATTAAAGATGTTTATAGCAAGTCAACTAAAAATAAGATGTAGTGCAACATACCTGTGCCTGTATGGTGTTCTTGGCGACGTCGAGCAAGCCGTCCCCGAGCGCGAACTGCGGCGCCAACATGAACAGCTTGTGCAGCCACCAGCGAGCGTTGTCCGTCGCCTGGACACGCACCACAACATTGTTATGTAGTGCAACATACCTGTGCCTGTATGGTGTTCTTGGCGACGTCGAGCAAGCCGTCCCCGAGCGCGAACTGCGGCGCCAACATGAACAGCTTGTGCAGCCACCAGCGAGCGTTGTCCGTCGCCTGGACACGCACCACAACATTGTTATGTAGTGCAACATACCTGTGCCTGTATGGTGTTCTTGGCGACGTCGAGCAAGCCGTCCCCGAGCGCGAACTGCGGCGCCAACATGAACAGCTTGTGCAGCCACCAGCGAGCGTTGTCCGTCGCCTGGACACGCACCACAACATTGTTATGTAGTGCAACATACCTGTGCCTGTATGGTGTTCTTGGCGACGTCGAGCAAGCCGTCCCCGAGCGCGAACTGCGGCGCCAACATGAACAGCTTGTGCAGCCACCAGCGAGCGTTGTCCGTCGCCTGGACACGCACCACAACATTGTTATGTAGTGCAACATACCTGTGCCTGTATGGTGTTCTTGGCGACGTCGAGCAAGCCGTCCCCGAGCGCGAACTGCGGCGCCAACATGAACAGCTTGTGCAGCCACCAGCGAGCGTTGTCCGTCGCCTGGACACGCACCACAACATTGTTATGACATTACGTACATGACGCCGATAATGACAATTTAACATTATTAATTATTACACTCAATTGATTTCTTAGTACCGGCGTGAGGAGAATCGTTTGGAGGGGCGACGGTTCGTAACGCCAGTCCCTCTAGCCAAGTTACAACCGTTTCGTTTCGATTCTCTTTTCGTTGATCGCCTCGAGTTGCCAAGCCTCCTATTCCTTTGTTCTGACCACATGACTGAGCGATGAGATGACGTCAGAACAATGGAATCGGAGATGTGGTCGACTCGAGGCGATCGACGAAAAGAGAATCGAAACGAAACGGTTGTAACTTGGCTAGGGGGGCAGTCTTGGGCGAATCGTCATCGTGCGGTATCCCCGCACCATCCGGATCGCACATGACCCTCTGGCTTGCGTTCAGCTTGGCCGCCGGTCGCTTTCGAAGCGACGGCGCCCATACCGGCGCCCCATAAAGGGCCATGGACCGAACGATTCCTGCATAGAGCCTCCGGCAGGAGGCGTCTGGACCCCCGAGGTTGGGCAGGAGTCGCTTAAGGGGAGCCCCAGTACGATCCAGTTTGGGGGCCAGACGTCGGAAATGCCCCTCGAAATCCCATCGGCTGTCGAGGACAAGTCCAAGGTACTTCATCGTCGACTCGACGCCGATGTGAACCCCTCCTACCGTTAGTTGGGAACCCGATGGTGCCGCATTCCGAGGGCCGTGGAAGCACATGGCCTCTGACTTGTGCAATGCCACCTCGAGTCCCAACTCTTGGATCCTCTCCACGACTGTCGCAACCCCGCGTGTCACTAGTTCGACCGCCGCCTGGTACGACTCTCCCCGCGCCAGGACCAGCGTATCATCTGGTCCTGGCGCGGGGAGAGTCGTACCATCTTAATACGGCTTGGTAAGTCCCCAGACGTGTGTTGTGTCCTTATAAAAAAATGTTTACGAATTTACTTTGGATATTTGAAAAAAGAATCTAAAAGTGTTAAGATTTATTTATGAAAACTTTATGCACTAGTAAAAAATACTATAGTTTATATCATTTAAAAAAGCAATATTTTTTCAAAAGAAGTCAATCAAAACATACCTCAGATTCGGAGATGATATCAAAGCAGAGCAAGACAGCGATGAAGGAGAGTCCGAGGAAGGCGTTCCCGCAGAACAGGACCATGTTGGCCATGCTGGCGTCCTGGAAGAACTTCTCCGCCACGTGGATGAAGCTGCTGCATGCGTAGCTGAGGATTGGAGGACAAACATTTGTACAGCTCATCAAAGAAGTCAATAGCGCTTACTATCAAGTTAAGCCGAGATTCTTAAATCACAGTCTGTTTTTATGTTTTGGCCTTAATATAGTTTGGGTGCGATACAAAAGGTAAATAGGAAGAGCTTAAAATGTCATCGGTGTAATTGCACTGCTGGTAACAGCTGATGAGAGTAAGATATTAGTCCGGAGCAAGTTTTCGAAGTAAGATTAAGAAGTAAAGAAAAAAAAGTAGGAAAGAAAGAAAAAATATATATTTGGCATACAGATGCACAAAATGAACAAACAAGTATGTAGAAACTTAGGTAGACAGAAAATACAGTAGCACAATAGTATTGTGTGTCTCAAAGTATTGTGTGTCTCATAGTATTGTGTGTCTTATAGTATTGTGTGTCTCATAGTATTGTGTGTCTCATAGTATTGTGTGTCTCATAGTATTGTGTCTCACGGCTGCGCCAAATAGGTCCAAATGCTACGTGGTAGTCTGGCATTATGCTGATAATGTCAGATAACTACGTAGCACTTCCCTGACGCTGGTTTTCTACTGTACCTTTGTGTGTACGGATTTGTTTTGAAAAAATTGTTTATTTACTTATCACTTACTTATTTGAAAATGTATTATGTCCAAGGTACTCCACAAACTTGGGAAATTAGAATTTTTGAAGTCATACGTTAAAAATATGTTATAATCTTTATTTTAGCAAAATGCAACATTATGTATTCATAAAAAATCTCGAGATCAAGTACTCACCCGTACAACACGATAAGTATACAGATGGCGGGCAGGTTGTTGCGCGACACGAACACCGGGAAGCCGAAGGCGAGCATCAGAAGTGAAGTGATGCCCAGGTTGATCAGTATTATCTGCACAGGTACAAACACACATTAAGAGATAAGTACACTAAAATTCAAGTCCACAAATAAATGTTAAATGTCTCACTGACATTTTATATAGCCAAGCGAGCGAAAAGAGCTCACTCACAAGGCGAGCTAGCGACCGGGGCTCATTCATACATGGAGCAAGCTTAAATATAAACAAAGCGAGTGTAGCGACATCTATGGCGTCACATAAGAACTAATCCTGCATCGCGCAATCAAAGTTCTCCGCACGATTAGAATATATACGACAGCCCGAAATCATCTAACGGGCAGCTGCCCACCAGACATAACATCCCGTCTGGCCGGAGGATTCTCCCTTTACAGCGGAGGTTTGCGGGACTTTACTCTCTGTTCCGCATACCCCCAAATTGGTGACCCTCGATAAAGAACGTCAGCGCAGCCTTCGTGCAGCCACTACTTCGTGACGTTATCATCACTTCCTCAAGCATTCGAGCAGCGAACCATACAGCCAGCACCAACGGCTTTAAAGGGTATCCTGACCACCAGCATGTCTACCTGGTCATACCTGGTCATCACCCTCAGCCTCATCAGCGACCTTGGCTAAGCACACTGCACTTTCGGCCAGTCACATGAAGAGCCATGAAGAACCGTCGCACAGCACCGCTCCGACTCACTGGAGCCAGCAGTACTACTCCGATTCACTGGAGCCTGCAGCATCATCCCGACTCACTGGGACATCATCACCCCGACTCACTGGGGCATCATCCCGACTCACTGGGACAGCACCACCCCGACTCACTGGGGCATCACCGCAGACAGTTCCGACTCACCGAGAACTATGCGGCATTCATTTCCGATCCACTGGAACCAACCTGTCACATAAGAACTAATCCTGCCTCGCGCAATCAAAGTTCTCCGCACGATTAGAATATAAACGACAGCCCGAAATCATCTAACGGGCAGCTGCCCACCAGACATAACATCCCGTCTGGCTGTAGGATCCTCCCTTTACAGCGGAGGTTTGCAGGACTTTACTCTCTGTTCCGCATACCCCCAAACGAGTGTAGCGAGCCCTCTTTTTTTTATTCTTTATAGGTTCGCGCTTGACCAATATCTCACCTGATGGAAAGCGACGATGCGGTCGACGATGGAGCGCGCTTACCTAGAAATAACCTATTCACTCTCGACTTACAAGATTCCCGGGTTGTAGCCATCAGGAAACAAAGATTTCCGCAAGGAATTCCACTCCTTAGCTGTTAGGTTATGCAATTCCGACGCACACTCTCCGAAATGCAACCGGTAGAAAACCGACAGGCTAGCAACTCGGCGTCGATGCTCAAGACTTTGAAGCCTCGACCCAACGAGTGCATCATTGCTAATGATTCTCCTGGCTCGCCTCTCAATTGCCTCAAGTGCATCAAGCTGGTTATCGGGCAGATCCGTCCCAAAGATGAGAGCAGTACTCCATACACGATCGAACTTGCGCTTGATAAAGTTTGAGCAGCTGTTCCGGCGTGAAGTACTGTCTGACCTTCGCGAAGATTCCTAGCTTTTTTACTGCCAGTTGAGCCTTTGCTTCGATGTATGGTAAAACTTGTGGATCTTTCAATGCTGAAGTTTTCAAACAAGAGCACCTTCTAAGTAGTCTGACACAGATGGTGGCATCAAATCTGGAATTGAATTAATAAAAATCTACTACCTTGCTACTATGGTCCATATGTTTGATTCGAGTGTAGTACTAACAACTTTTAATAGAGTGCTTGCTTTGTGTATCGTTCGGCTCACTAGAAGTGTGCTCGCTTCGCCCACCGCGACTAGGTTCGCTTGTTCGGTTAGAGTGAGGGCTCGCTTCGCTTGCAAGGCTCGTAAGTAAGATCGCAGCGGTTGCTTTGGGTAAGAACGGGCTTCCTGAGCACACTAGGCGCATCTACTATGTGCCACAGTTATGCAGCTATATACCAGCTGTGTGTGTAGCTGCATCACTCACCATCATGTCCCACACGAGCGCGCTGCCCCAGTACATGGCAGGGCTGACTCCGCACAGCAGCTGCAGCCTCTTCTCCTGGCTGCAGCGCGAGCGCACCAGGTAGATGGCTGCGCCCGCGCTCACCATTCCGTAGGCGAGCACTAGCAGCCCGGTGATACCCGCGTCTGCTATGTGCTGGTAGCTGCATCACTCACCATCATGTCCCACACGAGCGCGCTGCCCCAGTACATGGCAGGGCTGACTCCGCACAGCAGCTGCAGCCTCTTCTCCTGGCTGCAGCGCGAGCGCACCAGGTAGATGGCGGCGCCCGCGCTCACCATTCCGTAGGCGAGCACTAGCAGCCCGGTGATACCCGCGTCTGCTATGTGCTGGTAGCTGCATCACTCACCATCATGTCCCACACGAGCGCGCTGCCCCAGTACATGGCAGGGCTGACTCCGCACAGCAGCTGCAGCCTCTTCTCCTGGCTGCAGCGCGAGCGCACCAGGTAGATGGCGGCGCCCGCGCTCACCATTCCGTAGGCGAGCACTAGCAGCCCGGTGATACCCGCGTCTGCTATGTGCTGGTAGCTGCATCACTCACCATCATGTCCCACACGAGCGCGCTGCCCCAGTACATGGCAGGGCTGACTCCGCACAGCAGCTGCAGCCTCTTCTCCTGGCTGCAGCGCGAGCGCACCAGGTAGATGGCGGCGCCCACGCTCACCATTCCGTAGGCGAGCACTAGCAGCCCGGTGATACCCGCGTCTGCTATGTGCTGGTAGCTGCATCACTCACCATCATGTCCCACACGAGCGCGCTGCCCCAGTACATGGCAGGGCTGACTCCGCACAGCAGCTGCAGCCTCTTCTCCTGGCTGCAGCGCGAGCGCACCAGGTAGATGGCGGCGCCCGCGCTCACCATTCCGTAGGCGAGCACTAGCAGCCCGGTGATACCCGCGTCTGCTATGTGCTGGTAGCTGCATCACTCACCATCATGTCCCACACGAGCGCGCTGCCCCAGTACATGGCAGGGCTGACTCCGCACAGCAGCTGCAGCCTCTTCTCCTGGCTGCAGCGCGAGCGCACCAGGTAGATGGCGGCGCCCGCGCTCACCATTCCGTAGGCGAGCACTAGCAGCCCGGTGATACCCGCGTCTGCTATGTGCTGGTAGCTGGGGGAGAAAAAAATAACATATATTGAGGATCTATAAAGAAATCAGTGGTTATTATGCAAGCTGGCGAGCCTCCCACTCCCCCCCGAGTCGGTCGGTCTGCTTCGTCTACAATTAAGGATTTGGAGCGCAGGGTGGGGTTCCACACTCAATCTCTTTCCATCACTTACACAGTAGCCTTGCTGATCTGTTCTTTGGAAATCTTCAAGGGATGCGTGTAAGTCGTGATGTTCGCTCGGGGACTGTTCACCACGGTCCTCAGGATGGCATTGTTGACGCTGTTCATGTAGGCTGGTAGGGCGTGGTGGCCTTTGTTGTTGTACCACGCCACCAGGTTCGTGAGGTTCTCCTTCAGAACCGAGGAGAAGCCACCGTATCTGGGGAAGGAAAGTTGTAGTTTAGTTATTTAGAAGGTTGATGTGGATAACCAGAAAATGACAAGTGTATGGAAATAACTTATTGTTCTTCTTGAACTTGAATTTAACTACTAAGGTCTATTTTACATAGCATGGGTAGGATGACAGCAGGATGAAAATATGCATCTTTAACATCATACTGAATTCTGGCTCGAATACCCTGTCAACATGACCTATAAATATGTATGTATAGCTTTTTACCCGACTGCAAGAAGGGTTATGTTTTTCGCGCGTATCTTGTATGTATGTATGTAATATTCTTTATTACCTCATATCTTCCAAACCGCTGAACGGATTTACATAATTAGCATATCGTTAGATTCGTCTCGTTAACCCAAGTGTTCTTAGATAGGTGACGTTGAAAAAAAATCAGCATAACGACTGTGGGACGCTATACATTAGAATAAAAAAAAAATATTTTTTTTTTTTGGGTAGTGCGATATGGGTGTCAAATTCAAGAGCTCATCATGAGGATTCCAAAATGGTATATCATGACCATATTAAAAAAAAATACAATAGGAAATATGTCATTTATTTTTCTGCTAACTTGTTGGGTTGGGTTAGGTTACTCGCAACTTCGTTAGGTACTACTCTTTTTTGGGGCAATAATGTAAAAAATAAGGTTATCTATTCCAGAGATATATCCCTCCCCTGGAAATTAAGGCCCGTTCCCGCGGGCAAATGAAAAGTAGCCTAAGTTACTCCTTGTAACATCAACTATCCGTCAGTTGAAAACCGCCGGAATTAAGTCCCGTTTCCGCGAGAATATAAATAGTAGCTTAAGGTAAGGTACTCATATTAGCTCATATTAGCTATATCCCAATGAAAGTCCTGTCAAATTTTGTTTAACCTTTTCGCAGATTTATCCCGTATTTTGAAAACCCATTCCCGCGAGAAAATTACGGATATTAGCTGAAACAAACCGACAGACCACCAAAAATTTTTAAATTCACATTTTTGTTATAAGTTTCGAATACACTTTGATATACATTTAGTAAACCAATGTTTTTTTGATAAACAGACACTCCAATTTTATTTAAGATACAAAATAAGCGAGCCGGATGACTCGATAGGTTTGTGAACTTTAAAGTGATAAATGTCACGCCTAAAATAGAGTGAATAAATAGTGTTATTAGATTATCATAACTAAAAAGTGTAAAATAAAAAAATAAATTTAAAAAATAATAAAACCCGACTGCGTAAAAAATAACTTTAGATAAAAACTAAAAAGAAAAAAAAACAAGTTCAGTCCAGTAGAGCAAAAACCAATTTAAATAAAACAAATAATAAATTCTAATACGGAACATATTGACTGCAACAGTCGGGACCTATTACAATAATCCAGACTAAAATCATCTCATCAAATGTTTCCCAGCTGTTGCAGTTAATATGTTCCGTATTAGAATTTATTATTTGTTTTATTTAAATTGGTTTTTGCTCTACTGGACTGAACTTGTTTTTTTTTTCTTTTTAGTTTTTATCTAAAGTTATTTTTTACGCAGTCGGGTTTTTTTATTTTTTAAATTCATTTTTTTATTTGTTGTGTAGCGACATCTATGGCGCCAAATTCGAACTAAAAATTCGAAATGCTGCATCGTGCAATTAGAGTTTTCTGCGCGATTTGAACATATACAACAGCCCGAAATCATCTCTCGGGCAGTTGCCTGGATCAGATAACACCCGTCTGGTCAGAGGATCCTCCCTTTACAACGCGTAACTCTAAACTGGTGACCCTCAACTGTGAACGTCAGCGCAGCCTTCGTGCAGTGACGCGCGCGCGGTAGCAGCTTTATTTAGTATGTTTATGCTATACACATATTTATTTATTTATTTATTTAGTCATAGGAGAACCAACAGCTATAACAAAAGATTAACAATAGTATAAGAGACATTGAGCCAATTACAGGTTCCCACGGGTAGAAACAGGTAACATATTTGTTTAGTTTATTTTTAGCTTTAAGTAAGATTTTAGTAACGTTAGCTTAAGTTTTGTTGTGCACTTAGTTGTATTCACGTTCAAAATTCCTATCGCATTAAAGTTTGCTGTAAGAAATCCTAATTGAGGCTTCAGTTCGCCTGGGTACATTAGCTGACCTGGTTTAAATTGTTTTTAAAGTTTTGTGTGCAATAAACAATAAACAAGAAGTTATTCATATTAATTTATTTTATTTACGTACCACAACGTAAATACAACATAGTTTATGCTGAAATATAGCTCAAAATCAAAGCTCCGACCAGACCGGTGTCATGTCTGATAGATGATTTCAGAATGTTGTATACCTATGTTCTAATCGTACGGGGAACTCTATACTGCGTTGTAGGATTTCGTAATTTTTAGTTCCTGTGTGGCTATAGATGTCGCTATATAGCTTACTGTCAAGTCTGCATAAGATATTTTGGATTTTCCTTTGGTGATTATTTTGTTTAGGTATTTATTTTAGTTGTAGGAGAACCAACGGCTATACCAAAAGGATAATAATATAATATTCCACAACTATCACACAACGCCGTCTAGTCTCAAGCTAAGCAGAGCTTGCGTTATGAGTACTACACAACTGATAAACATACTTATATATTTCTAAATACAAACATATTATAGATAAATTACACCCAGATACAGAACAAATAATCGAGCTCATCACACAAACATTTGTCCTGAGTGGGAATCGAACCCACGACCACCGGCATAGCAGTCAGGGCCACTGACCACTAGGGCAACAGGCCAGACAAATAAAAATAGTATAATGAAACATTGAGATAATAAGAGGTTCTCACGGTAGAAACAGAAAAAATAAAACTTAGGATCACTAACAAGCACGATAAAAAAAGAATGTAATTAAATATCGCTTATGTACAATCAGCACTATGCACTTTTAAAAAAGTCAACATTCAGCCGAAACGTGCGTTCAGAAAAGGTTACAGTGGTAAATGGGTCAAATGAGAACTCTTTACAAAGAACCTTTATTCAAAACTAGTTTGTGCTTCGCCCACGTGGAAGCAGTTTTCTCTATACAAACTTTGGACCCCCGTTTCATCCCCTTAGGGGTTGAATTTTGGAAAATCCTCTCTTAGTGCTCGCCTACGTCATAGAAAGAAACCTTCTGCAAAATATCACGTTCCAAGTCCCAATAGTTTCGGCTGTGCGTTGTTGATGTCAGTCAGTCAGTTTCTCCTTTTATATTTAAAGATGATGTTCTAAATTACCTCTTCTCGATGTAAATCTGCTGGGTATCGACGAGCCACTGGTTCATCGTGTTGATGTCGGGCAGCACCATCATCTCCGGGAGGGAAAGTGTTTGATTGGCGGTGATGTCACAGATGTGGCTGTAGCTCTCAGTGCACTCGCAGCGAGGGTTATCCTAAAGGACAAGTGATCAAATGCATATTTTAATGTGTTTACGAGCAGCTATGGTGGCCCAGTTCATGACCCAGACAGGCGCATTACTATGTGTAATTTATTTCAACACCACTGTTCTCAAAACGATGAACAAACACATCTTGAAGAAACTAAATACCTAAAGAAATATCCTAGAACAAAGCATTTGGAGATCTGTGACATCCCCTGAAACCACACAGGGCCCGAGTTGTGGAGCACGGCTCATTCGCTCTCCTAGAGAGCCTCCTCTCTCCTGAGAGTCCCAGCAGTGGGAACATTATAACGCTGATTTTGCTTACGCTTATATTATTATATATTTTTTTAATTGCTAACTCTCGTTTGTCCACTGTCTCATTTGATGGTAAGTGGTCATATGGTTTACTATGGAGTTCACTTTGCTAAGTGACAGCATATATTTAGGATGAGATTAACTGAAGTAAGAAGGTATACATACGTCGGCTGTCCAGTTCTTGGTCTGTTTGTCCATCATGAGGTACTGCATCACACTCTCCGCAAACGACGGGTCCACGTCTTCAGAGAATATTGATGGTTGTGGTCTGCGTACAAGATAGACAATCAATATTGAAGAACAATCTAAATGAATACGTATCGGAATGACACTTCGAGCCAATTAGACCAATACACGAGTGATATAAACTGCAAATGTTGACATTAACGCCATCTAGCCAGGACATTGTTACACTCGGGAGTTTAGCTATTATGTGATTATGGGATAAAGCAGTGTCTTTAAGTCACGGGCGGCATGTTGAATTTCGAACGAAACAAAGGTTTTAGCAAGCTTTTTTTCCAAGTTTTAATCCCGAAAGCAGTGAGGGATTTATATAATTAACTCCCGAGAATTACGAGGGAGTTAATATAGAATCTTGAAAGAAGTGAGGAATTCAAGGTAAACACAGCTTTATCCCTGTCTTGGATATTCTAGTTTTTACAATTTCTGTGAGACAATTAAAAGACAATAATACTGAAACAAATTATATATAAATATAAGTATTATTTACAAATTAACTATCACTCGACATGGTTTTGAGACCAAATTCACTGCTGAATTGAACTATAATTTTTTTTTTTTTTATAACGCTAACTCTTTACTTATTTTAGAGACTGAAAAGTAACGTACATTTTAATTCACATAGTAAGTTTTGTTTTTCAAATAGTTTTGACGTTCCAAATTCAAATCACATTATTCCCCATGAAACGTTCATACTCTAGATAGCTAGGTACAGAATGATATGCTTTAGATGAGGGTTGTATGACATAAAAGGTCTATACATAAAGGGACTCTAAAATCCGCTCTTATGCCACCGGTTTTAGGAAAGCAATTGACTGTTTTTCGCACTAGTGCGGAAAAGTGCCTGTGTTCGCCCCCGCCACAATTTTATTACATTTATCACACCAGGCTCGGCGCCACGAGTCGCGCGTTAGCCCTCGATTATGTCTTCGTAAGTGTATTGAAAAAAGTCGTTTGATACACGTGGAGTCACTGCAGACTTCGGCTCCATCGGCGGGTGAATGCCGCCTCGGTTACAATGACAAACTTTCTCGATTTGTATCAAAATGTACTATATACTCACACTAAGAACTCAGTAGTTCCGTTATACAAATGTCCGTCAAGCTTGAGGTTGACCTCGTTGTCGGTGGGCGGGCGCAGCATGGAGAAGCCCATGGCCATCGTGATGAACAGCGTGGGCAGCACGATCAGCAGGAACAGTAGCCATCTGGTGAGGAACAAGCGGTGGCTCATGACATCAGTGTGATAATGTACAGTTGTTACATGTAGCTCGTGGTCGCGTTTGGTGAGGGTCTTGGAATCGATTTTCAGATCGGCCAAAAAGTGTTATTGGGTTTTTCCATTAGGAATGACTATTTAGCCGGGCAGCTATAAAGTTATGCTTATGCTAATGGAAAATCATTTTTGGAAATTAGTAGTGTGATACCCACGTGCCTCAATGCGCACGGTCCCCCGTACCCCGGTCGTGTCGGATTGCCATCTCATCACACGATGAAAGTAAAGGGACAGAGAGTGCACACTTGTGCACTATGATATCTCCTACTTGGCTAATCTCCGTTAAGATTGGCCACCTTAATCGAAATTCGGTCGGGAAAATTATTATTAATATTAATGTACAGTTGGAGTAGGAGCAGTGGTGGCCGAGTGGTAACGGCCCCGACTTACCGAGTTGTAGGTCGCGGGTTCAAACCCAGCCAGGCGCATTACTTTGTGTATTTTATTTCATCACCACTGCTCTCAAAACGGTGAAGGAAAACATTGTGAGGAAACCGGCATGTCCTAGAACCAAAAATTCGAAGACATATGACATCCACCAACCCGCACTGGGCCCGCGTGGTGGATAACGGCCCATTCCCTCTCCTAGAGAGGAGGCCTGAGTCCCAGCAGTGGGAACATTATAAGGCAGACTATGCTATGCTATGCTACAGTTGGAGTC
The DNA here is from genome assembly GCA_905147345.3 of Mythimna impura. Taxonomy (NCBI): domain Eukaryota; kingdom Metazoa; phylum Arthropoda; class Insecta; order Lepidoptera; family Noctuidae; genus Mythimna; species Mythimna impura. The sequence continues at coordinate 33,817,095 of LR990341.1, forward strand.
ACCGTGATATGACAACGAAACAGTGCGACACTAAGGCACGCCACCATTAAGGCAGCACTAAAGAGGCCTCAAAGTCAAAGTCAAAGCCATTTATTTGCATTTAATGCGGTACAAAAGATAGTAACATATAATTTATTAGCGCACTAAATTTTTCGTTAAAACACAAAAAAAAACATTTTTTTGCGAAAAATCTTCGTAACTCAATTTGGGAATTGAACTGTTTTCATACGTAAGTTTGTACGGATCTCTCAGTGCGCGAGTCCGACTTGCACTTGCCCAGTTATTTCATTCTAAGTTAGCAAAACAAATGTTGGTAGTTTGAATTCTTCAAAAAAATACTCTTCAGCGGCCGGTTTATGTGTCTGTTTGATGCTGGACTGTAGATGGAGAACCTCAAGTACATACTTGTTTCTAATATGATGCAGGTATCGGGCGTGCATGAGCGCCACGAACTGTTGCCAGGTGGTGCCCTTCAGCGGGCCCTCGAGCGGCACCAGCTCTTGAGCAGCAGGGTCGGTTCTGATGCTGGATGTGGAGTTGCTTTTGGAGGGAGAGCCTTCAGGAACTGTCGAAGGAAAAGATTAAATACAGAGACGTTCTTTACTTATTTAAAATTTAAGTACATAAGCGGACTTAAAGGCAATCACCAGGTCAATAGAAATTCAAGTAAGAAAAGGTTAGAGTCTAACCCTTTCTATATCGATTAATTCTAACTGCATTTACTCTGGTGCTGTTCCAGCTGAAATGGTGAAAGGATTGCTAAATATGTTTAACGATGATGATGATGTTTTAAAAAGAGGTACTTTTTGAAACTCAGAAAATCGTTTACTTAAAGATTGTATTAAAATATCTAACTTTTCGACAAAGCTATATTGTATTCATTTTCTTGTAATTTGGAAAATGAATGTAATTGCCCGAATTTGTTTGTAATCTGAAAAGAGCTAGCTTGTTGGCGGGCCACTGGCATATTGCCGGGGGGCCGCGATCTGTGCATCTCTGGGTTAGACTTAGCAAAGTGAGCATTGCATACGAATATGAATCTTGGTACACGGGTAGCTCATGTCCTGTAATAGCACATAGGATACTATTTTATCCCAGGAATATGTTCCCTTGGAATATCTTTTTCTAATTACAAAACTCAGCTATTTATTTATCCTCTGATTTGGTTTCTTCTCAGAGTAGGATCTAAAGAAAGACCGACCACATCTAATTGGACCTAATTTTATTGACGTATAACGGTCAGTTCACGACCTTGCCGCTGTGAGCGGTAGCTAAGCGCGGGGCGGCGAGCGGTAAGATCAAAAGTTTGAAAATGTTTGAAGCAAGCTACGAGACGCCACTCATAGCGCCCCGCGCCCACTTTGGGATGCCGCCCCGCTCGCCGCGCCGCAGCCGCTCGCCGCTAAGACCGAACTCGTGACCAGGCCAAAAAATAGTTTGTCAAAACAAATTTAAGTACAGAATTGTTATTACTACTTACGATACTCGATTCCATTCTGTGGAGCGTCGGCGTGCTGGCAGATGTTGAAGAACACCTGCTCCAAACTGCTGCAGTCCAGGGTGTAGTTCTTGAAGCCCAGAGATGACTGTGTGGTTTCGAGGACCGAGCACAGTTGTAGGAAGCTGAGAGGAAGATACATTGTTATTAGTTTAAGTGCAGCTTTGGACTCAGTGGAAAGGCGTGCGAAGAGGCTAATTGGGGATCCAGATTTGGTTAAGTCCAATCTACAAAGCCTCGAGCACAGGCGCAGGGTAGCCAGCCTATCGGTATTTTACAGGTTGCATTTTGGAGAGTGTGCGCGGGAATTGCATGACTTGATTCCGCCATCTCCTTTCTACCATCGGACAACCCGACGTACGGCGAGTATCCACCCTTACGTTGTTGAAACTTCAACGGTCCGGACTAAGCGTTTCGCTTCGTCGTTTATACCGCGTACATCGAAGGACTGGAACAATTTGCCTGCTGCGGTCTTCCCGTCCAACTATAATTTAGGTGTCTTCAAGGCTAGAGTGAATAGGCTCTTAATAAACTAGTGCGCCTCACCATCAATGATTGCATCGCTGCTTACCATCAGGTGGGATCGCAGTCAAGCACTGGTTTATATGAATTAAAAAAAAAAAGTGCTTTAGTTTGCTCTAGCAATGTCTTGTTGCTTCTAAACACTATAACACAACAACACACAACAATTAGCCTGCTGGGGTCTTCCCGTCCGATTATAATTTAAGTGTCTTCAAGGCTAGAGTAAATAAACTCTTAATAAACTAGTGCGCCTCACCATCAACGTCACCATCAGAAGGTTGCGTGTTCATATCACATCGGGGTCACCAGTTTGGAGGTATGCGGAACAGAGAGTAAAGTCCCGCAAACCTCCGTTGAAAAGGGAGGATCCTCCGACCAGACGGGTGTTATGTCTAATGGGCAACGGCTCGATAGATGATTTCGGGCTGTTTTTAACCGACTTCAAAAAAAAGGAGGAGGTTATCAATTCGGTTGTATTTTTTTTTTTTTTTTTTTTTTTTTTTTTTTTTTTTATCATTATTTTTTTTTTTTATGTTTGTTACCTCAGAACTCCGTCGTTTATGGACCGATTTGCAAAATTTTTTTTTCCCTATACAGGATATGCTTCCAGATTGGTCCCATTTTTTTCAAAATCCAGTTCTGATGATGGAATCCATGAGGAATCGAGGGAACTCCTCAAAAATTATAGGCAACCCTATGGTGATTTTAGTATTTTCATCAAGAACTTAAGCATTTACAGTCAAAAAGTAACATTTGATGAAGTGGAACTGATGAAGAAGACCAGAAATGGTCAACGGAACTTCATACACAAATAGATATTACAATGAAGATATACATAGTTAAGCGACTATGACAATACAAATAAATGAATGATTCTGAATAGTTACGTTGAAAATGGTATCATCGAAGTGATCTGATGATGATGATGGAGCCGGAAGGTAGGCACTGGAACTCCGTAATTAATCAATGTAACCTAGCCGTGTTTGGACTTATTAGAATTGTCATGAGATGCACTTTGGCTATAAGGTACTATCGAACTGATCTGATGATGGAGCCGGAAGGTAGGCACAGGAACTCCGTAATTAATCAATGTATCCTAGCCGTGTTTGGGCTTATTAGAATTGTCGTGAGATGCTCTTTGGCTATAAGGTACTATCAAACTGATCTGATGATGGAGCCGGAAGGAGGAAGGTAGACACAGGAACTTTATAATAAAACTATGTAACCTAGCAGTATTTGGGTTAATTGGAATTGTCATGAGAAATAGGCACTCTGTTTATAAGTGTATCGCAACTAAAAAGTGTGAAATAAAAACTTTTTATAAAAAAAAAAAATAACCGACTTCACTAAAAAAAACACTAAAAGGATCAAAATAACTTTAATTTCGGAAGTCGGTGTTAAATAAGAAACAAACAATACCGAGAAACACCGACTTCCAAAATTAAAGTTATTTTGATCCTTTTAGTGTTTTTTTTAGTGAAGTCGGTTATTTTTTTTTTTTATAAAAAGTTTTTTATATGTTCGAATCGCGCGGTTAACTTTAATTGCGCGATGCAGGATTAGTTCTTATATGACGCCATAGATGTCGCTACATCTTACCATCAGGTGGTATCGCAGTCAAGCAGCGGTGTAACAATGTGTGTGTGTGTTGCAAATGGACTATAAGTTCGTGCAAGGAAAGGTAGATATCGCTTGTTTCAAGACGAGTTTGAACTATCGTAGTAATGTTTGATTGGCCTGTTGGTCTAGTGGTTCACTAGACCAACGGGCCAGTCACCTAAGTCAAATGTTTGATGAGCGATCATTTGTTCTGTGTTTGCGTGTAATTTATCTATAATATGTATGTATTTAGAAATATATAAGTATGTTTATCAGTTGTCTAGGACTCAAAGCACAAGCTTTGCTTAGTTTGGGACTAGATGGCGTTGTATGAACGTTGTAAAAAAAATGTTCGCAAAAGATAGATTTAAGTTTCATATACATTTGGCAAACAAATTGTTTTGTTATAGTACGAATGTTTTGCTAAGTAACTAGTTTCCATAAAATTTTAATACCCCTCAACCCGTATTTTGAAGGTAGTTATGAAAAACGAATAATGACAATCATTCATTACTGAGCCAAAAATTAAAGTTTATTAACCCAAGGAATAAAATTCTCCCATACAACCTTTAACACCCTCTAAATCGTTTTATAGGAATTGTTGTGAAATACGTAAATTTTGCATACAAACGAATTTACCCCATTTCACCCCCTTAAACGTTGAATTTTCAAAAAACCCTTAGTACTCGCTAACATCATAATGCAAAAGAAAGCCTAATGCAAAATTTCACGTTCCTAGTCCCAGTAGTTTCGGCTGTGCGTTGATATGTCAGTCAGTCAGTTTCTCCTGTTATAAATATAGATTAAGTAGTAATTTTACTCACTTATTATTCAATCCATTGCCATCAAAGAATGGCAGCGCAATCTCCACCTCCAGTCCAGTCATGTCCACAACATTAGCGTTCTTCACGACATCCCTGACCACAGTCAGCAGCTGCTTCGTCTTCTCCTCCTGGCTGGGCTCCTCCCAGGTCTCCCCGAGCTCAGGGTCGTGGGGAGGATAGATCACGGTCAGCTTGTAGCCGTTGCCGAGGGTGCGTTTGATTTCGATAGGGGAGCCAGTGGTATGGATTTGGCCCTGAGGGAAAAGTTTGATTACATTTTTGTTTGTTTGAAATTCTGAGATAAGGTTTTGTTACAGAAACATTATAATGTATTGAGTTTCTGATAGCGGCTTCGTTTACGTGAATATAAAAAATATATAGCCTATGTCATTTAGTGGTAAAGTGGGGTCTACCTAGGGGTCTTCAAGTCAAGAGTTCCATCGTCGGCCACATCATCGCTTACCATCCATCACGTGAGATAGTGGTCAAACGCGAGCCTATCCATAATAAAAAAGTTGCTTTAGAAAATCGGTTCAGTAGTTTTTGAGTTTATTAATTATAAACAAAAATATAAACATACAAAAAACAAATCTATCCTCTTGAAAATATTAGTATAGATTTATTAAACTATATTACCTTTACAGACGCGTCCAAGGCAATGTTATAACTAACACATAAAATATATAAACAACATACTCGGAAGATGTAATTGCTTAGACGCAGATACAGATTCTACATTTTTAGTTAAAGATAATTAAAATAATTATTACACGTGACCATGACAAAAAAAGGTGTTGAAAATGTCAAGAAACTTTCCAATCAGCACAACGGAAAATATGTTACGTTTGAACTTATTTGAAATAATATTATTAATAACTAATCTTATTAACTTTTTTTTTGGTATATTCAGAGTATAAAGAAAAACGTGTGTACTTAAAGAAATAAAATGAAATAAAGTTTGAATTTACTATATTATTATGATATTATATTTTTAGAGAGGATAGGATATTTTTAGTACCGAAAGACATCAAAAGTTTCAAATCTCAATAAAATCCATAAAAAATACCACCAAATTGTTCAAAAAACTTAAAAAAAATGCAAAAAGAGGTTTTCCCAATTTTTTTTTCAAAAACATCAGTAAAAGGAGGTCATTAGGGCTACTACCGCGGGGTTGAGATCAGGGTCTCTATCATCGTTTTCTTGACTTTGTTTAATTGTATCTATTACCGTTGGATGATGGCTTAACATAGTATGGTTGTGGCAGGACTTAGGCCGGCTCCTGCCCCGACCGGTTCGCGGAGTAGCCACGGACCCCCCGGGCTACTTGACGAAATAAGCCTCCTCTATAAAACAGTCTGGGAAACATCGTTTGCGCGATCTATGATTTGGACTTTCATAATTTTTTACAGGACCATCGCTTTGGATTTATGAAATGTTTTGATTCAAAAAGTATTCATATACTAAAAGATTTACTATAGTATTTTTTAATTAGGTGTAAAATTAGTACTTCCTTTTTAATTTTAATAAATCGTTTCAGAATATTCGCTAATGGTTTTTCCTATAGGGGCGAGTGAGATGTACAGATGTTTGTATCGTGTCCACCCTAGCGCGAGGGTGTCGCGCTATTAACTCCGCTCAGTTATTGATTTTAAGGTGAATAGCTTTCGCTTTCTGTTGTGGAGAGCTTCGAAAACGTTAATTAACTTTTCATTGAGAAGTTGTTTTTGTAATATCATCATTTTAAAAGGTATAAAAATTTGTTTGATTTTATTCTGATTTTTTAAGGCTAAAAGATATATTATAAAAATATTAAAAACGTGTTATAACCGTAGATGACTTTTAAATGTACGCGCCAAACTAACTTGAAGAGAATTTACGCGACGTAGCAAAGTGCGAGGTACGTCGTAGCACATTTGCTACGCTGCTACGCGGCTACGGACTACGCTGTCGTAGTGCTACGAGTCGGTAGTCTACGCTCCACACTTTCTTGTCAGATAAACTAGACCCATTGTTTTATACTTTGCGTAGTTTTATAGTATAAATCCTTTTTATGCTTTTTAAAGTGAAAATGAAAAATGAAATGAAAAATGAAAAATAGTTTATTCACAGAAATACATTTTCATCACTATAAATATTACCTCTGCCAAACTGAAACAGTTTGTTGGCAGATGTAGCTCCTTTTGTCTAGCACAAACATACACATTCACAGTAAACACTTTCTAAATATCCTCAACATTGAGGGTTTGACAAAATTCATTGAAGAGGTACTTATATATTTTATTTTTATAAGACGCTTTTGTAATACAGCTGTTTATATCGACTGGAAGGGTATTAAAAATAGTTGGAACTAAAAACTTTCTACATCTTCGACCATAATAGTTATTGGAATTGGGTACAACAAACCTTTTCATATTATTTTAATTAGTTTACATTGTTATCGTCTTTTATTGCTTTAAATATACTCAGAAGTGAGAGTCAGAGCTACGATACAATATTATTAGCTTTATAATGTTCCTACTTCTGGAACTCAGGCTTCCTTTCTAGGAGAGGGAATGGACCGTAGTCTAGTGCACGGGATGTTACATGTCTTCGATTTTTTAGATCTAGGACATGACGGTTTTTCCAAAATGTTTTCTTTCACTATATTAGGAGCACTGGTGATGAAATAAATTACACAAAGTAATACGCTACAATAAAGCATAAAATAATTCTAAACAATGTTTCTGACCAAAAACTTACTAACGATACCAATATTTTTTAAATATTTCTGATAAAATTATTTTGGAGTTTCTTGCCGGTTCTTCTCCACAGGAAACGACCAATTAGAACCGTGCACTAACTGCACTGACGTGCCCTACATAAAATTTTTCTTTGCTACAATAATATTTTCGCAATGCATTAACTAAACTGTGTACTTGTTACCTTGTGCATGATGACGATCTGATCGCTGAGCAGTTCTGCCTCGTCGAGGTGGTGCGTGGTCAGCAGGATGGTGCGGTCTTCCTTCAGCTTCACTATCATCGACCAGATGTCCCTAAAATTAAGCATGTATTTACACTTTTGACTAGACTTTAAGTAGTGGCATAATCAGCTTTACAATGTTCCCATTGCTGGGATACAGGCCTCCTCTCTAGGACAGGGAAAGGACCATAGGAGGATCCACCACGCGGGCCCAGTAAGAGAGTCATAGTTACGCTACAATATTAACAGCTTTATAATGTTCCCGCTGCTGGAACTCCACCCTCCTCTCTGGGAGGGGGAATGGGTCGTTATCCACCACGCGGGCCCAGTGCGGGTTGGTGGATGTCACATGTCTTCGAACTTTTAGTTCTGGACATGCTGGTTTCTTCACGATGTTTTCGTTCACTGTTTGAGAATCATAAGCAAAAAGCGCAGACATTTTGTAACTGATATTTGGGTTACCCTACTCAAAGGTCGTAGGACTATGATTATGATGATGACAGTTGTCTAGGGAAGATAAGGGTTCAACTCACCTCCTAGCAGCAGGGTCCACTCCAGCAGTAGGCTCATCCAAGGACACGAGGTGTGGTTTCCCGATGAAGGCCAGCGCCACACAGAGACGCCTCCTGGTGCCGCCTGACAGTCGCGACACTGGTTCTGAACACACCGGGCCCAGGGAGAGGACTTGCAGCATTCTGGAAGACAGCTAGTGTTTAACATTTTGCTGTTATTTTTAGCAGTGTAAAGGCTCGCTAAGACTTTAAGTAGATGTTGCAGTTGAACTGTATGCCAGCTTGACGTACCAGCATCGAAACTGTCAACCTATTGCCATTTGAACTAGTGGGTATCCATGCTCCATCGTCGACAACATCATCGCTTACCATCAAGTGAGATAAGAATCGAGCGCGAGCTTATTTTAGAGGTAAGCGGAACAGGGTGTAAAGTCCCGCAAACCTCAATTGAGAAGAGAGGATCCTCCGGCTAAACGGGTTTTGTGTCTGGTCCGGGCCACTGCCGGATAGTTGATTTCAGACTGTTGTATAAGTTCTAAACGCGTGAAGAGCTCTGATACCACAGTGCAGGATTTTGAATTTTAGTTCCTACGTAGCGTCATAGATGTCTATTATTGCTCTTAGGTTCTCTACTTTATGTAGGCATTCGATAGTCGGGGTTCAAAGACCGAAAGTGTGACATCCTGTCTTACTAATGGGCATCATCTGACCCCGAAAATGGGTTGTGAAGGTCAGATAGGCAGTCGCTCATTTAAAACACAAGGTTGCCGCTCTTGAGCTGCGCGTACAGCTGCACGTGCTCGCGCGTGCTCATGTACTCCAGCAGATAGATGTGCTCACCTGTCCACCTCGTGCTGCACCTCGTGCGCCTGCTTGCCACTCTTGAGCTGCGCGTACAGCTGCACGTGCTCGCGCGCGCTCATGTACTCCAGCAGATAGATGTGCTCACCTGTCCACCTCGTGCTGCACCTCGTGCGCCTGCTTGCCACTCTTGAGCTGCGCGTACAGCTGCACGTGCTCGCGCGCGCTCATGTACTCCAGCAGATAGATGTGCTCACCTGTCCACCTCGTGCTGCACCTCGTGCGCCTGCTTGCCACTCTTGAGCTGCGCGTACAGCTGCACGTGCTCGCGCGCGCTCATGTACTCCAGCAGATAGATGTGCTCACCTGTCCACCTCGTGCTGCACCTCGTGCGCCTGCTTGCCACTCTTGAGCTGCGCGTACAGCTGCACGTGCTCGCGCGCGCTCATGTACTCCAGCAGATAGATGTGCTCACCTGTCCACCTCGTGCTGCACCTCGTGCGCCTGCTTGCCACTCTTGAGCTGCGCGTACAGCTGCACGTGCTCGCGCGCGCTCATGTACTCCAGCAGATAGATGTGCTCACCTGTCCACCTCGTGCTGCACCTCGTGCGCCTGCTTGCCACTCTTGAGCTGCGCGTACAGCTGCACGTGCTCGCGCGCGCTCATGTACTCCAGCAGATAGATGTGCTCACCTGTCCACCTCGTGCTGCACCTCGTGCGCCTGCTTGCCACTCTTGAGCTGCGCGTACAGCTGCACGTGCTCGCGCGCGCTCATGTACTCCAGCAGATAGATGTGCTCACCTGTCCACCTCGTGCTGCACCTCGTGCGCCTGCTTGCCACTCTTGAGCTGCGCGTACAGCTGCACGTGCTCGCGCGCGCTCATGTACTCCAGCAGATAGATGTGCTCACCTGTCCACCTCGTGCTGCACCTCGTGCGCCTGCTTGCCACTCTTGAGCTGCGCGTACAGCTGCACGTGCTCGCGCGCGCTCATGTACTCCAGCAGATAGATGTGCTCACCTGTCCACCTCGTGCTGCACCTCGTGCGCCTGCTTGCCACTCTTGAGCTGCGCGTACAGCTGCACGTGCTCGCGCGCGCTCATGTACTCCAGCAGATAGATGTGCTCACCTGTCCACCTCGTGCTGCACCTCGTGCGCCTGCTTGCCACTCTTGAGCTGCGCGTACAGCTGCACGTGCTCGCGCGCGCTCATGTACTCCAGCAGATAGATGTGCTCACCTGTCCACCTCGTGCTGCACCTCGTGCGCCTGCTTGCCACTCTTGAGCTGCGCGTACAGCTGCACGTGCTCGCGCGCGCTCATGTACTCCAGCAGATAGATGTGCTCACCTGTCCACCTCGTGCTGCACCTCGTGCGCCTGCTTGCCACTCTTGAGCTGCGCGTACAGCTGCACGTGCTCGCGCGCGCTCATGTACTCCAGCAGATAGATGTGCTCACCTGTCCACCTCGTGCTGCACCTCGTGCGCCTGCTTGCCACTCTTGAGCTGCGCGTACAGCTGCACGTGCTCGCGCGCGCTCATGTACTCCAGCAGATAGATGTGCTCACCTGTCCACCTCGTGCTGCACCTCGTGCGCCTGCTTGCCACTCTTGAGCTGCGCGTACAGCTGCACGTGCTCGCGCGCGCTCATGTACTCCAGCAGATAGATGTGCTCACCTGTCCACCTCGTGCTGCACCTCGTGCGCCTGCTTGCCACTCTTGAGCTGCGCGTACAGCTGCACGTGCTCGCGCGCGCTCATGTACTCCAGCAGCACGTCGCGCTGTGGACACACGCCGAGGCGCGTGCCCGTGCCGTCGGAGCGCACGATCACGTGGCCCTTGGACGGCTTCAGCATGCCCGTAAGGATGTTGCTGTGGGAAGATTGACAAAGTTAAAAAATGATGCAGTTCTATGAGTTTTTTTTAGGATCTTCTGTTTATCCAAGTGTTAGTCAGACATAACATCATTAGCTGAGGATGTGGACGCAGGCGGTTTCCATTGAGATAGAAGTGGTGAGGCAGGTTCATATACTGAGTGAAAGAAGTTCGAAAACATATCACTACAACTAAAGGTTCTTTCCATTAGATTCCTGTGACTCTCACCAGGTCATCGGTCCACCTTGTCTTGCAGTAAGTGGCCTTCGTTCACCACTTCCATCCGACCATCTGTTTGACGCTTGGGGGAGGCCTATGTCCAGCAGTGGACGTCTTTCGGCTGAAATGATGAATGATGACGTTTCGGGGAGTGTGCACCAGAGTTGCATAATTCAACTCTAGCCACACCCGTTCCATCAACGGACCACTCGACATAATGATGTCGCGGCGCTGTTGCTCCACCGATACATGGTGGACATCCCAGTCGACAATATTTTGAGAACACATTTATTGTGTGTACAGCTAAAGAGTGGAATTCCCTGCCGGAGTCTATGTTTCATAATGGCTACAACCTAGGGGTCTTATAAGTCAAGAGTGAATAAGCTATTTCTAGATAAGCGTACTCCATCATCGATCACATCATCGCTTACCATCAGGGGAGATAATGGTTAAACGCGAGCCAATACACAATTAAAAAAAAAACGTTACATTTGATACATAAATGGAGAAAGTTTGTCATTGCGATCGAGGCGGAATGCACTCGAGCCGCAGGCGAGGGTGTTATGGTGCCGAAAGCTGTAATGGCAAATTCGCACGTGCATCAAACGACGTTTTTCAATACACTTACGAAGAAACAACTAATCGGGTTGCCCGGCGACTCGTGGGAGAGCTGCGCGGCGCCCAGCCTAATATGATACATGGAATACATCGTGGCGTAAAGGTAAATTGCATGTCTAAAAACGGTAAGTAACACTCACTCGAAAACTCGCTCCGACCGAGCGAGTTTTCGAGTGAGTGTATTGAAAAAGTAAGCAGTGCCACTTACATGAGCGTGGTCTTGCCAGCTCCGTTGTGGCCCAGCAGCGTGGTGATGTGTCCCTTGTGCAGCTCGATGGACACGTTGTCCAGGGCCAGCTTGGCGCGCCGCGACCCTTCTGCGTAGATCTTGGTCACGTTCACGATGCTCACTCCCGCCTTCTCGTCCGTCGTCGTGCACTCAGTTATGTTGCTTTTAAGGGTTCTTATTCCTGTGGGAAGAAGAAAACTATAGCATGAAGTTTGAACGGTGTCCTAACAGCTTAAGTTTGGCTGCACGATGACGGTAGATGTTAGATCTCATTATGGACTCTTTCTTCTAACTGAAGCCTCAAATTAGAGCTCAGATTAATAATAATTAGTCGATTTTGATCGTGGGAAAATCATCTAATGACATCCCTAGCTCTTGGGTGAAGCACGAGGGCGTGTCAGACTTTTATTGACTAAAATCCACTCCTGTTCCTTCCTTGCCATTGTTCCATGGCCCCAGGGATCTCTTTCGCATCACCCATGGCACTAGTAGGCTTCGACCCTGCTGGGCCCTTGCGGTTGCTGACATCTCCTTGAGGCGCGCGTGGAACAGTACGCGCCGTCGACGGCTTGGGCTTGGTCCGGACAATTACCGGACGGTAATCATTCTGATGATGAAGTGCAGCACCGTATCCAAACACATCATAATGGCAGCAAATCCTATGCTCATATGTCTTCACTGTCCTTAGACAAATGACACAAATCTCCTCTAACTGACTAAAATATATATCTGTGATTAGTTTAGCTCAGCATCAGACAGTTTCCAGGACGCATGTCTAATTACTAAAAATTAAGTACAGAGACCTCTGGAAGACTTACCAGAACATCTGTTATTAATCTTCCCAATGACATATACACATCATGATGACTGCCAGTGCTATGCTCAAGTCCTAACTGCCCAGTAAGACTTACCAAAATATCTGTCAATGATCTTTCCGATGACGAAGTACAGCACAGCGTCGACGCACATCATGGTGGCGGCCACGCCGATGCTCATGTCCTCGCTGTCGGCGGGAGACGTCCACAGGTCGCGCCAGTGCGCGCCCGTGCCGCGCGCCTCGAAGCGCGTCACGAACAGGAACGCGTAGCACAACGATGACGACATTGACAGACACTGGAACAAAATTTTGTGGTTATACAGATACAGGCACGGATCTTGAGCGCTGACTTCCGAGACGCGGGGGCGTGGAGTGCAATCATTGTACAGTGATTGGCTCGCCGATGTGCACGATGCGTAAAGCGATCCCCGTTCTTTCGCCGAGCGCTCAAGACTCGTGCCGATATCAGTACACGGAGACATGTTAACTGATCTGCCTAACTGGACAGATCCACTGAAATCTGTGTGGTTCTTTCCTCAAAAGACCATCTCAGACACCAATCTGCATGGTTCTCATATGATTTGACCATTATATGTTTGCTGTACGGACTTTAAAACAGTCTTTGACCCCAGAGTTTGTTTCGGTGTTTCTTCTCAGGGTAGTCAGCTAGGAAACACCGGCATCATCTAGTTTAGTACTATAAATAAGTACAAATAAATTATAAACTTACGACGAAGGTCTTGAGCGAGCTGTAGAGCACAGCCTCCAGCGAGAGGATGATGATGAAGGGCATGAAGCTGACCAGGTACATGATGGCGGAGAACACGGCGGCCAGGCTGGCCGAGTTGAACATCCGGGAGAGCATGTAGCTGTGGGGAGATTGATGCGTTAGTTTTATTTATTTAAACTTTATGGACAAGGCCTACCTAAAGTTGAACCTTTGTGTATCTAACCGTAACCTTTTAATAAGTTCATTGTGTTAAGGTCTGTTTATGCTCACTTCTCAATTTTAATTCTGACACTAAACGTGAGGACTTGTGATTGGCTAGCAGTCGTCTATGATTGTTTTTCTTTTAATTAGTTTTTTTTTAATAAGTTCTCCAAGCTGTAATAAATAAATAAAAAAAAAAATTAAGGACTTTTTTTAACTTTACCCGTCACTAAACTCACATTCACAAGACTACCAGACCTGGAACACCTATCTGTAGATCATATAAACAATAATACTTTAGAAGTATGCGAAACAGAGAGTAAAGTCCCTCATACCTCAATTGAAAAGGGAGGATACTCCGACCAGACGGGTTCTATGTCTGGTTTGGGCAACTGCCCGATAGATGATTTCGGACTATTTTATATGTTTAAATCGCGCGAAGAACTCTAATAGCACGATCCAGGATTTCCTATTTGACGCCATAGATGTCGATACAATAATAATAATCTATATATATAAAAGGGGAAACTGACTGACTGACATATCAACGCACAGCCGAAACTACTGGGACTAGGAGCTTGAATTTTTGCACAAGATTTCCTGTTATGACCTAGGCGAGCACTAAGAAAGGATTTCCTAAAATTCACCCCCTAAAGGGATGAAACGGGGGTTTAAAGTTTGTATGAAAAAACCTGCTTACACGTGGGCGAAGCCGCTGGCAAAAGCTAGTTTATTCATACATAAGCCTAATACAAATGGAGAGAAATATACAGGACAAATTCGTTGTGTCGATATAATCCTTGCTGTGATTAGGCTATGTGTCAGTGCATGCATAAATCGTGTGACTTCTGACATCCACACTAGAACATCGTCCTGTATCTCAGGTGTTAGTGTTCCTTCCTAGCTATTGTGGCAACCATAGAGGTCACGCTGATATTATTAATTTACAAACTGGCTTGTTATACTTTTAAGGTTTATGTTTTTAAAAGTTTAGGATTGATAGATGTTCAAACAAGAGATAGGAGATGTCAATAGAAAAGTCGAGACGTATTTTTTTTTACAAAATATATTAGAAAGTGCTTCATACAATAGAATAATGATATAATTCAACCAGAAGTTTTTCATTTGCAACACTATGCTCAAAAAGCAGTTTAGGTATAATTCTGCTTACATTTAAATTGTATTAAAATTACCATAAGATCGAAATGAGGAAAAAAATTAGATTACAATTGAAAAAAAATTATTTAAAAAGTTAAATATTTGTCCTGTTCGGGAATCGAGCCCGCGACACGAAGCGCAGCAACACACACACACACTCACAAACTTTCGGCATATATTAGCGTGATTATTATAATATGAAAGTTTTTTTTCGGTGGGAATTACAAATTGTTTATTTTCAGAAACCAAATATTTTTTTAACAATATATTGTGATTGGAGCCTCCTTTTAAGTAAATAATACATCTAATTTCATCCCCCGCTCTGGGGTGGAGCACGAGGGTGTGTCAGACTTTTACTGACTAAAAACCCACTCCTGTTTCTTCGTTGCCTTTCATACCAGGGTCGAGTCTTCCTTTCAGAAGCAGACCCTTGACCCTAGTAGGCTTCGACCCTGCTGGGCCCCTACGATGAAAGTGTAATTAACTTGCAGATGATCCACTCACCAGAAACTAAGCACGGACAGTCCAAACAAGAAGATCAGCATGAACACGAGGCTGGGGTCACTGTTGGGCAGCACGCTGCACATGTACAGGATCAGGGTCAAGCTGATGCTGGTCAGGAGCATCTCCAAGAAGCACGAGATGAACCAGGAGAGCGTGTGCCAGCGGAGGTCCACGCCCATTACTGACATGAGCTGGAGAGATAAAAATATAGTTAGTACAACCCGAGGTACGGCGAGTGTCCACCCTTACGTTGTTAACACCTCTACGGTCCGGACTAAGCGTTTCGTCGCGTTGTTTATAACGCGTACATCGCTGGATTGGAACAATTTGCCTGCTGCGGTCTTCCCGTTCGATTATAATTTAGGTGTCTTCAAGGCTAGAGTGAATAGGCTCCTAATAAACTAGTGCGCCTCACCATCAACGATTGCATTACTGCTTACCATCAGGTGGGATCGCAGTCAAGCACTAGTTTATATCATGTAAAAAAAGTTTTTTGATCATATTTCGAAGTAGGTGAGACAGCGAATAACGTGCCGCAACTTCTATTGAAAATGGAGGATCCTCCGACCAGACAGGAATTGTGTCTAGTCTGGGCAACCGCCCACAGTTGTCTGGTCATGTTACAGGAGTCTTTTCTTGTCATGCGGCGCCACCAGGTTCGTTGATTCGTGTCCACAACGATGAGACCGAGGTTTTTCATGTCCATTTAGACATTTGTCATCCTGGACGCCCTCTTTTTAGTAGTTATGGAAAAGCAGTTTTTCACAATATAATCAGAATCTTAGCATATTGAGTATCAAGAAGATACTACACAAAGGTACTGGCTTAAAACTTGAAGTTTTTCAGAAATCCCTTGACGACTAATAAACGTGCAATTTAATAAGGGAATCATTGTATTTGTATTAGATTTATATTATCCTGGCGACCTGCGCGTATAGTACAATAACGCATTCAGGGTGCTTTTGGGGTTGCCGTGGCGATGTAGCGCGTCAGGGATGTTTGCGGACGCATGATGCGGAAGCGATGCGCTTAAATGTTGGCGTGCCTGCGTTCCTCCTCCAATGGCATCCTGAATGTGTTTTCCGACAGTTGGGACTCCCCCCTCTTACAAAGGTGGATAAGTGTCCAGACACACTTATCCAAATAAACTAATGAACCATTGAACTGTTCGTACAATGGTTCATTGGTTATTTATTATTATTATAATTTAATTTGATACTAACATTAGGCTAAGTTATACCACTACTAACACATGGATGTTTATCTGAAATAAATATTTTGAATTGAATTGAATTGAATTATGTATTAAATTTGACTTACCATAGTGTTCCCGGTCTCCTTGTCAGACACGATGAACCTGACGGCGGACGCGACGGTGAACAGCAGAGAGAAGAAGAACGCCACGATCAGCGACTGAGAGTCGTACAGAGATGTCTGGAAGCTGGGACAATACCAGGATATTAATCAGAGTTATAAATACTATTGTTATGGGTAAGGAGTTTCTCCAACCCGCAAGAACAATAGCAAGGAAACTTGATGAACACTTTAATATTTATTGAATTGGATACTTTCCTGTTTTTATTTTTGTATAATATTTTATACTAAACAACAATTTTTTTTTTAGGTGGAAAATCATCTAATGATTCCTCACGCTCTGGAGTGGAGTGAGAGGGCGTGTCAGACTTTTACTGACTAAAACCATACCTTTGTTCCTTCAGTTGCCTTGGCGTCCCAAGATCACGAGTAAAACTTTCAGATGTCGACCCATGACCCCAGTAGGTTTCGACCCTGCTGGGCTCCTACGGTTTTGCCAACATCTCATTGAGGCGCGCGTGGAACACTACTTACTTTTTATTTTATTCTTTTAATTATTATTACTTATCTACATTGTGCTCACATATTAGAAGCGACAAGAAATATGTAACCAAGATTTATGTAACTCATAATATGATTTAAAAGAGTGTCCATGGAGTTTCTTGCACGTTCTTCGCTTTGGAACGTGCAATTTAGTTTCACTTGTTTTTTTTGTTTGACTGACCGACATTTTGACAATTCAAAAGTGCCTGTAATTGGTCTATTTGAAATAAACGTTTCTGATTTCTGATTTCTACGCGCCGTCGACGAATCAGGGTCGGTCCGGATGGCCGGATGGTGAGCTACTCATTGCTGGTCGTCCGTATGACCCATGCCTACAGTGTACGGATACGGTAGGCGTGGTCTTTTTGTTACAAAGTATTTTTGATAGATAAGTTGTTTATGCTGATATATTCAGAAAAAGGATGCTGGACATTTTATGTTAGCTGTATTACCAACAGCTCGGAGGAGTGTGTTACATAATTCAGAAAAGTGTAACCTCGAATAACACGTCCCGTAAGTTTACTAATCCGAAACACTTAACAACGAATGCATGTTACCACGAAAAACTTAACGCCGTAGCCACGCGATCTCGAATTACATGATTCAGAAACACTGTAATATCGAATAACACGACCCCGTATGTTTACTAATAGGAAACTCTTCACAACGAATGCACGCTGCTACGAAAAACCTAACGCCACAGTCATGGAATCTCGAAGAACCAAATCTCTAATTCACCAATTCGAGTCAGTTAACAACAAATGCGCGCTTCTACGAATAACTTATCGCCGAAACCACGCGACCTAGCTTAACCAAACCTCAAACGAAAAGACATCTCCAAATTTTTAAATATATCTATTTAAATTATTATTATCGAATTGGTGAATTAGAGATTTGGTTATTCGAGATTCCATGATTGTGGCGTTAGGTTTTTCGTAACAGCGTGCATTCGTTGTGAAGAGTTTCCTATTAGTAAACTTACGGGGACGTGTTATTCGAGGTTACACTTTTCTGAATTATGTAACACACTCAGCTCGGAGGACCAATGACTATTGGTAAAGAGAGATCTTATAAAAAATAATTAAAAACCTTTCGCCCTGAAAATCTACGAAGATATAATATGTTCTATAACAAATAATAGCAGTAAAGTTACTACAATACTCACTAGTCCTTCCTGTAGCACGGGTAAGACGCTTGCTGCGTGTACACAGCCCAGTCCATCTCCTCATCGATGTCTCTCTTGTGTCGAGTGGCGCTGCGGGACAGTCTGATGATGGCCTTGTCCACGATGTCCTGGATCTGCACGAAGCCACGGAAGTAGCGCATGTGCTCCACGAAGCTGGCGTCGGGGCCTGGGATCCAGAGGCTGGGGGGATAGGTAGATTTATTTTATTTTATTTTATTTTTATTTTTTTTAAAAAAAGGAACAGCAAACAGCTACAATATAAGAATTAAGTACTACAGGTATACAAAACATATAAACAATTGCTCACAGATTAAGGCAGTGGTCCGACCGCCGACGATGAACGAGAAACGAGTAGAACTAGAAACTATAAACGAGTTGGCGATCAGCGGGAAGCGAGTGTGTAGTTTCGATAGTTTTGTCGCCGGGCTACAAGCGAGTGTGCAAGTGCGACACCATTGCACCAAGCATACACATTGCAGCCCATTAGCATTGCATTGCATTCCATTGCAGTGTGTCGCCATTTAGAAATGATCAAGTGAGCGAGCATCGCTGAACGAGTATCGCTGAGCGAGTTTATTTTTGAAAGCTAGCCGCTCAGCGACAAAACTAGTAAAGCGAGTCGTCGCCGGCAGTGTGAACAGTCAGAGAGCAACTTTTAATATATGCATCTCTTTCGTTTACACGGAATGTACATTTATTGTGCGTTTCTTGAGAGAGAAAATCGCTGATAGTTAGTCGTTTTGTGGCCAGCGGTCGGACCACTGCCTAACTGTGGGATACTTAAATAAAATCACTAGGATGACTAAATTTAAACTAAGTTAACTATCAGGCATGATTAAAAACAAACACAAAGAAAAGTAATAGTTTCGGTTGAAATAAAACGAAAAAGGCAACTCATTTAAGGGTGTTTATATCGTGCGGATTTCATCACGCATGCGGGATTGCTCCGCACGCGTAACCCTCGCAAATGTCCTTTTCATACAAGTATTTATTGTAATGCGTGGAAAACGCATGCGGGATGCGGGGCGTGATATCGTGTAGCAGCCCCGCATGCGGAGCAATTCCGCATGCGTGATGAAATCCGCACGATATTAAAAACACCCTATAACTAGCTTCCGCCAGCGACTTTGTCTGCATCATCTTCTTTCTAGCCTTTTCTCAATTATCTTGGGGTTGTCTAAGTCTAACCGAATGCAGCTGAATACTCGTGTTTTAAGCGACTGCCTCAGTCCTCCACAACCCAGTTACTGGGCAACACGATACTCCTTGGATAGACTGATGGTCACACTTTCTGGCGTCTGACTACCTGTAACGACTGTCAAAGATGTACCTGACAACCGGTACCAACGGCTTTGTGCTGGGCCACATGTACGTGCTGGGCCATATGTAGGTGCTGGGCCACATTTACCTGCTGGGCTACATTTACGTTCTGGGCCACATTTACGTGCTGGGCCACATTTCCGTGCTGGGCCACATTTCAACACAGTGGTCAAATGTGAGCCTACAAATTTTAGCATATAAGCATAATAAACCTTTTAATGTTCCCACTGCTAGGACTCAGGCTTCCTCTTTAGGAGAGGGAATGGGCCGTAATCCACCACGCCGGCCCAGTGCGAAGTTGGTGGATGTCACATGTCTTCGAATTTTTGGTTCTAGGACATGCCGGTTTCCTCACGATGTTTTCCTTCACCGTTTTGAGGGCAGTGGTGATGAAATAAATTACACAAAGTAATGCGCCTGGCTGGGTTTGAACCCGCGACCTACGACTCGTAAGTCGGGGTCGTTACCACTCGGCCACCATTACACACTACTACAAATGTTATAAGACTTAATATACATACTAGTCCTTAAGCCTGCTGGTCGTGGGCGCGTTGTCGATGTCCATCCTGATCTTATACTCCACGTTGGTCAGGGATTCGTCTAGTTCTTCGCTGTTCATGAACACCACACCTACGGACACACAGTAATGCTGATTACTTACCGATTGATCTTAATTTCAGTTTACATTTACACTTTACTTCATTTACTTTTTAATAAAAAACTGGCTAAATGCGAGTTGGACTCGCGTACGAAGGGTTCCGTACCGTCTGTAGCAAAAAAACAGCAAAAAAAAAAAAACTCACGTTCGTTGTATGGGAGCCCCACCTAAATAAATATATATTTTATTCTGTATTTGTTGTTATAGCGGCAACAGAAATGCATCAACTGTGAAAATTTCAACAGTCTAGCTGTCACAGTTCATGCGATACAGCCTGGTGACAGACAGACGGACAGCGGAGTGATAGCAATAGGGTTCCATAATTACCCTTTGGGTCTATACAAAAAAAAGTGCGCTAAGTAACCAAGCGACAACTAGACAAAAGTACACATTTTTTTCACTGCGCAAAAATCTTGCACAGACCTAGGGCCAAAATTATGACCATCAGTCTTGTCTAACCTAATTTGAAGTAATATTAAGGTGGAAGTTATGGGCCTAAACACTGTCATATTCTCGATAGATAGCGCTGAACTCAACATTTTTAGTTACTTTTTAGGGTTCCGTACCTCAAAAGGAAAAAACGGAACCCATATAAAATAACTCTGTCTATCAAGACCCTTTATCTCGGGCCAAAACCAAAACCATATACTTAAGTCCGGTTTCTTGAAGCTGTGAAAAAATTAGACTTCTAGGTTAACGAAAAAAAAAAGATACTAGATAAAAGAGATATGATGCGAAAAACGTATATAAGGTGACTGGCAATTAGTGTACGATACTTAAACATGTGATTGTGCTCATGGTAATAAACAATTTTTATTATGGGAGCAAAGCTGAAATCGCGAAAAAAATATCAGCTGTTCAGTACATTAGGCAAACATAAATGTAGTGAACAGCTGATTTTTTTTTCGCGATTTCAGGTTTGCTCCCATAGTAAAAGTTGTTGGTTATCTTGAGCACAATCACGTGTTTAAGTATCGTACACTAATTACCAGTCACCCTATATACTCTCAAGAGAATCAAAATTCATAGGGTACTTCCCGTTGACTTAGAATCCTGAAATTTGGCATGAAGCAGGGTCTTATAGCTCAAGTATAGGGAAACTCTGGAAACTGTACATTTTTAGTTACGTCACAAAAAAAACTTTTTGTGTTTCGGAAAAATCTTCGTAAGTCAATTCGGGAATTGAACTGTTTTCATAGGTAAGTTTGTACGGGACCCTCAGTGCGCGAGTCCGACTGGCACTTGCGCGGTTTTTTAGTGTATTGGTAACATTTTTTTTTCTTATTTAAAAAACGTTATCCACAGAATCACGCCTATATTGTGGGTGCGTTCGAAAATAGCGGTCCAGGTCCTAGTGTTTGGGCTGGGCGTTGATGAGTTAGTGAGTGAGTTATGACTTTTTCATATACAGGGTTATTTGTAAAACACTAACAACCTTGCAGGAATTTATTACTAAAATCATAAACAACAACTTTTGTTCTATGACTTTTTACAAAACATAATACATTTACCAAAAACAAACTTTCAAGATTTCGTTGTTCTATTTAACACATTTCAACTCTGTATTCTGCTATACCTACCTACGTCTGTATGGCGCGACGCAAGCGCATCAAGCCCCCCCCCTCCCCCCGCCGCCCGCTCCCCTCCGCTATTGTACTACCGCTTGCTTAGCATAGACTTCGTTAATATTTAGAACGTTCAATTTAAATATTTTTATTTTTGTATGAAAATCCGATGAACTAAAATATGATACATTTTTAAAAGTCATAGAACAAAAGTTGTTGTTTATGATGTTCTTAAAGGGGTGACCAGATGGTTGTGTTATGCAAACTAGCATTCCAACCAAGGTGATCTTGGTTTATGTGTTTGGTTTGTGTTGCGGCTACATGGACGTAAACCACGCGCCAACACGTTCGGTGGCGGCGAAGGGCATTGAAGGTTATGGATTACAACTGCTGTCTATACGGATTGAAATTAGTAAGGTCACCTTGGTTGGGACGTTGGTTTGCAACCGTCTGGTCACCCCTTAGCATAGTCCTGAGAGGTTACCAGGGTTTTACAAATAACCCTGTATATACAGAAACATCAGATGAGCCCTTTTATTTATTTATTTAAACTTCATGTACAGTAGTGGTACATAGGCGGACTTAAACTTAACACTCATCCCTTTTGCCATCATTCAGCCAAATCTTCCACATTTGCTGTCTGCCGATTGTACAGTTTCTTACCAGCGGAGAATTCGTTGACCATGCTGAGCTGCGCCGCATCGTGTATCAACTGAGCCTCGCTCGGCGAAGGGATGAACCGGTTCAGGTTGATGCAGCGTATCAGGTTGGATAGCTTCGTGATGATGCCGCCGAAACTCTGGAAAGTATGGAGTATTCAAATATTGTGAGCAGAAATAACCGATGAGGAGTTTAATGCTAAGATTTTTTTTACAAACGCGTTATAAGAATAATAATAATATTCCACAACTATCATCATCATCATTTCAGCCGATAGACGTCCACTGCTGGACATAGGTTTCCCCCAAATGTCGCCACAATGAACCGTCCTGTGCGTCTTGCATCCATCAGATTCCCGCAACCTTCACCAGGTCATCGGTCCACCTTGTAGGGGGCCTTCCAACACTGCGTCTTCCAACACTCCAGAACCTTTCGGCCCCAACGGCCATCTGTTCTGCGAGCAATGTGCCCTGCCTATTGCCACTTAAGTTTGGCGATTCTTCGTGCTATGTCGGCGACCTTGGTTCTCCTGCGGATATCTTCATTTCTGATTGGATCACGCAAGGAAACTCCGACTATAGCCCTTTCCATTGCCTTTTGGCTTTGCCACAACTAT
Organism: Mythimna impura; assembly: GCA_905147345.3. Taxonomy (NCBI): domain Eukaryota; kingdom Metazoa; phylum Arthropoda; class Insecta; order Lepidoptera; family Noctuidae; genus Mythimna; species Mythimna impura. Next base: position 33,840,022 of record LR990341.1, read on the forward strand.
CACACAACGCCATCTAGTCCCAAGCTAAGCAGAGCTTGTGTTATGAGTACTAGACAACTGACAAACATACTTATATATTTCTAAATACATACATATTATAGATAAATTACACCCAGACGCAGAACAAATGATCGTGCTCATCATACGATCATTTGTGCTGGGTGGGAATTAAACCCACGACCTCCGGCATAGCTGTCAGGGCCACTGACAACTAGATCAACAGGCCAGTCAAAATAGATCTATACCTACTCCATTCGCAATAATGTTACACATTGAAACAAATTCTTTTTGTCCGTTCAACTGATTTTCACTTTTATTGCGTTGGTGGCATAACAAATAATACCTGTTTGGTATTGTAACCACTTTTTTATTTTATTTTAATACTATCCTTATTTCCTTGTGTCCATTGGCGGTCACGACAATAGGAACAATGACAGCTGAGTCCACATTCCACATGTCGACAACCTCGTGTGCTAAGTCGAGATATTTGATTTGTTTCTCTTTCTCAGCTTTCACGAGATTCTCGTCATGTGGGATGGTGACATCGACTATCATTACGCGGCGCGTTAATTGGTCTATCACCATTATATCCGGATTATTGGCTACAATAGTCCGGTCAGTAATGATAGACCGACCCCAGTACAACGTGACATGGTCATTTTCGGGCACATACCTGTGGTATGGTACCTCAGAAACCACTAAGTTGTGCTTCAAAGCAAGTTGCTGGTGTACAATCCTGGTTACTTGGTTATGTCTGTGCAAATACTCGTCATAAGCCAGACGAGAAAAATAAAATTATCATTATACATTCATTTAACTCAGGACCTTGAGGTTCTATACCTTTGGAAGGCGTACGAGGATCCGAAACCAACTCGCAGAGGCCCTTTTAGACGCTTTTAATGCAAAGTGGTACGAACCGGTGATTATCCCTGTACGCACTATGCTAGTGCATCCAAGGACAACCCAAAGGTTGGTGGGAAACTATTGCGACATATGGAAAACTAAGATATAAGGCTATGGTTTTTGGAGTCTTAAGTGGACTGGTTACCAGGAACTATGTTAAGACTATGGCCCCTGCCTGAACAACGTTATTAATATATCCATCGAAAAAAAGGCAGGGGGTGACTTGCACACTCAATAAATGGGCCCCCAAAAACGGCCGTCAGCACGAAGTGACGTAGCAACAAGGAGGCAACATATCCTGAGGTGCTTGAGGAGTGGAGAGGTATACCACGGCTATCAGGATAATCCCGGAAGTACGGTCAAGATCCCTACCAGCACCTTACTGGATTATACATCCTACTCCCGAGCACGTTTGTTCTTGCGAATCTCCACTCAAGCCAGCTAATAAAGGCAAGAGAGAGGTGGGAGCTCTGTTCCTCGTCAGTGTTCACTACGGCCGGCCAATAAAGGCAAGCTGGAGATGAAGAACAAGAATTCTCCCGGGAGATCGGGTCCGTGGAGTCGCTAATGCCCAATAGTTCGCCACAAAACTGCCCTGCGAATAAAAATTATTATTAAGTAAAAAAGTTGGAAGGCTTCCTACAAGGTGGGCCGATGACCTGGTAAGGGTTGCGGGAATCCGATGGATGCGAGACGCACAGGACCGGTTATTGTGGCGACACTTGAGGAGGCCTATGTCCAACAGTGGACGTCTTACGGCTGAAAGGATGATGATGAAAAAAAAGTGATTCTCACGTCTATATCCCCGAAGTCTTGGAAGAAAGTATCGATGTCAATATCAGGCACGTTGACTTCCTCCCCCTTGACGAGCAGCTTGGCGAGCGCGGCGGCGTGCGGGCTGCGCGCCAGGCGCCGCAGTGCGGCCGCGCCCGCGCCGTGCGCCGACAGCTTGCTGACGGACGAGAACGACGACGAGAACGAGTGGATCAGCTGCGTCATGCGCACCATCGTCGAGAACGTTTCGTTGGCCTGCGGGCAAATGTGTTCAGAAGATTAGGTGTCAAACAAATATGTACATTTTATTTAAAGTAATTTCTGATTAATTCCTTTTGTGTGAACATAAATAAATAAATTGAATAAGTTTATTTAAGAAACTATAACTATAAGTTTATTTAAAAAAACTCGTCTGCTTCGTCTATATTTAATGACATTAGGTTATTATAATATTTTTAACATTGTATAATTTCGTTTTTATTTTTTTATGTTATATAGTTTTATTAATGGTGTAACACAAATCTTTTTAACATTATTATTTTTTAACTAACCCTTTCATGAACTCAATTATTAGTTATTACTGTTTTGTTCCTAGTTTTTAAGTACTTAATATTCGCATACAATTTTAATTGTTCTTTGAATATTTTTTAAATTGTTCTTTGAATAAATCAATCAATTTATCTGCATACATGTCGATTCAGGATGCCGAGTGGAAATCTCCTCCAGAGACCAATTTTGTGGGTGTATCAGTAACTTTAAAAGGCCTTGTGTAACAGAAGTTGATAACGCTCACCTTCTGCATGATCTTGTCGGTGGTGGGCGTGTGGGGGGTGTACAGTATCTTGCCCATGAGCAGCGGCTTCACGAACGTCCACGCTATCTTGCCACCACTCACGGTGACGATGTCTTTGTATATGGAGCGGCAGAATTCGGCTGTGGAATACAATAATGTGTAACTTGATGGTTGTTTTAAAAAGCATAACTGTTCTAACACCCGTTATCGAGAGGTGTCAAAAACTGGTTTCTTGAAACTCAAAATATTTACCACACATTAATAAAAATACCACACAATGCCGTCTAGTCCCAAGCTAAGCAGAGCTTGTGTTATGAGTACTAGACAACTGATAAACATACTTATAAATTTCTAAATACATACATATTATAGATAAATTACACCCAGACACAGAACAAATGAGCGTGCTCATCACACAAACATTTGTCCTGGGTGGGAATCGAACCCACGACCTCCGGCATAGCAGTCAGGGCCACTAACCACTAGACCAACAGGCCAGTTATGGAAGTCTAAAAATTAGCCGCACTTTTTTAAATAAATAAGACTACCTTCTGCCAGCGGCTTTGCCCGCGTGGAAGATAATTTAGCTGTCTAAAAATTTTTAGATAAAATTTTATTTTAGATAAATAAAAGACATGTCAAGATTGTTTACATTTAGTTAATTACCTAAACAAATAGAGTGTAGACTAAGCGATCAGTTTATTTTAGTTTACACATTTAATTAAGTAATTAACAAATACAAGACGGTTTCTCCGTACAATCTTTGGACCCCCATTTCATCCTCCTAGGTGGTGAATTTTCATGACCCCTTTCTTAGTGATCGCCTGCATCATGAAAGGAAACCTTGTGCACAATTCCCCGTTCTTAAACCCAGCAGTTTCGACTGTGCGTTGATATGTCAGTCAATCAGTTTCTCCTTTTATTGGATATAGATATATTTTTATTTATTTATTTATTTATTTATTTCTTTATTATATTCTTTATTGTACACCACATAAACAAAAATACAGGACAAACATAATTAAAAATAAGTAATTAATTAACATAATTAATAATAATTAATATAATTAATTAATAATACGGATTGGATTAGGATTGGATTTGGACTATAGTATCACGAACTATCTATATATATCCATATATATAGATAGTTCGTGATACTATAGTAGGTATTTTGTAATCATCTACAACATACTACGTGGAGGAAGTGGAGATGTTACGGAGGCTCGGTTCCGATTCTGAAAGTTCGGAACTTCCGATTGATTTTGCACCTTCGATTCCGATTTCGGTTCTGATAGTTAGATAGTCGGGCGGGGAGCCCCCCCCCCTTCCGCCGAATCGATTATTCTTTCACTTGTTGTGTTGTTTCGTATTTAGAATATTGTATGTGTGCTCGTGTTTCATTTGACATTTCTGCTTCCGCATTTTCGGCTCCTGTCAGCGACGCGCTCAATATTCTAAATTATTTGTAAAACTATGTGTTATAGAATTAGTAAATAAATTAAAAAATAAAAATACTTTATTTCAGATCGTGGTCCATATTATGCTAGTAATCACACAACTTAAAAACTATGTTTATAAAAGATAAATTTTTAAGTAGCATCACTATTTAAGCTGAGAGAAAGAAAGAAAGAAAACGGCCATATTGTTTTTCTGTAAAAACGCAATAAACGTGCTATCAACTCTCGCCAGTTTTTTCTGTTGCACCAAACCCGAGCTCCTGCAGCATCACCCTCAACAGAACCAATTCCGACAAACGAAATATAAAAATTCTGGATCCGATATCCCACTTGTGTTACATCACTACCACTAACTAACAAATTATAAAACTAACCATCACGATTTTTATTAACGACCCGGTTTTTTTGCGGCTTAGTGTATTTATCAATGATTTAAAAAATTCTGAACATTCACCACTAAATTTCTGAAAGTAACCATAAAAAATAACTAGTTTTTATAAACTGGATTAGTGATGGAGGACTTACTAGGCAGCACATCCAGCTGTGATTGATCAGGTTCGGTGGACAGGTCCTCCACTTCGAGGAGGGTTTTGAAGAACCGGTTGTTGGGTACCAGGAACGGCTTGCCGCACATCATCGTGCCTGCGCTCGCCATGAACTCCGGAGCTGGCCACAAACATTTTTTTTTTTAATACAGATGAAAGGAAGAGAAAGACTAGAACAATTTGCCTGCTGCGGTCTTCCCGTCTGATTATAATTTAGGTCTTGTATACAATCTACACTAACATTATAAAGAGGTAAAGTTTTTTTTTTGTTTTTGTTTGTAGGAGGTAATCTCTGAAAGTACTGCCCCCCTAGCCAAGTTACGATCGTTTCATTTGCGTCGAACGCCTCGAGTAGGCCACGCCTCCGATTCTTTTGTTATGACGTCATCTCAACGCTCAGTCACGTGGTCAGAACAAAGGAATCGGAGGCGTGGCCTACTCGAGGCGTTCGACGCAAACGAAACGTCCGATTGCTAAAATTTTTTCACCGATAGAAAGCTGCTTTATTCCCGAGTGACATAGGCTATATTTTATGTACGCGGGTGAAGCCGCGGGCACAAGCTAGTTATCGATAAATTACACTCAGACACAGAACACATGATTGTGCTCATCACACAAACATTTGTCCTGGGTGGGAATCGGACCCACGATCTCCGGTATAGCAGTCAGGGCCACTGACCACTAGACCAATAGACCAGTCATTGTTTGTTCTTTCGACAGACAACAGCTGTACGGAGTAGACACTCCTATCCTGGGTGCGCTCACAGACATATAAACTGACATAAACAAGACACCCAGACTCGGTACACCTATCTGTAGACCATGCAAATATTTGTTCCATAAATTTTTTGAATAAAGCTTTTTCTTTTTTTGGTCCTTTTTATTTCCTCAAAATGAAAAAAAAAACGGAACTTGTCTGTCTGTCTGTCTGTCAAGACTCTTTATCTCGGGAACGCGTGGAGGTATCGAGTTGAAATTAAAACCATATACTCAGGTATCCAGTCCCTTGAAGCTGTGAAAAAAAACAAAATAACAAGTCAACGAAAAAAAAACCGGTTGTTTATGTCGCAAAAAACGTGTAATTCGACACTCTCAAGGGAATCAAAATTCATAGGGTACTTCCTGTTGACCCAGAATCCTGAAATTTGGCATGAAGCAAGGTCTTATAGCACAAGTATAGGAATAAATCTGAAACCAGTAAATTTGTTGTTACGTCACAAAAAAAAACTACTTTTTTGCGTTTCAGAAAAATCTTTGAGATTCCATTCGAGACTTGAACTGTTTTCATAGGTAAGTTTGTATGGAACCCTCAGTGCGCGAGTCCGACTCACACTTGCCCAGTTTTTTTATTTAAAAAAACGATCAATACATACTCTCCAATAAATCCCCAATAGACTTGACATCCCTCAGCTTCTGGAACATGGTCTCGTTGGCGAGCGTCTGGCCCACCACGCCGATCATGTCCTGCATCATGGGCACCAGCGCGGCCATCTGCGGGTACTTCGCCAGGACCGTGGAGCCTTCTTCTTCCGTGAGGTTCGAGGCTGAGTACACCTTGGACAGGAGGACCTTTGCTACCTGTAGAATTAAAAGGTAAATTATCTTCAATTGACTGGCCTGTTGGTCTAGTTGTCAGTCACTGCTATGCCGGAGGTTGTTGTTTCGATTCTCACCCAGGACAAATGTTTGTGTGATGAGCACGATCATCTTTTCTGTGTCTGGGTGTAATCTACTTGTTGACTGACATATCAACGCACAGCCGACAGTACTGGGACACAGTATAGATATATGGAACAGCCCCCCTAGCCAAGTCACAAACGATAAACGTAAACTCTCAGTAGTCTTTAATAGATTTTCAACTTTATGTTATTGGATATAAAGTTGAAAATCTATTGAAGATTACATAGTATAGTAAAAATATAGATATAGTAAAAATATATACGGTTTTTTCAATGGCTAATACGGATAACAACATCTCAACACAGATAGATAGCTTTAAAATGGCATCTTCTTACTACACTATCACACCACCACACACCATCACACTCAACATATGCACAACACATATACACATACACTTATCACACAAGAGCAAGTTTGCACTAATTGTATAAATTTTAATTTTAATTTTGTTGCATAAATAATTGTTAATGTTCCACAAACGAGTGAAGACACTGACTCCTGTAACACAGGTACCACCTAGCTCAGGAGTCAGGGCTTCAATTGAATATGTATCAATCTCTTTATGTCAATAAAAACATTATTATTATTATTATTATCTTTATTTCATTTACATAAACATATTAGTTACATTTTTAAATATTTCAAAAATAAAAAATAAAACATTTAAAAATATAAAAAACAGTATCCCACCGGTATCGGGAACAGGGTCCAAGCTACCGGCGGTCAGGGCTCCAGAGAAAGGAACCTCCTAACAATGCGAGCCGTGTCCAGGAGTACCGCTTTCTGAATCAAGCCCTTGATCCAGTCGCCTAACGCGAGCCTCCTAAGGTGTTGGTCGAGGCTCTTGGCTATTAAGCCATTGCCCGACACGACTATCGGTACAATGATCGCCGAGTCCACATCCCACATGTCGACAACCTCGCGAGCCAAGTCAATATACTTGATTTTTTTATCTTTCTCGGCTTTCACGAGGTTCTCGTCATGCGGAACGGATATGTCAACAATCATTGCACGCCTCTCGCTTCGGTCCACCACCACTATATCAGGCTTATTGGCTACAATAGTCCTGTCAGTGATGATGGACCGATCCCAGTACAAAGTGATATGACCATTATCAAGAACTGGATCGGGCTCGTACCTATAGTACGGCACTTCCGATTCCACAAGAGAGTATTTCAGAGCAAGTTGCTGATGGATAATCCTGGCTACAAGGTTGTGTCTATGCAAGTACTCTCCGTTAGCTAGACGAGAACAACCAGAGATAATGTGACGAATTGATTCTCCCGGACGGTGACATGCCCGACATATGTCAACCGTGCCGTCCTTCACAATAAATCTCCGGTAGTTATTCGTCATGATAACTTCGTCCATAATTGCACAGACAAAACCTTCGGTTTCCCCAAAGAGGTCACCGGAACGCAGCCAGGCTACGGACGCCAATTGGTCTACATCGGGCCCGTGAAGGGCCCGGAAGAAGCGTCCGTGAAGTTCCTTGCTCTGCCATACTTCCCTGCGATCGTTAGTGTCAAGCACTACCGGTTTGCGCCAGTTCTCATTAGCCAGGGAGAGCGGGGTAAGTCCCTTGTCCACTGTCACTACATCTCGATGCATACCCACGTCGGCAGCTAGGAAATATTCCCTGAGACTGCATACCTCGCGGTTGTGTAAGGTCTTAGCATTTAAAAAACCTCGACCCCCACACTTCCGCGGGATATACAATCTCATCACCGACGATCGTGGGTGATGCATTCGATATGCAGTCAGCAGTGTGCGGACCTTCCTATCCAGGGCGTCAAGTTCCGTTTGAGTCCATTTGAGTACGCCGAAAGAGTATATCAATACCGGCATGACCCAACCGTTGAAGGCGCGCACCTTGTTTCCGCCTGAAAGAAGGCTATTGAGTACCTTCTTCAGGCGTCCAAAGAAACGCTCCTTCAACGATTGCTTCATGTCAGTGATATTGATGCCTAGAGCTTCCGACATACCCAAATACTTATAGGTTTCGGTTGGAGAGAGGGATCTCAGGTTTATGAAATCCGTGAGTTGAGTGCCCACGGATTCCACAACCTCCCCTCGCTTTACATGCATGACCGCACATTTGTCCACACCAAACTCCATCCTGATGGCACTACTGAAGGTTTCAGTTACCTTCAGTAGCTCCATCAGTTGCAGATTGTTGGGGGCAAAAAGTTTCAGGTCATCCATGTAAAGTAGGTGAGATATTACCTGACCACCTCTCTTCAACCGATAGCCTAGACCTGAATTCTCCAGCAGTGTGCTTAGAGGATTCAAGGCTAGGCAAAACCAAAGTGGACTCAAACTATCTCCCTGGAATATACCTCGCTCGATCCTTACAGGTTCGCTATTCCTCTGGGTATGTCGACATCCTGGATAGCGGAGGACCGTACTCCATTGCCTCATACACGACATCAGGAAGGTGCGTAGTGTTGTATCAATTTTATACAATTCCAGCACCCTCATGAGCCATGTATGAGGAACAGAGTCATAGGCCTTCTTATAATCTATCCAACATGTCGACAGATCCTTTCGGGAACGTCGAACCTGTTGGCTAATGGTCATATCAATGAGGAGCAGCTCCTTAGTACCGCGGGACCCGTTCCTACATCCATTCTGAGAAGGTGACATGATTAAATTTTTGTCAATATGACTATTAATTTTGCTTCTCAGTATGGATGTAAGAACTTTATAGACCGTCGGCAAACACGTGATCGGTCTATAATTTTTAGGTTCCGCAGTACTACCTGACTTATGGAGCAGGTGGGTTATTCCTGTTGTTAGGAACTGGGGTAGCGACCCTGACTCTAAGGCAGACTGGAACTGATATGCCAAGCGAGCGTGCGATCTTGTAAACCACTTAATCCAGAAATTGTGCAGCCCATCCGGCCCTGGAGATTTCCAGTTTGGCAACGGACGGACTGCACGAGCTACATCTTGGGGGCTGATGTCAATTGCCCCCATTTGTGGTATTGGATCGCACGCACGCTCGACCTCTCGAGTCCAGTCACCCTCGGTGTGACTGACAGGCACCGACCAGATGCTGCGCCAGAATGAACTCATGGCGTCATCATCCGGGAGGCACGCATCAGTCACACCTTGGTCCGGTCTCTCCCAAGCCCTATAAACCCACCTTTCATTACTCCGGAATGTGCGATTCTGGGTGTATCGGTCCACTCGCCGCTTATACCTGCGGATACGGTTTGCCCATGCATACACCTTCTGCTTCAGGAAGTCGATGCGCTCCGTGACACGGGACATATAGTCTCGGGGGCTGATGTCAGTCCCCGAAAACGCCCGTCTCACAAAGCGCATCACTCTTGGGCGAGTGTTGCCCTCCCTGAAGCAGATTAGTTTGCCGATGAGTGCTCTGGCCCCACCAATACGACGCTCGATCCTGCACTGCCAAGCCGGCACGGCTGGTTTCGGTCGTGTAGCTACGTCACAGTTTGGAAACTTGACGTGAGCTAAACGACATGCCGCAACAGCTGCGCAGTACATTATCGAGTGTGTATCAGTGAGATCTTTGCAGTCGTCAAAATAGTTTGACAACTGCAAATCCAGAGCAGCCACCAGCGCCTTATTCTTATTATGCATGGGCAAACGAGGTAAGCGCGGCCTAAGTTCGAGCGGCATGTTGCGATACTCCCGAATAGCACACTCCAAAGCACTCCTCAATTCATTGTTGCACTGGGTACTTACATGTGTAACCATGTCAGTAATCTCTTCGTCAACATGGCCGGAAAGATGGTAGGACGGTGGTACCATCACTGGTACCACAGACTGCGACGAAGGAGCAATGGCATGGTTACTCATTTCTGTTCGGAGGCGATCAAGTACAGTATCGTCCAACATATGATTACGCTGGATAACCCGCACCTGATCCGACAGTCGTTGGGCCGAAACGTTGACGGCTGGCTCAAGCACCTGAAACAAAGAGAGCATCCGAACACGGTACGCGGTCAGGTTGTTTCCTCCCTCTGTAGCCCCATAGTATGCGCGCATGACATTCTCATTGATGGATTGCGTCCATCGCATGCGCTGCACACTTCCGCCGGGAGCTGGGACCCTATCAGAGGCCGGTGGGCCTCGAGGTCCTAAGCCACTCGGCGGCCGGCGTCCTCTCCGTCGACGCGCAGGTGGTGGTGACGTGGGCGGAGAAAAGTACTCGTCGCTGGAGCTCGACGCAACTGCCACGGCCGGTGTCACAGCACTCACGGTGGGGCTGGGTTCCGGCGGCGGCGAGGCGGAGCTGAGCGACGAGGCCGGAGGTGGTAGGCGTGCACGGCGAGCTGCGGCTCTTGTCAACATTGTCCGACTTTTCGGCTTCAATTTTCCATATTTTCTATTGTTATTTTGTCATTATGGTTGCATTATGTATAGATTGTATATGATATAATTGTTATTTCTTGCGTTTTCTTTTCATTATTTCGGATCTTTTGGAATTTATTTCATTATTTATTGAAAAATGTGAAGAGAAAAATTTTTTCTTGTCACTTGGTTGACAGCCGATTATTATTATTATTATTTTTATATATTTTATTTATCTCAGGACCCTGAGGTCCTGGACCTTTGGGAGGCGTACGAGGAGCCGAAGCCAACTCGCAGAGGCCCTTTAGACAATTATAATGGAACATGATACCAACCGACGATTATCCCTGTACGCGCTATGCTAGTGCACCCAAGGACAACCCCCGGTTATTGAAAAACTGTTGCGACATATGGAGAACAAAGATAATAGGGCTATGGTTTTTGGAGTCTTAAGTGGACTGGTAACATGGACTATGTCAAGACTATGGCCCCTGCCTGAACAACGTTATTAATATGCATCGAAAAAAGGCAGGGGGTGACTTGCACACTCAATAAATGGGCCCCCAAAAACGGCCGCTAGCACTAAGTGACGTAGCAACAAGAGGGCAACATATCCTGAGGTGCTTAAGGAGTGGAGAGGTATACCACGGCTATCAGGACAATCCCGGAAGTACGGTCAAGATCCCTACCAGCACCTTACTGGATTATACATCCTTCTCCCGAGCACGTTTGCTCTTGCGAATCTCCACTCAAGCCAGCCAATAAAGGCAAGAGAGAGGTGGGAGCTCAGTTCCTCGTCAGTGTTCACTACGGCCGGCCAATAAAGGCAAGCCGGAGATGAAGAACAAGAATTCTCCCGGGAGATCGGGTCCGTGGGGTCGCTAATGCCCAACAGTTCGCCACAAAACTGCACTGCGGATTGTATCTCTCTTAGTCTGGCCCCTCACCCTAGGCATATTACGGCAAAGCAAACTTTACCGATACAGACCTAGGGTATATTGGAGCACGCAAGCCCCACCACGACGTCAACGTAGAGATACGGCGATGGGATTATTATTATTATTATTATAGTGTTTTCGTTTGTTCCGGTCGCTAACGCTCAGTAGTCTTTAATAGATTTTCAACTTTATGCTCTTAGGTATAAAGTTGAAAATCTATTGGAGATTACTAAGCGTTCACGTTTATCGTTTGCAACTTGGCTAGGGGGGCAGTACGGAAACTACCTACAAATGTTCGAAACGGCTCTCTCACACAAACATACGCATCGACGAGACTCCTAAGCGTTTCTCGCGGTCCTGTCAGTAGCGAATGCCGCTTAGGAGTCTCGTCGATGCGTATGTTTGTGTGAGTGTGCCGTTTCGAACATTTGTAGGTAGTTTCCTTACTGTTCCATATATCTATACTGTGACTGGGACTAGGAGCGTGAAATTTTGCACAAAGCTTCCTTTTATGATGTAGGCGAGCTTAGAAAGGATTTTCCAGAATTCACCTTCTAAAGGGATGAAACGGGGGTGCAAAGTTAGTTTGGAGAAACCTATTTTCGAACACTTACTTACTTACTTTTGGGCGAAGCCGCTGGCAGAAGCTAGTTTATCTATAATATGTATGTATTTAGAAATACATAAGTATGTTTATCAGTTGTCTAGTACTCATAACACAAGCTCTGCTTAGCTTGGGACTAGACGACGTTGTGTGGTAGTTGTGGAATATTATTATTATTATTGAAGTATTTATTTTAAATTAGCTTCAGCTGTCGCCTTCACCCGCGTGACAATAGAAAATTATCACAAGGGAACATAATTCTGGAATTAAAAATATCTTAAGTCCTATTCCAGAACATAATCTTCTGGAATATCATCATCATCTCATCATCTTCCTGCCATAAGGGCAGCCCGTTTTATTTGGGGTCGGCGCAATACCTACGTTTTTTTCTTCCATTCTGTCCTGTCACCCATCACGCTATCACTAACTCCCTTTTCTTTCATACCACTTTTCACACAATCCATCCATCTTTTCTTTAGCCTCCCTCACCCTCTCCATCCATCCACATGTAAACTCATAACTCTTTTAGTAACATGCGTTTCATCCCTCCTCTTCACATGACCATACCAAGACAAACGATTCCCTTTCAACTTTTCAGTCACTGGCGCCACTTTTAAACTTCCTCTAATATACTCATTTCTCACTTTATCCATTCTCGTCACACCACACATCCATCTCAACATTCTCATTTCCGCTACGTGCAATCTTTTTTCATCCGTCTTTTTCACAGCCCAACATTCTGATTTTATCATTCTGTTCTTTATAATCTTCTGGAATATATTGTAATAAATATTGGTGCTTTTTGTCAAACTAATGGCAGCACCATAATTCTGATAATAACTGTCCATTTCAGGTCGCCTGGAAGAGATCGCGGAATGCGATAAGGCCGCCCATTGTATATGTTATAGATACAACTTTTTCTTTCTTATGTTTCTTGTTGTAAGTACAATAAAGTATATAATTAAGAAATAGTCTACTCGTGTGACAAATTTCATCCGAATCTGTTAAACCGTTTGAGCGTGAAGGAGTACCAAATAAACAGACACACATACAAAATTTTCTCCCTTATAATATTACTGACATAAACTATTTAAAGACACTTTTCAATTAGGTATCAAGGGACTTCTTCACAATTTGACTTGAGATCATCTTTATGGACAAGAATTCGTTGGGAATTTAGTATCACTGAATTATAGCGAAATGTTGTCTTTAACTATTCATAACATATGAGACTCCATGCCTTGGGTAGTAGGGATCACAAGTAGTTGAGATAAGTCCAGCTCTATTCCCAAACACTACATCTTCTGCAAGTCAGAATCAAAAATTCAACCAGACCTGAACCAACAAGACCATCAGATAAGCGCTGAGTCAATGAAACTGAAAATAAACATTCAGAAACCATTTAACAAATTATTCCAATTTAAGATAGGACCCATAAAGGTAACAGCTCAGATTTACGAGTTGTACGGTTTGGGTTTGAACCCAGGCAGGGGCATTACTTTTAGTGATCTATTTCATCACCTGACAAAATGCTGAAGGAAAACATGATGAGGAAACCGACATGCACTAGTGTAACGACATTTATGTCGCCACATAGAAACTAAATTTCAAAATCCTGCTACATGGTGTCAGGGTTAGAATATATACAACAGTCTGAAAACAAAAACCCGGACTAGACACACCACCCGTCTGGTCGGAGGATCCTGCCTATTTAATGGAGGTTTGACTTTATACCCTGCTCCGCACACTTTCTAGGCTAGGATCAAAAGTTCGAAGGCAATGTGCCTTGCACTCGATCTGGCTGTGGTGGAATATGGCCCAATTCCTTATAAATAATTTATTTCGTCAGATATATGGTATGGTGTTAAAAAAAGTTGTGCTTTACACATCTCAGTTATAGGAGGCATGCGAAAATACCGTTCGGTACAGTAAAAATATAATACAACAGTTCACAAATACAATAGAATACTTCACAAATACAATACATAAGTTCATAAATACTTGCTTCTAGAGAGGAAGCCAGTCCCAACAGTGGGAACATTATAAGGTTGATTATGCACTCAGTTCCCGATCAACTCACCTGATCAAAGATCCCGGTAAAATTAAAATTCCGGAACAGCACCGGCACCACTTGCTTGGCGACATCATCAGGCATGCCGCAGAACTGCTCGACGACGGCACCGAACACGTCCTCCGCGGAGACCAGCACCAGGTCGGCGGGAGACAGCACGCGGGACATCGCCTCCATGTGGCACACGTACTTGCCGATGTGGCTGTCGTCTGGCTTTGATGACAGGAGCTGAGGGACGGAAGATAACGTCAAAAGATTTAGTCTTATAATCGAAGAATCAGTACAGTGAACCTAGTATAGGACATTAATTATTTAGTTTAATAAAGTGGAATATTCCATTTCAGTAAACGGTTTTTAATTTCTTTTTTTTTGAGGTGATATTTCTATAACATATAATTTGTTTCGGTATATAATGTGTTATTAAATATAATGTGTTATATAATTTGTTTCGGCATATAATTTGTTCGGTATAAAATGTAATAAGTAAAGTATCCAACACGGGTATAAAGCTGTCTTTGTCTTGGGTGGATTGAATTCCTCACTTCACTGGGGTTTCTGTATTAACTGGCTCGTAGTGCTCGGGAGTTAATTATATAAATCCCTCACTAAATTCGGGATTAAAACTTAGCAACTTTCGTTTCGATCGGAATTCGACATGCCGCTCGCTATTTAAAAAAAAAACTTTAATTTGGATCCATATGTGTAGTAAACAATTAAGTTTTTTCAAATCTGTGTTAGTAAATTTACTATTTATTTATTTATTTTAAAACAAGGTTGTTATCCCCGATACATCTGTGAACAACATCACCTAACAAAGGAGGATCGTATCTTCCCGCTAAAGACTTTATGACACTGCTTTATCTCCTAGTCACATAATCCATACTAATATTATAAATGCGAAAGTAACTCTGTCTGTCTGTCTGTCTGTCTGTCTGTCTGTCTGTCTGTCTGTTACGCTTTCACGCTTATACCGCTGAACCAATTTTGATGAAATTTGGTACAAAGATAGAATAGAGCTTGAGAAAGGACATAGGCTATAAATTATCACGCTATTTTCTATGGGGGGTGAGCAATATTCCAAAATGTCGATATTGAACGATTTGCCGTGACTTCGATCCCCAGTTATAGTAATAATTTTTGTGAGTATTTTGTCGTTTTTTTTGTATATAATATGCGATGGTATTTCGATTACAATAATAATAGGACTTTTAGCATATTTTTAACACATCTTAGACATTTTTACTCCATATTTTTGTAAAAAGTAATCAAACATGTAATAAAATCTAAGTGGAAAAACGAAAATAATATTTCTTTTTTTCATTTAGCTACAAATTTAATACCTGAGATGAAAATCATCACGCTATCATCGACAAAGGGTTAAGCAGACAATGATGACGTTTATATAAGAACACCTATTTTACGCGAAAGTCAACGAACACCGCAGTCAAGTCGTGTCTGGATTAGATCGGCACGTAAGGGAATAGTGGTTCAAAACTCAGTTTCTTTTTTGTGATAGTTTTGTTTTATTTTACTGTCAACAAGAACTTTTTACATATTTTTGCGTTCTTACTATTATTTTTATCGACAGTCTGGTTTCTACATCAGCACTTTCGAAGCAGTTTGGCAGATTATACTGACCTTCACTATACAAGACAGAAATCCAGCGATTATGCATTCAAACGTCTACAAAGAGATCTAAAGAGATACAATAGAGCGGCTATCAGAAAAAATGTCTTAGAAAAACTGTCATCCTATGCCTCAGTGACGCCATCTGGCTTTGAATAGCAAACACACGAATTAAATTTGTCAAACTATTTATTTACCTATCGCTCGGTAGGTGGCCAGGGGCCTAACCATGATAATGTCAAAATGTCAGACGTACGAGCGAAAAAGAGTGATGGAGCTATACACCCTATATAGCTCCATCCCTTTAACAGTCCGGTTTAGGTCGTAAAATGGATCACGTTATGAGCTCGTGGTAGAGCCTCAGTGTGTGATAAAGGTAAGGTTAAGCTTTTCAGCAATAGATGGCGTTATCACGAAGTCAGCAAATGTTTCTAGACCTATTTATAAAAATTATTGAATTTTAATTAATTGCTTCGTAAATGCCAAAAATATTTACGAAAATAAACCGCAGTTAGGTCCAGTCATTTTATCATAACAAGATTTGTAATAGCGTAAAGCGCGGTGGGCCTTGGGCGCGGTCGCCTCCTTCTGCGAAGCAGTAATGCTAGCAAAGGAGGCGGCCGCACGCGCGAGACAATAACCCTCGCGACCCAGCCGATTCGAACCGAGGGGTTCCGATCCCGATTTCCGGCCACCGTAGGCGCGGGCTTGTGGACGGCGAGAAATGGGTAGCTCACCGTCCGTCCGTCCGTCCGGTAACCGTCCGGACCGAGCCCAAGTCGTTGACGGCGCGTAGTGTTCCACGCGCGCCTCAAGGAGGTGTCAGACCGTAGGGGCCCAGCAAGGTCGAAGCCTATTGGGGCCATGGGTGATACGAAAGAGATTCCCGGGGCCCTGGAACAATGGCAAAGAAGGAACAGGAGTGGGTTTTATGTATGTTTCTTTCTGGTTTATGTTATGATAAAACAACGCTGTATGATTTTAAAATTTTTGGTTCATTAGATATACTAAAAGTATAATAAACAGTAGAATTATCTTTTTTACAACACTAAATAAATGTTATTTAACGTAGGCTATCAAAAAAAAAGTGGATAAAGTAGTTTTCAGTTGCCAAAATGTATAAATAGTCTGAGTCACGGAGTTGATACTGAGGTCGATACCCACAGTTTTTAGTGTGTGCACCTTTTGCTTTTCGGTAGGAAATCATCAAATACCTTCCTTCTTCCTCTGGGTAAAGCGAGAGGTAGTACCAGACTTTTACTGACTGAAACCCACCTGTGTTCCTTTAGTTGCCCTTAGTGTTCCAGGGCTATGGTAACTTGCACGCCACAATTGCGGCAGCAAATACCTTCTTTGAGGAAAGTCTAAAAAGGCTCTCTTTCCGCCTGACGCAGGTCTTCATCGAACGTAGATGTTTCGGAAGGACCCCCAAAAAACCAGCAAATATAGGTAGGTACTTAATCACAGAAAGATGCTTCTTGAGCAGTTCGTGAAGGTTACCAGTACTTCAAGTAGTCTCTCCCTCGGACTTGACCGCAACCTACTGTTTGGAACAAGTACCTAATTTCAAAGATTCCAAAAATTGAAGATCATTTAAGAATTTCATGAAAAACCCATGAAGACATATTTCACACAAGTCCCCGACGTGGTTTGCGTTCCTGAAGATAGTTTGATTACGTATGATGTATCCTACATTACTTGCAGCCTTAAGTCGACAACTGAAAAAAAAAAAAAAAAAAAGTCGACAACTGGACGTTACCTCCTTAAGAGTGGTCAGTGAGTGGTGATCAACACTGGGACAACATTCTGACGGATGCCAGAGTCAGTCACAGCCCCAATTGGTTGCGACATTTGTTCGCTGTCATTTTATAGTTTTGTGGAGTTACAAACACGGAGTAATGAGAGGGTATTAGGGTGTTTCGAGAGGTTTCTGTTTCAAATTCGACGTGATGTAAGTCAACATCAAACTGCAACAATTTTTTCACAAATTCTTTATAAGTACAGTTGTGGAGCAAGATGACATCGTAGGTTACTCTGTAGTATTTTAATAATCGCTAGCAGTAGTGGACTATCAGTGCACGTTATCCAGCTGAAGATGGGCTGAAGCCGATTATGCTCCTTCGAAATTCACCTCCGCCAAAGTTGCATATCGGACCCGGCTAAAAGTCTGCAGAGAAATATCATCGAGGCAAATTCTTATGAGAGGTAATTCTTTCGAAAAATCTCATAGCTCTAGCAGGCATTGGCCCTAGAGATCTTCGTCAGGCGAAAAGAGAGGACGCTGTGGTGTCTTTAGAAAGACACCACAGCGTCCTCTCTTTTCCTCAAAGAAGGAAGATTTGCTGCCGCGTGCAAGTTACCGTAGCTCTAGAACACTAAGGGCAATTAAAGGAACACAGGTCGGTTTCAGTCTGTAAAAGTCTGACACAAACTCTCGCTTTACCCAGAGCGGGGGAAGGTATTTGATGATTTTCTTCCTAAAAGTAAAACGTGCAGACACTAAAAACTGTGGGTATTGACCTCAGAACAAGATCCGTACAGACTCTTTATACATTTTGGCAACATTTAACATTTTGAAAACTACTTTATCCACTTTTTTTATAGCCTACGTTGAATAACATTTATTTAGTGTTGTTAAAAGAAAACAACGGTTTAATACACTTTTAGTCTATTATAATGAACCAATCATATTAAAATCATACAGCGTTGTTTCATCATAGAATAAACCAAAAACAAACTTAAACTATCACCTTTTCCTTTTAGGGGTAGGCAGAACCACAGTTTATCAACTACTTCGACCTCAACATGTCTGTTTCTGTTTATTGATGATGATAAGTAATTTACTACTACTGGAGTATTCTATTACTGGTGAGCCAAATAAATAAAATAAATTATATATCTGGTTATAAGAAAAAATACATTTTACATAATATAATTACTGAAATTAATTTCCGTTATTTGAATTAGATGTTTTTAGCACGAATCACATGCACAGAATTATTAATTACGTTTGTGCATTTTTACTAACTTGACGCAGACAAAGTCGCGGGTAACAGCTAGTCTACTATAATGTTTCAATACACTAAAAACAAATTGAATTAAAATATTGAGTTTAGCGCCATCTAGCGAGAATATGACTATACTAACTCAATTACTCATGTTCATGCCTAGCTTGCACCTTTACAAAAATAATGAAAATACTTAAGGCAAGTTCCATCGTACCGGCTTGAGCTGCAACTCCCCGGCGTGTATGCGCGGCGCCGCCACCGACCAGAAGTTGGTGTTGTTGATGCCCAGCGCGCTCAGCCCCACCTCCACGTCCTCCGCGTCCGGGAACACTTGCGACACACGCGCTGGAGGGGACAACATCGCACGTGTTACTCATCAGAAATGAAGATATCCGCAGGACAACCAAGGTTACCGATAACTCGAAGAATCGCCAAATTTAAGTGGCAGCGGGACATTACTCGCAGAACAGATCAATCAATCAATAATGTTTATTTGTCAGAATATGGTACAATAGATATTACAATTTTGATTCCAGCATATCCTGCCATACTATGGCTTACAAATATTTATTTACGAATGAAGGCTCATTTTTTAACCTATTAATTATTAAATATGAATCAATTAAATAAAATATAAATATAATTGTTGTTGTGTATGTTGAACAGATGGACGATGGGGACGAAATGTTCTAGAGTGGCGACCACGTACCGGAACACGCAGCGTTGGAAGGCCGCCCACAAGGTGGACCGATAACCTAGAGAGAATTTCGATCACTGTGGCCAATCTAAAGCAAGTACAGACGTGGGAGATGTTGATGGAGATGCTCAAGTGAGTGGCCAAACACAGGTACACTTTCTGTTCCTCAAGGTCTACTGTCCCCGAGCGCGTAGCTTCATAGACGGATATTCGTCATTAAACACTTGGTGTACGTCTGCTCACAGCTCGACAGAGTGTAGTCGGCTGTAAGCTGTGAGCAAACGAGATGCTAATGGCTAACGATGAGTCTACGAAGCTAAGCCTCCGTCAGTAGGCCTTAGTCTCATAACCTAATGGGACGGCAATCAGAGATCAAGCGCAGGAGGAACACAAACACGTGCGCATCAAAGCATCGGGTATCACATCACTAATTACCAGACTCTGGGCTGCTACTGAGGAATTTTCTTACCATAGCCACAGTATATAGGGTGACTGGTAATTAGTGTACGATACTTAAACACGTGATTGTGCTCATGATAACAAACAACTTTTACTATGGGAACAAACCTGAAATCGCGAAAAATAATCTGCTGTTCAGTACATTTATGTTTGCCTAATGTACTGTACTGTTTAAGTATCGTACACTAATTGCCAGTCATCCTATATATAAGATATGGAACAGTACGGAAACTACCTACAAAAAATATTCGAAACGGCTCACTCGCACAAACATACGCATCGACGAGACTCCTAAGCGTTTCTCGCGGTCCTGTCAGTAGCGAATGCCACTTAGGAGTCTCGTCGATGCGTATGTTTGTGTGAGTGTGCCGTTTCGAACATTTGTAGGTAGTTTCCTTACTGTTCCATATCTTATCTATACTATGCCATAGCACTTTTAACCCGACCTAGAAATTTACCCCAGAACTGAGGAATCATAATAGCAGCCTCGGGATTAACGAGAGTGAGGCAGTTAAACCAGAGAGCCAAGGACGGTAATCATCAATACTCAGGTGTATCATACGACGTTTTTTTTTTTTTTTTTTTTTTTTTATTTATGATTGGTTCGCGCTTGACCGCTAACTCACCTGATGGAAAGCGACGATGCGGTCGGCGATGGAGCGCGCTTACCTAGAAGTAACCTATTCACTCTTGACTTAAAGATTCCCGGGTTGTAGCCATCAGGAAAAACAGATTCCGGCAAGGAATTCCACTCCTTAGCTGTACGCACTATGAATGTGTTCGCAAAACGTTTTGTGCGTATAGGTGGGATGTCCACCATGTACCGGTGGCGCATTGCCGTACGCCTGGTGGTCCGATGATGGAACGGGCTAGGCGGAATTAGGTTATGCAATTCCGACGCACACTCCCCGAAATGCAACCGGTAGAAAACCGACAGGCTAGCAACTCGGCGTCGATGCTCAAGACTTTGAAGCCTCGACTCAACGAGTGCATCATTGCCAATGATCCTCTTGGCTCGCCTCTCAATTGCCTCAAGTGCATCAAGCTGGTATCGGGCAGATCCGTCCCAAAGATGAGAGCAGTACTCCATACACGATCGAACTTGCGCTTGATAAAGTTTGAGCAGCTGTTCCGGCGTGAAGTACTGTCTGACCTTCGCGAGGATTCCCAGCTTTTTTGCTGCCAGTTGAGCCTTTGCTTCGATGTATGGCCCAAAGTTGAGTGTTGACGTCAGCGTAACACCAAGGAGATCAAGATGGTCGGTTATTGGCACGGTTACGCCCCGGAAAGTTGGAGCAGGGCTGAATTGGCTCCTTTTAGCGGAAAATAGACACGCCTGGGTTTTAGCAGCATTGAACTTGACCAAATTGGCATCGCCCCATTCAGAGACTGCCTCCAAGGACAAGTTCAAGCGCTCGACCATAGCCTCTCGGAGAGACTGGATCTGTGACCCACTAGCCTGCGCGCTGGATATGTAACTCTCAGCAACAGTGCTGTCGTCTGCATACCCAAAGGTACCGGGGTTAAGCAGATCATTTATGTGCAGCAAGAACAATGTTGCCGAGAGCACTGACCCCTGAGGGACCCCGGCATTAATGGCCATTTGACCGGACGAGCAACCATCGATGACCACTCGGATGGACCGGTCACTCAGGAAATCTGCAATCCAAGCACACAAACCAGCAGGTAATCCGAAAGAAGGAAGCTTACTAATAAGGCTTTCGTGCCAGACCCTATCGAAAGCCTTCGAGATATCGAGGGAGACGGCAAGAGCTTCCCCGTGTTTCTCGATGGCCTCACTCCAGATGTGGATGGCATACGCTAGAAGATCACCAGTTGACCGATTTCGGCGAAAGCCGTATTGTCGGTCACTTAGGATGTCATTAGCTTCTAGGTATGCCAGGAGCTTACTGTTGAGTACACGTTCCATTGTCTTACAGAGAATGGACGTTACTGAGATTGGCCTGTAGTTAGCTGGGTCAGCCCGACTACCCTTTTTGGGCACGGGCTGTACGTTAGCTTGCTTCCATGCAATCGGCACTTTTCCAGCCTCAAATGAAAGCCGAAATAGGCGTGTCAGGATCGGAGACAGTTCAGGCGCACACGTTCTTAGAACAATTGCCGGTATCCCGTTTTGTGACGAAAAATACCTAAGGGACGTACCTTTAAGGTCGACTTCTTCCAGCATGTAGTTCTTGAGCTGCCTCACGACGAAGAGTCCAGAAGAGAGCGCGTCCAGGTCTGTCTCCAGAGGAGTGTCGCGCAGCAGGGGGCGCAGCTCTGTCGTGATGCCCTGCAGGCTGAGATATGATGTTGGTTGAAAAACACGTAATTTCGTGTTTTTATGTTGTCTTGGGACAATTTTCTATTGACACGCGGGCGAAGCCGCTGGCAGCAGCTGGTCTACACTAATATAATAAAGAGGTAAAGTTTGTTTCTTTAGAGTTTGTACCTCAAAAGGAAAAATTGGAACCCTTATAGGATCATGTCTGATGTCTGGTCTGTCAAGAACATTTATCTTAGGAACGAGTGGAGGTATCGAATTGAAATTAAAACCATATACTTAGGTCGGCGGTCCCTTGAAGCTGTGGAAAAATCAATTTTCTAAGTATCACAGCTCTCAAGGGAATCAAAATTCATAGGGTACTTCCCGTTGACCCAGAATCTTGAACTTTTTTGTTTGTATGAGGTAAGCTCTGAAAGTACTGGTCCGATTGCTAAAATTTTTTCACCGATAGAAAGCTGCTTTATTCCTGAGTGACATAGGCTATATTTTATGTACGCGGATGAAGCTGCGGGCAAAAGCTAGTTGGTTATATCATCATCATCATATGAGTAATCTTATGGCGGTGACGTCACATTGTAGTTTGTGCAACCTTTTTCTGTTACTTGACAGTTTCCACGTCCAGTAGATTTGAAAGATTTTAACTTACAATTAATTTTGAATAGATTTGAAAAATCCTTTGTATTTCCGATTACGGATAACACCAACAATAAAATAAATGAGTAAACTACCCAATTAGGAGGAGCCATGTACAATTAGGGGTCAAAAGTGCAGTTGCACTCCATCAATGCTAAAGGGTCTAAAATGTCTTTGTAAAAGAGGGTCAATGGTTCATGCTTGATTAGATTTGTAGCATAGTATCTATAGTATTGATTAAACTAGTTGTGGACTTCTACTACTTCTACTACAAAGAAATTTTAGACACTTTAGCATTGGTAGAGTGCAACTGCACTTTTGATCCCTGACTGTACATCAAATATGCGTGATAGTATAAATATTTGCAAATGTTTCGAGCTCAATTCAAAAGATGTCTTTCCTCAAAATATTTCAACTGACTTTGTTAGTGTGACGTGGCGTCCATCGTGATCTCCAGTAGACCGACCGAATCTCACCTGAACATAACATTGTCCAAGGCATCGTCGGTGATGAAGAGCAGCATGGCATCCAGCATGGGCTCGAGCCGTCCATCGATGACGCCCCGCACGTCCAGCTTGCTGGCCAGCCCCAGCAGGCGCGCTCCGTGAGACAGGAACTCTCCGATGTGCTGGATCATTGACGACAAGAAGCTGAAGCGCCAGAATTCTTCCATTTGGTATTTTGGTAGCTGGAAGAAATTTGAAAGCTTAGTAAAAGATAAAGATAAAGATATTTTATATAAAAAAAAAACAACACAAAATAAAAAAAAAACAAACAAAAAAACAAAAACAAAAAAAAACAATAAAAAAAATACAACCATAACAATCAATCAATTAAAACATTCTTATTATTTATTTTAATTGTATACAAAAGTTGTAAGTGATGTGTACGTCTGTATTTGGGTTGTTTACACGGGACGATCTTCTGAAAGTATATTGTAAAAAAATCCTATTAAAACATTGTTTATATGTCTTATTAATAAAATAAAAAATAATAAAATAAAAGTTAAAATACATTAAGGCAATAAAAGACAAGTTTTACCCAGTTTAGATAAAAACAAAACAAAATTGTAATAGTGTCAAATTTATTTAACAATCTATTCACATATTAAAAAAAATACAAAACTAACTTTAACTGTTTAAACACTAAAACATAAAAATAATAAAAACCTTTTGCTAATAATTAAAACTGATTGAACTAAAAATTAATTAAAAAGCCTTGTAAATAATTTTTATTTTTACTTGTCATACTTGCCCATTGGACTGGCGGCATTGCCACGTTATATAGCTTTGGTTATTCTTTGTCCTAAGTAAAACCCATCCCCTAGTGGCGTCAAGAAACATGTAACCGAGATATTTGTGTATGAGTTTGTTGTTTGTTTGTATTTTGTTTCATAACATGATTGAAAATAATGTCTATGGAGTTTCTTGCACATTCTTCTCCATAGAGATCTACGCTTTGAAATGTGCAATACTAATTGCACATTTCAAAGCGTAGATCTCTTAGGTCAGTTTTCTGACTGACTTCTTGACATTTCAAAATTGCCTGTCAATGGTTTATCTTCTATATATAGGGTGACTGGTAATTAGTGACCGATACTTAAACACATGATTGTACTCATGATTACAAACAACTTTCCCAAAGAAACTTTTTTTATATTCTCATTAGTTTTATCAAAATAATAAAACAGCTGTGTAAATACACACGCTCGTCTGCGACCGGCGATCGCTCAGCTGTTAGCCGCGTGACGCTGTTGTACCTACAATAGTAATAGAACACCCGCGCAGCTTGCAAACCCATAGGTGTACGTACCTAATCCAGTGAATGTACCTACAAACTAGTGAGTATATAAAAAAGTTTCTTTGGGAAAGTTGTTTGGAATCATGAGTACCTACAATCACGTGTTTAAGTATCGGTCACTAATTACCAGTCACCCTATATATAAAAGGAGAAACTGACTGACTGACATATCAAAGCACAGCCGAAACTACTGGGACTAGGAGTGTGAAATTTTGCACAAAGTTTCCTTTTATAACGCCGGTGAGCACTAAGAGAGGATTTTCAAAAATCCACCCCTATGTGGATGAAACGGGGTCCAAAGTTTGTATGGAAAAAGCTACTTTCATGCGGGCGAAGCCGCAGGTAGAAGCTAGTTTGGAATAAAATGCTTTGAACGCTTTGAATTAGACAAACTTCAAATTCTATTAAGTTTTTTTTTTTTTCATTTTTCACCATACTACGTCAGCTGATGGTAAGCCATAACGAAGTACATGCCGTAGCACGGTTCCCAAGAGCTAACTTATTCACTATTGACTTAGAATATCACAGTAAATCTGAAAGTCAAAACTTTAATAATGACAATGCTACTTACAGTTTTTTCAATAAGAGTAGTGTTAAGATTCTTCTTTATGACGGAGACGATGCCAGTGCAGTTGTGATTGTCACAGATGACGGTCCAGTTGCTGGCGGGGATCATGATGTCCTGGTCGGAAGGCTCCGAGATGCCGCGGATCTGGGGATAGTTAATGTTATACTCATTGTGGGAAAACATTTTTTGATGGAAGTTTTCAGAAAATTTAGAAAACATTCCGTAGTTTTTAGGCAGTAAAAGGGAAAAGCTATCTGACAGAACTTACCGATTAACATTTTTAAATAACTTTTAATTCTTCTGGTTAATTAAAAAATAACTCAATTTAAACTTAGGTCTAATTCTAAAACAAATGCACAAAAACACACGACAAATTCTTCGATCAAATCAGTTTTCATATATTTTTGTTTTCTTTTTTTATATTTTTTTATAATGTATTTATTAATTTATAATATTAGCTTATATAAGTATTTTATTAAAGGAACATAATTTAATGATACTTGATATTTATGTTATTTATTTATTGTGCACACCTACCACAGTGTTGTCTCTTTTAACCCAAAGGTTGACTGGTAGAGAATGCCTTGTGGCATTAAGTGCTTCTATGTACCACTACTGTACATGAAGTTTAAATAAATAAATAAATATAGATACCAGCGGTCCCGGCAGGCCTCCTATTCCGAAAGTAGGCGTCTAGTCAGAAAAAAAATTAAGAATCCGTTTGCAACGCCACCTACCAGGTCCAATTGTATTTTCAAACCATCTAGAGACCAATTCATACACATATACTCAAAATTATATCCAAATCGGTCAAGCGGTTTAGGTGACAAACACACGTACAGAAGAAATATATATAAAGGATATAATAATATTCCACAACTTTTTGCACAATGCCATCTAGTCCCAAACTAAGCAGAGCTTGTGCTATGAGTACTAGACACTCTCTGTTCCGTCTACCTCTAAACTGGTGACCCCGACGTGATCACGCCACTGACTTAACTCGGTTAATTGAGACCTTTTCAACTTAATTGTTAATCTGTATATCGGCAGTCTTCGGACTTCTTGAAATGACCTTATGAGGGCCACTATATGGTGGTTACTTATGTATTTTTAAATACATATACTCGTATAAATTATAGATAAATTACACCCAGACACAACAAATGATCGTGCTTATCATACAAACATTTGTCTTAGGTGGGAATTGAACCCACGACCTCCGGCATAGCAGTTAGTGCCACTGACTACTAGACCAACAGGCCTGTCTGATCTGTCTTTATATGAAAATTGATATAATTGAAGAATTTGTACATTGAAATACACGTTTAAATGTAGAAATTTTTGTTATTGCTTGATTTATACTTCAGTGATAATGACTTACCGTTCGTAAATTAATCTCAGCATTCTCAATATCCTCCACTTCATCATCGCCGACAATCCTTTTCAGCTCTTTCCGTAACTCATTCTTCTCCACCAGGTAGTCCTTGAGAGGCTTGAAGACATCCAGCTTGTGAGCTACTTCGGATGCTAGCTCCTGGAGGTAGGGGAGCTCCTTCACGCCTTCCACCTCGTGGATGTGAGGCAGTTGGGCGCGGATCAGCTTCGTTGTGTGGGAGAGGACGGAGGCGAAACTGGAAATACAATGGAAAATAATATCTTTCTCCGTAGGAGGCCTGACTCATCAACACCCAGGTTACGTCCTCGGGCCTTTGAAAGCTGATTTTTTTTCTTATATACAATATTATTTTTAGTATATGCGAAATCTGAATATGGTTTGTTCAGAATCAGTAACTGAACCGATTCCAATAATTTTTACACCATGTTATATTTTTTTCCCAAAAATATTTTTAAAAAGTCACAAGTTAGACACCACTGATACTAAGTACAACACAGGTCAAGGCAGGTCATAGCGGGCATTAGATGCCAGCGCACAGCTGGGTGCGGCAGCAAAACTACCCCTCAGTCGCCCGGATGGACCGGTCACCATGTATTTGTGCGGACAACCTGGTAGCAAGCTTATAACTGCGATTTTTCATGATACAGTTCTGAAATTTTGTACATAGATTCTTTACATAAAACAAGTGTTTCGGGTTTCGCATAGACTATAACTAATATTGTATAGATTGATCTCCTAGTCTGTCTACTTCAAGTAACTTTTTGCTCTATACCCCTAACGCTTCCAGGTACGCTATTTACTGTTACTCCTCCCGCCACAATGTATTCCATGTATCGTATCAGATACCGCGCAGCCCCCGGGATTCGTCGACCAGCCCACCATTGTTTATTTCTATCTAATGTGTATTGAAAAATTTCTTTTGATACACGTAGTAATCGGCTCCATAACACCCTCACCTGCTGCTCGGGCGAATTCCACTTCGATCGCAATGACAAAGTTTCTCCACTTGTATCAAAATGTACTATATCCGTATAGATACTCACAGCGTAGCATTCCCGAATTCATTCCGGGACACGTTCCAGGCGAGGCAGTCGGTGAGCTTGGTGCTCGTGGCGCTGAGGTCCTCCAGCAGGTGCAGCTTCACCTGCCCCAGGAACTCGTTGATCGACTTGTTCATCTCGTACTTTGTGTAGTTACGGGTGGATATTAACTGTGGGACACGAAGGTTTAACATTAATGACAGTAATGTAGGTTTGTAAGGTGCAGGCTGCAGGCATGTTCGAAACAGTTACTGTAGCCCTGGAACGGAAAGAATAACTGAAGGAACACAGGTGGGTTTTAGTCAGTAAAAGGGCAACTGTAGGAATACAAGTGGGTTTTAGCCAGTAAAAGGGCTAGTGAAGGAACACAGGTGGGGTTTAGTCAGTAAAAGGACAATTGAAGGAACACAGGTGGGGTTTAGTCAGTAAAAGGGCAAGTGAAGGAATGCAGGTGGGGTTTAGTCAGTAAAAAGGCAAGTGAAGGAATACATGTGGGGTTTAGTCAGTAAAAGGGCAAGTGAAGGAACACAGGTGGGGTTTAGTCAGTAAAAGGGCTACTGAAGGAACACAAAGGCGTTTTAGCCAGTAAAAGTCTGACACTCCCTCTCGCTCCACCCAGGGTAGGAAAATTTATTTGATGATTTACAAAAAAATATATGTGTAGTTACGGTAGTCTGAAGTCAAAAAATCTAGACAACCAGACCAGAAACAATTATCTGTAGACCATACAAATATTTGTTCCGAGCGAGAATCAAACCCGCGACACGTAACCTAGCAGCCAACCGCTTAACAACTGCGACAACCGTGCCGTCAAATAAATCGATCATCAATTAAATTAAAATATGGCGTCATAAAACTCCTCCGTATCGCTGTCGACTGGAAGTGTGCCCAAAAGGCTGGCGGCATTATTTTAGGAGTAGCTTTTAGTGTATATTATAGTTTTAATTAGTTAAGTGTTTTTGTATCTATATAAATATAATACAAATAATAAATGTGGAATATCCAAAAAAAAAATAAAAAATTGAAAAATCCTCTTCTATAGAATTCGTCTTTTTACTATGCTAATCCATACTTTATCTTTGAAACCAGGATCTATAAACTAGTGCGCCTCAGCATCAACAATTGCCTCTCTGCTTACCATCAGGTGGGATAGTTTATATCAATTTAACACACTTCTTAAAAATTCGAAGACATGTGACATCCACCAACCCGCACTGGGCCCGCGTGGTGGATTACAGCCCATACCCTCTCGTAGAGAGGAGGCCTGAGTCCCAGCAGTGGGAACATTATAAGGCCGACTATGCTATGCTATGCTAACACACTTCTTGCTGGGTAAAACTCTGAAGCATAAACCAGTTACCTCTTTGATAGCCATGTCCCAGTGGAACTCGTTCTTCAATAACTGATACACGTCGTCCAGGCTCATGACCTGCAGGTGACACAGCAGGTTGTCGTACTCCTGTTTCTTGAACAGCTGCAAGTTCAGCTGCTTGAACCATGTCGTGGATTGGGAGCAGGCTGCGCATTGGCTGGAGGAGAAAGTAAAAGATAAATGACAGAAGAGTGTAGATACCAGCTTCTTTCTACCAGAGCCTTCGCCAGCGTGAAAAATTACCCTAAGGGAAGATACTCCTGGAATTATCTGTCATCTACATATACAGGGTATCTTTGACATTGAAGCACAAACGAATGCCACAGATCCAGTACATGATTCTGGACCCCTCTGTGGTGCAGCACATGATTCTGGACCCCCCAGTGGTGGAAGTTATCGTCGGATTTTTCCTAATTAAAAAAAAAAACATACTTTTTAAAATTTAAACTGTGTAAAATCTTTATTTTGACCAACCTCGATGATAATTTTAGTAAAAAAAAACATTAAAAAAAAATTAGTACTCAATTAATTAAACAGTCATCGGGATAGATAAAATCGTTATTCTAATCAACTCCGATGACATTTTTAATTTTAAAAGTAATTCATTATTTTTTTTGACTAAAAATGTTAGAATAACGATTTTATACAGTTTAAATTTAAAAAAAAGGAAAAAGTAAAATAGGAAAAAACCGACGAAAAATTCCACCACTGGGAGGTCCAAAATCATGTACTGGATCCGTGGTATTCGTTTGTGCGTCGATGTCAAATACACCCTGTATATTAATCAATAAACACCACCTACCACCCTGTATATTTTTTTTAATGTTTTTTTTTGTTTTTTTTTTTTTGTTTGTTTAAGTATTTTAGTGTATGTATGTAGTGTATTAATTTGAGTGTATATTGTATAATTGTATTATATTTATTCTATGGTTTATTAGTATATCTATTCCATGGTCTATAAGTAAATCTATTCCTGTATTCGCCTTTTTCTCTCTCTTTTATTGCACCTACCACTACTTTTCTCTGCATCACCCAAAGGTTGACTGGTAGAAAATGCCTTAAGGCATTAAGTCCGCCTCTGTACTTTTTGTGTGCATAAAGAATTAAATAAATAAATAAATAATCTTATTTCTAAACTTTACTAAACCAAATTTAAATAACGCCTCCGTACAGCAGAAAAGATGGTTTCTCTTAGCCGCACCGCAAGAAAGACACGTACGAGGCTTATTAGACCTCGTTCTGCACTGAACATGTAAAATTCTCCTCCTCATATGGTCCGTCTTCTCCACGAAATCGACGTGAAAAACTTTACTTTGTTTAATTTAAACTGTATAAAACAGTTTAAATTAAAAAAAACGTAAAGATTTTTTTTTACAATTAGAAAGAAACCGATGAAAAATTCCACCGCTGGGGGGTCCAGAATCATGTACTGGGTCGATGTTAAAGACACCCTGTATGTTATTCCAGGTTATCCTATGTCCCAAGTCAGTCATACTATGTGCTATTCCAGGACATGGTCCACCCGTGCACCTTTCACCCAAATCCGTTTAGCCGTTCGAGCGCCAAGAAGTAACAAACATACAAATATATTCACAAACTTTCGCCTTACTAATATTAGTGTGGTGTGATAAAGTGATTGATAGGAAATTAAGTCAGACAGAAGAACAAAATATTAACTTAGTAGTAGATTATGTGACTAGGGGATAAAGCCTCTGCTTTGTCTCTGCTTTGTCTTAGAGTGTTTTTAATATCGTGCGGATTTACTCCGCATGCAAAAAATGACAAAATGCAAAAAAAAACGCGTCCAGCGTGCGTATACCACGCATTACAATAAATACTTGTATGAAATGAACATTTGCGGGGGTTACGCGTGCGGAGCAATCCCCCATGCGTGATGAAATTCGCACGATATTAAAAACACCCTTATTGTCGCGGACGGCATGTTGAATTCGAACGAAACGAAGGTTGCTAAATTTTAATCCCGAACACAGTGAGGGAGTCATATAATTAACTCCCGAGCACTGCGAGGGCATATATAAGGGCATTATTGAGGTTTAAAAAATTATATAATCACAACCTGCTGGTAGCGGCTTTGCCCACGTGACAGTATTAAATAATCCCAAGGGATTATACTGCTAAGATAAAAAGTATGTGGTGTTCAAGAACATGGTCTACCCGCGTACCAAGTTTCATCGAATTCTATTCAGTCGTTCGAGCGTGAAGAAGTAACAAACAAACACACACACACTCACAAACTTTCACCTTTATAATATTAGTTTAATATATTACCTGTTATTCAAAAACAGCGTCCCAGCATCCACTATATTGCTCAGTACTGCAAACGATATCTTCGTCAGGGACTCCTTGCCCAGCAGTTGAAGAGCCACTTTCCTGAGATGTTGCACCTTCTCATCTGTCACCCAGGACGGGTTCTGAGGAGTTTTGGGTCCGTCCTTGATGAGGTCCAGTCTTGATTCAATCTTGGATATGTCTGAGTCGATTTCGTAGTAGTCGACTTCTTTGGGTAGGGTTAAAGAGCCTTCGTAGCCCTGAGAATGAGGAAGATCATTATTTTCAAATCATAGTTTTTATTTTGGTATCTGGATATACTTACTCTGGAACTCCCCATTATTCTACTTCCTTCCTAATAAATATTCTTTTAATCCTAGAAAAGACTTGCTCTCTTTTTTTATAATTGTGTAAGAGCCATTATTATTTTGCTTCAATT
The DNA here is from genome assembly GCA_905147345.3 of Mythimna impura. Lineage (NCBI taxonomy): Eukaryota > Metazoa > Arthropoda > Insecta > Lepidoptera > Noctuidae > Mythimna > Mythimna impura. Next base: position 33,871,733 of record LR990341.1, read on the forward strand.
ACAAAAAACGTTTTTTTTAATTATTGTCGATAGGCTCGCGCTTGGCCACCATCATCTCACCTAGAAGCAACCTATTCACTCTTGACTTGAAGACCCTTAGGTAGTAAAATCTCATTTCGGCAGGGAATTCAACTCCTTAGCTGTACGTATAATGGATGTGTTCCCAAAACATTTAGTGCGTATGGGTGGGATGTCCACACTAGAAAACCAACAGGACTTGGCGTCGATACTCAAGACTTTGAAGCTTCCACTCGACGAGAGTATCATTACCATGATCCTCTTGGCTCATTTCTCAATTGACTCAAGCGCATACAATAAATGTACAGTACTGCATGGCTACGGTAACAGTTTGACTTCAATAATCCTTTAATTGAGCAGAGCAGTGCTGGCCGAGTGGTAACGGCCCCGACTTACGAGTTGTAGGTCGCGAGTTCAAACCCAGCCAGGCGCATTACTTTGTGTAATTTATTTCATCACCACTGCTCTAAAAACGGTGAAGGAAAACATCGTGAGGAAACCGGCATGTCCTAGAACCAAAAATTCGAAGACATGTGACATCCACCAACCCGCCCATTTCCTCTCCTAGAGAGGAGGCCTGAGTCCCAACAGTGGGAACATTATAAGCCCGACTATGCTAATCCTTTAATTGTGTGATGAATCTTAAGTTGATCTTACCAAAACCATATAGATCAACTTTTTTTCTACTAAACTTACTTGAGAAGCAAACAACAGCGGCGGCAGTTCCTTGTACAGCTGAGTCTTGTCCTCGTCACAAAGCTGCCGCTTGAGCTCCGACCACAGGCCGGTGCGGTCCGGGAAGTAGTCGGACAACGTGATGTTAGGCAAGCAGAACAACTCCGTTTGATTCACGTCGATGTCGTGTAGAAGACGGACGATCTGAGGGGGAGAATTTCACATGTTCAGTGCAGAACGAGGTCTAATATGCCTCGTACGTGTCTTTCTTGCGGTGCGGTTAAGAGAAACCATCTTCTCTGGAGTATGGAGGCCGTAATTTTAATTTGGTTTAGTTTAGAAATGAGATGAATATACACGGTGTCTTTGATATCGACGCACAAAGGAATACCGTAGATCCAGTACATGATTCTGGACCTCCCAGTGGTGGAAGTTTTCGTCGGTCTTTTCTTATTTTTTCTTTTTTTTTTAATTTAAACTGTTTAAAATCGTTATTAACATTTTTAGTGAAAAAAAAATGAATGAATTACTTTTAAAATTATAAATATCATCGGGTTAGAATAACGATTTTATCTACCCCGATGACTTTTTAATTATTATTTTTTTGTTTTTTTACTAAAAATACCAACGGGGTTGGTTAGAATAACGATTTTACACAATTTAAATATTTTTTTAATAAATTAGGAAAAAGCCGACGAAGACATTCCACTACTGGGGGGTCTAAGTTTTAGTTATATAAGCGTAAGTTTAAATAATATTTGGTTTTAAGTACATTTAAGTATGTCTAGAAACTCACCGACCCCCCACAGTCAAACCATTGCAACGGTTTTGTATAAGTAAAAAAGATAAATTAATAATAAAATAATAATAATTGATGCTAGTCTTAAAAACCTCATTAATCATAAACCGATCGTACAGGACATACTACGGCAGCAAGTAGAGACCTTGTCAACAACTTTTGTTGAGGTCAAACCAATAACAGAACACTTCAACTTACATGTATCTCATCAAAATTAGTAAGCATATCTTCAGCAACATCGAAGCTGTTCTCCAAGTAACCCAAGAACTTATCAGCATAGGGGCCATCGTAGAGATCCCTGAGGAGTTGCCACCAGTCCTCGCCGGCCAGGAAGCCGAGGATGACGTCATAGCTCTGGATGTTGGACTGCAGGTACTTCAGGTAGATGGGGATGCCGAGCTCGTACGAGTGCTTGGTTGAGGTCCGCAGCGCGTTGATGAGTTGCTTCCTGTGAAATGGAGGAACGTTTTTTAAGGTTTTTTAAAGTTGGTGTAGGCACACCGTGTCTCAAACATCGACGCAACGAACTTATACCATGGATCTAGAACCCCCAGTTATGGAATTTTTCATCAGTGTTTTTCTATTGTTTTAATTCTGTGGGGTCCAGTGCGTGTGTGCGGGTCGCCAGCTCATTATGTGCAGGGGCGGTTGGCTTGGGTGCCGAAAGATGTTAGTTAGGACCCCTTGCACCCCGCTCTTTTTTATTTTAAATTGTACATATAAAATCGTTATCTTTAATTTAATATAATTATTTGCATTAATTTTATAATATGATTTGGCTTTTAACTTTACAAACTATGATTTTAATTGTGATTGTTTTGATTATTATTCTTTTTTATATTTGTATATGAGTCAATGTTACTTGAAATAAATAAATAATTATTATTATATTATTATTTAACAAAACCAATTAAATTTTTAATCAATAAATACTTTTATTAACTTTTTCACTAGGAAATACAATGTAGATAAAAATAAAAAGAACTCTGTTGATAAAAGCGATTTAATTATTTTTTAATCGAAAATGTCATTGGAATTACAATAACGATTTTATAGACTTTAAAATAAATAAAGACATTTTTTTTTAAATTTCGAAAACATCGACGAGAAATTATTACCATGTACTGGATCCATGGTAGGTACAAGTTTGAAGGTTGATGTCTGAGACAAGATATACATATATGGTGTATATAAATTCATGGATTGCTATACTTTATCGGATTTAATCGAATGTTAACCTAGGTTAATATAATATTCATATTCTCAAGAGTTTTCCAAAGAGATTTAGATTTAATTCATTAACGCTCAGGCGGTAGCCGGCGCCCGGAAACCATTGTCTTACTATTGTGTCTCTAATTACGCACGTCAAAAGGCTAAGAACAAAAACAAAATACGTTAACTTACCTGCTGCTTAAAAATTCAAACACATCAGTGACGTCACCATCATCACTATTCAAAGTGTTCACTAGAGTCATCAAACTCTTCCTTGCACTCTCATAATCTCTTACAGCTACATTTTGAACAGCACCGTATATTACACCATATGCCTTCATACAAATCTGACTTCTCGCTCTCTCGTCAGTAACCATAATCGTTCTGCTTCTATTTGCCTTTAAATCGCTGCACATTTTGTTTAGACCATCAACAAGAGTATAATTTTCATTATTAGTCCATATTACGTCTGTTATTATATCAAAATGTATGTTAATAGCGTCGACAGGCTTTTTTTTGAAAAGATATTTAATCACTTTTAAGTCATTTTCAATTGCTTTCATTTGTTCGTCATTTCCTTGGTATATATTCATAACGTCTATTATATTGATTTCTGTAGACAGTTTATTAATAATACTAACTACTCTAGTCAAATAGCTATGTGATATAAATTGTTTCATATTTATTTCGTTGAATAGCCGGTATGAGGGACTTGTTTCGTTGAGTTTGAAACTAAGTACTGCATCGACGATTTTCTCAAGTTTTCCTTCGATGGAATTCATTTTGATATCTTCCTCTGTAAGTATGGTTTGGTTCTTCTTAGATTCTTCAGTCAAGTAATCAGCCAGTTTTACAGCTTTGGTGTAAGCGGGTTCAAACCTGCTCGTCAGATTTTCCACGTGGATAGTGAAGAAGTAATATTGCTGGAAAAAAAGTCATGAATCGAGATATTAATCAAATTAAATACGGCAAAGTTTTGGCGAAGTCCAGTATAGTGCAATTTTCTTTGTCAAACAAATATCGACATTGAGTATCTAGAAATAAAGTTGAAAATAAATGACCTATCAACAGTCCGGTATCATAGAGTATATGACCCGAGTCTTCTGACAGTGTTTACGCAGCTTTACCGTGTACCTCTGTCCACATTAATGCTACCTTCGCTCATATTTTAACTTTATCTCAATGCAGGCAAGGACGATATCTGTTTGCAAACAACACTCATAATACTCACAGGCTTAGAGAACACATCGAGTAGCGTGTTGTCACCCTTGGGGAGGGACAGCCAGTGCAGCAGAGAGGGACACACGAAGGGCTGCACCTTGTTCATGAAGGAGTCGTCGAGGGCGCTGCCGGCCGGGATCACCATGGAGGTGAAGATGGCTTCGCAATCCCAGAACTGAGAGAGGGATGCGCGACGGACCTAGAGAGGGTAAGAGTTTTAGTGTCTATCCATATGTATATAGGGTGACTGGTAATTAGTGTACGATAATTAAACACGTGATTGTGCGCATGATAACAAACAATTTTTACTATGGGAGCAAAGCCGAAATCGCGAAAAAAATATCAGCTGTTCAGTACATTAGGCAAACATAAATGTACTGAAGAGCTGATTTTTTTTTCGCGATTTCAGGTTTATTATACTAACTACTTTTAGTGTCTACACATACAAGTTACTGAAACTTGTACCTTGGCTTAGCCCTAACTTACGTAAAACACACAACGATTTTCTACGAGGAGTTTTGCTCGAGATGCTAGCTACCTAGAGATGGGCCCAAGTCTGCTATTTTTATAAATTCGTCATTCCAACACGATCCCATTGTCATTTTGCTAAAAGCCAAGTTACAAACGATAAAGGTGAACGCTTAGTAATCTCCAATAGATTTTCAACTTTATACCTAAGATCATAAAGTTGAAAATCTATTAAAGACTACTGAGCGTTAGCGAGCGGAACGAACGAAAACACTATGTAATCTTCAATAGATTTTCAACTTTATATCCAATAACATAAAGTTGAAAATCTATTAAAGACTACTGAGAGTTTACGTTTATCGTTTGTGACTTGGCTAGGGGGGCTGCTAATTCAAAATGATCGATCACTGATCAGTCAGTGGTCTCATAATAGGGTTGTGGTAAAATGACAATATCGAGCTGTCTCGTAACAAATTAAAAGCAATGACTGCACACTGATCAAAGGAACTGTCAAAATTTTGGCAGATTACCGCATACGTCAGACATTCATTTGTCATTATGTACGAGATTACCATTCTATGCCACTTCTTTCAATGGAGTGTCAGTGGTTGACAATTGGAAAGTCATAATGATGCCATTATATTAATAGATGGCTCAGTTGCCATAAGGAGAAAAAAAAAAAAAAAAAAATATTAATAGATTACCAAACTTGTCAAAATCAACAATTATGAAATCAATGATAGACCATTCTGACACTATTGTAATAGCAGACTTGAGGCCCAGGAGGGATACTATCAACCAGGCCGTCGCAGAGTGTTATTTAGGTATTGCACGATACCAGCCCCCCTAGCCAAGTTACGAGCGTTTCGTTTGCATCGAACGCCTCGAGTAGGCCACGCCTCCGATTCCTTTGTTCTGACCACGTGACTGAGCGTTGAGATGACGGCATAACAAAGGAATCAGAGGCGTGGCCTACTCAAGGCGTTCGACGCAAACGAAATGATCGTAACTTGGCTAGGGGGGTAGATCTGCCTGATGACTGATCGTTCGCTGTTCCGTCTGTATTTTTCGAGGATACTTTAGTTTTTATTCTAAAGGACTGCTGGTTTACCTGACTCATAAACCCGAAATCCCAGTAGGAGTTGAGCAGCACTCCCATGAACTCAGGCATCTTGTCATACAGCATGTACAGCCCCGTGCTGCGAGTGAAGCCGAATGTTTGTAGTATGTTCGAGTCTGGCTCTGCAAACAAGAAACGAGGAATTAGGAGATTTAATACTTTCTTACCATTAGTTTTATTTTTTTTTAAATTCTGTACGTATTTAATGAGAACGTGATACAAAAATAACTAAGACTCAGTCCTTGTTTACATTTAAAAATACTAACTATAATTACAATAAAATAAAATAAATAATAATAAAAACCCTAATCTAATTACAACTAACTAAAACTAAAATATGGCGTCAAAAAACTCTTCCACATCGCTGTCGACTGGTAATGTGCCCAAAAGACTGGCGGCATTGCCACGCTGTATGGCAATGCTTATCCTCTGTCCGAGGTAAAAGCCAGCCCTTGGGTCACGCGAAGTGTCAAATAGACGTTTTGACAGATCTTTATACAACTTGTGAGCACTCGGACCCCACGAACCGAGAGTTTCAACCCCTTAGTTACTTTTTATTTACTAATTAGGTACTTTAAATGAATAGATCACGTTCGAAACACTTCACTACACTCCAAATCGCAAATCGTTGATGTGGTTCAAAAAAGTGCACAACTTAAATGGTTCTGGGCATGACATGTGTGCTGCATGTCTAACGAGTTGTGGACACGGAAAACACAGGATTGGTGCCCGGACTATGAAGGAGATGGCGGGACAACCTGGATGTCTTCCTTGGGAATTAGAAAGAGGAAGGGAGAAACTGTGATCGTTGGAAGTAATGGAGAGACAGGGGCGCCGACTGCGTGGGTGCTCGGGGGCTCGAGCACCCATGAGAAATAAACAGTGGGTGCCGAGCACCCCTGAGAATAGACATCAAGAAACAGATCAGTAAATCTGAGTCGATCAGTGATCATCTAAATAAAATTAAAATTCAGAGTCTACGTCTTATATATATTTTTTAATTTGTATTTGAATGAAAAATTTGGGTCTTATTTTTATAAAACAATAAAAAGTCGATAAAAAAAAATCCTCAGAGCATGAGAAGTGTTTAGAGGTCTGAAAGGATAGCAAGTGACCCCTCCCGTCGACCATTTTAATTTGACACACGATGCACCAAACACCCTGTATAATGGTTTCATTTTACATTTTTATGAAACATTATAATAAACATAATAAGTAATTAAGTACGCAGTATGTAAGAAGGACATTTATTTATTTTTCGGTTGATCAGTATGCATTTCTCTTCTCACTCTTCGCCACTTTTTCGAGTCATCAAATGAGCATGAGCACCCATGTTCTAAACGCCGGCGCCCCTGTGGAGAGAGGCTTTTGCCCAGCCGTGGGACAGTACGGGCTAGTAGTGTAGGAAAATATACTTAATTACTTTTTGATAATACTGGTCTAGATTTAATATAATATTCCACAACTACCACACAACGCCGTCTAGTCCCAAGCTAAGCAGAGCTTGTGTTACGAGTACTAGACAACTGAAAAACGTACTTACATATTTCTAAATACTTACATATATAGATAAACACTAAAGACAAGATGATTCTAAAGGTATGCTGGAAGAGATTTCCGTAGAAATAAGCATCACCTATGTACCTATTTTTCTGTTTCCGTCTTCTTTTCTTTTATTATATAAGTGTGTACATGAATTGTAAAATAAATAAAATAAAATATAACTGCCGACGAGTTTGTTATAATTCCACCGCTCTAGGTTCCCCGCAGCCGCAGCGGCAGCACCAGCACAGCACGACGAGCTAGGAAGATGGGATGGCGCAAGAGTGTCGACACAGGTAGCGTCTCACACTAAAAGACTAACCATTTTCCATGGAAATAAAGACTTACCTTAGGAACGAATAGAATAGACATAATTTACACTTACACTCTCACTCACTCACTCACACTCACTCTCTCTCACACACACACTCACACTCACTCTCTCTTTTACACTTATTTTTAATCAACATGAGTGAGTGTCTCACTTTTTTTTTAATCTTTTTTTGTGGTGTACAATAAAGAATATAATAAATAATAATAAATAAATAAATTTAAAGTAACACAGAATGCCAAAAATACAAAGAAATATTACCATTAATTTCCGTCATGTATGTCAACAGATCAGTGGCCATATTCTCCAAGATTATCGACAGGGATTCGAAGAAGGTCCTCCAGGCTTTCCGTCCGAGGGGTGAGCAGTCATCTTCCATGGATTTGATGCACTTGGAGTACCTCTCCCAGAGGTTGGTCATCGGCACGTCGCCGGGGATCGACGAGTCGTTCATGGCGTTGAAAACTATGTCCACTTTGGTGAAGAATTTCCTGCGAATGGAGAAGATGGAACGTAGATAGTGACTTTTTTTCTACAACTTTCACACAACGCCATCTGGTTCCAAACTAAGCAGAGCTTGTACTATGAGTACTAGACAACTGATAAACGTATACTTATATATTTCAAGAGCACTGGTGGCCGAGTGGTAACGGCTCCGACTTACGAGTTGTAGGTCGCGGGTTCAAACCCAGCCAGGCACATTACTTTGTGTAATTTATTTCATCACCACTGCTCTCAAAACGGTGAAGGAAAACATCGTGAGGAAACCGGCATGTCCTATAACCAAAAATTCGAAGACATGTGACATCCATCAACCCGTACTGGGCCCGCGTGGTGGATTATGGCCCATTCCCTCTCCTAGAGAGGAGGCCTGTGTCCCAACAGTGGGAACATTATAAGGCCGACTATGCTATATATTTCATAATAAATATATATGAATGTTTATTTAATACAGATAAATTACGCCCAGCACAGAACAAATGATCGTGCTCATCACACAAACATTTGTTTTAGCAGGGAATCGAAGCCACGTCCTCCGGTATAGTAGTCAGGGCATTTTATTATTGTAACTTAATTTATTGATACTACTTTTCATTTGATATTTATCTGTTATTTATTTATTGTGCACACCTACCACAGTGTTTTCTCTTTTAACCCAAAGGTTGACTGGTAGAGAATGCCTTGTTGCATTAAGTCCGCCTATGTACCACTACTGTACATGAAGTTTAAATAAATAAATAAATAAATTATTATTAATTTATTTGAAATAGGCGGCTTTAAAAGTCTACGATGAAGCAAGCGAGCCCAGGATATATCAGCCTATCTTGCTTTTAATACTGACCTGAGTATAGCATCCCTCTCCGGAGTATTAAGCGCGCTCACAGCGTACTCCCACGCCTCCTTCAACCCGAACCGTTCCTCAGCAGTGTCACTGTCGACCACCTCTATGGTGCTCTTTATGATGAGGAAGTCTTCCACCAGGGAGTCGAACATTGACGAGAACTTTAGGAAGAGATGGGGCTGGTAGTCTGTGGCGTTCCACGATGAGGGGATCTGGAAGGTAAAAGTGGTATTTAGGACGTACAGTGAGTTATAAAAATATAAGAAACTAGCTTTAGCCAGCGGCTTCGCCCACGTTGAAGTGGATTTCTCCAAACAAACTTTGGACCCCCGTTTCATCCCCTTAGGGGGTGAATTTTGGAATATCCTCTCTTAGTCCTCTACGTCATAAAAAAAGGAAACTTGTGTAAAACTTCACGCTCCTAGTCCCAGTAGTTTCGGCTGTGCGTTGATATGTCAGTCAGTCAGTTTCTCCTTTTATATATATAGATAAATGAAATTGTTTGGTAAACTGAACTTTATGTGTTCGTTTTAAAGTTTCTTTTTCTGGAAACTCCTCTAGCCTTACTTAAGGGCCTTCGAAAAAGTTACCGTGGCAACGCAAAGGGCAAATAAAGGAACACGGGGTTGGAAATCATCAAATAACTTCTCCCTCCCGCCTTGGTAGAGAGAAGGGAGTGTCAGACTTTTACTGACTATACCTGTGACCCTTCAGCTGCTCTTTGCGATCAGGACAGCAGTTACTCTTTCAAAACATGTTTGCTCATATTTGTACCTTTTTACCACCTTTTATACCATGTTTTTTAGCAAATAAATATATTATTATAAATAATCTTCCATGGTATGGCAATGTTCTTCTGGCATTAGGGACGTACAAAAAAGCGGGGACCACTTACCATCAGGTAGGTTATCAGCTTTACTATCATCAGAAAACATTATAAATAATATTCACATATTCTTAAATTGTTTTAAGATGGATGTGTGGTGTGACGAGAATGAATAAAGTGAGAAATGGATATAATAGGTCTTTACCTATGAAATAGCCGTTTTTTAAAACGGGTTGCTTTGAAGTGTTATATCTTTGGATTGACTTGGAATTATAAGTTCAAATAAACTTTATATTAAAGGTAGGTACGTTATTCTTTTTTCGAAATTAGGTATTTATTGGTTTCTTTGTGTTTTGTATTTTCTGTAATATCGCAGTACTTATAACCATTTTTGTATGAAATTGAAAACTCGCATTATTTTGTAATATGAGTTCTAACGTGGAAACAATGTGTCTCAAGCGGACGTATGCAATATTGATGATGTATACGGACTTAAAATTGCTAATGAATGGGATGTCTATTTTTGTTTCAATCACTTTCTCGTGGAAAATTTTATCTCACGAATAACTTTTCTTCTCAGGGCGCCTACAAGACAAAATTTCCAAAACGAAAGCTATTAAACCAAGAACACAGAGTTCTTTTGTTAGAAGAAAGTCGTAGGTAAACGTCATTGATATTGCTTGCCCTTTGAAATGCATAGTTTCTACGTTGGAACTCTTAATATGAAAAAACTTTTTTTTAAATTAGTTTTCATGGTTATAAGTTCTGTAATTTCATAGGTAAAGACCTATTAATAGAGGAAGTTTGAAAGTGGCGCCAGTGACTGAAAAGTTGAGGGAGAATCGTTTATCTTGGTATGTAAATAGGAGAGATATAACGCATGTTACTAAAAGAGTTATGAGTATACATCTGGATGCAGAGGCGCCGGCTTTTAGAAACCCTCATGGGTGCTCATGCTCATTTGATGGACTCGAAAAAGTGGCGAAATGTGAGAAGAGTAGTAGCACACTGATCGACCGACAAATAATAAATGTCCTACATACTCGTACATACTGCGTACTTAATTACTAGTTATGTTTGATAAAAATATAAAATGAAACCATTATATAAAAATTAAACTAGTTTTTATTAGCAACAAATATTATAATTTATACGTAACCTAAAAGGCAATTACTGATTTGTTTCTTGATGTCTATTCTCAGGGATGCTCGGCACCCACTGTTTATTTCTCATGGGTGCTCGAGCCCCCGAGCACCCACGGAGTCAGCGGCCCTGTGTGTATGGGTGGATTGTGTGAGGAGTGATATGAAAGAAAAGGGAGTTAGTGATGGCATGACGGGATAGAATGGAAAAAAAAGAATGGACAAGGGCAGGAAGATGATTATGATTCTTAAAGTGTTTCTTACCTTAACAGAATTATCCATAGCTGCCAGATACTCGACCCATTCCTCAGTAAACTCTTTGTTCATACACAGTATGGTTTCAATTCCTCGAACAGCTTCCTTGGAGGCAGGGTTCAGTTGGAGCAGTTCCGATATGCTGGTGGCGGAGCACGGCCATGGGGTCGAGTTTAGGAGGAAGATTATTGGCTCCACCTGTAGAATTAAGATGGATGGAATGAGTTAGGGTCAAAAAACAAGTCCTGATTGCTTCAAGTAGGTACACCAGATATTGTTGTAAATTTAAGCCATGGTTAGTGCCAATAGGTGTTACTTTAAGTTTAAAGGTCTGCGGAACAAAGTTAAAGTCCCGCAAACCTTTGATGAAAAGGGAGGATCCTCTGACCAGATGGGTGTTGTGTCTGGTCCGGGCCCGTGTGTCTGCCCGATACTTGATTTTGGACCGTTGTATAATTTTATAATCACGTAGTAAACTCTGAAACAGCGATGGAGGATTGTTGTAATTTAGTACATATGTGGTTTTTTTTTTGGGTGGGATAATCATCTAATGACAAATCCCGCCCTTGGGCAGAGCGTGAAATAGTGTCAGACTTTTACCGACTAAAAAACCCATTCCTGTTCCTTCTTTGCCTTCGTCCCAGGGCCCCGAGTTTCACTTTCACACTACCCGTGGCCCCAGTAGGCTTCGACCCTGCTGGGCCCCTACGGTTTTCTGACATCTCCTTGAGGCGCGCGTGGAACAATACGCGCCGTCGACGACTTGGGCTCGGTCCGGACGGTTATCGGACGGTTGGACAGTAAGCTACCCATTGCTCGCTGTCCGCAAGCCCGCGCCTACGGAGTTCATACGTGGTGACATAATTATGTAGATGTCGCTACATTAGCATTTCCAGCCAGAATCTATGAAAATCATAATAAGTTATAATATTTGAACAGCAGATTTTAAGAATTGCATATGTTGATGATATTATGATGAAAATTGAGCTGAGCATTGGCTTGTTTTAATTTTTTTTTTCCGGTAGGAAATTCATCCAATGACATCCGGCGCTCTTGGGCGAAGCGTAAGGGTGTGTCAGACTTTTACTGACTAAAAACCCACTCCTGTTCCTTCGTTGCCTTTCATACCAGGGCCGTGTCTTCCTTTCAGAAGCAAACCCTTGGCCCCAGTAGGCTTCGACCCTGCTGGGCCCCTACGGTTTTCTGACATCTCCTTGAGGCGCGCGTGGAACAATACGCGCCGTCGACGACTTGGGCTCGGTCCGGACGGTTATCGGACGGTTGGACAGTAAGCTACCCATTGCTCGCTGTCCGCAAGCCCGCGCCTACGGAGTTCATATGTGGTGACATAATTATGTAGATGTCGCTACATTAGCATTTCCAGCCAGAATCTATGAAAATCATAATAAGTTATAATATTTGAACAGCAGATTTTAAGAATTGCATATGTTGATGATATGATGAAAATTGAGGCCGGGAGTGGCCGGAAATCGGGATCGGGATCCCGACGGCTGGGGTGTGAGGGTAGTTTCCTCGCGCGTGCACGTGCGGCCTCCTCTTTTGCTAACATTACTGCTTCGCAGAAGGAGGCAACCGCCTGCATACTCCTCCTCGCTTCGGACCATGGCCTGTACCAAGGCCTGGCGCGAGAGATCGTTGCCGCCTGGTCCTTATACTTAGCTTCCTAAGGATTTGTTTCTTTCGGTTGTCTATTATATAGGACTGGAATAAAAAATGTGGGTTGTTCGGCAGTGATGGCAGACGACATTGTTGCCATCGTGGGCAGAACCTGGATGAGACTGGCTCAGGAGTGTAGAGATTTATTTATTTATTTATTTAATTCTTTATGCACACAAGAGTACAGAGGCGGACTTAATGCCTTAAGGCATTTTCTACCAGTCGTCAACCTTTGGGTGATGCAGAGACAAATTGTGGTAGGTGCAATATTAACATTACATATTATACAATTCTTTATACAAATACATACCTATAAACTACAAATACACTATATATAATATATATTATACTCATATTTACACAAACTACAAAGAAGAGAAAAAAAATATCATAAATAAGAACACACAAATCTATTGAAACAATTGGTTATGTCGCTCTTTCAAGAGTAACCTCAAAAGAAAATATGTTTGTATTATCTAATGATAAAAAGCTGTGAACGTTGTATATATATAAAGACATTCTGTATTGGTGACCCGCCCCGGCTTCGCACGGGTGCAATGCTGATCAAAACCGCATCAAAATCCGTTGCCTAGTTTTAAAGATCTAAGCGTACATAGGGACAAACAGCGGGTAGCGACTTTGTTTTATACTATGAAGTGATCAGCATTGCATCTGTATGAAGCCGAGGCGGGTCGCTAGTAAATAATAAGGAAACAAATTAGCGCTTTGACGAAACTATTGCCAACTTCTCACGAATGTACTCGCGAACCTTCACTTCGCAGAGGTAAAGAAAAGTATATGCTCAGCAGTAGGCAGTCGGGCGATGGATGATAATGATGTTGACTTACATCAGTATCATCTCGCACGATGACGTCGACAGTATCCAGCGTCAGCTGCGGGATGTTCGGGATGATTCTGCTGGCTGCCGCCACCGTGGTGGGAGGCAGGTTGCTAGCCACCGTGCCGTTGGTCAGTAACGCTGGAAATATACAATATTTCGATTGACAACAGATTAAAGAAAACGATGTAGAGTAGAGGGTGATCCTTGTCCAATTCTAAGATTGAACTCAAAGGTTAATCGCCAATTGTACTAGACACCAGGGGCCCAAGTCTGCTATTTTTATAAATTCGTCATTCCAACACGATCCCATTGTCATTTTGCTAAAAGTTCGTAATCTGCTAATTCATAATGATCGATCACTGATCGGCCAATGGTCTCGTAAAAGAGTTGTGGTAGAATGACAATGTCGAGCTTATTAAAAGCAATGACTACACAATGACGTTCTAATGGTAGGTCACTGATCAAAAGAACTGTCAAAATTTAAACAGATTACCGCATACGCAGACATTCATTTGTCAGTGTAGTACGGCCGGCGAAAGATGGCGAGAGTGAAGTTAGGCTCTAGCAACTTTAGCGCTTTAATACTCTTAAGAAAATAAACAATTTAACAAAATAAGTTCCATTTGCTATTTTCAATGCTGTAATTAACGGTTATTGGCCTTTATTTTTGTAAACCACTTATTTTTTTACGAATACACAAGCGCGAAAGTTGCTAGAGGCTAACTTCACTCTCGCCATCTTTCGCCGGCCGTACTGTATGTACGAGAATACCAATTCTTTCAATGGAGTGTCAGTGGTTGACCATTGGAAAGTCATAATGACGCCATTATATTAACAGATTACTAAACTTGTCAAAATCAACAATTATGAAATCAATGACAGACCGTCCTGACACTATTGTAATAGCAGACTTGAGGCTCAGGATCTTCCAATAAATGATTCATTTTAGTAGGGGAGACCGGGATGCTAAATTTGCAGTTACTAAAGCGTCATGGGTACCTATTGAATTGTGAAAATTAGGTTCTAAAAAGTTTCCATCATTTTAGTGGGGGGAGAGCGTGTAAGAATTTTCAAAAATGTAAAAAAAACGTCATCTGGAAATACTCGAGCGAGATTGATTTTTTTATTTTATTTTGAAGGTAATCCTATCAGGATTACGAAAAACATAACGTGACATGACGGTTTTCATGGGGCGATGTAGCTAAAACCATCGATAAGTGTAACGTTGTATAGTAATTTTCAATGTACCTAATAAAATTATTTTAGCAAACTGCGGTAAAAAAATTGCACTGATCAACAAAATATTAACAGGAACATTACAACCTAACTTTATGACTCGCCCATTTGCTTTTGCCACGCTCAAATTGTCAGATTATTGCATTGCCACGTTGAATAATTGCTATTCAACGTGGCAATGCTACCAGCGTTCTGGACACGCAAAGAGTCGACCAGCTGTGTTACTAGTTTAACGTAGGTAAAATAAATTCCTCAAAATGTTACCTGCAACTAATTTGACAGTTTCGTCGAAAACGCTGACGGGTCCCGCGGTGGTGGCGATGGCGTACTTCATACGCAGCCAGAACTCTCCGCTCACGTCGAACAGACCGTGGTCCAAGATGTCCAGGAAACGTAACGCTAGTTTTACACTGAAATGAAAGTTTTTGCTTATTTCTTTTTTTTTTTAGGTGAGTACTTATAATATTATAGGACTAGACCGCAATAGCAGAAAACTGAATTGGATAGCATTATATTAAATTTGCAATACTTATTTCGGTTGTAAAATACAAATAAAATTCTTTAAAAAACGCTCAAGGCCAGAATTATTTTTAAGAATGGCGCCAAATACCATAAGAACACATTTGAAAAAGTATCTAAACCATAAACAAATATAGATTAACACTAAATATTTTTTTTTATCCTTGGAGGAAGCCTTGGAGGCAGTGATTCGATTTTCGAATTGGACAAGAATTGAACTGAATTATTGGACAAGAATTGAACTCAAACTGAATTATTTAGACGTAGTTGTGTGTACATGGCTCCACTTATTTATAACTCGATACCAAACTTTATAACTGACCTTCCTTACGGACAATTTTGCAAAGTATCTACTGAAAAAATGGCTCATCTCACAAAGTTTTTATTCTTTGACCGAATTTTTCAAAAAAGGTTCTTGTCAATCCTATCATTACAAAAATGTGTTGTAGATCGTTTTGGTTCGGTTTTGCTGTTGCAGGACCCACTGCATTTTTATCTTGTTACCTATTTATACATAATTATGCCAAATTGTATCTAATTTAAATTGTTATGTTATGTATTATATTTTAAAATCTGTTAATTAAATTTGTGGTTAGTTTATAAAACTTAATATTAGGTAGTTTAAAATAATTCCAATTATTAATTTGTGTAAAGTTTAGTTTGTTTTATTTTGTTTCTGTAAGTAACAATATCTTAAAAAAAAAAAAAATGTTGTCCTGAGTTCAGGAGGTTTAATATTTTCATGAAAGGAAATTTTGTGATAAATTTTGTAGTTTTGCTTAGTAGCACCACAAAACATATTTTAATATTTGCATGCCAACTCATGGCAAAATGTGTCTTTGCGCTAATAAATTATAAGTTACCATCTCTTGTACCGCATTTAATGCAAATAAATGGCTTTGACTTTGACTTTGAAAGTGGAATTTAAAGCACGCGTTACATTTAGGCACAATTCGTTACATGCTTTCACGCTGAACTCTTCTTATTCTATAAATTATTATGAAGATTCACGTTTATCACGTGTAGCTAAAGCGCAAGTTAGAATTAAATTTTTAACTTTATTGTATTATGTTTTTAAGATTTATTATCCAGAGATACCAGTAATGTATCCGGAGTTTTTTTGCCATAAAGGGAACAGACTTATACATATAAACATACATGATCAGACTGTTGAATCTAATCCCTTTACCTTACAATTCACGGTTTTTTAATAGGTACAATAAAAATAAGAGTCAAATGTTCCTTCAAGCGCAAAATAAAATTTTATAATTATGTGGTTACTTTCTGGGTTATGACTAATTATTATTATGATTGAATAATAATGATAACTCATTTAATCATAATAACTCAGCCGACTAGTTATAAATGCATAATTACAAAGATTGTTGATGAATGAAGACGCGCTAATTAATACTGATTCTAACCAGACAAAGCACTGCCTTTTAACCTCTTTGATGTAACCGGATCTCACGATATCATTATTATTGTTTATGATAACCCACTGATAGTTGCATAATTTATTTCTGTTAAGGGAACTCCCGCATTTAATTGTAAAAAAACGTTTTATGCATACATACATGTATGTAAATATAGAGGTGGTCTAATTTATTATTAAGAGCAGTGAGCCGAGTTACGGCCCTGACTTACGAGTTGTAAGTCGCGGGTTCAAACTTAGCCAGGCGCATTGCTTTGTGAATTTATTTCATCACCACTGCTCTTAAAACGGTGAAGGAAAACATCGTGAGGAAACCGGCATGTCCTAGAACCAAAAATTCTAAGACATGTGACATCCACCAACCCGCACTGGGCCCGCGTGGTGGTTTACGGCCCATTCCCTCTCCTAGAGAGGAAATGGGCCGCCTGAGTCCCAGCAGTGGGAACATTTAAAGGCTGATTATGCTATGCTAATTATAAAATTGGGCTTGAACATGCCGCTAATATTATTGATCTGTTGCTATATAATTATTTTACTTTTAGCATTAAATAGAGCTGGAGCAGTTTTTTTAAGCAGACTTCTCTCGCTGTAGGGCGGGGCGGGAGGGTGTGCTCGACTTTTACTGATTATAACCTCTCCTATGTTCTATCTTTTCCCTTTGCGTTTCAGGGTTTCCCCTTCGGAAGTAAAATCATGGCCTCAGTAAGATTCGGCCCTGCTGAGCCCCTACGGTTTTGCTGACGTCTCTGTGTTACCGGACGACTTACCGGACGACCGGACGGGAGCTACCTATTGCTCGTCGTCCCTCAGATCGTTTTACAAAAGTCAAAATTTTAAACTGGCAGATCTATTGATTACCACCACGGCAACATATGTATATTTTCTGGAATTTTGTACAATTTTATTTCAAATTGTACCACTGCCGTGCCAATTTTTGTGACGTGTTTTAAGGTAATATGTATTCATCATCACCACTTAGGCTAAAAGACGTCCACTGTTGGACATAGCCCTCCCTTATGTGTCATCACAACGAATGGTTCTGTGCGTCTCGCATCTATTAGATTTCTCCGACTCTCACCAGCCCCCCTAGCCAAGTCACAAACGATAAACGTAAACTCTAATAAACGTAGTCTTTAATAGATTTTCAACTTTATGTTATTGGATATAAAGTTGAAAATCTATTGAAGATTACATAGTGTTTTCGTTCGTTCCGGTCGCTAACGCTCAGTAGTCTTTAATAGGTTTTCAACTTTATGCTCTTAGGTATAAAGTTGAAAATCTATTGGAGATTACTAAGCGTTCACGTTTATCGTTTGCAACTTGGCTAGGGGGGCAGGTCATCGGTCAACCTTGTGCGAGGCCTTCCAACGCTGCGTCTTTCGGTACGCGGTCGCCACTCATATCTGTTGAAATCTGTTCTGCGACTTGCCCTACCCACTGCCACTTAAGTTTTACGATTCTTCGGGCTATGTCGAATATGTTCTCCTGCGAATATCTTCATTCCTCATGCGAAATTACGTTTTTCGCATCAGGAAGTATTATTGTGTTCTATTTAATTCCATACATACCCCAATCGAAGACTTCTCTCCATATTCTTGCGTCCAAACCAAAACTCTTTGGCTTCAGTTAATAAAGAATCTATCTTTGTTTTGGTGACCTCGTCCATATTGTAGCTGCTGAACTGGAAGAGGTAGGTGTAGTCTCTGTCCAGCTTCACATACAGGGACTTCAGATTCATGATAAGTCTGTTCCAGTTGAGGGTTATCACTGAGTGTGGCGAGTTCTTGATGGTATTTATCTGAAACAGGCAAAATTATGTAAGTTAGATTTATTAAAAGCTCTCAGCAAACGTTTATAGATCTTGCATTCGTTTTTTCAGTTTCATTGATTGTGTCGAATTTTTGACTGGAGTATAAACTTAGTAAAATATATTCTGAGAGGGCAAGTATATGAAAACTTATTTGTTTACATATCGACGTGTCAACAATTGAACTAGAAGTCAAAACCTAAAAACGATCCAAAAAAGGACATAATATAATACTTTAAGTTCAGGTACACATGAAAAGCAGTGGTGGCCGAGTGGTAAAGGCCTCAACTTATGAGTTGTAGGTCGCGGGTTCAAACCCAGCCATGCGCATTACTTTGTGTAAATTATTTTTATCACCACTGCTCTCAAAACGGTGAAGGAAAACATCGTGAGGAAACCGGCATTTCCTAGAACCAAAAACATGAAGACATGTGACATCCACCAAGCCGTACTGGGCCCACGTGGCGTGACGGCCCATTCCGTCTCCTAGAGGAGACCTGATTCCCAGCTGTGGGAACATTATAAGGCTGATAACCGCTCTGGTGTACAACTCATAAAATTAATTATCAACGATTACAAAAACATCTTTAAATACACTTACAGCTTTAGTAACAGCAGAGTCAGCTGTCAAACCATTCTCAATAGCAACAGTGGCATCACACATAGCTTCCACTAGCTTCTTCTGTGTGTCTTTGTCTTGGGGCAGTTCTAAGTATTCGCTGGCTGCGTCTACACCGTTGCACAGGATGTCCTCACCGTATGTCGATAGGGCTTTGTAAGTCTGTAATTGTAAAACATATCAATAGAGAATCGTCCGGCTTTGCACAAATTATAAGTAAACACAAACTTTCCTCGTTTATTGTTATTTATATTAAATCTTAGTGAAAATTTTATCAAAAACCGTTACGTGGTTTAAAAGGAAGACAGACGCAGAAAGCGATGTACTTATAATTATGTACATAGATAAAGATTCTTCTAAGACAAAAGAAGATCACGTCATCCTCAGCATCATGTAACGTATGTCGAATCTATAATTGACAAATCGCGATAGTATTTGTGAAAGTGATGTATTTGTGAAATTCTATTGCAGTTTTGGCATTAAAATAATGGTTATTATTCTAAGCTTTAAAGCAGCTCCTAAAGAGCAAAAAATACTTGCTAAAATATACCTATCGCCATTGTATCCATAGATTTAAGTTTATGTATAAGTTGTGTTACTTTTTTGGTGTGCTATTCTACTTTCACCAAACCTTCGTGCCTGCGGATTGGCTTTTGATCAAATCCCTCTCACAGAACGGACAGCAGTGGAAACGCCATAGGCTTTATGAGACATTTAGAATTTATGCAACATAATTTTATGTGTATCCTGCCCGTCCTAACCTACGGTGCCCAGACATGGTCGCTCACCGAGTCGCAAAAGTTTTGCCTTGGGGTTTGCCAACGAGCAATGGTGCGCAGCATTCTGGGTGTTAAAAGAGCCGACAGAATGAAGAACACCACGCTGCGTCAAAAGACGGGGATTATAGACGTAGGAAAAAAGGCTGCCAGGCTAAAATGGGATTGGGCGGGTCACATCAGCCGCATGCACTCTGACCGGTGGGCAAGAGTCTCCACAAAAAATCTGAAGCTGGACGACGCCGCTGAGGTCGACCTGGGAAGAGGTGGCGAGACGACCTAGATGCCGACCGCAAGGACTGGTTCGAGGTGGCTCAAGAAAAGAATACCTGGAAGAAGTTGGGGGAGACCTTTGCCCAGCAGTGGGACAGTATAGGCTATTAAAAAAAATGAATACTCTACGTACCTTTTGCTCGTTCATCGCCGTCAGCAACAAAGTCTGAATCACATCAACATACACATCTTTGAACGCCTTGGCCTTTGCCTCAGAAGTCTGCTCCAACTGTTCGTTGATGCCCGACACCAGGATGATGACGTCATTCAAGTAAGGGGAGATCTTGAAGTCGAGGATTGGATTCTGCTGGACGATTTCTTTGGCTATGGCTCCGTGTATTACTATGCTGGAAGAAAATTAACAGAACTAGAAAGTATTTCTGTGATACTTGCTTGAGGTTTGATATAAGTTTCATTAATTTCTTATTATCGTCCTGTGTTATATGTATAATACAGCAGTTACAAAAAAAAAATCTACTGCTACCTACTGACATAGAATCATGTTATTTAAAAGGTATTTCTCATATAATACACCAATATCGTGATTCTTTTTTCATTATTGTCCTACTCTTGGGCAAAGATCTTCCGCATAGCCTTCTATTCTTTCCGATGTGTTGCCTTTCTGACAATTGTAAATGGCTAAACTGTTTTTCATATATGTAACGTATCCCATTTACAACCAAGTGCTGTTAGTATACATCACTATTTTTTAATAAGTATAAAAAATGGGGCTCTATCTGTACCCGTTACTAATCGTATTTTTGTAGTCAAAAGTAAAAAAAAAACGAAAGCCCAAAAATCCCATAATTGAATCAATCATTCCTAACAATTGCTACTAGAAAATACTACGCGCAGTATTTTTCCATTTTGATCGTCATTCATTCATAATCAATAGCCTAACAATATTTCTATAAATTTAGAGACATTTTGGGATATAAACAAACGCTAATAACTTTGCTGTTTATGAATATTATTTATTGAGACTTTACTTAAATAATAACAAGACCTTTTCTAATAAGCATTTTAAGTATTTGTACTAATGAACAATTGGTGGTGTATAAGGAAGGATTTTCTGAATGACTTTACTTACAGCATCTGTTTCCCCAGATATCCTTTCTCTCTAGCCACCTGCAAAAGCTCTGACTCATCGCTGATTTGGAAGAGACTGCTCCAGTCCACTTCAGGTCTCTTCTCCGTCTCTATCCTCACGAGGGCCTGGCTAAAGTTCTTGAGGACCTTGAAGTCCTGATCGATGGTGTAAAGCTGGGAACTAGTATCCTTGCCAAGGGTTTCTTGGATGAGGAGTGATGCCATGTTGTTTATCTAGAAAATTAATTCATTATCTGAGTGATGAGGTTCGGTGGAAGAAAGCGTCTTTCTGAATAATTAAACCTGTTTTTTTATTTTATTTTAGACAAAATCAACGTAAGATATAAAAGGAGGACATTAAATAATTAAGGTGAACTTTCGATAATCACCTACAATAAGTTGACAGGTAGAGAATGGCCAAAGCTTTAAGTCCACCTTCGATGCACGAAGTTTTAGTATAAAAAACCGGCCATGTGCGAATCGGACTCGCGTACGAAGGGTTCCGGACCGTCCGTAGCAAAAAAGGGTAAAAAATCACGTTTGTTGTATGGGAGCCCCCTTAAATATTTATTTTATTCTGTTTTTTTAGTATTTTTGTTATAGCAACAACAGAAATACATCATCTGTGAAAATTTCAACTGTCTAATTATCAGGGTTAATGAGATAAAGCCTGGTGGCAGACGGACAGACAGAGGTAGGTCTTAGTAATAGGGTCCCGTTTTACCTTTTAGATACGGAACCCTAAAAATTAACATTGAAACGAAGACTGTGATAATCGAAAATGTTTCAAGACCACAATGATAAGTGCAAAACTTTTTCAAGGATTTGGAAAGATAGAGCACAATTACAACTTACATTATTCTTAACTTCAAACACTCCAAAGGACTCAACCAAATCAGTCACATAGTTCTTCCACGCGTCGGTGCACAACTGTTTCTTCACAGATTCAGCTTCTGCCTTTGATATAGTAAAGAACGTTTGTAGTTTATAAGCATCACAGAACATTTGCCCGGGGAAGTTGATTTTTGATGTTAGAATCTGTAAAACAATACAAGGTTTGGATTTGTTATAAGCATTCGAGAAGATCAGCATGTAGAAAACGTTAACTTTAATAGACAATCAGATCCGACATTAGCTAATCATACCTGAGTTCTTTCAGCATCAGCCAACGCTTCAAAAGCATTGCCAATAATATTAGGTGGTATTCCTTTAAGTATTTCAATAGCACCGGGGTTCCTAAGGGTAACATTGTAGGTCAACTGCTCAATATTCATGTTAATATCGATTACTTTGTAAGCGCTCTCCATTAATTTGGCCAGGAGTGTAGAGTAGAATAATACATCGTGTTTTGTCTTCTTTGGAAGGAATTTGTGAATAAAGTTCATTACTTGAGAAAGGCTGAAATGTAAATAGTTACTTAGTTTTGGTTTTAGATAAAAGTACAGCCCCCCTAGCCACGTAACTGAGCGTTGAGATGACGTCAGAACAAAGGAATCGGAGGCGTGGCCTACTCGAGGCGTTCGACGCAAACGAAACAATCGTAACTTGGCTAGGGAGGCAGAGCCATTTCTAAGTGGTATACTTACATACTGAACGCATCAAGCGACTCATCCTTCTCCACAGCTTCTTCAAAGACGCTAGCAGCATTATGAAATAGATTAGAGACTGCTTGTAAACTATTTACTCCTTTAGTACCTGCCAAACCTCCTATCTGGTCTTGGCGTTGTTTGGCAAACACTTTGTCCATAAACTGAAGCCCAACCACAATAGCATCAGTAAAATCTTTTATTATTTCGTATGACTGAGTATCGCCAAATGTTGTTTTAAATTGATCCATTACTTTTGGTATTCTGGAACCAAATTAATGACTTACAAAGGGAATCAAGTCACCAAACAATACAAAATTATATTATATCAAATAATTTCGCTACTTACAAACTTAGCTGTATGTAACTAAATTCTGCCTCTTGACCTTGGAAGATGGAGACCAACTCCGGAGGCAGGAAGTTCTGTAGCTTAACCATACGTAGCACAGCCTTCATCATATTACCTAGAGTATTTAATCTATTGTCTCCTGACATTTTGAAGTACATATCGCCTATCTGCAACAGTGTCACGGTCATCATGATATCTAAAAGAGTGCTTTGAAAGCATCAGTTGATTATTCATAAAGCTTAGTATAAGTTTATATCTTACCATTGTCAAATATTTATTAAAATCTATTTCAAACAGCACATCAATGAATATCTTTTGTAAATCGTCCATTGACTTTGAACACAACTTTTCCACTAAAATCTTCATGTGTTCATTGTTTTCCATTACTATAGTTTCATTTACGGATGTTATGCTGCATCTGTTCACGTTGCCTTTCAATAACTGTAAGTGAGACCACATTTAGAAGGTTATTATTAAAATCATTCATTGTAAGTAATTCTTTCTGCTTTCATTTACACTTTTCAACATAATCTTTTAATATTAAAGTAGCACAATCAATTATTCTCATTAATACTTCTTTGGTTACGAAACAATGTATTATTACTATTTTTTTAACGTTAGTAGATTTAAAAAAAAAAAATTAAGTACTATCATTAATTCGTTTTTATAAACCCACACTTGTGTTAAACATTATTCATTATTTACTACATAAATATAATCATTAATTGAGTTATTTCCAGTTAACACAAACTTACACCTTGGAAACTAAGATCAGCATCCATGACGCTCTGTGCGACATCATCATTCAGCTCCAACTTGTCTGATACATATCGCTTTACTTTTTCTGGCTTGGCAAATAGGTGTTTTACTTTTAGACCATTTTCTGTAAAAAATTATTGCTATTGTTATACAAATAAGTACGGCGGTTAATTCACTGTTTGACGGTATCATTTCAAAACAAAAAGTGATGTCTATTTGTTTCGTTATTATCTAGACCTGCATGGAAACAAAATATTAAAAATATGGATTTGGTTGTAATAATAATAAACCACAACTATCACACAACGCCGTCTAGTATCAAGCTCAGCAGAGCTTGTGTTATGAGTACTAGACAACTGATAAACATACTTATATTTTTCTAAATACATACCTAAATAATATAGATAAATTACACCCAGACACAGAACAAATGATCGTGCTCATCACACAAACATTTGTTCTGGGTGGGAATCGAATCCACGACCTCCGGCATAGCAGTCAGGGTCACTAACCACTAGACGAGTCAAGTTATGTGCGTCAAAAGTTCCATATTTCGTAACTAATTTGCGCATACATTTTAACATTTTTCATTAATTCTAATCGAATTGCCGTCGTGAGAGCCGCCGATTAGTGCACCCTTCATTCAAAAACTTTTCATTAGCTTTGAATGTGTACGAGCAGTGCTGGCCGAGTGGTAACGGTCCCGACTTACGAGTTGTAGGTCGCGGGTTCAAACCTAGCCAGGCGCATTACTTTGTGTAATTTATTTCATCACCACTGCTCTCAAAACGGTGAAGGAAAACATCGAACGTGAGGAAACAGGCATGTCCTAGAACCAAAAATTCGAAGACATGTGACATCCACCAACCCGCACTGGGCCCGCGTGGTGGATTACGGCCCATTCCCTCTCCTAGAGAGGAGGCCTGAGTCCCAACAGTGGGAACACTATAA
This sequence comes from Mythimna impura, assembly GCA_905147345.3. Taxonomy (NCBI): domain Eukaryota; kingdom Metazoa; phylum Arthropoda; class Insecta; order Lepidoptera; family Noctuidae; genus Mythimna; species Mythimna impura. The sequence goes on from LR990341.1 coordinate 33,896,601, forward strand.
GGCCGACTATGCTATGCTATGCTATGTGTACGTCAGGTATAAAAACAACCCGATAAGTACAACACGAATCGAACCCAACAATATACCTACAGTTAAAATAACATAGCAGGTGAAGTTTTTAAAAACAAAGCATTGTTGATGTTTCGTTATTCGGTTAGTAATAACACAGGGCAGGACGAGGAGTAGTGCTGGCCCAGTTATAATGGCCTGGAGTTGTAGGTTGTAAGTTCAAACCCAGCCAGGCGCATTACTTCGGGTAATTTATTTCAAAACCACTAAAAAGATTCTCAAAAGATCGTGACGAAACTATTTTAGAACAAAAAAATCGAAGACGTGCTACATACACTAACCCACACTGGGCCCTCGTAGTGGATTTCGGAACATTCCTTCTCTTATAGAGGAGACCGGAGTCCCAGCAGTGGGAACAATAAAAGACAGTTTCTGCTTATCTATCCTAAAGAGGACAGATTTGTATTTGTATACAAACGCAGCACACACACACACAGCGCAGGCGCAGGGTAGCCAGCCTATCGGTATTTTATAGGTTGCATTTTGGAGAGTGTGCGCGGGAATTGCATGACTTGATTCCGCCATCTCCTTTCTACCATCGGACAACCCGACGTACGGCGAGTATCCACCCTTACGTTGTTGAAAATTCAACGGTCCGGACTAAGCGTTTCGCTTCGTCGTTTATACCGCGTACATCGAAGGACTGGAACAATTTGCCTACTGCGGACTTCCCGTCCAACTATAATTTAGGTGTCTTCAAGGCTAGAGTGAATAGGCTCTTAATAAACTAGTGCGCCTCACCATCAATGATTACATCGCTGCTTACCATCAGGTGGGATCGCAGTCAAGCACTGGTTTATATGAATTAAAAATAATAATAATAACCCCATCGCCGTATCTCTACGTTGACGTCGTGGTGGGGCTTGCGTGCTCCAATATACCCTAGGTCTGTATCGGTGAAGTTTGCTTTGCCGTAATATGCCTAAGGTGAGGGGCCAGACTAAGAGAGATACAATCCGCAGTGCAGTTTTGTGGCGAACTGTTGGGCATTAGCGACCCCACGGACCCGATCTCCCGGGAGAATTCTTGTTCTTCATCTCCGGCTTGCCTTTATTGGCCGGCCGTAGTGAACACTGACGAGGAACTGAGCTCCCACCTCTCTCTTGCCTTTATTGGCTGGCTTGAGTGGAGATTCGCAAGAGCAAACGTGCTCGGGAGAAGGATGTATAATCCAGTAAGGTGCTGGTAGGGATCTTGACCGTACTTCCGGGATTGTCCTGATAGCCGTGGTATACCTCTCCACTCCTCAAGCACCTCAGAATATGTTGCCCTCTTGTTGCTACGTCACTTCGTGCTAGCGTCCGTTTTTTGGGGGCCCATTTATTGAGTGTGCAAGTCACCCCCTGCCTTTTTTCGATGGATATTCATAACGTTGTTCAGGCAGGGGCCATAGTCTTAACATAGTTCCATGTTACCAGTCCACTTAAGACTCCAAAAACCATAGCCCTATTATCTTTGTTCTCCATATGTCGCAATAGTTTTTGAACAACCGGGGGTGGTCCTTGGGTGCACTAGCATAGCGCGTACAGGGATAATCGTCGGTTGGTATCATGTACCATTATAATTATCTAAAGGGCCTCTGCGAGTTGGCTTCGGCTCCTCATACGCCTTCCAAAGGTCCAGGACCTCAGGGTCCTGAGATAAATATTGAAAATACATATAATAATAATAATAAACTCAAAAACTACAAGACCTAAATGAAAAAAAAAATCATCAATAGAATGCTACTTTATTACTGAGTGACATAGGCTATATGTTTTTTACTTTACGCAGACGAAGCCGCTGGCAGAAGCTAGTATTAATACCAAACGTAAATCATAGTGTACTCTACCAGGTCTCCAGTTTCATATGATGAAGTACCGAGTAAATTGGGGTTTCTTTTGCCTTGGGGTATAACTTTGACACAGTTTATTAACCAATAGAAACACAGTAAACACAGTTTCTCATGTTCCTATTTGTTGTAAGTTTGTGCCAAAGCTATACCCCAGAGCCAAAGTAACCCCAATTTATCGTACTCATCTTCAAAGTGGCCATGGAAAATACGTTGAAAACTCAACGCAAATTAGCAAGCCAACCGTCATTGTCGTTTTTTGACGTAATAATACTTTAATCATTATACTTACTACTAATATCTATAAATGCAGGTTGATCCACCATATCTGCGAGAGTCGCCAGGAGTTTGAGAGCATCTGGCACTGATGCCACTACATCTAGCACTGAATCATTGAAGACAGGTGCTAGAGTTCGCTGCAGCTGTGTTAATCTGGAAATATTATGATTAATGTAATAATTTTCAACTTAGTAAGGAAAATGTATTTATGTTCTGGGTACATTCGCTCCACCGTTGATTTCATCTATTTCTTATCAAGCAATATCAAATTCAGGATATAAGAACTATATTGGTATGTATCTATTTATGTACCTATTTAATAAATAGCGTATGTATATTATGTATAGTGTCTGTGTACAACTAATGACAGCACCATATCATGTTCAATGTTTGTTGCCAGGGGCGCCGACTTTTAGAAAACCTCATGGGTGCTCATGTTCATTTGATGGACTTGAAAAAGTGGCGAAGTGTGAGAAGAGAAATGCACACTGATCGACCGACAAATAAATAAATGTCCTACTTACATACTGCATACTTAATTACTAATTATGTTTGATAAAAATATAAAATGAAGCCGTTATATAAAAATTAAACTAGTTTTTGCTATCAAGAAATATTATAATTTATACGTAACCTAACAGGCGATTACTGATCTGTTTCTTGATGTCTATTCTCAGGGGTGCTCAGCACCCACTATTTATTTCTCATGGGTGTTCGAGCCCCCCGAGCACCCACGGAGTCGGCGCCCCTGTTTGTTGCCATGCCTGATATAAGTTTTTCTTTGCTATATTTCTTGTAAGTACGTACAACAAAGTATATAATAAATAATATTTTAAAATAAGTTAATTTTGAAGAGATTTGTGAATTATACTTACTTAGAATCCTCATAATAAGGTAGTTCGTCAAATTTATCTAGCGGTGTACACTCGTTACCTACACTGCACATGATGGACTGTAGGAACTTCATCATGCCAGCACTGGGTAGTGCTCGCGCAGGGAACCCACCTGAACGAGTAAAATAATATGTTACGGTCAGGATAAGAATGTAACTTTTTTGTAACTGTATGGATCAGAATGTTGGGCTGTGAAAAAGACTGATGAAAAAAGATTGCATGTATTTTACCCTTCAACCTGAGGGGCATCCGTGGGTCACAAATTGTTCCAGTGACCTGTCGCTATTTCATCCATCCTGAATTGATCCGATTTGATACGTCTCGGTTTACCTCGCCATCTCCTTGGATAAGCGACCCGATGTACCGAAAGTCGGAGCAGATTGGTATAGGCGTTCCAGCTAGAGCTAAGGGCATAGGACTGGAGAGACCACCGAAATCACAGAACAAGTACTCGGTTTTCGTTCTGCTCAATTTTAAGCCAACACTCTCCAGTCTGTGCCACCACACCTCCAATTTGCACTGGACCTCTAGGCCACTCTCGGCAACCAGCACAATGTCATCGGCAAACAGCATACACCAGGGAGCCTCTTCCTGGATGCCCGACGTCAGAGCGTCCATTATCATCAGGAAGAGGTAAGGGCTGAGAGCCGTCCCTTGATGTAAGCCGACAGCCACATTGAAGCTGCCAGTGTTCCCCACTGTAAACCGGACTTGGGTACTGCATTGGCTGTACATCGCTCGGATCAACTGCACATACTTGCATCACTACACAATATGCCTTAGCAATACTGGCTGCCTAGATTTCCGGGCTTCAGATTCTCCGTAACGGCTATCAAAGATCTTTTTGAACGCCAGCCTGGAGCAACAGCTTAACGTGTTTTCTGAAGCACGGATAAATCTTGATATGTTAAGATGGTCATCCAAACACTTGTTGGCTTAACCTTGGAGTTGGATTCGTGCGGCTGTCATTGCCTCATTTGCAGACCAATTGTTTAGTTGCAACAGCTGCTGTTGTTGTTACCCTATTATGTCCTACTGCCGGGCGAAGGCCTTCCTCTCCCTTTTCCACACACGTCTGTCCTCAGCCATTGCGGGCCAGTCCCTCCGGTACTTGTCAAGCTCATCTCTCCACCTTCACCTTGGTCTGTCACGATGTCTCCTTGCGTTTAATGGGGACCCAATAACTGGCTTTTCTAGCCCTCAGTTCAGCTGACATGCGGTAGACATGTCCAGCCTAATCCCACTTTAATGCAACTAGTGTGTAAATAAAAATATACTATCGAATATAACGAGACCATCGAAAGTAAAGTTTCGTCATCATCGGACGATCAAATAAATTTAAATGACAAAATTAAATTCATTTCTCGTACTAAGCGAACGCCAGATGTTTGCTCATGAACCGCGACAGTCGCTTCTGGTATCAACCGTTGATTTATTATTCTGGTCAGTTTGTCAACATCGGATTCGGAAAGAAAAAGCTATTATTGTATAACTCGCCATTTGTACCGGTATCCGGTAGTGGAATTCCAGCAATTTACATGGAACTGCCTGCCTATGCGACATCCACAAACCAGTTACTGTGTTTCTTTTTTCGAGGTTGGAAATCATCAAATAACTTCTCCCGCTCTAAGTGGAGTGAGAGGGAGTGTCAGAATTTTACCAGCTAAAGCCTACAACTGGTCTTTCAGTTGCCCTTTAAGTTCCAGGGCCATGCTAACTCTTTCGAACATTTTCCACTGCCCATTTACTGTGTAACACACACTCCTTGGGATGCTTTAAATTCAATCACTGGTTGTTAAACAGTAGGGTTACTTATTTTACTTTACCTCATCCCAGGAGTTACTCCTGCATCGTGGGTGCATTTTTGTGAATGTGAAGTACCACGGAGCATTTTTATTAGGTTTCAACTTGTTTGACATTACGAGCATGGCAGTTGAGAGTTTGTCATGCTCACTCAAATGTCTCGCTGATGGTGGCACGTATTATTGGGTCATTTAGTTCCCTTCAAAATAGTTGAGCTGAGTGGGGCTGATGCACGCGTCATGCTCGTGAACGGGTGCCGTCAGTTGAGACTGGTCATCTCTTAGCTGCCATTGGCTTAATTTAATTTCTATTTTTTAATTCGTTTTTTTTTTTAAAATTATTATTACATATTTACATTGTGTTCACATATTAGAAGCGACAAAAAATATGTAACCAAGATTTATGTAACACATAATGTGATTTAAAAGAGAGTCCATGGAGTTTCTTGCACGTTCTTCTCCATAGAAGTCTACGCTTTGGAACGTGCAATTTAGCTTCACTTTTTTTTTGACTGTCCGAAATTTTGACAATTCAAAAGTGCCTGTAATTGGTCTATTTGAAATAAACGTTTCTGATTTCTGAATCACTGGTTGTTAAACTGTGAGGGTTACTTTTTTTTACTTTACCTCATACCAGGAGTTACTCCTTTATCGTGAGTGCGTTCAAGTGAGTTTATATTATAAACTCGCATACACTACGCCAACAGTGCCGCACTCACTAACTATATTGACTGTGAAAGATGTAGTAACGACAGCCGGGGAAGAAGTAATCGAGCCGCAAGAGAGGAAAGGATTCCGTTTACAACCTGGCTACTAAGTTAATATTTATACCACAACATGATCTGCAGTGCTGTTCTCTAAGAAAAGAGCCTTGAGCGCAGTGCTGGCCGCAGCGACGAAATCCAAATTGCTTTGATTGGATTTATTGATTCCTTAATCAATGTACCTATTTTGATTTCGTCGCTGCGGCCAGCGCTGTGTTCAAGACTGATTTCTTATAGAACACTGCATAGCACATAGCACTGCTGTTCCGATTTCTTCGAAAAGAGAGAAGAAAGAATCAAAGCATTTATTTCAAATAAACTATTTACAGGCACTTTTGAATTGTCAAGATGTCATCCAGTCAAAAAAACGTTGTTAATTGCACATTTCAAAGCGTAGATCTCTATGGGAAAGGATATGCAAGAAACTCCATGGGAAAATTCTTAATATATAAATTAAAATAAGCCACTGGCAGCTAAGAGATGACCAGTCTCAACTGACAGTGCCCGTTCACGGATATGTCGATACAGAGAGTCAAGTACTTACATGTGGGATAGTCTACGTTGTATATGTTTAGCCTAACTACGTAGAAACTGAACATGATTGACGACGCCCATATTACTCCCAGAAGTGTGATCTGTAACAGAAGAATTAGATTTATGACTGTAGCTAAGAGAATACAGAACTTGAAGCTCTTAGGATTCCGTGGTAAGCCAAGCTCCAAATGAAATGTCTAGAAAAAGTGAGATTCGAAAAGAAATGACGATTAAGTACCGAAAAAACTTTTTCAATACACTTACTCGAAAACTCGCTCTTATCCCACCGCTTTTAGGCACGCAATTGACAGTTTTTCGCACTAGTGCAGAAAAGAGCGCGTGCTGTCCCCGCCACAATTTTATTATATTTATCGTATCAGGCTGATGGGCGCGCGTCGACACCAACGAGTCGCCGGTCAATCCCCGTTTATTCATTTCGTAAGTGTATTGAAAAAAGTCATTTGATACAAGTGCAGAAAGTTTGTCATTGCGACCGAGGCGGAATTCGCACGAGCCGTAGGCGAGTGTGTTATGGAGCCGAGGGAAAAAATGTAGTAATCTACCAAAGTATACCCGGTGTCGAAAAAAAAACGTAGAAATAAAATCAGAAACTCTGTCTTTATTTTTTTTAAACAGTTTTATAATTTTTTCACTTTTTAGTTGTGATACACCACATAAATTACATTTTAAAATATTTCAACAAATAAAACATAAAAAATTGTGTCCCATCGGTCTCAGGAACAGGGCGAACTACCGGTGGTCAGCGCTCCAGAGAAAGGAACCTCCTAACAATACGAACCATGTCCGCTTTTTGACTCAAGCCCTTGATCCAACCTCTTAAGACGTTGGTCGAGACTTGAAAACCATTAGCTGACAACTCTATCGGTCATTGATATCGAGTCCATATCACACATGTCGACAACCTCGCGAGCCAAGTTAAAATATTTTATTACAAAGATTTTTAAAATTTTTGTTTCTATAACTATTTTTTATTATTGATAGGCTTGCGTATGGTCTCATCTGATAGTAAGCGATGATGTGGCCGACGATGGAGCACACTTGCCTAGAAATTAACTATTCACTCTCTCAGTATCTTTGTCGCTGATCGTATCAAACGACAGCATAATAAGTCAAGGCCATCAAAGTTGACAACTTAAACTTTTGCTGTTATTCTAGCAAGTGCAGTTAACTAATCAGGAAGAGATACTAAATATTGTAATTCATCAACATTTCAGTCAAAAGACGTCCACTGTTGAATATAGGCCTCCCATAAGTGACGCCACAACGAATGGTCTTGTGCGTCTAGCATCCATCAGATTCCCACGACTCTCACTAGGTCCACTTTGCGGAAGGCCTTCCAACGCTGCATCTTCCGTTACGTGGTCGCCACCCCAAAAGCTTTCGGCCCCGACGACAACGATGAACATTGTAATTTTAAAGATATAAAGACAAAGACAACTGACCAGTTTCCTCTTTCGGACGAGGTAGTCCTTCCACAGCAGCAGGCGTAGTTGCTGCCTACCCGCCATGATGAACTGTTATGTGTACCACGCGACATTCCTGAAACAAAACAAGAAAAAGTTTTATTTAACAACACACATTAGGGTGTTTCATGTTTTTTTTAAATTTTCGATTTTCATTTGACTTTGCTCGAATTCTTGATACACACACGTACAGTGTTCATTATATACCAAAAATCACCAAAAAAAAAAAGATTTTTTTTATAACAACAGAACATAACGTTTCTTAGACTCAAATAGATAAACTCAGCTAAGGAATAGAATCCCCTACCGGGTTTGTATTTCCTTTTAGCTACAACCTAGGGGTCTTTAAGTCTAGATTGAATAGGTTACTTTTAGGCAAGCGTGCTCCATCGTCGACCACATCATCACTTACCATCAGGTGAGATAGTGGTCAAAGGCGAACCTACAATTATATAAAAGAAATACAAACTTTGATCAATAAAAACTTTGATTAAGCAGATTTAATCCTTTCAGAAATAACACTTATGATGATATCTTGCGGGTCTTTTGTTAAACATTTGAATAAAGATAACAAAAGTGCAGTACATATCAAACGAAAAACAACATAACTCATTCAATTTACGGATTACAAATCCAAATTCAATTTCAACACAAAAAATCTTTACACCCAATTGTGTAACAACAAAATTGAATGTTAATGAGAAGCTTCCGGCTCATACAGTGATGAATGTACGAAATGACAAACACATTCATACAATGTTCATAACATACAATCACAATACATGTTGTATTGGGGAAATCCATATCAATTAAGATTCGCTTAAAACCGTTGATAAAGATCTTACGAAATTGTTAACGTGTAAAGTTTTAATAGTTTGTACTTAAATGGCATCTAAGATTATGGGAAAACCCCATCCCATCATATGAGTAAGCTTGGTTTTTTGGTCTTTATTAACGTTGCCCCACACTAGGGCCTTCTAGGTTACTCCTGTATCGAGGGTGCGTTCATAAACATGTAAACACACATGTACCTACACAAGTCACCCAGACCCAGAACATCTATCTGTAGACCATACACATATTCGTTCCGTGGCGTCCACTGTTGTCCTCCACCTTGAGTCGTTTATTCTCAATGCTGAGGAGGGTCGTGACCTCGACGAATAACTTTCTTGTGGACTATATTTCGCCAAGTTGTCCTATCTTCGGCGATGTGAATGGCGTCGCAGACTGTGGTCTCCAGTGAAGCATGGATTTGATCAGACCAACGTATCGGACTCCTTCCCCTAGGTCTTTTCCCATGTACTTTTCCTGTCAGTAGCAACTTTTCCAGGTTATCACCTCTCTTTCTGGCAATGTGGCCAAAGAAATCAAAATGTCTTCTTTGGCATATAATGGTGAGTCTCGTGGGCCTTGGTGTACCTTCAACCAATATCATATTGGAATCTTTTCCCAATTCGTATCGCTCTTGGAGGACTTATTGCTGATATTAATTGCAAGCAAAGAGACATTGCCATGCTGATTCATTAGTTTGAAAGGATTGACCTTTATGTCACTCTAGGTATAAATATAGATCAGGAGAGATTAGTTTTGGTAATACTCATTTCATTATGTTATAACAACTTGTTATAATTATAGTAGACGTCACCGTGCGACTTAATGCAACAAGGCATCCTCTACCAGTCAACTTTTGGGTTAAATGAGACAACACTGGTAGGTGTGCACAATAAATAAATAATAGATAAAAATCAATTAAGTAGTATCATTTAATTAAGTTACAATAATAAAATACTTATATATGCTAATATTATAAACTAATAAATACATTATAATTAGGAGAACTTAAAAATAACAATTATGACGAAAACTAAACTAATGTTGAGAGGACTTCAGTAGTTGGTAGTAGTTCCGAATTATAATTATTATTGTTATGTCATCTGCTATCTATTGCAGCCCTTTGCTTGTTTGATTGGTTATAAAGTATTTGATTAAAAGAATAAGACCATGGTCTTTTAGTTCATATCTATCATAGTCTTCTTCATCTTCCATAGCTACATCTCTTAGCCATAATCTCATTAAAGCCACAATCTGCCGGCTTTTCCCAACTATATTATGGTCGGCTTCCAGTTTAACCAGATGCAGTTGTTTATCAGTTTTTTTACATGAAGCTCCTGCTTATTAAACCTCCACAACACAGTAATTGGGTAACACGTTACACCTTGGTAAGACTGGTGTTAGATTTCCTGGCTTCTGACTTTCCGTAACGATTGTCAAAGATCTACAAATGACAGCCGCTACGAATAGCTTGCTTTAACGTGCTTTCCGCGGCACGAAGGAGTTTTGGTAATTTAAAATGGTCGCGCTGTTGTTATCTTAGCCACAAGCTCTTTAGCCGTAATTAAAATCATCACTTTTCAATGAAACAATTTCACTTTTTTTTTTTTTTCATTTTTTGAACATTTGCCTGCTGCGGTCTTCCCGTCCAACTATAATTTAGGTGCCTTCGAGGCTAGAGTGAATAGGCTCTTAATAAACTAGTGCGCCTCACCATCAATGATTGCATCACTGTTTACCATCAGGTGGGATCGCGGTCAAGCACTGGTTTATATCAAATAATAATAAAAAAAAACAATCTCAATAGTCACTCTCCATACCATCTTGCACTAAATCCTTATTAATTTATTTCTTTATTGCACAACTTAACTTATCAAAGGACAAACATTCCTTATTACTGTTTATTCCTCCTTCTGTCTATTCTTTAACTCTCGTATAGTTTACCATCAAAACAATCAAACCGCCATTGTTGAATTTGTACCAAACGATATCATTTGTGGTAAATATTCGATTATTTCTTCCTGCACTTAGTTCCATGTTATGTCTTAGTAGCCCACACTGTCTGGTTTCCAAACAACAGTCCTGGTTGATTCGTTGCCTCTATTGTCAAGTTAGTGTTACTTCGTGTTGTATAAATAAAGCCAACAATTGTTGCTACAATTATCAGCGAGGCCATTGTGACTCCAATGGGATTGGAAATGATTTTGATTGTCATTTAGAGTCGTCATGACTACTCATGACCTAGTGTTCATTGTGAAAGGTAATTCGGTTTGCCGGTGTGCGCTAACAACGATATATCAGTATATCTTCACACAATGTTTTTAGGGAAAATCAGAAGGCTTATAGGGCCTCTTTTGTGTCTATCTGTTCGTCTGTCCCACCCAATTCGCTTTAAATTTGTAGGATACATAAAAAATAGGTATCAAATTTAAAAAAAATATTCTGTAACTTGAATGACGACGCATCTTTCTACGTTTGAATAATATCTTTGGGCTGTGGATTAACACGGCCCTGTAACGCAAAGGGCGACTGAAACACAGGTGAGTTTTATTTAGTAAAGGTAGAACTACATTGGCCACATGTGAGCCACGAACGCCGATTTGGGCGCGTCGGTCTCCATACATTCTATATGGCAACTAGAATTGTATAGCTACATTAGATGCACGCCACGCGACGCAACGCGACGCGGCTGTACGTACAAATCAGGAGTAGACCACGTGTGCGTCGGTCTAATGTATTTCCCGCTTAAGTCTGACATTTTCGCTGCACCCACAGCAGGATGAGATATGATGGTTTCCCCAACAAAAAAACTGAGCAAGTGCGAGTCGGACTCGTGCCCTGAGGGCTCCGTACAAACTTACCTATATAAACAGTTCAATTCCCGTATGGAGTTTTGAAGATTTTTCCGAATCGCATTTTATGTTGTTGTGACGTAACAACAAATTTACAGTTTTCAGATTTATTCCTATACCTGTGCTATAAGAACATGCTTTATGCAAAATTTCAGGATTCTGGGTCAACGGGAACGGTTGAGATATAAACGGCCGTATCTTTTTTTCGTTAACTTAGAAATTTTATTTTTTCACAGCTTCAAGAGACCGCAGACTTGAGTATATAATTTTAATTTTAACTCGATACCTCCACGCGTTCCCGAGACACCGGACAACAAAGTGACAACAAGTGACAACTAAGGGTTCCGATTTTTCCTTTTGAGGTACGGAACCCAAAAAAATGTGTCCATCTTTGTCGTGAAACTCCTGTCGAAAACCATCAAGAAGGATCTATGTATACTATCATGTAAATATTCACACTACCTTCAAATCTTGTACAACAATCTATTGTTTCAGTGTCGGCCTTCGAGACTTCTCATCTAATAAGTGTTCGTGTTCTGTCGCATCCTGTAGTGATGTCAAGTGACACCGCGTGATGGGCATATGTCACTCTGATTATATGTTTACCTCGGCCTGAGGTAATTCATACGGTAAGGCACACGCAAAGGTGTGTAGTAGGTTTTGTTAGGTACGTCTAGAATCTTTTAAATGGTGTGATTAGTTTTTTTTAAGGTTCCGTACCTCAAAAGGAAAAAACGGAACCCTTATAGGAGCACTTTGTTGTCCGTCCGTCTGTCTGTCTGTCTGTCTGTCTATCTGTCTGTCAAGATCCTTTATCTTGGGAACGCGTGGAGGTATCGAGTTGAAATTAAAACCATATACTCAGGTCTGCGGTCCCTTGAAGCTGTGAAAAAAATCAAAAATCCGAGTTTACGAAAAAAAAAAGATGCGGCCGTTTATGTCGCAAAAAACGTGTATTTCGAAACTCTCATGGGAATCAAAATTCATAGGGAAGTAACCCGTTAACCTAGAATCCTGAAATTTGGCATGAAGCTGAAAAATCTGAAAACTGTAAATTTCTAGTTACGTTACAAAAAAAAAAACTTTTTTTGCGTTTCGAAAAAATCTAAGTAACTCAATTCGATCATAAAATTCTACAGGTTGATTATTAAAAATATCTTTTTAGGTTATCGAATACTTAGGATTGCATTTTTTAATTTTTTTCTTATTTGATATAAACTAGGGCTTGACTGCGATCCTACCTGATGATAGCAGTGATGCAATCGTTGATGGTGAGGCGCACTAGTTTATTAAGAACCTTTTCACTCTAGCCTTGAAGACACCCAAATTATAATCGGATGGGAAGATCGCTGCAGGCAAATTGTTCCAGTCCCTCGATGTACGCGGTATAAACGACGAGGCGAAACGCTTAGTCTGGACCGTAGAGGTTTCAACAACGTAAGAGTGGATACTCGCCGTACGTCGGGTTGACCGATGTACCGCATTTAAGGATAAACAAAGAAACAGGCTAAAATTAAAACCCGCATGTTTATAAGTCACTTCCTATTGTGAATGCAGAGGTAGGTATGTAAACTCGTTTATACCTAGAACAAAGGTCATAACATTACACGATTTCGCACTCAAACTTTTAAATGGTCAAATCAATATTTTTGTCTTGAATAAAAAAGACCAGTAAATTCGATCATCATTTTCTTCTACGAAATATTAGATATCCTAATTTACTTTGGGTTTTCCTTAATCATAGCATAGCATAATCAGCCTTTTAATGTTCCCACTGTTGGGACTCAGGCCTCCTCTCTCTAGGAGAGGAAATGGGCCGTAATCCACCACGCGGGCCCAGTGCGGATTGGTGAATGTCACATGTCTTCGAATTTTTGATTCTAGGACATGCCGGTTTCCTCACGATGTTTTCCTTCACCGTTTTGAGAGCAGTGGTGATGAAATAAATTACACAAAGTAATGCGCCTGGCTGGCTTTGAACCCGCGACCTACAACTCGTAAGTCGGGGCCATTACCACTCGGCCACCACTGCTATCCTAAATCGCTTACCCTAATTTATCCATGTTCATCGATGTAAGATCGTTGAATCACACAAATAGTATATAGGCGAAAGTTCGTGAGTGTGTGTGAATTGTGTGTGTATGTGAATTGTGTGTGTATGTTTGTTACTTCTTTACGCTCGAACGGCAGAGCGGATTTCGATGAAACTTGGTACGCGGTTAGATCATGTGTCTTGTGCACGCAAATACATAATAGTGTCTCTCTGCGATTAGATATCTTTTCTTGCTCGTTGGCGGAATTCCAGAGGGTGACACTAAGTGTGTTGTCCTATAATGTAACTTGTGCCGGTTTTCTAAGGCTTTGCTTGATACTGACTATGTATTTATGTATATAAGTTGCTTGCGCTAAGTGTAGGTATTTTTTTTTCGGGCGAGAAAGTCATCTAATGACATCGGGGCTCTTGGTCGGAGCGGGAGATAGTGTCAGACTTTTGCTGACTAAAAATCCACTCCTGTTCCTTCTTTGCCATTGTTCCATTCCAGAGCCCCAGGGATCTCTTTCGCATCACCCATGGCTCCAATAGGCTTCGACCCTGCTGGGCCCCTACGAAGTGTAGGTATGTGATCAGCTTGTGAGGGGCGCCTCTGAGCGATGCTATTTTGCGACTACATTTATTATCTTGGGTCTATACCTCTTAAAACAATTGTACGTAATAAAAAATAAAAAAATAAAATTTTAACTGAACGGTGGACAACATCCTGTGCATATTAAAAAAAAGAGAGTACAAAATCAAACAGAGTTATAAATTCTAAAAATAAAAACTAAAGAGATCATACACCTTAGTATTTTAGAATAGGAAGTAATTAAATAACATAGTAACTTTAATGGCTGAGTTATTGAATATTTTGTCACGTTTCAGTTGAACTGCGATAACGCGTCCGCACATCGTCACGTAGCTGTGACGTATTCGACGTTATTTTGATCTAATTTTGCATTTTATTAAGATGACTTTCGAGGAATTGAATGTTTAATTGTATTTAGAATTTAGCACACAACACGATATGATTTGTTCACGATTTCAATAAGGTTTTATTTACCCTAATTCTTTTTTAAAATAGAATAGAATAGAATAGAATAGAATCGTTTATTTCTGAGTACATGGTATATGAAGATCTTAATATTAGACGGAATCACATAGGTATACTACCTTTGCCGGTGTAGAAATATTTAATGAGTATCTAATTTGCAAATTCACATAATTATAGTTCACGCAATATTAAGTAAAATTAAAATAATAATAGTAATAGTGGCAGTTTTAAATGAATATGAATATGTAACTTTATGGACCACGTATTTTTTTGCAGACATACTTAATTAAAAAATGACTAATGATTTCAATGTTAACTATTTAAAAATAAAAGTAGCCTACTTTACTCCTTATAACATGACTATCTACCATGAGTTTCATCAAAATCGGTCTAAACGTTCCAGAAATGAACCGGAACAAACAGACAGACAAAATTTAAATAAATTGCAGTTTTTTAGGGTAAATCAGGCATTCGTGCCCCAGTCGCTAACGTGCCCCACTTGCAAAATTAAGCTCTATCCATACCCGTTACTGATCATATTTGTGTAGTACAAAGGAAAAAAAATCGAAATCCCAAAATTGTCCACATAAATTTGTCATAATTGGTAAATTCATAATTGAATCGATTATTACTTTAAATAACAATTGCTACTAGAAAATATTAGGCGCAGTGTTTTTCCATTGTTTTTCAATCATAATCAATAGCTTGTACAATATTTCCATAAATTGAGTGACATTTTGGGATATAAACAAAGTCTAATAACTTTGCTGTTTATGAATATTATTTATTGAGACTTTACTTATATAACGGGACCTTTTCTAATAAGCTCTTTAAGTATTTGTACTAATTAAAATTTAGTGGTGTATACGTAATTACGTATATATCATCATCATCATCATTTCAGCCGATAGACGTCCACTGCTGGACATAGGCCTCCCCCAAACGTCGCCACAACGAACGATCCTGTGTGTCTCGCATCCATCGGATTCCCGCAACCTTCACCAGGTCATCGGTCCACCTTGTAGGGGGCCTTCCGACACTGCGTCTTCCGGTACGCGGTCGCCACTCCAGAACCTTTCGGCCCCAACGGCCATCCGTTCTGCGAGCAATGTGCCCTGCCCATTGCCACTTTAGTTTGGCTATTCTTCGCGCTATGTCGGCAACCTTGGTTCTCCAACGGATATCTTCATTTCTGATTCGATCACGCAAGGAAACTCCGAGCATAGCCCTTTCCATTGCCCTTTGGGTGACTTTGAGCCTTCTGATGAGGCCCATTGTGAGCGTCCACGTTTCGGAACCATATGTCGTCACTGGCAACACGCACTGGTCATAGACTTTCGTCTTGAGACACTGTGGTATATTGGATGAGAAGATACCGCGCAGCTTCCCGAACGCTGCCCAGCCGAGTTGGATTCGACGGTTGAACTCTTTCTCGAAATTAGATCTACCCAACTGGACTGTCTGTTCAAGGTTCGAAGTTGTAGACGATTACGTCTACGTAATCGTCTACAACTTCGAGTGCAGAGTCTCCGATCTTGATCGGAGTGGGTGCTACATGGTTATTTACCATGACTTTGGTTTTGTCCATGTTCATTTTAAGACCCACTCTTTCGGAAGCTATACTGAGGTCATTGAGCATTGTGCTGAGCTCTTCGTAGTCTCAGCCATGACTACTATGTACTCGCCATTGACTTTAATGCCCAATCCACTCCAGTTCAGAACCTTGAAGACATCTTCCATTGCGGCCGTGAACAGTTTCGGAGAAATGACGTCTCCCTGCCTCACACCCCGCTGCAGGAGGATAGGTTTCGAGGTCTGGTCCTGCAGTCTGACTGACATAGTGGCGTTTTCGTACAAACACTTCAGCACCTCGATGTACTGATAGTCAATCTGGCACCGTTGTAGAAACTGCAGCACAGCCCAAGTCTCAATCGAATCAAAGGCTTTCTCGTAATCCACAAACGCTAAGCAGAGGGGCAGATTATACTCCTCGGTCTTCTGTATAACCTGCCGTAGCGTGTCTATGGTGCTAAAGCCTTTTCGGAATCCGGCTTGTTCGGGAGGCTGGAAGTCGTCGAACCTGCGCGCGAGACGGTTCGTGATGACTCTGGAAAACAGCTTGTAGACATGGCTCAGAAGTGAGATGGGCCTATAATTCTTGAGCAGGGACTTGTCGCCCTTCTTAAAGAAGAGTACCACCACACTTGCGCTCCATGCCTGTGGTGTTTTTCCCTCGAATATGACGGAATCAAACAGCTTCTGAAGGGCCTTAAGGATCGGTTTACCACCCGCCTTCAGGAGTTCGGCTGTAATTCCGTCATCACCCGGTGCCTTGTTGTTATTAAGCTGCTTCAGAGCCATCCTAATCTCGTACAGGCTGAAGTCCGGGATATCTTCGGTATAGTGTCGGGTCAACCTAGCTCTTGGGTCGTTTGCTAGATTCGTAGTGGGTTTTATGATTGACGTGTATAACTGTCCATAAAAAGCCTCGATCTCTCCCAGAAGCTCCGATTTGGCGGATATGACTCTGCCATCTTCGGTTTTCAGTTTCGTGAGCTGGCTCTGCCCAATAGACAGATCTCTTGCAAACACCTTGGAGCCCTTATTTCGCTCAATCGCGTCTTTAATTTTTCCAGTATTAAAGTGACGGATATCGCGTTTCAAGGACTTAGAGATCCGTTTATTGAGCAGCCGATATGTGCACGCATCGTCTGAAGACTGCAGAATCATCTCACGCCTTTCCTTCATAAGCTGGAGAGTTCGATCTGTGAGCCTCTTGCTCTTATTTGTATGAGTCTTATAGAATTTAGACCCGACCATATGGACAGTTTCCACGAACCCATCGTTGTATTCGTCCACAGAGCTTCCTAGGCATTCGAAACGATTTTGAAGTTCGAGCTGAAAGCTCTCGGAGTTTTGGATCTGGATCTGTGCAGGACGGAGCGTAGACTTCATCAGTCGAGATCATTCAAGCTTGACATTGATATTCAATGTGCCTCTTACCATGCGGTGATCACTTCCGGTTTTCACCGCATTGATCACAGAGACATCATTGAATATTTGCTTCTTCGTCGACATGATGAAGTCAATTTCATTTTTTGTTACACCATCAGGGCTTTGCCAGGTTCACTTCCTATGCTCACGCTTTCTGAAGAAGGAGTTCATCATGTAGAGGCCCTCCCTCTCCATAAAGCTGGCCAGTAGGTGTCCCCGGTGGTTCCTACGTCCAAATCCAAATTGCCCCACTCGCAGCTCGTCACCGTCTCGTTTGCCCAGTTTTGCATTAAAGTCCCCCATGACCACGGTGAAGTGAGTCTTATAACCATATATGGCTCTGGATACATCCTCATACATGGTCTCTACTTCGTCATCGGGGTGTGTCGAGGTCGGAGCGTAAACCTGTATGACCTTCAGCGAATATCTTGATGATATTCTGAGTATAAGGTACGCCACCCTGGTCGACACGCTCTCGATCTTCACCACATTGTTCACAAGGGACCTGTGGACGATAAACCCGACACCACCTTGGGACTGCTGGTCCCCCTCCCGAAAATAGAGCAGGTTACCAGATTTTAGGATTATCGTGTCCTCCCCCTGTCTTCGGACTTCACAATACTCCATCGTAACCTGCTCAACTCCTCCTCAAGCTCGGCAATCTTCTCATCGGACCGGAGTGTACGCGTGTTGTACGTCGCCAGGTCCAGTCGTCGACGGTTGATCGATCCCGCCCGGAGATTCTTAGCACCCCAGACCCCAGGGCTGCGCCCACGCCCGTCCACGCTAGCACAGCCGCTGGAGTCACCGGGCACTTGGGGCCTGTTTCTTGTTGCATTATGCATTTGAGGGGGTTTGGACCATTACCCGCCACGCTGGTCCAGTGCGTGTTGGCGGGTCGCCATAGCCTCGTTCGTTTATCAGCAGGGTGCACCACGTGCAGGTGAGGTTGGCTTGGGTCCCGATAGGTGTTGATTGGGACCCCGTATACACCCCCTACGTACGTATGTTACGTATATATGTAAGTACATAATAAGCAGATCGGCTCAAATTTAGTTTTGCAAGTGGCGCTATTACCGACTGGGGCACGTGAGCCTGGATTACTATATAGGTATCGAATACACTCAAAGATTCAAAGCATTTTATTTCAATGAAACCATTTACAGGCATTTTTGAAATGTCAAGAAGTCAGTCAGTCAGAAAAAAAATTGATGCTAATTGCACATTCTAAAGCGTAGACCTCTATGGAGAAGAATGTGCAAGAAACTCCAAAAAACTTTTCAATCATGTTATACTGTCATATGTGTTAAGTAAAATGATGTTTTGATATTACAAACAGACACTTCGATTTTATTTATATGTATAGATATAGATGTAAAATAGCAACCAGTTTTCGTGAGAGAGATTCTAAAAAAAACCTTTGCAAAGAACTCATTTAAAGACCTTGGAATCTTACACTGACAAACATAAAGCCTGCTAAAAGCAAGTGCAATTATACTATTCGGACTAACCATAAAAAAAACGTCAGAAACCCACATTACTGTTCACAGATGGGTGCCTCTCTGAGAATCTTGGCTATATTTTTTATGATTGACACTCAGCATTCGTTTTGTTTTGACGGTAATTAATTTTCACGTAGTTAAGAGGATTTTTTTTTTATATAAAAGACCAAAGTTCACGCAAAATAGCAGATTTTCAGATGTATTTTCTGAATGGAATCATTCTATGACTGATTGCCTAAAAGAAGGCTTTATGAAAGCTGTCAAGGTAAAAGCGCAAGTGATTTTTTTATAATAATAATATAATATTAAACAACTTTCATACAACGCCATGTAGTTCTAAACTAAGCAGAGCTTGTACTATGAGTACCAGACAACTGATAAACATGCTTATTATTTCTAAATATATACATACATTACTATTATAAATAAATTACACCCAAACATAGAACAAATGATCGTGTTCAGCACACAAACATTATTCCTGGGTGGGAATCGAATTCACAGCCTCCTCGGGCATAACAGTCAGGGCCATTATCGATAAATGTAATAAAGAGTGAAGCAATGCACAGGAATAAATCGTACACTAATATGCGAAAAAGCCTTTTTTAGGTTTCCGTACCTCAAAGGGAAAAAAACGGGGTTTTTTCGTTCGCTGTCCGTCTATCTGTCTGTCTGTCAAGATCTTTTTATCTCGGGAACGCTCTGAGGTATCGAGTTAAAATTAAAACCATATACTTAAGTCTGCGGTCCCTTGAAGCTGTAAAAAATCAAACTTCTAAGTTAACGAAAAAAAAGATACGGTAGTTTATGTTGCAAAAAACGTATATTTCGACACTCTCAAAGGGATCAAAATTCATAGGGTACTTCCCGTTGACCCAGAAGCCTGAAATTTGGCATAAAGCAAGGTCTAGGAACACACAGATATAGGAACAAATCTGAAAACAGTAAATGTGTTGTTACCTACGTCACAAAAAAAAACAGTTTTTTGCAATTCGTAATAATCTTCGAGACTCCATCCGGGAGTTGAACTATTTACATAGGTAAGTTTGTACGGAACCCTTAGTGCGCGGGTCCGACTCGCACTTGCCCAGTTTCTTTATTATCTCCGATTCCATAGTAAAGAGATACCCATGTTACCCAGTAACTGGGTTGTGGAGGTCAGATATGCAGTCACTCTATTTAAAACTAGCTTTTGCCCGCGGCTTCGCTCCCGTCAACTGACTACTATATCCTACACTACCCAACTCTACCCTACTCTACCCTACTCTACCCTACTCTACCCTACTCTACCCTACTCTACCCTACTCTACCCTACTCTACCCTACTCTACACTACCCAAAAAAAAAAGTATCCTATGTCCGTCTCCTGGTTCTAAGCTACCTCCCCACCAACTTTCAGCCAAATCGGTTCAGCCGTTCTTGAGTTATAAATAGTGTAACTAACACGACTTTCTTTTAAATATATAGATCTTGGTACTCAGCTGAAGCATTTGGTTAGACTGGAAACGGATCCATTTTACTTGGCTAGGCAGACTAATTGTTGAATAAAAAATCCAATTCGTTGATGGTTAGGGTTCTCTATCCAAAGGGTAAAAATGGGACCCTACGTCCGTCTGTCACCGGGCTGTATCTCAAAGACCGTAATGGCTAGACAGTTGAAATTTTCACAGATGATGTATTTTTGTTGCTGCTACAACAAAAAATACTAAAAACACAATAAAATAAATATTTAAGTGGAGCTCCTATAAAACAAGTGATTTTTTGGAAAAACTAAACTACAAAAACTGAACTAAAAAATTTATAGATACGTACGGAACCCTTAGTGCGCGAATCCGATTCTCACTTGGCCGGTTTTCAATTAGTAATTTTTACTTCTTCTTTTAGGATTACAATCTAATATTTATACATAAAAATAATATAGCATAGCATAGTTGGCCTTATAATGTTCCCACTGTTGGGACTCAGGCCTCCTCTCTAGGAGAAGGAATGGACCGTAATCCACCACGCGGGCCCAGTGCGGGTTGGTGGATGTCACATGTCTTCGAATTTTTGGTTCTAGGACATGCCGGTTTCCTCACGATGTTTTCCTTCACCGTTTTGATAGCAGTGGTGATAAAATAAATTACACAAAGTAATGCGCCTGGCTGGGTTTGAACCCGCGACCTACAACTCCGTAAGTCGGGGCCATTACCACTCGGCCAACACTGCTCTCAAAAAAATAATATACTTAAAATAGGTTCAACGGGTCGACGTATCGAGTGAGGCTATATTGCCGCATCCATAACTTGCGTAGACAATTACTGTCAAGAGTGATAAAGAAATTAATATGACTTTAATAAAACCCAATATATCATCCATTTCCTAATCTATTGTGGTAACAAGCAACACTATTATAATTATATCTACATTAAATTAAGCCACACAAGCATCAACAAATTAGCTTGCTTTTCAACAGCGGTCACAAGCCGTCATTACGACGGGTAATTTTACAAATGGATAAGCAGAATGATTACTGTGTGAACGATGATTTTTATTTTTCGCAGGAAACTGATGTTTTTCTATATCTCACGTAATTAGGGATCTTGGAAGATTTGTTCTGAAGAATAAATGATAACTTGGGTAATGTGATAGTTAGGTATGTGATTCGGAGTACCTACCTATCTATGTAATGGTTGATGCTGGAGAAAACTGGGGTAACATCTTTAAATCTATATCTATATAGGATTCAGATTCATTTATTCATTGTAAAACATAGGTAGGTACATTACAAGTTCTTATTTAATACATTGAGAGCGCTATTTATTTATTATATTTATATATACATATACTTTATTGTACACCAAGATTATAAATATACGCTATGTTTTGCCTTTAGGGCGTACAAAGTAGTAATACATGCAATCTAATTAAAACAAGAAATTAATATAGATTTATGAACCACAAATAAAGAATTTAATAATTTAGATCATTAAAAAAAAATTAAATAAAAAACATTGGAAATAAAAAATGTCCGCAGTAATTGTAGTGAAATGAAAAAGTGTCAGCACTTATTTAAATATTAAAGAATTCGAATGATGTCATAACTTAAAATTAAATGTTAAAATGTAAAATTAAATGTCAAAATGTAAAATTACAAAAAAAATAATATAACATGTATGTTATGTATGTATATTTTTTTTATTTTTTTTATTAGTGTTTGTGTGTACATAAATAAATAAATAAATAAAAAATATTACATAGGAACCAAAATACTAAAATGCACTAACTACTACTAATATTACAGTACTTAAATAGTCTTTAACCTTATAATACGCTTTTTTGGTTAGGGCACGCTTAATATGAGTTTTGAATTTTCCCTCGCTAAGTTCAGTTACCGCCTTTGGCAGCTTGTTATAAAAGCGTATGCTGTTTACTAAGAATGACTTGCTGGTCTTAGCTAATCTCCATTTGGGTAATACAATTTCGTGTTTACTACGCGTATTTTTGTTGTGAAAATCGCTTCTAATTTTGAAGAGTCCTAGGTTTTTACGAACATACAAAATACTTTCTAAGATATAAAGAGAAGGCAGAGTCAGTATATCGATTTCTTTGAATTTATTTCTGAGGGACTCGCATTTCGGGCAGTGTCTCGGTCCAGACACAACATCCTTCTGGTCGGAGGATCCACCCTTTTCAATGGAAGTTGGCGGGACTTTATACCTCATAACCCGACGTACGGCAAGTACCTATCCCACCTCTACGGTCCAGACTAAGCGTTTCACCTCGTCGTTTATACCGCGTACTTCGAAAGACCTGAATAATTTGCCTGCTGCGGTCTTACCGTCCGATTATAATTTAAGTGTCTTCAAGCGAGAGTGAATAGGATCTTAATAAACTATAGTGCTCGTTACTATCAACGATTGCATCACTGCTTACCATCAGGTGAGATCGCAGTCAACTAGGTTAGATTATGAAAAAAACGCTGTCCTGCAAAATGCAAAAAATCTTAAGAAAACCTGAATTTCATGAGCTACTTTTTTTTAAAATGGAAATCATCTAATGACTTCTCTCGTTCTAGGGTGGAGCAGGAGGGCGTGTCATACTTTTACTGACTAAAACCACACCTATGTCCTTTCAGCTGCCTTTACGGTTCTAGGACCACGGGTTTCCCTTTCAGAAGTCGACCCATGGCCCCAGTAAGCTTCGTAAGCTTCGGTACTGCTCCTACGGTTTTGTTGACATCTTTTTGAGGCGCGCGTGGAACACTACGCGCTGTCGACGGCTTGGGCTCGGTCCGGACGGTTACCGGACGGCCGGACGGCGAGCTACCCATTACTCGTCGTCCACCAGCCCACGCCTACGGTGGCTGGTAGTCAGGGTTTTGGTCTCTGCGGCTGGGGCGTGAGGATGTCCGTGCCGTCACGCGCGCCGCAGTCTCCTTTCCAGGGCGTGTCAGACTTTTACTGACTAAAAACCCACTCCTGTTTCTTTTTTGCCATTGTTCCAGAGCCCCGGGGATCTCTTTCGCATCACCCATGCCCCCAGTAGGCTTCGACCCTACTGGGGCCCTACGGTTGCTGATAACTCCTTGAGGCGCGCGTGGAACACTACGCGCCGTGGACGGCTTGGGCTCGGTCCGGACGTTTACCAGACGGTCGAACGGCAAGCTACCCATTGCTCGCCGTCCGCAAGCCCGCGCCTACGGTGGCCGGAATCCCGGCGGCTGGGGCGCGAGGGCCATTGCCTATCGCGTGAATATAATTATGTATGTAATGTAGTTCAAACTTAAATGCAACAATACCATTATGAGAAAAAATAAATGACTGATTATAATTATTGTTATTATTAACTTTAAGTTTCCTAATTAATAAAACAATCTAAACAAATAACTTTAAACAGATTATTGCAAATGATGACAGCTGTTGTTTGATAAATCTTTTAATTCAATGAGTGCTGTGACAAGTCATAATAATACTAATTAGGTTGATCACAACACGCGATGACTTGGTAGCTGGTCAGGTCATGGCGGATTATTGTGAATACATAAATAATTTATTACAAACTAGCCTAGACTTCAAGATTGGTTGAAGAAGTTATCGGGACACTGGAACGCAACGGTAACTGCGCTGTTGACGACTGGGCTCGGTCCGCACAATTACTGGACGGCCGGACAGCAAGTTACCCATTGCTCGACGTCCGCAAGCCTGCGTCTATTGTGGCTGGTAGTCGGGGTCAGAATCTCGGCATCTGGGCGTGAGGATATTCGTTCCCTCACGCGTGCGGCCTCCTCCTTTGCTAGCATCACTGCTTCGCAGAAAGAGGGCCACCGCCTGCCATTCCACCTCACTTCGGACCATAGCCTGAATCAGGGTCCAACGCGAAAGATCGCTGCCGCCGATTGCCTCCACGAGGACACGACGGTGCTCCGCCCAAGCGGGGCACACATCCACCGAATGCCCTACCGTGTCCTCCGGGCGGTCCACACAATGATGACACCCGGGCGTTTCTTCCGCAGAAACCTCCTGAACGTGAGACTCCGACAGGGCATTCCACTCCTCAGCCGAGTTGGAGAATGAAAACTCGATAGAATTTGAAGTAGGTACCTAAGTTTATAAATAAACAATGGACAGTCAATTTGCATCGTAAGGTTCATGCACTGTCGGTAAGTTGTCACTAAACTTATGTGGAAATAAAAAATATGTCTTCAAAGACAGCTTAGACGCTGTTAGCATAAAATAACTAAGAGGAATTCACATAGTAAAAACATGCTGAATATTCGATTCAACAATTTATAAATACCACTACTCAGAAATCGAGATGCCATAAAAACATAAATCAATTTAACAATACCTACATTCGTTAGAGGTATTCTTCATCTAATAATGTATATGAATGCAACAAAACCTCAAAGAACCAGAGATTTATGATGATATAATAAATTTAAAAGTATGAAGAAAATTTTGAGGCGATATTTTCTTAAGTAGGTACATATGATTTTTAGGGTTCCGTACCTTAAAAGGAAAAATCGGAACCCTTATGGGATCACTTTGTTGTCCGTCCGTCCGTCTGTCTGTCTGTCTGTCTGTCAAGACTCTTTATCTCGGGAACGCGTGGAGGTATCGAGTTGAAATTAAAACCATATGCTCAAGTCTGCGGTTTCTTAAAGCCGTGAAAAAATCAAACTTCTGGGTTAACGAAAAAAAAAGATACGGTCGTTTATGTCGCAAAAAACGTATATTTCGACACTCTCAAGGAAATCAAAAGTCATAGGGTACTTCCCGTTGACCCAGAATCCTGAAATTTGGCATAAAGCAAGGTCTCACAGCACAGATACGAGTATAGGAATAAATCTGAAAACAGTAAATTTTTTGTAACGTCACAAAAAAAATGCGATTCGGAAAAATCTTCGAAACTCCATTCGGGAATTGAATTAGTTTGTACGGTACCCTCAGTGCGCGAGTCTGACTCGCACTTGCCCAGTTTTTAAGTAGAGGGTTAGGGTTGCGGGAATGTTCGAGAGAGTTACCGTAGGCCTGGCACACACAGGTTTTAGTCAGTAAAAGTCTAACTAAAGTTATTTATGATTCGCCACTTCAAAAAAAGATATGAGACTTTCTTTACACTTTAGGCGCGCCATTTACTGCTAAAAGCGGTAGGAATTTTTTTTAGGTGGGAAATCATCTAATGACATATCCCGCCCTTGGGCGGTAAGGAGGACGTGTCAGACTTTTACTGACTAAAATCCACTCCTGTTCCTTCTTTGCCTTCGTTCCAGGGCCTCGGGGTTCACTTTCGCGCAACCCATGGCCCCAGTAGGCTTCAACCCTGCTAAGCCCTTTACGGTTTTGACATCTCCTTGACGGTTACCTGACGGTCGGACGGCGAGCTACCCATTGCTCACCGTCCGCAAGCCCGCGCCTACGGTAAAAGCGGTAGTTATAGGAGCGGGTTTTCGAGTAAGTGTATTGAAAAAGTATTTTCGTCCGACCAGCCTGCATGCACAGTTTTTCTGACTATCTCCTTCAATATAACAGGTATTATACAACTGCCACACATTTCGGGAAATACGCCGCGATGTTGTTACATAATATTGTCATTAGAACGCATTGACGCGTTATATCGCGAAGCACTTAAAATGCCACATATGAAATTCTTCGTATAAGTACTCAGCTGTTTTGTAAACAATAACAGGTTGAATAAACGACCACTCAGTTGTTGTTATTGTTCCTGTGATAATAATGGCTACAAACATACCATGTTATTACATTAAATACTAGTTTTTTGTTAGTAGTAAAATAAGGGTGGAGTCGTCGTAAGTAATATAAAATAATTGCAAGTGTTTAAGCTGTTAAGAAAACAATACATTGTTTTTGCTATATTAAATTCTAGTAATAAATATAATGACAGTATCATCATCATCATCAATTTAAATAGTGGTGATTAAATTAAAACTAACTTTTGCCCGTGTCTTCATCCGTGAAATCCGCGGGGAAAGTTAACCATTGAGAATTAATATTTTTCTTCTTTACTAGATTCTTATCGAAGGCATAGTCTAACCGTGAGCTAAGTTTTATTAAAATCCGTTCTGTAGTTTAGTTAGTGTGGCTCCATCCGTTTAGCAGTTCAGTTTAGGTTGTTAAATGGATAGCGTTATGAGCTCGTGTTAGGGCCTCAGAAAACATAACAGACAGACAGAGACTTTTGCATTTATTTATTTATCATATTAACACATACAATTATTTTAACAGGTATAGACAAGATAACAAAAGTACCTACTATTGTAGGTATTGAATTCATTTGACTGGCCTGTTGGTCTAGTGGTTAGTGGCCCTGACTACTATGCCGGACGTCGTGGGTTCGATTCCCACCCAGGACAAACGTTTGTGTGATGAGCACGATCATTTGTTCTGTGTCTGGGTGTAATTTATCTATAATATGTATGTATTTAGAAATATTTAAGTATGTTTATCAGTTGTCTAGAACTCATAACACAAGCTCTGCTTAGCTTGGGACTAGGCGGCGTTGTGTGATAGTTATGTGAATATTACATTACATTATTACATTTATTTATTTTGTGAACATAGGTGATTACAGGTGTTTTTCAATATAAATGTCAATCGTACAAACCATAAAAAATCAAACTTATAAAGTTCGTGTAGAATGAACTAAAAAAATAAAGATCCATGCAGTAGACAATAAAATAATTTACAACGTCAAAAATGTATGCAAAATGTCATGAAAATAAGA
Source organism: Mythimna impura (assembly GCA_905147345.3). Classification (NCBI taxonomy): domain Eukaryota; kingdom Metazoa; phylum Arthropoda; class Insecta; order Lepidoptera; family Noctuidae; genus Mythimna; species Mythimna impura. The sequence continues at coordinate 33,923,750 of LR990341.1, forward strand.
AAAAATAAGCACAACGTCAAAAGTTTACAAAAAACACAGACAAAAAGAAGTTGTAATATTAGAGCATGAAATTATGTAAAAAAAAATAACCAGCATTCGTTAAAGCCATAACAATTTAAATAGATAATATTATAGAAAAATGGTAAAATGCAAGGAAGATTCCATTAGTTAATCTCACGAGAACTGTGACGTCAAACGTTTTTTTTATAACCAACGGAACAACAGTATCATTTATAAGTTAGTAATCGTCCGTAATTCTAGACAATAATAATATGCATTATAAACGGGTACTGGCGACGACAGAAATGTCAGAAAGAAAAAAGAATCTGCAAGGATGATTTGCGTGGAATCGGTGAGGCAAAATTCTTGGAAAGACCAAATTTTACTGACGTCATCACAGCCACTACGATGGCACCTGGAGACACCGACCCTAACCACAATATAGTAAAACAAAATTATTAACACAATAAAACTTTTAAGTTTTGAAAATCATCTGCTGCTTTGTATTTTTAAGGTTATTGTAGAAGACCTTTTTTTTTGGTTTGGAGAAGAACCGGCAAGAAACTCCATGGTTACTCTTTTAAAAAAATTGTTGTTCTTAAAATATTTCCATATTACAGTATAAGTAGATATTATGTAAGGACAGTGTAGACCAGTCTATATTGTACTAAAAAGTACAATAAAAACAATCAAAATAAAAAGTGAGTCGTAATAAGAAATAACCTAAGAATTCGCGGAGTTTACAGTGTTCTCACATTCATATTATAAAGAAAGAGGCTATATAAATACAAAAAAGCAAGAAAAATAAATAATTACAATTATCAATAAATGATACGTTAACAAAATAAATTACTAGCGAATTTATGGTAGTTGGGGTCTAATATTATAAAAAATATTGCAAAAGCAATGTGTTAGAAAAAAAAGGAAACTATATATTACAACAAATGTGGAGCAGTTAATTACACAATATTATGAGTTACTGAGTCCGTAATTCGCGATAAAAATAATATGCATTATAAGCGGGTACTGGCGTCGACAAAAATGTCAGAACGAAAATAAATCTGCAAGGATGATGCGTGGAATAGGCGAGGAAAAAATCTTGGAAAGACCAAATTTTACTGACGTCATCACAGCCACTACGATGGCACCCGGAGACACCTAACCTAACCACAATATAGTAAAACAAAATTATTAACACAATAAAACTTTTAAGTTTTTAAAATCATCTGCTGCTTTGTATTTTTAAGGTTATTGTAGAAAACCTTTTAGGGTAAAAGTTATTTTTTTTTTAAAAAACCTCGAAGGTTTCTTTTACACCAAAATGATTTAAATTAACGTAAGAATATTTTCGATAGATATGAGATGCATAGGTTGATAGGACCAATCGTTGTGGCAACGCTGACGCTTGGGGAAAGCCTATGTTCACCAGTGGACTTCTTTCAGTTAAAATGATGATAATGTTGAATGATTTTTAGTATGATGTAGGCATCCAAAGGTTGACTGGTAGAGAATGCCTTGTTACATTAAGTTTGCCTATACGTACACTGTAAATGAAGTTTAAATAAATAAATAATATAATCTTAGCTGACAACTAAGGAAATTATTTGCCCATAATGGTAATATAACCAATGAATGACGGAGCACGTTAAAAACGTGCTCCGTCATACCTCAGTGTAGTGACCCAGTTTATAAAATGCTATGTAAAAAAATTATAATATATAATTAATTTGCTTCGAAACAAAATCCGAATCGCAGTGATTTCATTTTAAACAAGTAATATGTAGCTTACTTATGCATGATTGCGAAATTAATACCAAACATTTCTCATTAACATAACATCATGTCACGATTCTTCAAAGGATTTTTAATTATTTATTTAAATTAAGTAGGTACAGCGATGTCACATAATTTACACAGATCAGACACAATCTTAATTCTACTGGACTAATGCACATAACAATACTTAATATATGTAATATTTAACTTACATATAAATATATAATAGTAATCATAAATACAAAAAAAAAACAAAACAAATAAGTTAAATATTTATAACATTACAATAAACACATTAAAACAAATTCAAATCATTAAATAATTATTGCAGCTCAATTTAGAATGTTGAAATTAAGAGTTTTTAAAAGTCATCAGAACGAAGTAACCTGAGGGTAGTATGATTTTTCTCCTAAGGTATCTTATTATGAAATATGTAGGTAGTATGTCTAATTCAGACACATTCAAAACTACATTGTTGTACTCAATGTCTTGCCAAGGGGCATAGCATAAGCATAATCAGCCTTTCAATGTTCCTGCTGCTGGTACTCAGGCCTCCTCTCTAGGAGAGGGAATGGGCCGTAATTCACCACGCGGGCCCAATGCGGGTTGGTGAATGTCGCATGTCTTCGAACTTTTGGTTCTAGGACATGTCGGTTTCTTCGCGATGTTTTCCTTCACCGTTTTGAGAGCAGTGGTGATGAAATAAATTACACAAAGTAATGTGCTTGGCTGGATTTGAACCCGCGATCTACAACTCGTAATTCGGAGCCGTTACCAATCGGCCACCACTGCTCACGTTGTGCCAAGGCGCATCATGTTACCCAATTTTTAGTTTGTGGAAGTCAGATAGACAATCGCGCGGTGGAAAATATTGGTATCCAGCTGGATATGGTTAGACTGGGAACCGACCCCAACAAAATTAAGACAAGGCTAGGCTGATTAATTTTGTACAACTCCCATGTAATAGAGGTTGAAGCCATAGCCATCAACCGAGAACAAATCTAGATTCTGGACTACTGAGAAATTATAGATGACTCCAATTCAATTCAAAACTATTCATTTCACATTCACGCACGGGTCCAATTGTTCGGTTCTTATGGAGAAGAAGTTCTATCAATGGTTTAGATTTGACAAACCCATGAGCACGCTCAATAGCAGCGCTAGCGATTTCTAAATAAACGAGGCTATCAACGACTTTCTAGATCAACGAATTCATACGACACTAGCTTCTGTCAGCGGCCTCGCCCGCGCGAAAGTTGCTTCTCCATACAAACTTCTAACCCCCGTTTTACCCCCTTAAAAGGGTGGAGTTTCGTAAAATTCGTTCTTAGCGGATGTCTAAACCCTATAAAGAAAAGAAAGAAAGAAAATATGTTTATTTGGTACACCATGATTCATTAATCAACAAATAATTGATTTAAAAACTAAAATTAAACATAAAAAAAATAAAAATAAGTAGAAATAAAATTAACAATAACAAAATGTCACGGCTACGCCTATAAGGAACCTACCTGCCAAATTTTAAGTTCGTAGGTGTTATAGTTTCTGAGATTTCGTGATTAATCAGTGAGTGGTAATTCGCTTATAGATATATAGATTAAAAAAAAAAACATTTTTTAATGAAGAATCTGCGACTTAAAAACCAACGGGAATTCTGCCTAGTTAGTAGCTGTTTGATTTGTCCTCGTAGAATGTAAATTCTGTTGAAGAATGCCTTGGCGAGTTCTACGAAACCAATCGCGATCAATTCATGTTTGTCCCGCGACACGATTCGCACGCTGCGCCTGACTCTGAAGCAACATTGCACCAGGGGCTGTGAACAGCCCATAAATTCTATACTTTAAGGCTTTTCTTTGTTTTTTCAATAATTTTGCTACACGCTATAGTAACTGTTTCGATATCGTCGTAACCGATGATAGTTTTGTTATGAAAGGGTTTGCGAAGAAGCGAAGTCTGTCTACTTTTATATAATGACAGTGAGAAGACTTTGGTTGAACGTGAAGGGCGACTGAAGGAAAAACGAGTGGGTTTTAGTCTGTAAAAGTCTGACATTACCTCTTGCTGCCAGAGCGGGACGAGTATTTCCGTCACTTCGTTGGCAATAGTTTATAATTCAAGTTTTTTTTTTATAATTATGTATAAAAAAAACAACATAAAAAAATAACTTTAATATGTATTAGTTTTGTTTATTGTTATTTAACATTATTTTATGTATTTTATCTATGTGGTTATATTATTATTAGTTGACGATTTGCCAACTCAATAAAAAAGATTTACTGTCAGATACGGCAGATGTAGATGCTTATAAATCATAAAACGTCAAGAGAATCATTAAGTAGCTAATTTACGAAGTTAATTTTAAATATTTCCTCTACGTTATAAATCTTAAAAGGCCAACAAATTTAACTAAAAAACTACTTAGTAGATAAGTAGCAAGTCAATATTTTATAACAACACTTGGTATTTTTTTGCGATATGTGCAGACATGATACAAGCAATCACATCCACTCCGTCAGGTGAATGAAACATGAATTTGAAAAATGTTGTTATTTATTATTTATTTTTTATTATTTTTCACATTTTAGGAAAGCTTACCGACTAATAACAACATAATGACAATGGTAAATAACTAAATTGCTAATTACAAGCTTCCACATATCATCATCATCTTCCTGCCCTTGTCCCGTGTTATTTGGGGTCGGCGCAACATGTTTTTTTCTTCCATTCTGCCCTGTCACTCGTCATACTATCACTAACTTCCTTTTCTTTCATATCACTCTTCACACAATCCATCCATCTTTTCTTTGGTCTCCCTCTCCCTCTCCATCCATCCACATGTAAACTCATAACTCTTTTAGTAACATGCGTTTCATCCCTCCTCTTCACATGACCATACCAAAACAAACGATTCCCTTTCAACTTTTCAGTCACTGGCGCCACTTTCAAACTTCCCCTAATATACTCATTTCTCACTTTATCCATTCTCGTCACACCACACATCCATCTTAACATTCTCATCTCCGCTACGTGCAATCTTTTTTCATCCGTCTTTTTCACAGCCCAACATTCTGATCCATACAGTATGACAGGCCTTATCACGGACTTGTAGATTTTACCCTTCAACTTGAGGGGCATCCGTGGGTCACAAGTTGTTCCCGTGACCTGTCGCCATTTCATCCATCCTGCGTTGATATAATGACAAAAAAAATAAAAATATATATATTTAAAGTTCGTCCCACTATACCTTAAACTGTTAGTAAATTAATTTAAACAAACAATAATAATATAAATTTCAGGTGCAAATAGGTGCTAGTTGCTCAAAAAATGGCTTTGCTAAGAGCTTCCTAACTGTGCTCGCGTTGGTGCAAAATAGGTCAATACCAGGTTCACATGAAATCCTGTTAAAACTGCGACTGGCTCTCAGAAAAAATGTTATGTTTAAAAAAAAAAAATATTATGTTTGTGATGTAAGTGAGTTGTAACTTTAGGAATAAGTTAGATGCGCATCTCGTGAACACTTGATGAAATCATCCATCATCAGGCTACTAGCCTGCTGTTTATGATGATCGCGGATATAACGTAGATTTGAATTTTCACGACGAAATAATATATTGCATTGTAATTTTATTACAACATCATCGTCATCCAAAATAAACATCTTTTTTTTTAAGAATTGGACAGACGGAACTCGTTTTTTTTCTTTTGATGAATCATAATCGTAAGGTAGATTCCAGTTTTATATATTATTATCTTTAAAAAAAGTTAAGTGCATATCAATTTTTTGTGTCCTTCTTTCTGATAAATAAAGTTTCAATAGCAAAAAACTTGTCAAGACAAAAAATATCACACATATGAAATGTAAATCGAAAAGTTTTTCATATTTTAACACTTAACACACAATAACATCGACATTATTCACAAAAAAAACGCCATTTAATTTTAAAACGCACATCAGAAAAAATATAACACAACTTTAACACATTTGCTCGCGAGTGTACAGACAAAATGAAGCCTAAAGCTGTCGCACGCTTGTCCAACCTTTGTGCATTCATCCGAACTGTCATACAATAGGAAGTGGCTGTCTGTCTGTCCATAGGAATACGCAAATGCATTGGTAATGAGTGAACACATTTCGATGCTCCTTGTGTGTTTAAATAAGTACCTCTTTTGTTCAATGAAGGCTGCCGAACCTTGGGAATTTGAGGCAATTAGTCTAAAAATGTATGTTGATGTGGGAAAATACTCGAAACATTTATGTTGGTAGGTATTGTTGTTTCTTTTAGAGGTTTAGCAGGTTTTAAAGAACGATTTAATCTACGATCTATGCTAAAATTACATGTCAAGTTTTTGTTCTACGGTAAGATATTAGATATAATTTTTGTAGCTTTTGCAAACGCCTTCGTACATTCGAATTTTGAGGAATGGAAGCTTCGGTATTACTGGGCTAAAAATATCTGTCTGTGCCTAGTTTAGTTCAAAATGTTATCGAGGATTTAATTTAGAGTAATAGCGTTAAAAAGTTAAAAGAGAACTAACAAGGATTTCATCTTAGCGATGATAGTTCATAAGTGGCTTCATCACTCACATCTAATGATCAGAGGTCGATGGTGTTTGATGCGACGAGCTGCGTGCCAGACCAGTGGAAGGCTACCGAAAGCCGCATAGTTCTCGGTGAGTCTGAACTGTTTGCGGTGATGCTTCAATGAGTCGGGGTAGTGCTGTCCCAGTGAGTCAGAATGATGCCCCAGTGAGTCGGGCTCCAGTCGGTCGGAAGAGCGGAGCAGTGCTATGCGACGAAGTGGTTTGACTGCTGGCATCGACCAGAAGAGGTTCATGATGGCTCTTCATGTGACTGGCTGAAGGTGCAATGTGCTTAACCAGAGTTGCTAATGATGCTAAGGATAACAACTAGATAGACAGGTTGGGCCTGCTGTATGGCTCGCTGCTCAAAAGCTTGAGGAAGTGCTGTTGATGTCACGATGCACGAAGGTTGCCGTTCATAATCGAGGGTCACCAGTTTAAAGGTATGCGAAACAGGGTTTAAGTCTTGGAAACATCCAATGAAAAGGGAGAATACTCCGAGCAGACGGGTGTTATGTCTAGTTCGGGCAACAGCCCAATTGAATAGTTGATTTCGGAGTGTTGTATATGTTTTAGTCGCGCGGAGAACTTAGATACCACGATGCGAGATAGTTCCTATATAGAATAGAATAAACTTTATTGTACACCAAAATAGTAACAAAACTTTTACATTAACTTAAATCTATGGGTACAAAGGCGGTCTTATCGCTGACAGCGATATCTATACCAGTACCAATATACCAGACAACCTTATGATGGACTATAAGAACTTGAAATAGAAAAAGGGGTGTAGTCTGTGGTGCACTGCAAATTAATAAAGTAAATATTAGATTAAAATTATATACTAGACTATACATAGATATAATATAGCTATTATATATAAAAGAGAATATATATACACCTATAAATATTATATATAAATATATATATATATATATGTTTATAAGTTACACAACTTCATACAAGGAGATGGAAAAAAGAAAAGAAGAGTAAGGTGGGGTAGTGACGGAAGAACTGAATTTAGGTAGAAGCAGGATAGCAATTAGAGTGAAAGGAAATGATCTAGTTTCCACTGAGATTCGATTTCAAGTTTCATTACTAATAATAAAATAATTGCCATTAGGTAGTTTTTTAGCTCAGCTGTTTATTACCTATACTTTCTACGCAAACATCGTATTATCATCAATTATGGCGTCACAAGTGAAAAGGAATGAATAATAACATTATGACACAGAATTAATCCGGTGACCTAATTAATTATTGGTTTAATAAAACCTATTAATCGTTTTCCCGTAACAATTGCATTATTTTATTTCTCTTATTGCCTGTGAATGGTGGGGTTTTAGAAAATACTCACTAATTTAAAATCTGAATTGTTTGTAATGTTTCAAAGCTTATTTAGTCGTAACTTTTTCAGAAAAATCATCGTCTTTCCCTTTCTCTTATTATAATGTATTTGGTCGTCATCATCATCATCATTTCAGCCGAAAGACGTCCACTGTTGGACATAGGCCTCCCCCAAATGTCGCCACAATGACCGGTCCTGTGCGTCTCGCATCCATCAGATTCCCGCGATCCTCACCAGGTCATCGGTCCACCTTGTGGCCTTCCAACGCTGCGTCGTCCGGTACGTGGTCGCCATTCCAGAACCTTTTGTCCCCATCGACCATCTGTTCTGCGAGCAATGTGCCCTGCCCACTGCCACTTAAGTTTGGCGATTCTTCGGGCTATGTCTGTAACCTTGGTTCTCCTGCGGATATCTTCATTTCTGACGCGATCACGCAATCGGTCGTCATCAGTGCAAATTATTATTAATTATGTGTCCTTCTTCCATACTGCTTCTTCACGCTCTAACGGCTGTACGGATTTAGATGAAATTTGGTTCACGAGTAGACCATGTACTGAAATAGGATACTGTGATGATGACTATTTATTTCGGGAGTATATTTCCTACGATGTGCCCCATATAGGTTTCGTTAGAAAAGCTATAATAATGCGAAAATGGTTTTATATATTAAAACAATGCATTAAAAACAATAAAAAAAAAACTTTTTATTTAACAAATAAAAAGCTGTAATTTATCTATAATATGTATGTATTTAGAAATATATAAGTATGTTTATCAGTTGTCTAGTACCCATAACACAAGCTCTGCTTAGCTTGGGACTAGACGGCGTTGTGTGATAGTTGTGGAATAATATATTATATTATTATCTACACTAATTTTATAAAGAGGTAAAGTTCATTTTTTTTCATGTTTTTTTGTTTGTAGAAGGTAATCTCTGAAAGTACTGGTCCGATTGCTAAAATTTTTTCACCGATAGAAAGCTGCTTTATTCCTGAGTGTCATAGACTATATTTTATGTACGTGTGCGAAGCCGCGGGCAAAAGCTACTTAATAAATAAAGAAAATGTAATTTTTTTTTTAGCACAGAATTTCTTGTCTTTCCAGGTACCTATATCTGCTAGTTTTGTATAAACCCCACATTTTTGACCAGATAGTGGTCAATCGCGAGCCTGTATAGGGTGACTAGCAATTAGTGTACGATACTTAAACACGTGATTGTGCTCATGATAACAAACAATTATTATTATGGGAGCAAAGCCGAAATCGCGAAAAAAATATCAGCTGTTCAGTACATTAGGCTAACATAAATGTACTGAACAGCTGATTTTTTTTCGCGATTTCAGTTTTGTTAAAAAAAAATAATAAATAATATTTATTTGCAAAAAACACGGTATTAAAAGGTGTTACAATATAAAATGAGTCCAAACATGTTTTGCTTAATATTAAAGCATGCAAAATTATGATATCAACATTACAGTTTATGTTCGAGAAATTCTTTAACACTATAGAAACCATTTTCATTCAGCCAATTATACAATTCAATTTTAAAAAGTCTGCAATTTAGTACTTTTAACGTATTTGGTAATTTATTAAATATACGCACACACATAGCCACACAGTTTTTATTATATTTAGCACACCTTCTCCCATAGTAAAAGTTGTTGGTTATCATGAGCACAATCACGTATTTAAGTATCGTACACTAATTACCAGTCACCCTATATAATGAATAATAAAAAAATAGTTTAGTAGTAACGAGAAATTAGTCTACAGACAAACGTACCTAGGCTTGTATTACATTTCAATGACTCAAAGTGCTTACGTAGAAAGGTGTCCTTGCATTTTTCTTAGAGTAAATAATTGTTTTTGCATATTGAGTAAACCATTGTATTTGCATATTATTATAATAATTATTAATTACTTATTTCCTGCTAAAGTATGAAACAAGTTTTCGTTATTAATTATTTCTGCTGTTGTAATCATTTATACAGACAGTTTTATACCTGCAAATAAATCCTGACCATATTTCATTCGTACGCAACCGTAGGCGCGGTCTTGTGGACGACGAGCGATGGGTAGCTCGCCGTCCGGCCGACAGTTAACCATCCGGACCGAATCCGAGCCAACGACCCACGCGCGCGTCAAAGAAATGTCAGCAAAACTGTAGGGGCCCAGCAGGGCCGAAGCCTACTAGGGCCATGGGTCGACATCTGAAAAGGATACTCGTGGTCCTAAAAACACAAAGGGCAACTGAAGAAACATAGGTATGGTTTTAGTCAGTAAAGTCTGATATGCCCTCTCGCTCCACCATAGAGCGAGAGAAGTCATTAGATGATTTCCCTCAATAAAAAAAAATATCATTCGTGTAGGCACAATTAGAAATTATATCAACGTACAATTTTTTTTTTATTTTTGGCTTGGATACTTACAATTAGTTTATTTACATTTAAAAATACTAACTATAATTACAATAAAATAAATAATAATAAAAACCCAAATCTAATTACAACTAACTAAAACTAAAATATGGCGTCAAAAAACTCTTCCACATCGCTGTCGACTGGAATTATTATATTATTATTACACACACGTGCAATTATTTTATTATGAAATGTTAAGTAAGGAGTGGAATTACTTGCTGGAGTCTGTGTTCCCTGATAGCTACAAACCTGGGGGGTTGTAGCTATCAGGGAACACAGACTATTAAGATAAGAGTGAATATGATGTCTATAGGTAAGAGTGCTCCAACGTCAGCCACATCATCGCTTAACTTCAGGGGAGATAGTGGTTAAACTCGAGCTTATCAATAAAAAACTGCAGCAAAAAAAACCTTTTTAAAAAACATGTAGACAACCTACATGTTTTTTAAAAAGGTTTTACCTATTAGCTTCTAGCAGTGGCTTCAACTGCGTGATTACTATACGTGTGCCAATTTTCATCCAAATCCGCTCAGCTATTTGAGAGTGAAAGAGTAACAAACATACACATACACACATATAAACTTTCGCTTCTATAATATTGGTGAATCTAAGTTGTCTTGTGGCACGAGGCTCGAATATAAATAGCAACCTTTGTGGTGTAGTGGAGGACCGGCCGGACAATGAACCTGGGACACCACGTCGAGATGCACACAATACGTATTTTACTCGGTCGAAAGTCTCGTCTAGAGCTTTTGTTTTAGAGTCATAAACCACTTGGCAAGATTGGTGTCAGATTTACTTTATGTTAGTTTTTTTAGAAGAAGAACCAAGGTTATCAACATAGCCCAAAGAATCGCCAAACTTTATTGTAGTGGGCAGGGCACAATGCTCGCTTGAGGAAGGCCTATGTCCAACAGTGGACATCGGTACGACGCGTTGGACGTAGTTTTTCTTTAGACGTTGTCTCATTTTCCTTTATAACACAAAGTTTACTAATTTAGGGAATTACATAATCCTATAAATCTCAAGTAAACGAGGTAAAGGTTACCTCCTTTACAAAGTAAACAGAGAAAAAAACAAAACAAATTCACACCATATTCAGACATAGAAGGTCCTAATTTTGCACAAACTTAATTACCATAGAGATTAGGAGCAAGACTCCATACATCACCTACAGTCACAAGGACGGACAGTCTTAAAGTTAGCTGTGAATTTAATGGACCCTTAACTAATTAAGCAGTCAACTATGGGGTCAAGGTACAAGGTACCTACTGATCAAATATAATATAATAATATAATATAATATTCCACAACTATCACACAACGCCGTCTAGTCCCAAGCTAAGCAGAGCTTGTGTTATGGGTACTAGACAACTGATAAACATACTTTTATATTTCTAAATACATACATATTATTGATAAATTACACCTAGACACAGAACAAATGATCGTGCTCATCACACAAACATTTGTCCTGGGTGGGTATCGAACTCACGACCTCCGACATAGTAGTCAGGGACACTAACCACTAGACCAGCAGGCCAGTCAAATTGTGTTATGTTATATAAAAGCTTACATTACGCAAGATAAAAACAGGTTTATACTCCTTTCGCAATAAGATAAGACATTTTAACAAACATTTTTTACTGTTCGTTCAACCAATTTTGACTTCTATTCTGAAGGCATAAGGATGGTTTAAAAGCCAAAAACTGGACAAGTGCGAATCGGACTCGCGCACTGAGGGTTCCGTACAAACTTATGTAAATAGTTCAATCCCCGAATGGAGTTTCGAAGATTTTTCCAAATAGCAAAAAAGTTTTTTTTTTGTTACGTATCAACAAATTTACTGTTTTCAGATTTATTCCTATATCTGTGCTATAAGACCTTGCTTTATACCAAATTTCAGGATTCTAGGTCAACGGGAAGTACCCTATGAATTATGATTGCCTTGAGAGTATCGAAATATACGTTTTTTGCGACATTAACGATCGTATCTTTTTTTTTCGACCACTTAGAAGTTTGATTTTTCACAGCTTCAAGGGACCACAGACCTTAGTATATGGTTTTAATTTCAACTCGATCCCGAGATAAAAGGTCTTGACATACCGACAAACAGACGGACAACAAAGTGATCCTATAAGGGTTCCGTTTTTCCCTTTTAAGGTACGAAAACCCTAAAAACTGGTTACAATACCAACTATTTACTGCAGCTGCCATTTATCATGCCACAAACGCAATAAAAGTCAAAATTGGCTGAACGGACAGTAAAAAAGATTTGTCTACATGTCTAATGTTATTGCGAGTGGAGTGTAGGAATGCGCAAGCGTGCTTTACTAACACGGTAATTAAATGAAGCGACTCAGTCATGGGGTAGTCGGATCTCTTCCGGAGATTCTTAGCACCCCTTGCCTCGCTGTAACCTTGACCGCTACCGGAGTCAAGGGTAGACGGACTGCCGGGCACTAGGAGTCATTTCTTAGTTGTGTTTATCATGGAAGGGTATTTCCTATGATATAAGAGTGACTACTATTTTTAACCGACTTCAAAAAGAAGGAGGTTCTATGTTCGGCTGAATGTTTTTTTTAAAATTATGTTCACCGATTTCTTAATTGTGGACCGATTTTGAAAATTATTTTTTTGTTTGAAAGGTTATGCTTCCAAGTTGGTCCCATAGAAATATTGTTATGATCTGATCATGAACTTCGAAGATATGGAACAGAACTCCTCATAGGATCACAGCAGAACTGTCGTAACAAGTAAAAGTATGTCGTTGATGACTGACTGAAAGAAGAGGGTAGTGGGATATATCGAACTGATCTGACGATGAAGCCGGACGGTAGGCACCGGAACTCTGTAATTAATTAATGTAGTCTAACCGTGTTTGGGATCATTAGAATTGTCATGAGATGTACACTGGCTATAAGGTTAAATACCTTTAAGTTTGGACGATGGGTACTTTTTAGTAGTGGTACCATAACTATAAAGTGTAAAAAAAAAAACTTAAAAAAAAAATACAACCGACTTTAGTGTAAGAAAAAAAACTAAAAAGAGCAAAATAACTATAATTTCGCAAGTCGGTGTTAAATAACGAAGAGACAAAACTATTATAGAAACACCGATTTCCGAAATTAAAGATATTTTGCACTTTTTAGTTTTTTTTTTACATTGAAGTCGGTTGTATTTTTTTGTAAAAAGTTTTTTTATTAAATATCATCATCACCTTAATCATCATCAAAACTATGTGAAAGTAACTTCCAAAAAGCATTTAAAATACTAAAAACTATCTAAACTATTAACCCAAATAATTCAAACTGATAGTCAAAACAAGTCTAACAGTCTATCTTTCACGTCCATTATCGAAACATATCTTATGCAAATTCCCCCAATTTTACTGGTTTACAATTAGCAATATTATTGGCTTCCGAAGGTTTGCAGTCTCGGTCATGGCTAAGACATTGATCCAATTTGGATCAGCCATGGCATCAGACATGTAAATTGTAGACCCAATTGCCAAGCCAGTGAGTAAAGCATGTCTGGTTTCACCTTTCACATCAGAATGCTTAAATTATTTCCTTGTGGCTACAATGTCATTAATATAGCGAGATTATTAAAACAGGTTCAAAAAGGCCGGTTACATTTTGTGAATTCTGATGAATGAATTGAAAATATGACAACCCAAGATGAATAAGATTTATATGTAATTCAAGCTCGAACCTTTCTAAAGGTGGAGATGGTTTTCCAAAAATTGATGTTTCGATATCATAAAACTATTCCGGTTCTAGTCTAGATCATACCCAACCTCCCCCTCGTGCTCCACATAGAGCGTGAGAATTTATTTGAATATTTCCCCTACCCGAAATAATATACCTATATTTTATCTGGAATTTACAGTAAATCTAAGGGCGCAATTCACCAATAAAACTAATCGCGTTTTAACGTTTGGCTCGCATAATCGCGTTTAGCCGCTGTCACTAGTGTCACTTGTCTGTATTTTTCTTTTGTTGTATTTTTACAAGTGACACTAGTGACAGCGGCTAAACGCGATTATGCGAGCCAAACGTTAAAACGCGATTAGTTTTAGTGGTGAATTCCGCCCTTATACACGAGACATAAACTGCGATTAAGATGGCTGAAATACTAAAATTGATATGCTTTTATATTAGACAATCGTCATCACCATTTTCTGTATGTAGTTATGCATTCACTTAAGGAGAACAACCTCAAAGTCAGTCAAGCAATCACCATACAAATAAAATAAAATACCACTTAGGTTCAGCTCACACTGACGACGCGTGAACGCTTTTACTCTGTAGTAAAACCGTTCCGACGTGTCATGTTTTTCGCCCATAGACGGCCATAGGATATTTATCTCTATTTTCCCATAAGTAAGGTAAGTTGTGTTATGCAAATATTGAATAGCGCGTTGACGCTTGGTTGAAGAGTTTGTTCCGAAGGGGCGGATTCGCTATTATTCTCTCGTGCATAGCTTCGCGTTCACCGAACTAACACGTGAGTATTTGAAGACGAATTTAGTCAGTATGAAATTGACGGAAGCGGTTACGTACCTGGACGCAATAAGGCGTCTCTAATAGTATCTCAATTCGCGCGCAAAACTACGGGTCGACAGTCTGGCGAAGTGCACGCATATTTTGAATTTGAGCGATGCTTGTGGATGCGATGTGTTGGCGCCTAGTATCGGGCGAATTTGCTTCTTCTGGACAAGATCTGACTTGTGCGCAATGACGCGTCAATGCACGAGCGCCATTCTGTCTTCATTCATTCGCTTATACGAGCGTAGTTGTAGTAGAAAAACAGCCCCCCTAGCCAAGTTACAATCGTTTTGTTCGCGCCGAACGCCTCGAGTAGGCCACGCCTCCAATTCCTTTGTTCTGAACTCGTGACTGAGCGTTGAGATGACGTCAGAACAGAGGAATCGGAGGCGTGGCCTACTCGAGGCGTTCGGCGTGAACGATACGTTTGTAACTTGTCTAGGGGGGCAGGACAGAATGCGACGCTATGCCTCGCCGCATTGTGAGCTGAGCCTTACACTTACATAACCTGATATCTCATTTCGCGCCGGTATATACCACATAGACACAGCGACAGACGGCTTTATGTAATATTTCATATAAAACCGCATTTTATTATTACTTAGTCTTGACCTTTCTCAATCGTACTGAATTTGCAGAGACAGCGCAAGAATATACAAATAGGCCATGTTGTTTTTTATTTTGATTTGTTGAGCTTATTTCTTGAATTATTATTTATTATATTATCAATATTTTTGAATTTTAAATTCTTATTTGTCAGATTTCTTTTGGACTAGATTCTGCTCGCGGCTTGTACGCGTGAATTGAGAAATTTTTCCCAAGGAAATATATAGCATATCCGGTATGCTATTTCAGGATATGCTTTACTCGTATGCCAATTTTTATCCAAATCCGTCCAGTTGTCCTGATCCAATAAGGGTTCCGTTTTTTTCCTTTTGAGGTACGCCAGCTGAGGAAATACCTGAACAGATCTTATAGCTTTACGATGACCTGTGACAGTTATTCACAAAAACTAGGCAGATCAAGTTATAAGCCAAACTTGTTCCAACATATAGTAATCACCACACAGCGGAACACGACGCCGATGTTACGTGTATAATTATAGTTTATTATTTGTGATATTTTTAATAGTATATGCATCAGTTTATTATGTATTTTGTAAGATTGTAATATTTGGTATGTATTTTATGATATCTATGGGCCTTAGTTGCCTGTCCATAAAGAAATAATAATAATAATATTTTCGATATGACTGTAACGGAACGTCCATCGAATACAAATGTGTATTTGAGCGTTAGTAATACCCTAATCTCATTAGCAATTACAGTTATACTATATTTGAGCCGTTTGGGGTTGAAACACTAGGGCCATGGGGTCCGAGCGCTCATCGAGTTGTTCGGGATATCAGCAAACAGCTGGTCGACTCTTCGCGTGACCAGAGGGCTGGGCTTTTCTTCGGTCAACGACTCAGCATTGCCATCCAGCGTGGCAATGCTGCCAGCGTTCTGGGCACTTTCCCCATTGACATCGATGTGGACGAATTTTTTGATGTCCAATGAGTTTTCTACCCGTTTGTACATATTATTATTTTCAGTTTCTTTATATACTTATTAAGTTATAATATTTAATAGTTAAGATGATATAAATTAATAAAGAACAAATTAGCGATTAGGTTTTCCTTATTTATGAATTATTTTGCGAAGTCCCCCGCGGATCCAATATTTGTATGGCCTACTGACAACTGTTCTGGGTTCGGATGTCTTGTGAATGTGATTTTATACGTATTGTGAACGCTTCCGCAAAATAGCACACAATAAAGCTCCCCTAGCCAAGTTGCAACCGTTTCATTTCGATTCTCTTTTCGTTGATCGCCTCGAGTCGGCCACACCTCCTATTTCTTTGTTCTGACCACGTGACTGAGCGTTGAGATGACGTCAGAACAAAGTAATCGGAGGCGTGGCCGACTCGACGCGATCAACGAAAAGAGAATCGAAACGAAACGGTTGTACCTTGGCTAGGGAGGCAAGTGTAATTCCTTCAAAACTAAAACTTCATGACAGGTTTTTAAAGATAGATCAAAGACTGCATTTGTTTATATTTGTTATTTTTTTATTGCGGCTTGTTTTGTTACAACGTGTTAATTTAACAAGTTGGATGAGATGCAATTGTAACATCTACCTCTATATGAATGAGATAGATTTTATGTAGAACCAGCAAATGAAGCCTTATAGGATTCTGAATCCTGTTTTTCCACAATATTCACACAACGCTATCTAGTCCCAAACTAAGCAGCGCTTCTGGCACGAGTACTAGATAACTGATAAACATACTTATAGATTTCTTAATACATGCATATTATTGATAAATTACATCCAGAAACAGAACAAATGATCGTGCTCATCTCAAAAACATTTGTCTTGGGTGGGAATCGAGCCTAGGACCTCCGGCATAGCAGACAGGGCCACTAACCACTAGACCAACAGGCCAGTCACAATTTAACATCATCGTCTTCGTATTCTTCTTCCAAATCTCTTGAGGCTAGAGCGTTTTCTTCTTCTATTCTCTCCTGTCAATCTTCATATTTTTATTGCATATCATTCCTCACACAATCCACAATATCAAAATATTATTATAATTATCTAATTCTTATTAACCTGGTGAGAGGCGTGTGGGGACCCAGTGGCTTCTAAACTCAGTCAAGCGATTTACTTTATGTAATAATTTATTTCAACATCACTGCTGTTAAAACGGTGAAGGAAAACATTGTGAGAAAACCGGCATGTCCTAGAACCAAACATTCGAAGACATGTGACATCCACCAACCCGCACTAAACCCGCATACTGGATAACGACGGCCCATTCGCTTTTCTAGAGAGGAGACCTGAGTCCCAGCAATGGGAACTCTATAAGGCTGAATATGCTATGATAGTAAGGTAAAATATGTGAAGTGGAAAAATCCAACAGTTAGTAAAACATTTTAAAACAGCCAATAATCCAGTCACGTAGCAATCATTACATTTTTTTACAGTTTTTTTGCATCAACATCAGATGAGATGGCATCCATTATAATTTTCAATACAAAAAGCGGTGTTTACAAGTTGCTATCGTGTAGTAGTAGAAATATTGCAAAACCAGCTTATGTAAGGTTCGCCGGCGACAATCTCGCGGCTGTGTGGCAATTATCAGTGAGAACGATTGTCGTTTAGTTTGTTTGACTCTTTTTGTCATGTGAATTGGTTAAGCCTTCGTTTTTTAGCGCTACCATCATCATCTCATTTTATTTAGGGTCAGCTTAGTTTGTTTTCTTCTTTCACACTTCTCTGTTTATCGTTATCTCAATCGTTTCTTCCAAATCTATTGTTATCCTTAATGATTTTTGCAAAAAGTTTTTGGTTTTTTGTTTGATGACTGCCGCGTTGACAAGATTTTCAGGATTTAATATTTTTTAAGCTTTGACGTTAGGATTTAGGTTTTTTATCTAAGCCAGTAGAATAATTATAAAGTTCTTGTACCACTGACTATGTAACTTATAGAAATCTCAATCTGGGATTGTCTTTTAGTATATTAACAAAAAAAAAACATAAATAACATTCATGTTCATATAAAACCGGTAGGTATTTAATTACAGTTGATGCGATTTAGTTCTCAGTACCGGGCAGAAATAGGTAATAATTAAATTCATTATTTTTCTCTAGGTACCTAAAGTGTACCTAACTCACATATACAGTAGGTACTTCGCAAATGTAGTTATCACGTGAGAAAGATGTTGTTGATATATCTATCATTCTTAAACTGATTAAGGTTACTGAGAATCCTGAGAACATTTAGACTTAGTATGATCCGAACAAGCTTTTCTTATTATTGTGTTACTTGTTAAGAATAACAGATATTGTGAAGTCGAAAAAAGGTTCGTAATATCTGGAAAAAAGCTATTATTTTCTGGTATTTATTTGGCTTTATCGATAGTGGTGTATATTGGTGCAATTGTGGTGCATACTGAAGATATAATGGAAAATATATCTGGACTTATTCATGAGAAATACTGAAATCTAGTCATAACTGTTTTTGAGATAGACTAGGAACAGAATCCATTTGATTAACAACAGCATCACCAACCACATCTTTAAAATAATGCTCTCCTGACGGCATACATAATATATAATATCACGGAGGTCTTAAACTATTATGTCATTATAAATCGTCATCTCCGAAACATAAGCCCTACTATTTATAACGCTTGACCGAACGGGAAACATGACATTATAATGTCGTCAAAGGTCAACATGCGATCGCCTCAAACTATTTCGTATGAGGAAATGTTATAATGTAATGATATACGTAATGACAATTGGAAGCCTAGAAGACATTCAAATTTTCCCTAACTTTATTCCCAACTAACTTGGGATCGGCTTCCAGTCTCACTCTTCTCTTGAATATCCGTGTTTTACATGGAGCGACTACCTATCAGACCTCCACAACCCAGATATTGGGAAACACAATACTCCTGGATAGACTGACGGTCAGTTCTGGCGTTTGACTATCTGTAACGACTGTCAAAGATCTATGAATGACAATCGGGATCAAAGGCTTTACTTACGAGCTTTCTGAGGCACGTCAGTAACGTCCTAGATAAACTAGAAAAGTACATATCTACGAATTGAAAAATTTACACACAAGACTCAATTAGACGGAAATGAAAAGGATAGGCTGGATGCAGTTGGTGAAAGATCGAACACCAATTGGCTAGGTGATATTTGAGGAGTCATATGTACTCGTAAATTGCTTTGGAGCTTAAATCTGACCAGGGGGGTTACCATGAGTAAGATTGTTTTATTCATATTCCATTGTGGATAAGAGATGGCGCTAGACAACCTGTATAGCTCTGTCTCTTACCCACACAGAAATAAGAATGAAACAATCTTACTTTGAACGTCATGGTACAGGGGCAGGTGCTTATAGATTGGCTACTACCTACAAGCGGCTTTGCCCGCGTTTAATTCATTAACGCTCAGGCGGTAGCCGGCGCCCGCAAGCCATTGTCTTACTATTGTGTCTCTAATTACGCACGTCAAAAGGTTAAGTAGCAAATTATCCCAGGAGAACATAGATACCCTCGGGATTAAAAGTATCTTTGGTCATATTCCAGGACTCTAATCGGTTCAGCCGTTGAAGCGTGAAAGAAGGTTCGATTTTGCTATGTGTAAAGAATTGCTGTTTGTTTTAAAGGAAGAAGTCATCAGCGCACAAGTCATTATCATTATTTTAGTCTTACCTTTCAATAAGTTATATGCAAGTCTAACCGGATGCTGCTGAACACCTTCCACAATCTAGCACAAATCCATAGTATAATACTGCTAAAAGGATCTCACCTTTCTTGTACTCCCGTGTACTTAGTCAACAATCATCGTCATTTCAAATCAGTTTATTAAGCTACCTAAAGACCTCCCTACTTAAACGACGCGTAGTTACCATGATTATCGTAATGAACATCATCTGGACTATGGTCTCTCTGATTGTGGCGCCATTGTTCGCCTGAGAACATCTAATGCAATCTGACGGGTTATTACAAGTGGATGTGTCCGTTGTAGGAGACGATACGGTAAAAACAATTAATTTTACTAAAAACAGTCTAGCAGTGGTAACGGCCCCGATTTATGAGTTGTGTTTGTTGTTGTTTGTGGTATTTATTTCATCACCACTGCTCTCAAAATGTTGAAGGAAAACATCGTGAGGAAACCGGCTTAGAACATGTCTTAGAACGAAAAATTCGAAGACATGTGAAATCTACCAACCTGCACTGGACCCTTGTGGTGGATTACTGCTCATACCAGAGCCCAAGCAGTGGAAACATCTATAATGTAAACATCCTAAAAATCGAAAACTATGGGATAATTGGGATATGTTATAACAGTAACCCGTATTGGGACATGGTGATGGCCATTCGTTCTCACAGAAAGGAAGGCTGTGTCCACATTATTGCTTTTATCAATATATTCGATTATAGAAACAGCCAAAACCAGTACTTAATGTAAATAAGGAGCAATAAAATAACTGTCTTGTTTTGGTGTGTGAAAGAACAACTTTAGGTTTCTGTACAAAATACCTAGTTGGTAGCAAGTTTTGTAACAGGAACAGGTTTTTAAAATTGTGAACTTGAAATTTAAAATCTACTATGTACATATAATAACTATGCATGAATCACTGTGTATATTGATGAAAATGGCATAAAAATGTGTTCTATAGTTTTTGAGTTTATCGCTAACAACGCGCTGGGGGAGTTTGTTTTAAGATATAATGTTATCTACACATCTGTTCATCTAACATTTCTACACAAAGTGATGAAATGACAAATCACATTATATAATGACGAAAATTTGTATGTATAGAGGTATGTGTGTAAGTATGTTACTCCTTTACTCTCAAATGGTGGATCGGATTTAGATGATATTTGGATAGCTTTTATCCTGGACATCATCCTTCAGGGTAGATGGTGGTCAAACGCGAGCCTATCAATAATAATAAAAAAAAAAAACATAGACTATAATTTATAAAGGTGGGAAGTACTAGTTTCACACGGGCGGAGCCACTGGTGGCAGCTAATTTTTAAATCAAATTTACAACCCGGAAACAGGGATAGACAGACAGTTGATAAACAAAGAAACACGGCTGAAGAAAATGAAGAACACAAAACTATGTTATAATAAATATCAACAATAGGTCAACTGTTGCTAATTAATATGCCGATACTAAGACAATTGAATAAACAATGTATCTCAATCAATTGTCTTTGTGATAGAAACAAACACACTGCTTGTAATGGTAACATATTAAATTGTAACACTAAATGTTAGTATAATGAAGACAAAACAATAGTAGATCAGGAAATAATATTACCATGAAACAAAACTGATGTCACAGATCATAAATATGAAGAAGTTAATGATCACATTTATGGTTTGCCTCCGGGAGGACCCTGCGGAACGAACTCAGTAAAGCATTCAATTTGTATTTACTCTCAGTTGGTATTATTTGATTGTTTACTTAAGGATATGTCAGCAGCAGCTAGAGAGGTTGTTTTTGTACTCATTTTTTGACAGTATTTTTTGGATGAATACAAGGACAAAATCATGACTAGCGAATTGCTGGTATAAGGTAAGTTTTATTTAGGCAAGAAATTCATCAAATAAGTGGGAGGGAAAGCCTCCCACTCCATCCAGAACGGAAGAAGTTATTTCAGTGTCGGACTTTTACTGACTAAAATTGCTTTTCAGGGTCGTGGTGACTCTTTCGATCAATCCCGCGACCTTGGCAGATAGGTACATTGATTTCGATGAATACAGGTGTAATGTTATTTTTAAAATATTCTTGACAAAAAGTGCAATGTTCATTGTTATGTTAGTTAGCAGACAGCTTCCAGTTTGTTGTTATTACAGATAGCCATCTGATCTCAATGTATTTTATTTTTATTTTTAAAGCCTCCAAATCCCACGTGCGCTATTGGACTCGAGTCTGATGACGTAACAGATTAACCAACCGACCGGCGTGAGTTCTGTTTACGACACTTTATGGGAACTATCGCACATTTCTATAACACTATACTTTTTGTATTCTATATCAATACTGATTTTATGTTCTGTTATTGGCTCAGAAAAAGATATACAACGCTTATGTTTCACCATATTGTACTGCCGATTGCCGAGTGTGATACGTCTTTGCTTTTAAAGTGTATAAGCGTGAGAGAACATTGTAACACCTTTGATGTTCATAATGATATCAACTCCAGCTATGTTTTTAAGTACGGCAATTAAGAGTTCGTCTATTTTGTTGCTTGCTATAATTATTTATTTGCATCACTACTGAAGCACAAAATATATTTTAACATCATCATTATGTGTATATAATTATATTTTTTAAATTTTGGTTCTATTTACTATATTCCAATATATCAATATACAACCCAATATATTCCTCCATGAATGTGGAGCCATGCAGTTCTGGTTTCTCCGATTTATGCCATTCTCGGAAACATCCAAGCTCTTGCAACAGCAATAGCTGTCGCCGGTAGGGATTATATCACAAATCGGCAGCGCACGTCTATATTAGTAACATCATTAACTATTAAGTAATCTGCGATCGCTAAGATAGCCAAATAGGTACGTATGCAGAAATATATTATAAGACAAAGTAGCTTTGATGAGGATTGTTGGTGAAGTTATGATGCTATAAGATTCTGTGCAATTCCAAAAAAGGATATCCATTTCAGGAATGTAACTTTTAGCTTGAGTCTTGCTTTACTTTAGCATCTCGATTACCTGTTTGACAAAAAATGACAAAGAGTCGCAAGTCCAAATGGAATGATGGAACTGCTGTGTTATATTAAAAAGCAAAAACTATCTACGATAAATACCATAATACTTCCATTGAAACTCTCTACCCATCATTCAGACGAAGAGAAAGGACAATAACCTTAGAACCAGCTTAGATAAAAGACGTTTACGAATAGCCATTTTTATATCGTCAGTGCTCCAAAGCATCAATGCCAATGGAATGTAATGGGCTATTGATTAATAATAGATATTATTTTTAATTTAACACATTATAATTTATATATTTACGTCCTTAATGAATTGATTTGAATAGAGGTCTTTTTAGTTTAATACTCGATTCAGTTTTGTTTTTTGTTGACGAATTAAAAATAAAAGTGCGGACCGGTTTTGTTGAAGTTGTTTTAATGTTACTAACGTTATTATGAATACGGATATAACATAATGTATGCAACCGGTACACTTATATTACTTAATGTTCGTAACATAAAATAAGATAGCAACTGCGTTTGCAATACAAGTTGGTGTTTTTATTTTATTTTTAGCGCTGTGAGTGCATTGGTACGTAATCTTAACTATTTAAATTACTTTTACTATTACTCATTTGGCAAATCATAGGTTTAACAGAAAGTCGTAAAGGTTGGAAAATTAGTCATTATCTGTAATTATTACAAGGATGAATTCAGAATTCGTTCATGGGGCACAAATAAGATGTGTGCCACCAAATATTGCACTATGTCTGTAGAATTAGCGCAATGACTTCTCCCGCCCCAGGGTGGAACAGAAAGGCGTGACAGATTTTTACTTGCTGACATTTTTTTTTTTCGCCCGCATGCCCACGCCTACAGTACACATAAGGAAACACAGGAAATGGTTTATTCAGTGCGATTTTGGTGAGACTTTCAACATTTTGACCGTACAATTGAACTCTGAAGTACTCAGAAGTACTTCTGAGAGTTGTAAATATCCAACAAAATTCAAAATATTTTTATTTCACATAGGCTTACATGGGCACTTATGAAACGTCAGAAGCTAGTGCACGGTTCCAAATTGGTCATTTCCTATGGAGAAGAACCGGCAAGAAACTCCACGAGCTATAATATTTAAGTATATAGTACCATTTCATTCTAATTATGCCTTATTTATTGACAGTTACATACAAGTTCAATACTGGTATGACAGTAACGAACCTTGGAATGTCAATTTTTACGATAATGTACACCACTTATATTTATAAATGTTTATTCTGTTATTGATCAATGTTAACAAAATATATCATATTCAAATCTGTTGTTTTCAGTGTAACTGATTACTAACTTTTTCCCACACTAGGTTTATCTCCTATATCGTGGGTGCGTTCACAAACATATAAACTCACATAAACAAGACACCCAGACTCGGAACATCTATCTGTAGTAGGCCATACGGGAATTGTACCTGTGACAAGCAGCACAGCAGCCAATCGCACATCCACTGCGCCAACCGTGCAGTTTTAATTTCACAACAAACCAGTTTGCACATCAAGCTAAATCCAACTGAACACAAATTCATACCTTCTACAGGAAAACTAACAACATCGTGCCTGTCCTTGTTCACATAATTTCCTTTGTCAGTCTCATTAATCTAGTCGTTCATATTCCTCAGTCACGGCTGCCATGAGCGCAGGCGCCATTCATATCCAGATCGTAAGGATATAAGATTATACTCGTTTGTCTCTGTACACTATGAACTTCCTGGTTTTTTAAATTTTGTGGATACTATTATGTCATCTAGGTACGCAATTTGCATAATTACATGAAAGGAGAGTTTTTTTGGTTAATTATAGTTTCGTAGGTTTGGTTACTTTTTAACTACTATCTTGCTTCTAGGTATTAAAAAAGAAAGGATAATAAATAAGAAAAATTAATACAGGTCAAGTATAACATTGGCACTTGATAAAAGTTAATTACCATGTCTACCTATATGAACATATTGCTATTATTAGAACAAGTTTAGTTTTAAGCCGGGTAATACATTATGTTAATTTAGCGAATGGGTTTACTCGTATTCTAAAAAGGTCTATTCCGCTTTAGCTTAAGTAGGCCATTTTCTATTCAACAAACGGCACTTACATAATTATGCTAATGAACTCAAAAAACGTTTAAAAGAATATCAAAAGATTTTGTTAATTCACTTGTTTACAATGAGTAATCGTCTAATTAATTTAAACTATTTTTATATTGATGTATTCCAAATAGGCAGGTTTCGTGAATTATTCATGACATTTTTATTTAAGGGTTCACTATTGTTCATATTTTAGGTATTTATGCATATTCTTGAGCTCAAATTTTTACGGCTACTTTTCATGTCGTGTCTTGCATTCTTGATAGCTTTGACCAAGGAGTTGGTGGGTTTCCCGTTTCTAAAAAAACCGTACGAGGTTATAGACAAAACTAGAGATTTGATACAAGTCAATGCAGCGGGTATAATTTATGTTAAGTGTCTGACTTGTTGTTTTCATAGACACAAGAACATTTAAAATTTATATTGTTACATAGATTTCTATATCTTATCTACTTTTGATATAAAAATCTTTAAATCATTCACCGACAGATAGTGTCACAGGCTAATTAGCAAGATTTCAGTCATACATTTTGCACAAGTTATTTGACGAAGGTTAGCAGTTTGAGAGTATAGTAATTGATAATAATAAAACCGTATAATTTCTTTCCGGTGCTTTGCCAGGCGCCCGGGGTATTTTATTACGTAATTGCGCGTTTTTAAGTAAATCATCCAATCTAGGAAAAACAAAGATTTAGAAAGCACAATTTTCGGCTAAAAAAATTTCGTACAATTACACGAAACGTGTGTACAAAACGGCAATTAAGCGTTTTTCAAGGTCATTCAAGTTGTACAGACGTATGTACAATCGGCGCTCAAGGGGTTAAGAAAAGACCATTTGAAATCGTCAACTAACTGCTGATGTTTTATAAGTATCCATGTAGGCCTTTATGAAATAAAATATTTTTTAATTGACAGAATTTTAGGAAAGTAACCCCTACTGAGGTTAAACAGGGAGATAAAAGTTTGTACGGAAGTTTTTCATTTTTGACCATGGGAATTCCTAACCCATTTATCAAACCGATCAGCATTCACATTCATTCGCACCTGTGCCTAGCTGAGTCAGTCTACTCTAACAAATAATTCATAGTAGGTATTATAGTAATATACATGTAAGTATAAGCAGGCAGTTTATAAGCATACAAAGTGTATACAAATACTATCGGGAAACGTCGCAATGTGATGTTGTGATGATTTGACACCAAAATTGCAAGTTTTTGAGTTTCAAGTAAAGGAAATAGTGTTTTATATCACAATATTATGTACCTGGTAAACAATGATACTGTGGATGATGGAACACGTTAGTTTAGAAGTTGATTATTTCTACTTGAGATGTTTTTAGGTTATTTTGTTGTTTATTACAATATTACTAATATATGTACATAAAAAACTTAGACATTAATAAAGTATACTAAACCTAACTATGTACATACGAGTATATACAACAAATAAAAAATGCACTCAGGCATCGAAGTACTCCTCCATATCGTTGTCATTCGGAAATGTATCCAGGAGACTAGCCGCATTGCCAGGTTAAAAAGCAATGCTGATTTATTGGGCAAGGAACGAGCCAGCCCTCTGGTCCCACTTGACATATTTTAGACCCCAGGATTAGTAGTTTCACGATTCTTCTTGTTTTCTAACCTTCGAACACATTTTGTAGTTCCTAATTGGACACACAGATAAATAAGCCCCTTACTTATATTCCGTCTTTTGTTATGCAAGATGCATTCAATGTTTGCACGCAAGCCTTTGCTACGTGTTGACAAAATACTTAAATGACACTACGAGTGTCAACACATGGGGTCACGACAAAATATTTGTTTACCACATCGATATTGATTTTACAATCTGAGACTCTGGACAAAGTGACATAGGCACTATGAGTTATTTATGTTCTGGAAAAGTACAAAATGTATTGAATTGACTTTTGTTACCAAAATGTTACGATCAGGTCACCTAATTTTGAGCTTTTCATTAATCGTTAACATGTATAGGGATCTTTTTTGGCCTAAGCCAGGGCGTCTTCAGAAATTCATAAGCAGTTTCTCTAAAGTGGGATCTAAGGTTAAATACCAAAATAAACAAGCTGTAAAAAGTTACTGTTCATGACTCACCAGTTCTGTTACGTCACCATCATCACCTGCCTGTGATCTAAGGTCGGCAAATCACATTTTTACTACAATTCTGTCTTGTCTGCCGTCATGTTATCACTGACTCCCTTGTTTTTCATATCACTTCTCATACAATCCATCAAATCTTTCTTTGATTTTTCTCTCCCTCTTTATCCATCAAATTTACATTTAGAACTATTTTAGTAATATGCGTTTCGTCTCCTGTTCTCATGACCATGCCAAGACAGCGCTTACCTTTCAACTTAATTACCTTACCTCTGTCATATGCACTTCCTTAAGATAATATCTTAAGTCAAATTACGAAGGATGTTTTCAGGGAAGTTAAAAACAATAGATTTGCAAATATATATCCTGTACTTAATGTGAATGTCATCACAAAAAGAGTCGTATCATTAAATATAATAATAACTGAAATGAACAAACGACCTTTGTATTCGAGGTTTTGCGATATGTATCGTTATAAGATATTTAATAAGCAGTTAGGACCGTTTTATATCTAAAGTGGATTTGAATGGCGCGTTGCCAATGTTTCTAGATTCATTTTGTCAAGACTAAATGGTACTTAAAAGCCTGAGAATATCTAATCTAAAAATCACATTGAATGACTTAACTAACGTCTAAGTATTTTTTACTGAACACAACTGCCTCGGTGGCGTATAATACCCGTAAATAGTGAAAGTAAAGTTTTTTAAGTACTAACACTAGTATTTAACTTGTGTGTACTGTATAATAACCAACTGTGGTCTTTGATTTTTTATTCAAGACTTTTTTACCTCTTCTAAAGTAATAAAAAAATATTTTCATCAAAGTTATATAAAACTTAAAATTCTGATTTTAGACAGAGAGGTCTTTTTCTTGAAGTAGGAAATCATCGGTTAACTTTTCCCGATATAGGGTGGACCGAGAGGGAGTGTCAGAATTTTGCTGAATAAAACCCTGTGCTGCGTATGTTCCTTCTTCAGTTGCCCTTTGCGTTTGATGTCAAAGTCCATATTAAGCATAATAGTCATAAAAAGCTGCGATTTTGCAAGCGAGAGAGACAGATCTACTTTCTTTAAATGCACCCATCGCACCCGTTGCACCCGTCGCAGCAATCGCTCCATCGCACCCATCGCCTCGTCGCACCCATCGCCCCGTTGCTCCATTGCTCAGCTAATTACAAACGCTTTCAGCTAGAAGTGTGACTTTATACGATACATGGCTGAACTTTTAATTGATACATCTCGTTATTAGTATTCTATTTTTGCATACGTATTGATAAACCGGTTAGATAACAGATATTTTTTTCATGCTTAACTTGTTCAAAACCCATTAGAACTTTAGCTGTTGGTCTTTTGTCCACTACATTTACCAGACAGACTGCTAAGCTGTTCTATAAAGGTTAATACCTAGAAAAGAAGCAGGCCTTTTACAAATTGCAAATCATTTTGTGATACTAAAATATCGGTTACTTCAACGTTTTATTGCAATAAGTGACATTTAACAAGAAAATCAAACGATTCGATTACACGTATTTCCCAATGACGCTTGTATGTAATGTGTAATGTAGTATTTATTCGTATGCTTAGTTAGTTTATACAGAGCTATGGGATGCATGGTTAACATACTTATTTCCCCAACACCCTGATTCTCCAGATCTTGGTTACAAGGTTCATCTGAAACAACATCATAGCCCAATCTCTTTCCCACTACATTAGAGTCAGCTTTCAGCCTAAAGGGCCTATTACACTACTCGATATTCAGACAGTTCTAGTCGATGTCGTGTAGTGTAATAAGAGTTAGACCGGTCTTGCGAGGAGGAATGGCAGGCGGTCGCCTCCTTCTGCGAAGCAGTAATGCTAGCGAAGGAGGAGGCTGACGCGTGAGGGAACGAAGGTCCTCACGCCCTAGCCGCCGTAATTCCGACCCCGATTACCAGTCACGGTAGACGCGGGCTTGCGGACGTCGAGCACTAGGTAGCTCGCCGTCCGGCTGTTCGGTAATGAACCAGACCGAGCCCAGTCGTCAACAGCGCGTAGTGATCCTCGCGCTCCTCAAAGAGATGTCAGCAAAACGTAGGGGCCCAGTAGGGCCGATGCCCGCTAGCTAGGACCGCGGAGAATTTCTGAAAGGGAAACCCGTAGTCCTAGATCGCAAAGAGTAATGTAGTTTTAGTCAGTAAAAGTCTGACACGTCCTCCCGCTCCACCCAGAGCGCGAGAAGTCATTTAGATGTTTTCCCACCTTAAAAAAAAAGACCCGGTCTTACTCGGAACAAAAAATAAGACTGTCTGAATATCGTGTGCTGAATATTGCGTAGTGTAATAGGCCCTTAAACGGATACAGATGAATTCCACTGGCCCTTACATAAGGGGGCTGCAGTGACTTGCATGTCACCACAGTCGTCGGCTGTCAATGTATCTGTGTGTGACAAACATTTGTTTGTTGTTGGTGTTATGTTCTGTGTTATGTGTAATCATGAGTCTTAGTTACTTGCATAAATAAATGATATTATTATTATTATTACCTAGGAACTAGTTTCTGTTTGGCACTTTAAGAAAGTAAAGCTTAAAGAATGGTACTTAAAGAAAGCAATGGTTACATTACCCTGAGAAACAATCATTTAAATAAATAAATAAATAAAAGTACTAAATCGCTTACCTACTACTCTTTTCTTCACTATGTTCATTAGCCTACAAGTAGGTGTAATCATGTCCAGTCCACTTTCTCACAATATTCGGTCATTAGATCTGTTGTGAAAACAGCCAGCTGTTGATATCTTGGTCGTCGCACGTTCACAGTTGAACGGCTCTTTTTACGCATTCTTTTATAAACATCAGCACTGCATAAGTGTCAGTTCCTGCACATCGGTACCTAGATTTAAGGGCATCCAACTCGACTTATCTACTTTTTCATTGTCACGCTTTTACACGATTATGACGTTATTACACATTTTTCATTAGATATTTTGGAAAGACAGTATGTTGTGGAAATTATCTAGGCTTCTATTGAAATCTATTTATAAATTTGTATAAAACTAATCCAGTAAAGACCTCTGAAAATCTGCTATTTTGCATGAACTTTGACACTTCATAATCAAAAAAGTATAACAATAGAAGCCTTGCAAATTTAATCAAGATTGACGACAATTTAAAAAAAAAACTTTTATGGTTTAAAAAAAAAACACGTATTTCCTGGAACAAGTTTTGTATAATATTCGAGTAAAACACGGAATTACCGAATGCTAACAGAGTTGGATTGCGTTAGACAAAGTAACAAGCTTTTAAACCATGCTCGATGTTGACGATAAGTGAGTGAAAAAGGGCCCTCTTAAGGCTCAGACACAAGTCTTGTTGTATCCTAATAAGGGATATGTATAAAAAAATGTTATAGCCAGTTTATCAATAAATATTCAAAACTAGAATACTAATTGTGAAAATAATATCAAAATTGGTAGAAACGCAAAGGGGATTTAAAAAAACAAATTTAAAAAAATATATCTTAAGTTTAGCGATTCTTCGGGTTATATCGGTAACCTTGGTTCTCCCGCGTATATCTTCATTTCTGATGCAATCACGCAAGGAAACTCCGAGCATAGCCCTTTTCCATTGCCCTTTAGATGATTTTAAGCCTTCCGATGAGGCTCAGTTTCGGAGTAAATAATATTAATTATAATCATGATGATTTGCAATTTGCTTCTCATAAAGTCCAAAGTCGAGATCTTAGTCAGATTTTTTGTTCAAAAAACGTTCATAAATAATAACTAAATCGCAATAGCGTACCCGAAACATAAATCTTTTTAGGGATCTTTTTGTGATGGTACTGTGGGTCTTACCTTTATTTTGGAAGCTCATATATAATGATTGTGTTCAAATTTTAGATAGTTTTTTTAACAATTTCATGCTGTAGTGAGCGTATGTGAGTTATGGGTTGCCAGGTTTGAACTCAGCTAGGCGCTTCATGTAAATTATTTCGGCTTTAATAATCTCAAAACTCTGAAGGAAAACATCGTGAGTGAACCATCACATCACCATCATCATTTCAGTCGAAAGATGTCCACTATTGGACAGAGGCCTCCCCCAATTGTCGCCACAATGAACGGTCCTGCGCATCTCGCATCCTTCGGATTCCTGCAACCCTTACCAGGTCATCGGTCCACCTTGTAGGAGGGCTTCCAACGCTACGTCTTCCGGTACGTGGTCGCCATTCCAAAACCTTTCAGCCGCAACGGTCATCCGTTCTGCAAGCAATGTGCCCTGCCCATTGCCACTTAAGTTTGGCGATTCTTCGTGCTATGTCGGTAACCTTGGTTCTCCTGTGGATATCCTCATGCCTGATTCGATCACGCAAGGAATCTCCGAGCATAGCCCTTTCCATTGCCCTTTGGGTGACTAAGTATTCTGATGGTCGCTTTCAATGGGCCTCCCATTGTAAGCGACCACGTTTCGGAGCCATATGTCACAACAAATATTCGTAAACATGTGGGATCCACTAAGCCGCAACGGGCTGGCGTGGTGAATTTGGCCCTCTCTTTTTCATAGTGAGGAGGCCTTGGCCACGGAAATTATATGCTGATTATGCCATATTTCTACTTACATTACATCGCATTCACAAAAGGATCAATTTTCTATTTTATACGAAACGTTTTGATTTTGTTTAATATCTACAGCTTCAAGTGTCATATTCACTTGAACTTATGTAAATCCCAAGTAAACGAGTCATGGGTTTCACATGAATGGAACGGACTAGTCCTGTTACGGTAATTACTTAATTACATACTTACGATGCAAAGAACATGGCATTGGACAATATAATTCTTGGCTTGCTGTGCATGTTAATTCCTAATTACTTCTTGACAATTTTTTTTTTTTTTTTTTATTCTTTATAGGTTCGCGCTTGACCGCTAACTCACCTGATGGAAAGCGACGATGCGGTCGACGATGGAACGCGCTTACCTAGAAGTAACCTATTCACTCTTGACTTAAAGATTCCCGGTTTGTAGCCATCAGGAAAAACAGATTCCGGCAAGGAATTCCACTCCTTAGCTGTACGCACTATGAATGTGTTCGCAAAACGTTTTGTGCGTATAGGTGGGATGTCCACCATGTACCGGTGGCGCATTGCCGTACGCCTGGTGGTCCGATGATGGAACTGGCTAGGCGGAATTAGGTTATGCAATTCCGACGCACACTCCCCGAAATGCAACCGGTAGAAAACCGACAGGCTAGCAACTCTGCGTCGATGCTCAAGACTTTGAAGCCTCGACTCAACGAGTGCATCATTGCCAATGATCCTCTTGGCTCGCCTCTCAATTGCCTCAAGTGCATCAAGCTGGTATCGGGCAGATCCGTCCCAAAGATGAGAGCAGTACTCCATACACGATCGAACTTGCGCTTGATAAAGTTTGAGCAGCTGTTCGGGCGTGAAGTACTGTCTGACCTTCGCGAGGATTCCCAGCTTTTTTGCTGCCAGTTGAGCCTTTGCTTCGATGTATGGCCCAAAATTGAGTGTTGACGTCAGCGTAACACCAAGGAGATCAAGATGGTCGGTTATTGGCACGGTTACGCCCCGGAAAGTTGGAGCAGGGCTGAATTGGCTCCTTTTAGCGGAAAATAGACACGCCTGGGTTTTAGCAGCATTGAACTTGACCAAATTGGCATCGCCCCATTCAGAGACTGCCTCCAAGGACAAGTTCAAGCGCTCGACCATAGCCTCTCGGAGAGACTGGATCTGTGACCCAGATTTATCTATCAATGACGGTCTTTTGGATGGAGATGGTGGAAAAAGAAAGAATCGATGCATTATACGAGGTATGTTGTTTTTTAGGGTTCCGTAGCCAAATGGCAAAAAACGGAACCCTTATAGATTCGTCATGTCTGTCTGTCTGTCTGTCTGTCTGTCTGTCTGTCTGTCTGTCCGTCTGTCCGTCCGTATGTCACAGCCACTTTTTTCCGAAACTATAAGAGCTATACTGTTGAAACTTTGTAAGTAGATGTATTCTGTGAACCGCATTAAGATTTTCATACAAAAATAGAAAAAAAGCAATAAATTTTGGGGGTCCCCATACTTAGAACTGAAACTCAAAATTTTTTTTTTCATCAAACCCATGCGTGTGGGGTATCTATGGATAGGTCTTCAAAAATGATACTGAGGTTTCTAATATCATTTTTTTCTAAACTGAATAGTTTGCGCGAGAGACACTTCCAAAGTGGTAAAATGTGTGTCCCCCCCCCTCTAACTTCTAAAATAAGAGAATGATAAAACTAAAAAAAATATATGATGTACATTACTATAAAAACTGCCAACGAAAATTGGTTTGAACGAGATCTGGTCAGTAGTTTTTTTTTAGTACGTCATAAATCGTAAACCGCATTTTACCTTTCATTCAATCAACTCAAATATAAAAAAAAACAAGCCAAATATGAACCTGATACAAAGATTATTATTATGTTACTTGCTGCTACGGAACCCTCCATGGGCGAGTCCGACTCGCACTTGGCCGGTTTTTTTTATTATTATTTAAAGGCTCGCGTTTGACGTGGTAAGCGATGATGTGGCCGACGATGGAGCACGCTTGCCTAGAAGTAACCTATTCACTCTTGACTTAAAGACCCCTAGGTTGTAGCTATCAGGAAACACAGACTCCGGCAGGGAATTCCACTCCTTAGCTGTACTCGTACCTACGTATAATGAATGTGTTCCCAAAACGCTTTGCACGTATAGGTGGGATGTCCACCATGTACCGATGGCGCAACGCCGTACGTCTATTGGTACGACTTGGGATGTGAAAAAGAAAAGAGGGTTAATAATAGCGGGACGAAAGACACGTGAGAATGGAAGAAGACAGCTTGTTGCGCCGACCCCAAGTAAGGTGATACAAAGGGTCGGAGAAAAAAAATTGGATTATTCAAGCGTCATATTGGTACTCTTTTCTTAACCATGACTTAATCTCAAAAACGTGCTTTTCCGAATGGTTTATCTCATTCTCAATTGGATAACTGGTATTGAAAGCATTTAATGCAGAGCATTTAAACTTTACTTACTAATATGAATGATTTATTATTACATAGTTTGCAGCCGTTTACTGATTGGGTAGTTATAATAATAAAAATAATATTCCACAACTATCACACAACGCCATCTAGTCCCAAACTAAGCAGAGCTTTGTTATGGGCACTAGACAACTGATAAACATACTTATATATTTCTAAATACATACATATTATAGATAAATTACACCCACACACAGAACAAATGATCGTGCTCATCACACAAACATTTGTCCTGGGTGGGAATCGAATCCACGACCAGCATAGCAGTCGGGGCCACTAACCACTAGATCAACAGGCCAGTCAAAGTTATAAGTATTTTATTGATGAAAACTGTTTGTACAATAAAGAAATTAAATGGTCAAAGCTTTTTTTTAAGATGGGAAATCATCCAATGACTTCTCACGCTCTAGAGCGAAGCGGAAGGACGTATCAGACTTTTACTGAACAAAATCACACCTATGTTCCTTCTTTGCCTAGCGTTCCAGGGCCCCGGGGTTCCCTTTCAGAAGCCAACCTATGGTCTCAGTAGGCTTCGGCCCTACTGGGCCCCTACGGTTTGCTGACATTTCTTTGAGGCGCGCGTGGAACACTACGCGCCGACGACGACTCGGGCTCGGTCGTTCGTAAGCTCACGATGTTCAAATCTTGGAGTTGAATATTGAGTCGAGGCTTCAAAGTCTTGAGCATCGACGCAGAGTTGCTAGCCTGTCGGTTTTCTACCGGTTGCATTTCGGGGAGTGTGCGTCGGAATTGCATAACCTAATTCCGCCTAGCCCGTTCCATCATCGGACCACCAGGCGTACGGTAATGCGCCACCGGTACATGGTGGACATCCCACCTATACGCACAAAACGTTTTGCGAACACATTCATAGTGCGTACAGCTAAGGAGTGGAATTCCTTGCCGGAATCTGTTTTTCCTGATGGCTACAACCCGGGAATCTTTAAGTCAAGAGTGAATAGGTTACTTCTAGGTAAGCGCGTTTCATCGTCGACCGCATCGTCGCTTTCCATCAGGTGAGTTAGCGGTCAAGCGCGAACCTATCAAGAATAAAAAAAAAAAAAAAAAAAAAAAAAGAATATTATGATTTTTTGATATTGCTTACAATAGGAAATTAACTTGGATTAGTTATGCGTTACATCACAGAAGCAAGTAAGTAGTCGTCTAGTATTCAGATCAGGTCCTCGAGTGGTCATTATGGGAATAGTAAGTGAATACACAGCTGATTATTATTTAAATAAGATGTCTATGTTAGTCCTTGTCTAGGTAACACTTGGATTGGAATTCCACTATCAAAGCTTTGGAAAAGTTTTAAGTTCACCTTCGGTAATGGCTATTTTTATTCTAAACAAAAACCAATTGTAATAATGATCTGATTTACACAATTCATGACTGGAAAGTTTACGTAGGACCCATGCATTGTCATTATCAATAGTAATAATAGATAATAATAATACACCACAACTATCACACAACGCCGTCTAGTCCCAAACTAAGCAGAGCTTGTGTTATGAGTACTAGACAACCGATAAACATACCTATATATTTCTAAATACATACATATTGTAGATCAATTACACCCAGACACAATACAAATGATCGTGCTCATCACACAAATATTTCGACACCCCACAGAACCTACGACCTCCGGCATAGCAGTAAGGGCCACTAACCACTAGACCAACAGGCCAGTCTTCCATAAATGCTATATCAACATTTTTTAAATGTTAACAACTGTAGGGATTAGTTCTATATCGTTGGTGCGGTCAAAACATGTAAACACAACAACAAGACACCCGGACCTGTAACAACTGTTCTGTATTCCATACAAATATGATGAATAAAACTGCATTCATAACTCATTTTGGGTAAAATGGTTTATACGACCTTTCTACCCCAAAGTAGCGATATTTTTCTGTGCGGGAACCGAACCCGCCACACGCAGCGCAGCAGTCCACCACTCAAACCCCGCACCAATAGTGTCGTCGTAATATACAGTATATACTTACGTAAATTAATTTACCTAATCAGCCAGAACACCAACATTAATTTAATCAGTGTTAATTCAGAGATTATGACACAGGCCACAGCCTTATCGGTACACTCTTTCCACTAGAAAAAAAATCCGAAAATCAATGAGTGTTTGTCCCACAAGTCAATATAAAAATACAACATATCCAAAAAAAGGATTTTATTTAATTTTTATTTTTAGGTGGGAAAATCATCCAATGACATCTCTAGCTCTTGAACGGAGCGCGAGGGTGTGTCAGACTTTTACTGACAAAAAACCCACTTCTGTTCCTTCGTTGCCTTTCATACCAGGGCCGAGGTTTCCATTCAGAAGCAAACCCTTGGCACCAGTAGGCTTCGACTCTGCTGGGCCCCTACGGTTTGATGACGTCTCCTTGAGGCGCACGTGGAATAGTACGCGCCGTCGACGACTTGAGCTCGGTCCGGACGGTTACCGGACGGTCGGACGGCGAGCTACACATTGCTCGCCGTCCACAAGCACAGGTACATGGATACAATCTGAAAATTTGGGTTATTCTAGTTAAGACCTAGATGTAACTGTGACAAGAGGTACAGGTCAGAGTTTTTAATATTATGAGCCTGTTGTGCCCCACTGCAGGGCAAAGGCTTCCCTTTTTCACTCTTCTCTGTACATAGCTCTACTTCTGGCCAATGTTTTAGGTAGGAGTCCAACTAGTCACGCCATCACCTTCTGGGCCTAGCGCATCGCCGGCTCCTGCTGTTCATGATCCAGTCAGTGGTTACCTTCAAAATTCAAAAGTTTTTATTTCACATAGGCCTACATGGGCACTTATAAAACGTCAAAAGCTAGTGCACGGTTCCAAATTGGCCGTTTCCTATGGAGAAGAACCGGCAAGAAACTCCATGGTTACTCTTTTTAAAAAAAATGTTATTCTTACAATATTTCTATATTACAGTATTAGCAGACATTATGTAAGGACAGTGTAGGCCAGTCAATATTGTACTCAAAAGTACAATAAAAATAATCATAATAAAAAGCGAGTCATAAAAGAAGTTATCTAAGAATTCGTGGAGTCTACAGTGTTCTCACAACCACATTATAAAAAAGAGGCTATATAAAGAAAGCAAGAAAAATAAATAATTACAACTATCAATAAATGAAACGTTAACAAAATAAATAAATGAATAACGAATTCATGGTAGTTGGGGTCTAATAATAATTCTAAATTAATTTAACAAGAGGCCAAGAAATTGATGATGCTGAAAATACTCAAAGCCTATTTATAGTCACCAATACTGCAAGACAACGCCTAAACGAAGGAGACACAAACATAACGAACGTAACTGATACTATATTCAATAACCATTGTCTCAACGCACTTCATTACACTAATGATGGGAAACCACATGATTTTCATAAACTCGGCAACCCGAGAAGCATAGCGTTAGGTAATGTAACCGCAGACACCGCAGGGATGAATAAACAAAGCGAGAAGTAATTTGTTGTCATCAAATTTGCGACTGATGATACAAGACTTATCGGTTGTTTGTCATGTTGAGGGGGGCTTGTGGCTGATGAGCGTGGGGATTTATCAATTTGAGAGGTTAAGCTTTTTTTTCCGAGTGTGTAAAAATGAGATCCCCCGCTCTTGGGCGGGGCTGGAGATAGTGTCAGACTTTTATTGACTAAAAACCCACTCCTGCCATTTTGCCATAGTTCCTTCTTTGCCATTTTTCCAGGGCCCTGGGGATCTCTTTCGCATACCCATGGCCCCAGTAGGCTTCGACCCTGCTGGCCTCTACGGTTGCTGACATCTCCTTGAGGCGCGCGTGGAACACTACGCGCCGTCGACGACTTGGGCTCGGTCTGGACGGTTGCCGGACGATCGAACGGCGAGCTACCCATTGTTCGCCGTCCACCCGCGCCTACGGTGGCCGGAAATCGGAATCGAAATCCCGGCTGAGGCGCGAGGGCCATTGCCACGCACGTGCACGTGCAGCCTCCTCCTTTGTTAGCATTACTGCTTCGCCGAAGGAGGCGACCGCCTGTCACTCCTCCGCGCTCCGGACCATGGTCTGTACTAAGGCCCGGCGCGAGAGATCGCTACCGCCGATCGCCCCCACGAGAACACGGCGGTGTTCTGCCCAGGCGGGGCACACCTCTACCGTATGCTCCACCGTGTCTTCCGGGCGGTCCACACAATGGTGGCACCCGGGCGTTTCTTCCGCACGAATCCGGTGCAGGAACCTCCCGAACTTTGAGAGGTTAGCTGCGGCCGTGGGTAAAGATAATTGTCGAACGTTGAAAACTGCATTTGCTGAGTCAGCCCTTGGGTGTTAATGGTGTTATTAATTCAGTCATGCTTCGGAAAGTGCGTTAAGCCGTGTTACTCTTATTTGTCCTAAGCATTATTGGTAAGTAAAGCTCTGTAGCTTTACTTGTTTTATTGGATATCTGTGGTTGAGACTGTTCTTACCCCTAGATATCCAATTCTCACACTTAAATTAGCTTTGAATATCATTACCGTACTCGTTGTTATATGATATTCCCGTCCATCATTGACATCTGCAAATTATACAAATTATGCAAAAAAGTCCGCTTAAAACAGTAATTTTATGCTCTAATTAGCATCGAAAAAATTAGTGATGACGAAACTTTTCACAATTTTGATTAAGTAGTAGCGACCTTGATATTCTAGAATTGTCTTAGGTTGTAAAGGTAGATAAACGACCAGTTCCGAGACCTTGACCCCGTCTTAAATAATTGAGGCGTAAAATTTGGACATAGGCTATGGAATTTGTCAGATTTGGAGATAATTTTAACTCTGCCTTAGGGGTCTTTAAGTCAAGAGTGAATAGGCTACTTCTAGGCAAGCGTGCTCCATCGTCGACCACATCATCGCTTAACATCAGGTGAGATGGTGGTCAAACGCGAACCTATCAATAATAAAAAAAAAATGGTTTTCAAAGACAAAGATTTTGAATAAAGATAGACTTCCTTTCTTCTTGGTTTTTTTTTCCAATTATTAGGTATCAACGGCTTCTTTTTTGTTTCTTACAAAACTTATTATTTCTTTAGGGTTAGTTATTTCAACAGGATGGGTAGAAGTATTTTGACTGGCCTGTTGGTCTAGTGGTTAGTGGCCCTGACTGCTATGCCGGAGGTCGTGGGTTCGATTCCCAACCAGGACAAATGTTTGTGTGATGAGCACGATCATTTGTTCTGTGTCTGGGTGTAATTTATCTATAATATGTATGTAATTACAAATATATAAGTATGTTTATCAGTTGTCTAGTACTCATAACACAAGCTCTGCTTAGCTTGGGACTAGTCGGCGTCGTGTGACAGTTGTGGAATATTATTATTTTGACTAGGCATATTACGGCAAAGCAAACTTTACCGATACAGACCTAGGGTATATTGGAGCACGCAAGCCCCACCACGACGTCAACGTAGAGATACGGCGATGGGGTTATTAATATTATTATTATTATTCCTATCTGCTCGAAAATTTATATACCTACCACGCTCGGTGAATATTTATTTAATTTTACGCAATCGTTATATTTTAGTTGGCTTTGTTAGTCAAATATGATGAAGAAATAATTAGTAGTATTTTGACGTTTAACTCAACCGTTAAATTTATTTAATTAATTTGGAATTAAATGATTGATAAGAAACAAAAGACCAACGCGGCGAACTGTTCAAACAAATATTGCGTATACGATAAAACAAAAGAAGTGTGTGTGCAAAACACGGCGCAAGGTGAACACATATTCACAAGTTATGCAAATACTTATGTGTAATCAGTTTCTTTAACTCAAATAGAAGAATTACAACGTATAATCACAAATCAGTTTTAAGGTCAATCTATTTGGAAAATTTATTCTCATCTATTTGACTGACTGTCTTCTGGGCCACAAGCATCATGTACACCTAAAAAACGAGACTTGAGCCATTTGTTTTTAAGAGTTTTGTGTTTTTAGCTACTAGGGTTTTTGTAGAATACTGGATTTTTTTAAAAGAGTTACCTTGACCTTGGTATGCAAAGGAACACAGATAGTTATTAGTCAATAAAATTCTGACACTGTATTCTGTTTGATGATTACCCACCTAAAAAATGTAGATAAGCAAGTTTTTTTTTTAATGGTACATTTATTTATTTGAGAAGATATAGCTAAAATATCTTTATGATACCTATAATAGTTTTCAAGTATGAGTAACATTTGGATTTTTTTTAATGTGAGAAATCATGAAATAACTTCGCGGGAGAAGTTATTTTATGAATTAAAGAGAAAGGCGCGCGTAG
Organism: Mythimna impura; assembly: GCA_905147345.3. Classification (NCBI taxonomy): domain Eukaryota; kingdom Metazoa; phylum Arthropoda; class Insecta; order Lepidoptera; family Noctuidae; genus Mythimna; species Mythimna impura. Next base: position 33,964,316 of record LR990341.1, read on the forward strand.
ATCACAACGCGCCGTCGACTCGGGCTTGGTCCTTACTATACAAGTCTAGTTACGGTAGTAGTAGTAGTAGACGGCAAGTAGTAGTAGACGGCAAGTTACCCACCGCCGCAAACTCGCACCTACGGTGGCGGGAATCATCCTGCAACTCCGGAGGAGACGCGTAAGCATCTCAAACCGTTTTTAACTACCTCCTGCTCGTATTACTGCTTCAAAAAAGAAGGACTACTTTGAATTACTTCTCGCCCCGCATCATGGCTTGAACCAGGGCAGACCGCGAGAGGTCACTACCGCCTCCACGAGGACATGGCAGTGGTCCGCCCAATCTGGGCAGACTTCTAACATATGCTCTACCGTGTCCTCCGGGCAATACGCACAATGATGGCACCTGGGCATATCTTCCCGCCGGATCCGCATCTCCCAAAACACCCATGTCTGGTAAACGAGGTCGTGTGACGCCTCTGTAACTACTCTTCAAAGAGGGGACTTACCGGCGCTATTGTGGCGTACCCAAACATTTGGACATCTTGTCACAACTATTGATTCAGCGCTAACTATTCAGTATTCATTGCTCAAATAGATGCTAATTAAGTTATTCATAAGTGCTGATGTACCTATAGTAAATATTACTAAACATGCAACGCGTATCATGAGACCACCGGCATTTAGGCACGTGCTAGCTTTGCAAACAATAACGTATCACAAGTTTCACAAATTCAATATTCTTATGCTCTTATTTGTGGCTATGAAATTACATTATTTTATTAAGATTTATCTTTTCATTATCCGTGAATATGTTCAGAATAGTATAGCTTTAAATAAGTCTAAAAATAAACAATTTTACCGCATTATATAATTTTAATTTAGACTCAAATATGAACAAGCATGCTTTCAACTCTTTTCTTTTTTTTTCAAAACAATACTCATTTGTGGTTTCACATTTTGTTATTGTTTCGAGTGTGTGTTGGGATTGTGGTACTAAAGTAAGCCATTCTGTCCAAGTTAACTAGCTGTAGTTAGAACTTGGTTTTAGATCTTGACGATAGTACAACCTTAATTTACTAATAATCAGATCACTTCTTCCTTCCTTTCTTCATTGATCCTCCCATCCTGTTGCATCCAATGTTAAAAGGTGATCCTCTAAATCATTTATGTCAGATCGTTTTTTGTATCATCATATTCTAAAATATAGCTATACTTATCTCTTTCGTTTTACGTTATTGGTTTCTTTAACTTTTTGCTTTTCTTTTCTATATCGGTCTAACCATATTAGCAATGTTTCCGGAGAACTTCAGTCACAGAATCCTTAGGAAGCGACCTTTCATTTCCTTTTTTTGTGATTTTTTATCAGAGTTTATATACACAACACAAACAGCTTTTACACTGATTTGGAACACACGGTTGAGTACAAGGTTACGTCTCCATGTCTAAGGCAAGGTCAGCATCGTGCACGGATATAATACTATTATGTTATTACTTAAGAAACAAAGATGATTTGTTTTAATTGGTTCATGAAGAGCACAAGGTAACAATATAGGACCGAAGACAATCAATTTGTTATCATCATTATCATTCGCTTGCTTTTGTTTGGGGCAACATGCTTGCATCTTCTTTAACCATACTTCTCCGTAAGTTGTCAACTCTGCATTCATTCCCTTTCCAGCATTTTTTTTTACACAGTTCACGCCCATTATTACATCTCATGATAAAAACTGAATGCAGTATAATAATAACCTCCTAGTTTTAATTGGTTGTGTCAACAAGACGAGTTGGTCCGTAATATTGTAATTTGAGAGGCCTATATAGAAGTGGACTGCTGGTGATTACGAAATTAGAAGTAGGTACAAGATTTGCGAAATCTCTTTTCTACGACGTGTTGGTCTCCAGGATTTTACACTGCTACTACAAAATCGGTAATATGGAATACAACATTATTTTTTTGGTTTACTTCACTTGCTTTTTTGTCTTCTTCTCGTGTCGATCTGACTCAAATGTCTGACTAATATTTAGCCACCTGGATAGCTCTGTCGTTGACTTTGTATAAATCGTGGAAGGTAGTTGTATGCATGCTGGGCAGGAAAAAAGTTGATGCATACCCTGAGAAGGAGCTCCACACTGGCACTGTATTTGCGATAGGCCAAGGAAAACCCATTCTTGCTAGGCACCGTCATCTTATTTTATTTCACACTGCAAGTTTGATTTATAATCAACCATAATTTTCAAACATAACTTTTCTATCAAAGCCGTAATTATTTCTTGATAAGTGCGTTAGTTAAGAATGATTAAAAACTTGTTCGCGTATTAACTAACTATAGTACCAAAGATATTGAATCACCGGTTTAATTTAATTCACTGTTCTATTTTTGTCAAGTTCGCCTTCAAAATATTTAAAATTAGATAGTCTATATTTGAAATTAGGTATCTAGTAGTAGTAGGAATTTATAAAACAACTAGCTGACCCGGCGAACTTCGTACCGCCTATCCTACTCTACCTAACTCTACCCTACTCTACCCTACTCTACCCTACTCTACCCTACTCTACCCTACTCTACCCTACTCTACCCTACTCTACCCTACTCTACCCTACTCTACCCTACTCTACCCTACTCTACCCTACTCTACCCTACTCTACCCTACTCTACCCTACTCTACCCTACTCTACCCTACTCTACCCTACTCTACCCTACTCTACCCTACTCTACCCTACTCTACCCTACTCTACCCTACTCTACCCTAATTGCGACTATAATTTGAGATTTAAACTATCCTATCTCTCAAGTTGGATCGAACTGCACATGGTGTGCGAATTTTATTATAATCGGTTAAGTGGTTTAGGAGTCCATTGAGGACAAACATTGTGACACGAGATTTATATATATTAAGATAATTACATTACGATTTTTGGTTCTCGTATTCTGAAAGTGAATAATAACTGTTATTATATAAACGACTCGCCATCTTTGTGTCGTTGGGTCAACCGTGGCAGATATACCAAATTTGTTTGGACAAAACTTTACCTTTTCTTTGACGTCATCGGTATCAATGTAAAGGCTAATTTTGACATTGGTGTTTTGGTTGACTTTAAATGATAGCAACAAAGCTACTAAAACTAAAATTTCGATTGCAAAGGCGTTTGAAATGCCACTATCTTCATCCTTGACCATCGGATGGCTGATCATGATTTTATAGGTTGGCAATTAAATGAGACTGCAACAGTTACACTTTTTTCTATAATATGTTCTCGCTTGTAATCAGTTTACATAGAGAGTTACTTATAGAGTTACTCAAGCATAACATTTTATTTTTAGCTTCTACTCGTATAATGCTGTTGTGAATAAGCCAGGTGATAAAAAACATAACGTGATTGGTAACGAATTCTTGTAAATATAGAGAGATACACGTATTAGCAGATATGTGTTCGGTTTTTATCCGCCTTCCAGTTTTTGTTTCTAATATCTGTCTTAAGGTTTCCTTATATTTATGATTGTGAGCAATGTTTTTAAATAGCAGTCATATAATTTGAGATGAGAGTTAAAAATTCACACATTAAGATTGTTAAGAGTTATGTTCTAATTAAGTAGTTAAAATGTTCTCAGAGCCATAAAATAACCAATGTTTAATTGGTAAATTAATTTTAATATCTGACTAACATGGATTTGTCGAAGAAATTAAGAAAATCTAAGTAAAAACCCAATGAAATTAAATTATTCATGAATCACCCTGCTGACGTAATCATGTCAAAAACCTCACAAACAAATAAAAAACGCTTCAGGTTTTATCCGCATCTTCAGATAAGATATTTTTAAAAAGTTATTTTTATACCTGTGACGATGTTTTTAATGATTTACGATACTTTTCGGGTCATGTCCATGCTTACAATTCCTATATGGGGATATCTACAGTATGGTTTCTTATGCTCACATTTAACAGATTGCTTTTAAAATACAAGAACCTCATAGATAGATATTTGGGAGATTTTTAATAATATAAAATACCTTTAATTCATTTAGGACAGGAAGACCAGAAGTTTGACATATCAATCTTATAAAGTTACCTTGATATAAATTGGTGTTTGAGTAGCTCCTATGAATCGAATGTAACGGACGTCAAAAAGAGCTTAATCTCTGCGTACCTATCTAATATCATCATCTCCCTAGGGTTTTTCCCAACTGGCTTTTAGTCGGCCTCCAGTTTAATCGAATGCGGCTGAACAAAATGCGGCTGTGTTTTACATGGGGCGACTGCTTATCAGATCTCTACAATCCAGTTACCTACTGGGCGACACGATACTTCTTGGAGAGAGTGTTGTCAGGCTTGATAGAGTGATGGTTCTGGTGTCCGACTATCTAAGACAATCTGGATCGAGAGCTATGAATCTAATAAAATATAAATATTCCTTTTACATAAATAGTAAGCACAAGGCTGACTACAAGTTTTGGTTTCAAAAATTGGCTCAAATATGTCGTCGTGTATTTTGGCAAAGACGAAGCCAGGCTAAGCCAAACTCTGTGGAATTGTTCCCATGAGTCACCGCGGCTCTGGCTGGGTTTTAGTCAAGCAAAAGTCTGATACTTTCCCTCGCTCTAACTAGGCAGGAGGAGTTAGTGGACGATATCCCAACCCAAAAAATTAACTTTGAAGCAGCGCGCGTTGGTCGTATACTGATATGATTTTGAAAGGTTTTTTCTTTAAAACCTCGTTAACATCAGCCGCTTTTACAAGGTAACGTCACAATGACACATCGTAGTTCTAAAAACTGGCACCAGTATTTTGTGTATGGTAAACGCGTCTAAGCAAACATTCGGCTGACCCTATCTTTAAATCTATGAAATTATATTCGAAATAAATATTTAGGATTGACAAATTAAAATGCACATATTAATTTTTGTGAGCTATTAATGAATTTCGACATGTATATTTGGAAAATATGACGTGTTTTTTTATTACCTATTAAATGGGATGGCGCAAGAGTATCGACACAGGCTGCGTCCCACATCAGAGGCCAACCCACCTTCCACGGCGCCAACGTCATAGCATCTGGTCTCTTCCCATAACCAAGCCGCTAGGTTCTAATACGGCAGGTGACGAGAGCTCGACGAATAATGTCGTTAATGCTAGCGTCCGTGCTATGCGGCCTGCGCTCCTGCAGCAGGACAGGTGATGGTGTCCGAGGCTGTCGACAGCTTCGCCACAGTGGCACCGATGTGGAGCAACACAAGGTGTGCCAAGCGTAAACAGATTGCGAGCCGAAACGAGGCGTCATCCATCATAGTGCCTATGGTGGATGACGGGAGTGCCTGAAGCCACAAACCCGACTCCCATTTCCCTATAGCCTGCAGACGCGCAAGCTCTGAACTACTTGACGACGTATTCATTAGATTGTTCCGTACAACACTGCAGAGCGGCACATGCTACCGTCATGTTCTTAGTTCGGCGGGCTGTGCCAGCGCTGCCGCTGCGGCTGCTGAGACCCTCAAACGGCGCAAATACTGTAACCTTATTGGTAATTACAGTTTTGAGCCGTTTGGGATCGAAACGCTTGGGTCATGGGGTCCGAGTGCGCGTCTCCTTTTCAGGGTAATTTCATGCCGTTTGATCGACATTTTGCGTGACCAGAGTGCTGGCTCGTTCTTCGCCCAAAGAATTAGCATTGCCATTCAACGTGGCAATGCTGCCAGCCTTCTGGGCACATTTCCAGATGACAGCGATGTGGAGGAGTACTTCGACGCCACAGTGTATTTTGTGTCTTTGTATTATATGTACATAGTTAGGTTTAGTTTAATAGTACCTATAAAATGATAAATGTAAATAATTCATTACTTTTTACTTGTACTATTACTTATTCTGTGCTTCTGCCTAAATGATATCGGAAGGATACAGGGTAAGGGGATAATGAATGAGATGGACAATAAAGTATATAATAAATAAATAAATAAATAATCTTAATAATACGCCATGATATTAAAAATATAAATAGCTAAGTTTTAGTAGGTATAATCTAGTTTTGATTACTATAATTAACAAAAAATAATTTTTATTAATTCATTATAAATAAATTATTACTTTTAATTACTTGTTTAACATTTTTGTTTCCCTTAACCCCGTAAAGGTTTCTTGCGAGAACAATGGTCATCAAAAAAATCCATGATATGAATTATATAACGACAAAAACTGAACAATTTATACTTTATTATAAACTATTCCCACACTTATCTTGTTAATTATTATTTTAAGAAAATATTAATGACAATGAGAACCTTATTAATATTCGGTTATTATAACGCAACGCTTTGAGGCTGTGACTGTAAACAGTGAATCATTTTTGGATGTTAATTTGCGTCACATCATTTTAAGAATACATAACTATCAAATTCAAAAATAATGGAAATAGTATGTTTGTTAGCAGTAGTTTTGATGTCCTTGCTGATACTGTACCTTCTATATAAGGTCCCATTAAAATAGATGGACAAATTTTAACACAGCGTTCAGTACGTCTAACCAAAGATATCCAAGAAAAAAAAAACAGTGATTAAAGTATTTTTATTTTGAACTAAAATAATAAATGGCACAATGCAATGGCAAAAATGAATAGCAAAGACGAACAGTTATCGTTAGTCTCGCAAAAACTCGAGAACGGCTGGACCGATTTGGCTAATTTTGGTCTTGAAATATTTATGATAGTCCAGGGAAGGTTTAAACTGTGAGATAATATGGAAAAAATCCGAACATTTTAATTGTTAAAATTTCATTATAAAATGAATTATGCTGTTCTGGTAATGCCAGTAGATGGCGTTATCCTTACTATTAGGCGGTACGAAGTTCGCCGAGTCAACTAGTCCTCAATAAAAACTCAAAAACTTAATATTATCATTATGAGTATTTTAAATATCTTTTTATTTACAATTTTTTTTTCTTCGAATGATCAATTTATAAGCTTTTATTAATAGTACCTATGTGCCTTATTTTATGTCTGCATGTTAGATTCACATCTAGTAGATAGGTGTCAATCAGATATATTATGTCTATTACACCCACAATATTATTATGTTGTCATTTATTTTTTGTATGCGTAATTGTACTTACATCAGTATTGAGAAATATAATTTAAAAAAAATGTTAATTAAAAATATCTACTAACAATTACAAAAACCTTTAATTTATTTATGTAAGAGTACACAGAGAACACAATTATTAATTAAGACAAATATCTAAAGATAGACGAGCAAAAGATACGGGTCATTTCAATAGAAATTTCTTCTGGGTGAAGTTCCTTGAACTGATAATTAAAGATATTAATGAGTATTTCTTATTTTTTTTTTTTTTTTTTTATTCTTGATAGGTTCGCGCTTGACCGCTAACTCACCTGATGGAAAGCGACGATGCGGTCGACGATGGAACGCGCTTACCTAGAAGTAACCTATTCACTCTTGACTTAAAGATTCCCGGGTTGTAGCCATCAGGAAAAACAGATTCCGGCAAGGAATTCCACTCCTTAGCTGTACGCACTATGAATGTGTTCGCAAAACGTTTTGTGCGTATAGGTGGGATGTCCACCATGTACCGGTGGCGCATTGCCGTACGCCTGGTGGTCCGATGATGGAACGGGCTAGGCGGAATTAGGTTATGCAATTCCGACGCACACTCCCCGAAATGCAACCGGTAGAAAACCGACAGGCTAGCAACTCTGCGTCGATGCTCAAGACTTTGAAGCCTCGACTCAACGAGTGCATCATTGCCAATGATCCTCTTGGCTCGCCTCTCAATTGCCTCAAGTGCATCAAGCTGGTATCGGGCAGATCCGTCCCAAAGATGAGAGCAGTACTCCATACACGATCGAACTTGCGCTTGATAAAGTTTGAGCAGCTGTTCCGGCGTGAAGTACTGTCTGACCTTCGCGAGGATTCCCAGCTTTTTTGCTGCCAGTTGAGCCTTTGCTTCGATGTAGTCTTAGTTCGCGTTGTTCCTAAAAAGCGCAAGTAATAAATGAAAATGAGTGAGAAACAGAAAGAAGTAGATTTAGATATTGACAATCTGCTAGTAAACTAAACAACAAACACTAAGTTAGTGATACCGACAATCTGCAAGTGAGCAAAACAACGCAAAGTGAAATGCAGAATCGAAAGATTGATGATTGTTTGTGGCTGACAGTTATAAACAGTAGACGAAAGAAGGATGCTGCGGCCTACCCTGACGTAATCAATCACAATAGGGCGTGATATTAATCTCAGCTCAGAGGTATAAATAATTTGTTTGTGGAAGATAATCTCTAAAAGCACTGCTGCTGAGCTGATTTAGAAAATTCTTACACTGATTGAAAACTACGCTATCGCTGAGTGACATCTATGTATATGTATAATCCACTTTTTATCCCAAAATATGTATAACTGCTATGGAATATAGAACATAAGAAAAAAAACCGGCAACAGCTAAATTATCATTGGCATCGACGATTGAATGTAACATATTCTCAATCTTTACAAGTTTTTTTACATTATCAAGTTTTTAATTTGCAAGAAATATATTGCAATACATTATTATGTACTAAACAACGAAAATTATAAATAACTTAAAAGATATATCACAAACTTAACATAATTAGTAGATATACACCATACACACACGCTACAGCTATTCCTTAATAATATGAACATTATTTTTATTTTACTGTGACTTTTTGGCAGCGACCTTATTTTTATTATTATTTTTTGAAATGTAATTTATTTTTTTGCAATACAGTTTCCACAAAGATCATTGTAATTGGATACTACAACCCCTGTCATACAGGAAGTCCTAGGTCAGAGGTTGAGACCACATTGATGTAATACCTATATTTTGATATTTTGGAAAAAAAAAATGCAAGAACTCTGGTCACCTGAAGAGTAATTTAAAATGTATATCGTACACTAGCACAAAACATTTTTGGAGCCATCTAGAGCAAGCAAATTGATATCCAATTACCATTCTACCACAAAAGGATCTCAGTTTGGACTTACATAATTTACTTTAACAAGATCTAGTTTTACTGGTATAAAACTAGCCTTTAGTCAAGTGTAACGAATCTAGGTGAACCCGATTAGATCAAACGGAGTACCCAAATAAGTCGACAGTTAGATTTTACGAAGGTTCTCATCTAACATTCATATTCATAAAAAAATCTTGACATTTGGATCTTGCGAAACCTGCTGTTGGATATTAGCGACTGCATAATATATAAAAACTAGTTTATTAATAATAGTTTTGCTGCAGTAAAGTGTAGTTAAAGTCGTTAAATTGATGTGACTTGAATTAGTAATGTTAAGATATTGTGTGTATCCATTTTCAATTCTTCTAGAATAATATTTATTCATTGACTTAATATCGACACCTATTTATACATTAGTGTTAATACTATCTACTGAGGGTTCGATCTGATCGAAGACCGGTCTTATATTTATATTTTTATGGTTTGCGTTGTATACCAACAATTCGGCTGAATGATCATTGTTTAGTAGTTTGGTACAAACCAAATAGATTTTGTCTAACTTGTCAGAATCAAGTGCAGTTGCTTCATTTTCTTAGTAATTTTGACTAAGTTTAATTACTTCATGTTTGTTGATATCTCTTTCATCTAATATAAACCTATGTGTGACGTTTTTTTTTTTTGTATTACTGTTTTGATTCATAATTACTTAATGGCTAAGATTTTATTTGTCTTGTTAAAGGACGTAACATAGAAGGTACATCGACACAAACTTTTCTATATATTCTATGATGATAATAGTGAATATTATGCGCCCTAATCGGTTGTGAACTACCTTGACTACCCGCTAAGTGCTCGCACAGTTGCAACAATAAATTGCATCCGAAGCCACAATGTTATGCATGAGTTCAAATGACATTAAACTCAGTATTAACTTCAGTGCATCCGTCCAAGGAAGTGTGGTTGACTGTGCATACAAACATACACTTAACTGCGAGTTAAAATTGCCAAGTTAAATTGCAAGTTAGACGTCAACAAGGAGTATTCTTTCGAGATGTGGTAATCACAGATCATGAAATCACGATCTTAATTCAAGGCAAATCTCAGACAGAAGCGATAATTTACCGATGGTTATCTCAAGCAATAATTGCACTGTCTTCATCCAGTTCGTAAACAGAAAAAAGTTCAAAAACAAAAAAGAGTGAATAAAAACATAACAAGAAGTAGGTACTCACACACACAATCCTCCCTGTGAAAAACTTCTTTTTAGTCACTTCACAAAACTGCACAGTTGTTTTATTGTGAAATAAATAAATGTGTAATTAAGTATTAAACACTCGCGGTCCGATTGGTTTGTTGGCACGACAGACGTGCGCCCAACGCGAGGTGCAAACGTGAACTGAGTGGTATTGGGAAATATCGCAGGTTGTCGCGAGGGCTGGTGCGCTCGCGCAGCCGAAGGCTCTATAGGCTTTAATTGATAAAGGTTAATACGTACGTCATGCGCGAATGATCTGTTTATGTTTTAATAATTAACACATAGGCGTCACGCGTTACGCTTGCACGTTTGAAAGGGTTAACAGAGAAGTAGTTAGACTATAAGTTTATGTTGTTTAAAGTTAACTGCCAGTATTTAGGCTTTTCCTGTGCTATTGACGTATACAAAATTACTTGCCCAAATATTGTCCCAACATTAAAAAAAAATTTAAAGTTGAGTCTCTATTAATTAACGCAATGTTAATTAATAGAGACTCAACTTTAAATTTAATTTTGCTTGTACATCACTGTTGTTTATTAATTGATCAGATTTATTCACTTTTTAACTATTATTATTTTATTTTAATGTTCTATCAATTTAATTTAATCTTAAATGATAATTTTTGTACTTCTATAATTAATTTAATTATTTTTATTTTTATTTAATAACTACTTTAATTTAATTTTAGTACTTTGTATGGACCTTTATAAAAGCTTATCAAGTATGGCATTTTTTATAATGTTGTTTTTTTAGGACAAACCAATGTATTTATCATATAACTAATGCTTAACTTAACCTAATTAAAACTAACTTACAAAATAAAAATAAAAGCCCTAAAGATTGCTTTTTTAGCAATCTAAAGTACGGCGTCGAAAAACTCCTTCGCATCGCTGTCGACTGGTAATGTACCCAAAAGACTGGCGGCATTGCCACGCTGAATGGCAATGCTTATCCTTTGTCTGAAGTAAAAGCCAGCCTTTGGTTCACGTGAAGTGTCAACAAGGCGTTTTGAAAGTTCTTTATATAATTTGTGAGCACTCGGACCCCATGATCTGAGAGTTTCAACCCCAAACGGCTCGAAAATATAACTACCAACAAGGTTATTATATTTCCGCCGCTTGAGGTTCTCTGCAGCCGGTGAGCAGCAGCGCACCGGCACAGCACGATGAGCTAGTAAGATGAGATGGCGAAAGAGTATCGACACAAGTAGCGTTGGCCGGAACGCCGACGATAGTAACAAAAGCGCGTCGGATGATGTCGTCGATATTCGCGTGCCGCGCTATGCGACCCGCACTTCGGTGTATGACAGGCCGTGGTGTTCGAGGCTGTTGACAACTTTGCCACAGTGGCAGCGATGAGGAGAGCAATAAGGAGCGCCAAGACGTAAGGAAGCAGCGAGGCGGAAGGTAGTATCGTCGAACAAGGTGACTATGTTGGATGACGGTAGTGCATGAAGCCAGAGACCTGACTCCCACTCCCCCATAGCTAGCAGGTGTGCACGCTCCGCAGTAGTCACAGATGTTGCCAACAGATTTTCTTGAACTACTTTGCATAGCGGCTCATCTCATCGTCTCCTTGGGTCTCCTATTTTCAAGGATTACTTTCCCAATTTTGTTGAGGAAAAAAATCCAATATTTTAATGAGGTTCCGGAAAGATTGCTCGAAATTAACATGCGCTCGACCATCACCTTAATTCATTTCTGCTGTTTCGGCCCTAAATTAACATATTTCCTCCGTGCTTTTCATTTGTGGAAACATGTGACTTGGACCCTTAAAAAAGCTGATCGTGTCGCCGGATAAAAGCTTTTGAGATGTGGTGTTGGAAGAAAATGCTCGAAATCCACTGGACAGAGCACTGGACCAACGACTCCATAATAGCCAAACTCAACACACGCATGAGACTCACCACCATATGCCAAAGAAGAATCTTTGATTTCTTTGGCCACATTGCTAGAAAGACAGATGATAACCATAAAAAACTATTGCTGACAAGAAAAGTAGATGAGAAAAGATCAGGCAGGAGTCCGATACGTTGATCGTTGAGACCACAGTCTGCGACGCCATTCACATCGCGTAGGATAGGACAACATGGTGAAATATAGTGCAAAAAAAAGAATTATTCGTCGAGGTCACGACCCTCAGCATTGAGGATAACCTGCGCAAGGAGGAGGAGAAATAGAAAGTGATAGAACACAGACCCACATCTCATGAGCTGATGAACTAATTCGAATATATTAAATACTTGCTTGCATTGCAACACAATCAGCTGACGAAACTATCATTGTTCGGTTTATAATAAGCAACCAACAGGTTTGAGTTGAGTAACCAGTCATACTAGGTAGGTACGATCATCAGATACTTATCAAAAAAGTACCTATATATGTATACTAAGTTGCCCCGCGGCTTAACTTCCGTGGCCTATACGTGGGTACTTGGGAAATGTGCATTTTTCTGGGATAGACTCGTAGAAAATGCCTCAGGCATTAAGTTTACCTCTGTAATAAGTTATTTGTGTGTAATTAGTATTTGACTGGCCTGTTGGTCTAGTGGTTAGTGGCCCTGACTGCTATGCCGGACGTCGTGGGTTCGATTCCCACCCAAGACAAATGTGTGATGAGCTCGATCATTGGTTCTGTGTCTGGGTGTAATTTATCTATATTATGTATGTATTTAGAAATATATAAGTATGTTTATCAGTCTCATAACACAAACTTTGCTTAGTTTGGGACTAGACGGCGTAGTTGTGGAATATTATTATTATAGTATCAACACACGCTCGACCTTGGTGAAGACGGACCAAATCCGTCGTACCAAGTTCGACCGAGTTTAACACTATTACGTAAGATTGTCTGTAAGTATGTGTATATAATATGTGCTGTAGGTGAACCTAAATAGATAAAAAATATGAAGTTTAACAGACTTTTACTGACTATAATCCACCCGTGTTCTTTCAGTTGCCCTTTGCTATGTCCCAGTGCCGTGGTAAGTCTTTCGAACTATCCGGCAGCCCGGGCGGAGGTTAGTGTTAACTTGGATCTTGATATCTTCAAATAACAAACGATATGGTTATTCTAAAATATAGTTTTATTTTACATTGTACCTTACTTACTAAAATCTGAGATCAGTTCTTTCATCATCATCATCATTTCAGCCGAAAAACGTCCACTACTGGACATAGGCTTCCCCCAAGTGTCGCCGCAACGAACGGTCCTGTGCATCTCGCATCCATCTCTCACCAGGTCATCGGTCCACCACGCTGCGTCTGCCGGTGCGCGGTCGCCACTCATGCAGAACCTTTCAGCCCCATCAACCATCGGTTCTACGAGCAATATGCCCTGCTCACTGCCACTTAATTTTGGCAATTTTTCATCAGTTTCTTACTTTATTTAAATGATTATTCAATACTGGTTCTTTATCTCAGGTGTTAAATATTGACATTTGATTGACAGTTATTAAATGAAATTGCTTTGACATTTTAGGTACCTGATTTAATTAATGCCTAGTTTTAATATCAATGTTGGTACAATTTCTTGTAATGGCATTCAAATTTTTTTTATACAAGCCGTGTACCCACGAGTTGTATTGTAGATCGCGGGTTTAAAATCCAGCCAGGCGCATTACATTATGTAATTTATTTCATCACCACTACTCTCAAAAGGGTAAAGTAAAACATTGTAACCCAGCCTGATACGATAAATGAAATAACATTGTGGCGGGGGAGAGCAGGCGCTCTTTTCTGCACTGGTGCAGAAAACAGTCTATTGAGTGCCTAAAAGCGGTGGGATAAGAGCGGGCTTTCGGGTAGAGTGGGAGCATGGTGGGAATATCTCGCTATCTTATTTGAGCACACGTAACCTAATGGCGGTGACGTCACATTTCAATATGTGTGATTGTGTATCCTTATACTGTTATTGACAGTTTCCCATTCCACCAGATTTGAAAGGTTTCCGACTTGATTACTATTGAACGAACTTCGAACGATTTCTTTCTATTTGCGATTTAAGTTACTTTTGATACAACCTTCTTCTTTTTCTGCCTCGCCTCTATCCTGTTACGCGGGGTTTCCCACTCATGCGACGCCATTTATGTATATCTCGAACGTCTTGCTCGTCCCAATACTCCCATTTCTTTCTGGACATTTGACAGCCAGGTCGTTTGGGGCCTTCATCTCCCCTCTTTCTTGTAGCGATGGAGAGGCATTTTTTAATCACGTGATCGTCTGGTCTTCTCATAACGTGACCTTACTAGCGCAATCTAGCCTCACCAATTTTATGGGTTATGGGGAACACCCTGAAGCTCCCCCTCACATGTTCATTACGTACTTTGTCCTTAAGAGTAACCCCGCCCGTATACTTTTTGATACAATCAATAAAATAATTGAGTCAAGTAGGTACCCAATACCTCAAAGAGACAAGAAATGGTGTGCCTACAGCTCACACATTTAGAGAAAGTTTGAAGTCCCATGGATTAAGGCCCATTGCATCAACCGAGCACAATATCTGACGGCAGGCTGCTTATACTGATGGAAAAACACAATGACATTTAACTCATCTTAGACATCAAATTCATCATGACGTCAAGCTCGACAGTAGCAGACCAGCAAGGATTTCCACAATAATTCTAGGTAGTGTTTGGGCACGCCATAATTATGGCGGTAAGTCCCCTCTTCGAGGAGTGGCTGGAAAGACCTCACAGCGTCCCTACCTTCCGCATGACGCAGGTCCTCACCGGACATGGTAAGTTCGGGAGGTTCCTGCACTGGATTCGTGCGGAAGAAACGCCCGGAGGACACGTTGGAGCATACGGTAGAGGTGTGCCCACCTGGGCGGAGCACCGCCATGTCCTCGTGGGGGCGATCGGCGGCAGCGATCTCTCGCGCTTGGCCTTGGTACAGGCCATGGTCCGGAGCGAGGAGTGGCAGGCGGTCGCCTCGTTCTGCGAAGCAGTTTTGCTAGCAAAGGATGAGGCCGCACGTGCACGTGCGAGGCAATGGCCCTCGCGCCCCAGCCGCCGGGATCCCGATCCCGATTTCCGGCCACCGTATGCGCGGGCTTGCGGACGGCGAACACCGATCGCTGTCCGATCGTCCGGTAACCGTCCGGACCGAGCTCAAGTCGTCGACGGCGCGTAGTGTTCCACGCGCGCCTCAAGGAGATGTCAGCAACCGTAGGGTCCCAGCAGGGTCGAAGCCTACTGGGTCATGGGTGATGCGAAAGATATCCTCGGGGCCCTAGAAAAATGGCAAAGAAGGAACAGGAGTGGGTTTTTAGTCAGTAAAAGTCTGACACTATCTCCCGCCCCGCCTCTTGGGCGAAGGATGTCATTAGATGATTTTCCCACCCAAAAAAAAAATAATTAAAAACCTATAAGAGATTTTGTTTTCTTAAGTACAGTCAAACGGGGTGAAGAGGAACGTAGGGGTGAATAGAACGCCGAGACCCCGACCCCTATTTCCCGCCACCGTAGGCATGGGCTTGCGGACGACGAGCAACGAGTAACTCGCCGTCCGGCCGTCCAGCAACTGAGCGGAACGAACCTGAGTCGTCGACGGCGCGGTGTCGGCACGTAGTGATCCACGCGCTTGAAAGAGATGTCAGCAAAACCGTAGGGGGCCAGTAGGGCCGTAGCATACTGGGGCCATGAGTTTACTTCCGAAAGGGAAACCCGTGTCCTGGAACTCAAAGGGCAAAAAAGGAACATAGGTGTGGTTTTAGTCAGTAAAAGTCTGACATACCCTCTCGCCCCGCCCTAGTGCGAGAGAAGTCATTGGATGATTTCCCATCTTAAAAAAAAGTGTGAATAGAAACAAAAAACACTGGGTAAGTGTGAGTCAGACTTGCGCACTTATTTTTATTTGGTGGGAAAATCATCTTATGACATATCCCGCACTTGTTCGGAGCGGGAGATAGTGTCAGACTTTTACTGACTAAAAACCCACTCCTGTTCTTTCTTTGCCTTCGTCCCAGGGCCCCGGGTTTCACTTTCACACTACCCGTGGCCCCAGTAAGCTTCGACCCTGCTGGGCCCCTACAATTTGCTGACATCTCCCTGAGGCGCGCGTGGAACAGTATGCGCCGTCGAAAACTTGGGCTCGGTCCGGACGGTTACCGGACGGTCGCGCACTGAATGTTCTGTACAAACTTACCTATGTAAATAGCTCAATTCCCGAATTGAGTCTCAAAGATGTTCCCGAATCGTAAAAAAAAGTTTTTTTTTGTGACGTAACAATAAATAACTGTTTTCAGATTTTTCCTATACGTGTGCTATAAATATTTGCTTTATGTCAAAATTCAGGACTCTGGGTCAATGAGAAATTTCCTATGTCAAAGTCAAATCAAAAGAGTTTTTATTTCACATAGGCCTACATGGGCACTTATAAAACGTCAGAAGCTAGTGCACGGTTCCAAATTGGTCGTTTCTTATGGAGAAGAACCGGCAAGAAACTCCATGGTTACTCTTTTAAAAAATTGTGGTTCTTACAATATTTCCATATTACAGGTAGATATTATGTAAGGACAGTGTAGACCAGTCAATATTGTACTAAAAGGTACAATTTAAATAATCATAATAAAAAGCGAGTCGTAATAGGAAGTAACCTAAAAATTCGCGGAGTCTACAGTGTTCTCATATAAAGCATATTTCATTATAAAATAAAGAGAATGAACATGAATTTTGATTCATTATAGGATTACATCATTTAGAATACGTTTTTTGCTAGATACCTTCACACGTTCCCGAGATAAGGGGTCTTGACAGACAGACAGACGGACAACAAAGTGACCCTATGAGGTTTCCGTTTTTTCATTTTGAGGTACGGAACCCTAAAATGGCGATTTTCACTTTATTCAACTATTTTTTCTCAGCATTAAAGTAGGTACCTACTTCTATTTATTTATTATTTGTTATAAAAATCAAAGCTTTGATCAAATAAAATCCATCATATAAAAATATAGCAAAGTGAAAATCCTAACAAAAGTTTGGTTCCTATTCACCCCACTTGACGGTATAGCCAAAATCCTTATAGTTCTTTATTCATGTCTTATGAATGGGAACCTTTACATCAACACATAATTCAGGCTGTGCACAATTGGGCCCGCCTCCTCTTATTCATAAACAATAATAAATCAAATAAAACATGTCAGTAGTACGTAAATAAATAAACATGTCCGCTGACGATAGGGCTGTCAACCGTACTCTAAAATAGAGTATTGTACTCTATTTTAGAGTACATGTAGGTGTACTCTATAATCTATAACACTAATACAAGACGCTAAAATACTTTTTTTTTAAGTTTTTACACACATATATATGATGCATAGGTATCTATTATCGTAACCAAACAAAGTCAACTATTTTCATGAATGTGAAGTAGCGGGAAGAGAGGGAGAGGATTCATTGAAATTCATTAAAAATAAGTTTTTGATCTATGTAAACTTAGAGTTAGAATTTTTAGAATCATAGAATTCTTTTAAAAACAATGAAAAATTGTTATGTGCTGAAAAAAGTACCAAAAAAACCTTTTTAAACAAATGATAGGTAAGTACTTTTTTTTTATAAGTCCGTGCTCTTTATTTACCTCCTTTGAAATGAGATATAGGTACTATCGATATCAAAGATAATATTATATTTTTTTCTATATATATAAAAGTTGGCAACCCTACCTGACGACCCGTGATTGACTAACAGAACAAAGGGTCAACATGGTACCTAGATAATGATGGCATCACACTTATGACATTTTCTTTCGTCTTTACTGGTGACCCGTACCCACTTCTCCTTATTCGTCATATTCTCTATAATACACAAAACTTTTATAAAACAGTAATAATAGGACAGCTTTTTTTTTCGGGTGGGAAAATTATCTAATGACATCCCCCGCTCTTGGGCGGGGCGGGAAATAGTGTCAGACTTTTACTGACTAAAAACCCACTTCTGTTCCTTCTTTGCAATTTTTTCCAGGGCCCCGGGGATCTCTTTCGCATCACCCATGGCCCCAGTAGGCTTCGACCCTGCTGGGCCCCTACGGTTGCTGACATCTCCTTGAGGCGAGCGTGGAACACTACGCGCCGTCGACGACTTGGGCCCGGTCCGGACGTTTACCGGACGATCGGACGGCGAGCCACCCATTGCTCGCCGTCAGCAAGCCCGCGCCTACGGTGGCCGGAAATCGGAATCGAAATCCCGGCGGCGGTTGGGGCGTGAGGACTTATCGCCATAATGAATTCCCGGTACTAGGACAAGCTTATTTCTCACGATGTTTTCCTTCACTGTTTTAAGAGCAGTCAAAATTAAATCCTACTTAAAAATAAAAACGAGACATTCTATGGAGGAGTTTCTGAATTGATTATTTTGAGTTAAGAACGTCTCAAACCCAACTTAAATGGCAATGGCTAATTTCGACAGGTTTTCAGGCTAAAGTTAAATCAGAAATAGGAGGTAAGTTTTTAAAATCTTACTCTCACACGCAGTTTAGTAAACTAAAGATACAGGTTGCGTGTACACACTTACTTGGTTAAACGGTGAACAGTCGTGAGTGAAAACTGTTTAGTTTTTGCTTCGTGCCCTTTGTGAACCCACATACATACATATATGTTGATATAGTACATCCTGCTTTCTTCTGTTGGCAAACAAATTTGATGTTCACAGCCAAACGGTTACGTAAATCATTCTTCGTTAAACCAATCAAATCTGGATGTAAGGACCAATTGTTTTTTTAGGTGCGTAATCTTCAAGTACTCCCGCCCAGAGTGGAGCATGTTCCTCCTCTATATTTACTATACTCTTCAGTCCTTTGCGTATAAGAGTCGCGGTGAGTGCGGGGACTCCTTCGGACATTCTCGTAAATCATTTTCTACCCGATTGCTGCTCGCATTTTGGTTGGTAATAGGACTGCTCCGATGTTGAAGTGGATCAGGGAATATTCCTCGCCCATCCTAATGTGTTTTATGTTCATCCCCCTCATAGAAAAAAATAAAAAATAAATAAATAAAAATAAATGTAAATAAATGTTTAATTTATAAAATTATGTAATTCAGATACAAGCTTCTTGTTATTGAATAAATGACTATGACTATGACTTTAGTTGGACGGCACGCTTGGCGCAGCGATTGACAATTTGCTGCTGCGCTACAAGCCGGAACAAATATTTGTACTTATGGCCTACAGTTAGGTTCCGGGTCTAGATATCTTTTTTATATGTATTTTTTTTATTTATTTAAACTTCATGTACAGTAGTGGTACATAGGCGGACTTAATGCAACAAGGCATTCTCTACCAGTCAACCTTTGGGTTAAAAGAGACAACACTGGTAGGTGTGCACAATAAATAAATAACAGATAAATATCAAACGAAAAGTAGTATGTAGTATCATTAAATTAAGTTACAATAATAAAATACTTATATAGGTATGCTAATATTATAAAATAATAAATACATTATAACTAGGAGAGCTTAAAAATAACAATTATGACGAAGACCAAACTAAGGTTGAGAGGACTTCAAGTAGTAGTTCCGAATTTTACGCTTGAAGGAAAATTTACTTTCAGCTTTTTTGATGTCAAGGGGAAGCACATTCCAGAGTTTTATGGTAGAGACAACGTAAGAATTAGCCATAAACCCAGTACGGTAAGAAGGAATATGAAGAAGCATGTTTTTGTATGATCGAAGGTTGAAATTGTGAGAACTGCCCAATACTTTTATGAGTAGAAAAGAAAAAAGTAGAAATAGTAACATGACTTCATAACATAATAGTTTTACACAAATACCTCGGGCACTTGTCCGGTCTGAGGACACACACCGCACCGGTTGCCATGGCGTCTCATTAAAGATGTCCTAATATTTGTTTGCTTAACTTTGGTACTTCATGACTGACCAATAGTAAGAAGCGTTGAGTTTATGTCGTAGGCTCGAAATTAAGGTGAAGGCGTTATTACGTTCACATAGGATATAGGGGGTATATCGACTTCACTGACAGTTAACCTCAGATATAACGCTTAGACTAAACCACTTCATAAAATAAAATGTAAAAATGAACTCATGTCATGTACATTTTCTTTTTCTTTGGTCAATAAATAATTATTATTATTATTATTACTTGCGAGGTCTAGAAGCATAAAGTTTTGGATAAAGAATCCTTGTACAAATGTAGTGAGGATACGATCAATAAGGAAGGTTTTAAAAAAATAATTCTTGAAAGCACTTCATGACTTCAATAAAATACGTATGAATGATCGTAACTTTTATTGATAAGAAAACGCATCAGGTAGGTACCTAAGTCTTTGCCGTTACCACTCGACCACCACTGCCCTTTGTTGTGTATTATAAAATATTGTGCAAAAATAAGCATATGCATGCAAATACCCAATCAATCAAAAATCAGACGTGATAATAATACAAGTCCTGTTGTAATAAACCCACACTTTCTCGACCATTAAACCAATAGCTTTTTTTTGCTTAAATATGACGTTTATTCAAGGAAATAAAATACTGCCTTTTAAGAACCGGTCTTCCAAATTTAACATCTGTATAAAAATAATAGTCATATCAAATCGGCACACATCATCACGTTACGCAAGGGAGTCAGCAGAACAATACACTCGACTCTTCGGCGGTTAGGTAATACTGCACGGAAGCGAACCGGTCGACCGTGGACTGCACACTTTCACGGCTAAGCCATGGGTGTAAGGGCCGCAGCTTGCAAAAAGCTGTTTGTATCAATGAAATTGTGTAATAGCTCGTTATCATGCAAAAGTAGTGTTTTGTACGTTGTACAGCTGTAGGCTGCCGGCTGTTTCGCGCTTCATTGAGTCAATAGTATCTGTTTTTGTTATTCTATGTTGTGTTAAAAAACTGGTTATTTTAATCTGTGTTTATTTATATATTATATCTCTAGTATGTACTAACTATATTAAGCTCTAGTAAACTCGAGAAAAATCGTAATAAAAACCATATTACTTATATAAATTCTAACATTATAATGTATCATTTTAATTCTAATTTTGAATTGTTATTTTATAAGTTATCATTTTATTTATTTTTAATTTTTGCCTTTTATGTCACTCTAATTGTATAATTCATCATTTTAATTCAAATTGTATTTTGACTCTAATTTTTAAAATGTACTATTTTTTAATTTTTTAATTGTTGGGGCCGAAAGGTTCTGGAGTGGCGACCGCTTACCGGAAGACGCAGTGTTGGAAGGCTCCCTACAAGGTGGACCGATGACCTGGTGAAGGTTGCGGGAATCCGATGGATGCGAGACGCACAGGACCATAGATATAAGAAAGGAGGAGATATGTTAAGTAGTAAAAAATGTACCGGAACACGATGTCTCCAGTTTCCCTACCACCGCCGACACTACTACACATGCAGCAATAGTTACGCAGTCGCGCACACATACGCAATTCATAAATCAGTCCTTATTACCCAGTAAATTATAAACCTTATAGTCCTAAAAACAGCGTGTATTTTCCATGCACCGTACAACTTACGCACTAACGTGCGTAAGTTGTACGGTGCATGCGCACACATTAAATGTCGATGTGCTATGCAAAGGCAATTTATTTTACATTTACGCTAGTGATTGACTAAATAGAAAACTTATCGATTTTTCCATTTTTTGTTGTACTATTTCTTTTAGGTCCCAAAAACAAAATCAATATGTCCAAAAAATAATATATTAATAATAGAATAATAAAATTTGTTTTCATAAAACCCAAAAACTCTAACCATTTACCCGCATTAGGCCATTATATACGGCATTTTAGAACGTCAGTATCAAATACTAAAAATCGGCCAAGTGCGTGTCCTGGTTCTCTAAAATTCTGAAAAGTTTAATAACTTATATTATGAATTATTACATGACAAAGCTTTCAATTACTAAAAAAACTTTAATTCACTTCTACAAAAATAAGGTCTAGTCCTAATTTAAGGATTGCCTATTCAAAAAGACTGCGTTTTTTTTAGAGACTAAAGCATTTCTGGTTGAAAGTGAATTTAGCATAATTATGGTACTATATTTTTTTAGGGAACCAATTAAGTGGCCTTTCAGTGGCATCAATCCATTGCTTTATTAAAATTGCGTCGAAACTGAAAACATAAAATAACATATTTTACCTTAGTTACTGCTAAACCTCACCATGTAAGGCTTTTGTTAGAAAAAAACAGTACAGAGCTTGTTCAATAAAAAGAACAAATAAAGACATAAATTCTAATGCAGAACAGAACGACTCACAGTCGGGGCCCATTCAAATTTTACCAATCAAATCTTCCCAAAAGGCCCCGACTGTGAGTCGTTCTGTTCTGAATTAGAATTTATGATTTGTTTTATGTGTGTATCGATTATAAAACTATTTCAATTGTGTAGTTATTTACTATTACTTAACAGAATTCTAAAATACTGGGCTTGTTTCTTTCTTTTTAGTTTTTATTTAAGTTAATTTTTTCACGTATTTTTTAAAATTAGTTTTTACGCAGTCGGGTTTTTTGTTTTTCTTTAAATTATTTTTTTTTATTTTATACTTTTTAGTTACGATTCATTGACGTTATAAGATGGTAAATTTCGCAATCTAGTCATTTCATTGAGGGAGTTAATATCGTGGGGATTATTAAGTTACTTGAGGTGGTCTAAACTACTGATGATTAGTCCCTCTAGAGACCTAACTCGGCTCAAAGCTACATATATGCTTGACCATTAGCAAAAATGCGTGAACTTAAGTCAACCACAGCTCGGTCCAAAGTAGTTCCTTGGAGCTTGTGTACAGTGACACCCCAGCACAATAGCAATGGCAACATTTTTCGCTCTATTTTACCCTGTCCGCGAAGTGCATCGAATTCGGTCGTCGATGGTTCGATGCTGACTCCTACTCCAGGAACATTGTTTTTAATTGCTTTGTCGTCAAATTCTATATAAACAGCTTGTGGCAATTCTCCGGGTTCCAATTGGTCCCTCCGAAGAGCTGGCCACTCAATTGTCCTGCTCCGTTAACAAGACCATGGGTAACATTCAAATTTCTTCGTAACATAACTCGTGATCCTAAACCGATTGTTAAATATTTAACGATTCCTCCAGTTTTGTTAGGATCATCAGAAACATATAAATCTTTCGGTTTTTGACCATATGTTTTCGATTCAACTGTTAAATCAACTGCATGTAATTTATACAACCTAGTAGTTTTTGCCAATATAGTTGTCATCTTTTGATTATGTTCATCGACCTGTCTAGTAGTTGGGAAAACTTGAATGATTTGATTCACAAACGTGCATGAAATGAACAACGCCATCTATAGAGCTTGGTGGTAAACTTTTTTTTACTCGGCGACTTGGCGTTGAATAAAAGTTTTTTTTTTCCAAAAATATTTGTTCTTCATGCTTTTTCACTGTTTTTTTTTTTGTTTGTATATCGTTTATACTTGAAATAAAAACTTAAATCAATGTAAGAAAATTAGCGAGAATGATTGTTTTGTTAAACAACTTTAAATCGGTATATATCCTAAACTATTATTTAAAATGAAAAATGATAAAAGGAACCTAAAAATGATTTTAAAATACCTATTCAACGACACCCCACTTGACATAGTTCATCGACTTTTTTTTTTTTTTCATTTTGACAATATGGCGTCCGGTTGTCGCTGTGGTGAATTTTGATTAATGTCATGTCTTTAGTGACACTCGCAAGGTTAAGACGAATCGATTGACGTAAGAATTATCAAAATCGGCCTACGCATTTGGTCTCTAGAACGCCACATAGAAACAAACATACATACATACATACATACATAGACTGATAAACACATTACCCTCCTTTGCGTCGCGCAGTCGGGTAAGATGTAAAGGTAGACCTGCATTGCGCACACGTGTGCCACATACGCCGATCTGGGCGCGTCGGTCTCCATACATTTTATATGGCAACTAGACTTGTAGAGCTACATTAGATCCACGCCACGCGACGCCACGCGACGTCGTTCTACGTACAAATCAGGCGTGATCCACGTGTGCGTCGGTTTAATGTAGTTCTAGCTTTATAGTTTCTGAGATTTCGTGATTAATCAGTGAGTGGTATTACGCTTTTAGATTTTGTAATAGGTACATACTCTAAATAATACTTTCTTTTTTATGCACCTGCCATATTGTCTCTCCACTACCCTAGGTTGACAGGTAGAGAATGCCTAAAGCTTTAAGTCCGCCTTTGCACCTCTGGTTGCAAGAAGATTAAATAAATAAATGCTACAATCTATGTTCTTTAAAAATGAATCCCTATTTCCTTTGGTCACGTCATCACGCGTGAACGGCTGAACCAATTTCGCTAATTATTTTTTTGTTGTGTTTGTTATTGTCAGGAGAAGCTGTACTTATGAAAGAAAAAATTAAGAAAGGGCCCATTCTAGTATTACGTAAACACTACAGGCATGCTGCTGATTACGTCAGCAGTATATAGGATGACTGGTAATTAGTGTACGATACTTAAACACGTGATTGTGCTCATGATAACCAACAACTTTTACTATGGGAACAAACCTGAAAACGCGAAAAAAAATCAGCTGTTCAGTACATTTATGTTTGCCTAATGTACTGAACAGCTGATATTTTTTCG
Source organism: Mythimna impura (assembly GCA_905147345.3). Lineage (NCBI taxonomy): Eukaryota > Metazoa > Arthropoda > Insecta > Lepidoptera > Noctuidae > Mythimna > Mythimna impura. The sequence goes on from LR990341.1 coordinate 33,989,120, forward strand.
CGATTTCGGCTTTGCTCCCATAATAAAAATTGTTGGTTATCATGAGCACAGTCACGTGTTTAAGTATCGTACACTAATTGCCAGTCACCCTATATATTTTCTTTAATTTTTTAAGAGAACAATGTCACAGTATAAAGATATTTATACTGTGACAATGTCGAAGTTCCTAAATCACAAGAAAGTGAGTAGAGACACATCACTGAGCAGCAAACATCCAATATCATTGAAGATTTAGAGTCATGGATTCGTGTATCATGGACTGTTAATTTGAATTAATATATCAAAACTTTAAATGAAGTTTGTTTTTTTCCATTATTTCAAGACTATTCCTTAAACCTAGACTTTGAACTACTGCTCATAAATTAATAACGAAACCAACACATTGACAAATGCTTGTGCCAATGTTTATGTAAGCATGGGGGGAGGGTGAGAGCTTTGTTTATTTTTGCGGACAAGGGGGGAGGGGGTGTTAATATTTGCAAAAAATCTGCTTACGTAACACTTGATTGGTCCCAAAGCTTAAAACTACGACGACTATTAATTTAATCTTCGCGGGTTTTATAGGATAACGTCTGTTAGGTCAGCTAGTGTTTTGTAATTCTTCTAGTGTGTAAAACAAAGTTTTTAGAGTATTACAGATTATCTACTTTGTTTAATTGAAACCAGGTTGGATTCCACTGTTGAGTTTATTGAACTCGCATTCAAGTTTGAAGTTTCACTCAAACTTGTTTCTTACCACCATATGACCTTCTGCAATCGTTCAATTTATTTGCACAAGGTGTAAATAAATTGGATATAATAAAATTATTAATGACTAAAAAGTGTTAAAAAAAAACTTTTTACAAAAATAATACTATAGACTTCAATGTAAAAAAACTGGGCAAGTGTGAGTCGGACTCGCGCACTGAGGGTTCCATACAAACTTACCTATAAAAACAGTTCAATTCTCGAGTCGAGTTAGGAAGATTTTTCCGAATAGCAATTATTTTTTGTGACGTAACTACAAATTTACAGTTTTCAGATTTTTTCCTATACTTGTGTTATGAGACCTTGCTTCATGCCAAATTTCGGAATTCTAGGTCAACAGGAAGTACCCTATGAATTTTGATTCCCTTGAGAGTGTCGAAATACACGTTTTTTGCGATATAAACGGCCGTTTCTTTTTTTACCGTTAACTCAAATTTTATATTTTTTCACAGCTTCAAGGGACCGCAAACCTGAGTATAACTTCCCGTTGACCTAGAATCCTGAAATTTGGCATGAAGCAAGGTCTCATAACACAAGCATAAATATGTAAATTTGCACTTACGTCACTAAAAAAAATTTTTTTGCGATTCGGAAAAATCTTCGTTACTCAATTCGGGAAGTGAACTTTTTTCATAGGTGAGTTTGTGCGGAACCCTCAGTGCACGAGTCCGACTCGCACTTGCCCAGTTTTTTACATTGAAGTCGGTTGTATTTTTTTGTACAAAGTTTTTTTTTAACACTTTTTAGTTATGGTAGCACAACTAAAAAGTACCCCTCAGCTAATCATCATCTGATTAGCTCTATGGTACCTTATAGCCAGAGTGCATCTCATGACAATTGTAATAATCCCAAACACGCTTAGGTTACATTGATTTATTACAGAGTTCCGATGTCTACCTTCCAGCTTCATTATCAGATCAGTTCGATATATCCCCTCCCCCCCCTTCTTTAGTAAGTTTAGTTGCTTAACTTTAGTAGTTTCCCACGTATAAACAAAGATATTTTACTTGTTCACAGTTCTGCTGTGATCCTATGAGGAGTTCCGTTCCATATCTTCGAAGATCTTCATCAGATCATAACAATATTTCTATGGGACCAACTCGGAAGCATAACCTACCACTCAAATAAAAAAAATATTCAAAAGCGGTGCACAATTGACCGAGAAATCGGTGAACATCGGCGAAAAAAAAATACATTCAGCCGAACATAGAACCTCCTTCTTTTTGAAGCCGGTTAAAAACTAATTTTCATCAAAAAAAGTCATCCACAGTTCCATACTGACCTAGTTTTTACATTACATTATTAATAGTAATATAAAGGCAAAGTTCGTGATTGTGTATGTTTGTTACTCTCACGCTGGAACTGTTTAAGGAATTTGGATGAAATTTGACACACGGATAGACCATATTCTAAATAGCACATGCACATAGGATATAATTTTTATCCCCTGGAGTAGTATTTTTTTACTATCACGAAAGCGAAGCCGCTGACAGCAGTTAAAAATTGAATATTAATGTAGGTACTTTTGAATAGTTTTGAAGTTGTAATTAAAACTGAAATATTCTGTTGAATAGATTTGAGAAATAGATCTTTTTTTTTTCTAGAATTGATCCTCTGAACGTTCTGGACGTTTACTGGAACACACCACTCTATTCCCAATAATCACAACTTCTGAAATCCAGAAGCAACCATGTTGACCACCAGAAGTGCAAGAAAGTCAATTTAATTCGACTGGCCTGTAAGTTGGTCTAGTGGTTAGTGGTCCTGACTGCTATGCCGGAGGTCGTGGGTTCGATTCCCACCCTGGACAAATTTAATGTTTGTGTGATGAGCACGATCATCTGTTTTGTGCCTGGGTGTAATTTATCTATAATATGTATGTATTTAGAAATATATATGTATGTTTATCAGTTGTCTAGTACCCATAACACAAGCTCTGCTTATCTTGAGACTATTCGGCGTTGTGTGATAGTTGTGGAATATATTATACGAGTATATTATATAAGGTGTAAAAAAATTAACTTTAAGAATTTCGAGGGGACATTGTACTCCTCATTATGAACAACTTTTACTATGGGACCAAACCTGAAATCGCAAAAAAAAATCAGCTGCTCCATACGTTTTGACGAGTTATGCGAACATAAACGTAGGGAACAGCTGATTTTTTTTTCGCGATTTCAGGTTTGGTCCCATAGTAAAAGTTGTTCATAATGAGGAGTACAATGTCCCCTCGAAATTCTTAAAGTTAATTTTTTTACACCTTATATAATTCGACGAGATTCAGAGAAACTCAAAGAAATTCTTTTATCTTGGATCCCTCAATGAAATAAATTAGAAGAAACAACAGAGGCACAAGAAAACCCGCCCGATCTTGGTCGGTCCACAAAGATTGGGCGGGTTTTACCTATTTAATGAAAGTCATCATCATCATCATCGTCATCATCATTTCAGCCGAAAGACGTCCACTGTTGGACATAGGCCTCCCCCAAATGTCGCCAAAATAACCGGTCCGGTGCGTCTCGCATCCATCGGATTCCCGCGACCAGGTCATCGGTCCACCTTGTGGGAGGCCTTCCAACGCTGCGTCTTACGGTACGTGGTCGCCATTCCAGAACCTTTCGTCCCCATCGACCATCTGTTCAGATTTAGTTAATGTTTAATGAAAGTACATAAACATAAAATAACATAATCAGCCTTATAATGTTCCCGCTGCTAAGACTCAGGCCCTCTCTCTAGGTGAGGGAATGGCCCGTATACCACAACGCGGGCCCAGTGTGAATCCACACTTCTATTTTCGTTGGATATCACAATGTCTTTTTTTGTGTTGTTGCCTATCGTGTGTTGATGATTTCCTTCACCGTTTTGAGAGCAGTGAAATAAATAAAAAACTCGCGACCTAGTAAGTACTTGTAAGTCGAGGCCGTTGCCGCAGGGCCACCACTGCTCTCCTGAAAGTAGGAAGTCCATCAGTTACTGACTCGATTTCATTTATTTTTAAAGTAGGTAATTTTTTATCTATATACATATAAAAAACCGAGCAAGTGCGAGTCGGACTCGCGCATTAAGAGTTCCGTACAAACTTTCCTATGAAAACAGTTCAATTCCCTAATTGAGTTACGAAGATTTTTCCAAATCAGAAATTTTTTTCTTTGTGACAACTTTCAGATTTTTTCCTATACTTGTGCTATGCCAAATTTTAACTCGATACCTCCACGCGTTCCCGAGATATAGGGTCTTGAAAGACAGACGGACAACAAAGTGATCCTATAAGGGTTCCGTTTTTTCCTTTTGAGGTACGGAACCCTAAAAAGGAGAAACTGACTGACTGACATCCCAATGCACAGTCGAAATTACTGGGCTCAGGAACATGAAATTTACAAAGTACATTAAATTCATTAGGTATTAATTTTTTAATCATATAATGGCGAAATCTGCTGACGGCGTAGAAGTTTAGACTTGATCCTTGTACAACACATATGTAGTTTTATTTTAGACAAGATCATTAATTGGATCGTAATTTAATGTGACTTGGTTTCATTATTTTTTATGTTTCTAATTTCTTTGATTTGACTTCTATTTAATTATAATATTTTTATTGGTTTGACTTCTTTTATTTTTATTGATTTGACATTGTTTAATTTAACGATTATTTTTGACTTTATTCTAGTACAAGTGTTTATGTCACCGGAAAATTCCAGACTCCGTATGGTTGTAATAAATCTTTATTAGATTATAATTTCTTGATCTAATATGAAAAAATAGTTTTGTATACGATAAATCATACCCAAATTCATTAGTTTCCAACGTTACCGTATTTTATTTAGAAAACATTACAAAATTATAACCTATGAAATTGGAGATTTTTAAAACGGGTTGCTTTGAAGTGTTATATCATTGGATTGACTTGGAATCATAAGTTCAAATAAATTTTATATTTTTACTAGCTGAGCCGGCAAACGTTGTTTTGCACTTTAAAAAAAAAAAAAAATAGATGTTGGCCGATTCTCAGACCTACTCAATATGCTCACAAAATTTCATGAGAATCGGTCGAGCCGTTTCGGAGGAGTTCAAGTTCGAACACCGTGACACGAGAATTTTATATATTAGACTAGCTGAGCCGGCAAACGTTGTTCTGCCATATAAATAAAAAAAAAAAAAAAATAGATGTTGGCCGATTCTCAGACCTACTCAATATGCTCACAAAATTTCGGTGGTACCTTATAGCCAGAGTGCATCTCATGACAATTGTAATAATCCCAAACACGGTTAGGTTACATTGATTTATTACAGAGTTCCGATGTCTACCTACCAGCTTCATTATCAGATCAGTTCGATATATCCCCTCCCCCTCTTCTTTCAGTCAGTCATCGACTACACGTATAAACAAAGATATTTTACTTTTTATGACAGTTCTGCTGTGATCCTATGAGGAGTTCCGTTCCATATCTTCGAAGATCCTCATCAGATCATAACAATATTTCTATGGGACCAACTCGGAAGCATAACCTACCACTCAAACAAAAAAAATAAACAAAATCGGTGCACAATTGACCGAGAAATCGGTGAACATCGGCGAAAAAAAATACATTCAGCCGGACATAGAACCTCTTTCTTTTTGAAGCCGGTTAAAAACCAATTTTCATCAAAAAAAGTCATCCGCAGTTCCATACTGACCTAGTTTTTACATTACATTATTAATAGTAATATAAAGGCAAAGTTCGTGATTGTGTATGTTTGTTACTCTCACGCTGGAACTGTTTAAGTAATTTGGATGAAATTTGACACACGGGTAGACCATATTCTAAATAGCACATGCACATAGGATATAATTTTTATCCCCGGGAGTAGTATTTTTTTACTATCACGAAAGCGAAGCCGCTGACAGCAGTTAAAAGTTGAATACATGTACTTTTGAATAGTTTTGAAGTTGTAATTAAAACTGAAATATTCTGTTGAATAGATATGAGAAACAATTTTTTTTTCTAGAATTGATCCTCTGAACGTTCTGGACGTTTACTGGAACACACCACTCTATTCCCAATAATCACAACTTCTGAAATCCAGAAGCAACCATGTTGACCACCAGAAGTGCAAGAAAGTCAATTTAATTCGACTGGCCTGTTGGTCTAGTGGTTAGTGGTCCTGACTGCTATGCTGGAGGTCGTGGGTTCGATTCCCACCCTGGACAAATTTAATGTTTGTGTGATGAGCACGATCATCTGTTTTGTGCCTGGGTGTAATTTATCTATAATATGTATGTATTTAGAAATATATATGTATGTTTATCAGTTGTCTAGTACCCATAACACAAGCTCTGCTTAGCTTGAGACTATTCGGCGTTGTGTGATAGTTGTGGAATATATTATACGAGTATATTATATAAGGTGTAAAAAAATTAACTTTAAGAATTTCGAGGGGACATTGTACTCCTCATTATGAACAACTTTTACTATGGGACCAAACCTGAAATCGCGAAAAAAAAATCAGCTGCTCCATACGTTTTGACGAGTTATGCGAACATAAACGTAGGGAGCAGCTGATTTTTTTTTCGCGATTTCAGGTTTGGTCCCATAGTAAAAGTTGTTCATAATGAGGAGTACAATGTCCCCTCGAAATTCTTAAAGTTAATTTTTTTACACCTTATATAATTCGACGAGATTCAGAGAAACTCAAAGAAATTCTTTTATCTTGGATCCCTCAATGAAATAAATTAGAAGAAACAACAGAGGCACAAGAAAACCCGCCCGATCTTGGTCGGTCCACAAAGATTGGGCGGGTTTTACCTATTTAATGAAAGTCATCATCATCATCATCGTCATCATCATTTCAGCCGAAAGACGTCCACTGTTGGACATAGGCCTCCCCCAAATGTCGCCAAAATAACCGGTCCGGTGCGTCTCGCATCCATCGGATTCCCGCGACCAGGTCATCGGTCCACCTTGTGGGAGGCCTTCCAACGCTGCGTCTTACGGTACGTGGTCGCCATTCCAGAACCTTTCGTCCCCATCGACCATCTGTTCAGATTTAGTTAATGTTTAATGAAAGTACATAAACATAAAATAACATAATCAGCCTTATAATGTTCCCGCTGCTAAGACTCAGGCCCTCTCTCTAGGTGAGGGAATGGCCCGTATACCACAACGCGGGCCCAGTGTGAGCCCACACTTCTTTTTTCGTTGGATATCACAATGTCTTTTTTTGTGTTGTTGCCTATCGTGTGTTGATGATTTCCTTCACCGTTTTGAGAGCAGTGAAATAAATAAGAAACTCGCGACCTAGTAAGTACTTGTAAGTCGAGGCCGTTGCCGCAGGGCCACCACTGCTCTCCTGAAAGTAGGAAGTCCATCAGTTACTGACTCGATTTCATTTATTTTTAATGTAGGTAATTTTTTATCCATATACATATAAAAAAACTGAGCAAGTGCGAGTCGGACTCGCGCATTAAGAGTTCCGTACAAACTTTCCTATGAAAACAGTTCAATTCCCTAATTGAGTTACGAAGATTTTTCCAAATCACAATTTTTTTTCTTTGTGACAACTTTCAGATTTTTTCCTATACTTGTGCTATGCCAAATTTTAACTCGATACCTCCACGCGTTCCCGAGATAAAGGGTCTTGACAGACAGACGGACAACAAAGTGATCCTATAAGGGTTCCGTTTTTTCCTTTTGAGGTACGGAACCCTAAAAAGGAGAAACTGACTGACTGACATCCCAATGCACAGTCGAAATTACTGGGCCCAGGAACATGAAATTTACAAAGTACATTAAATCATTAGGTATTATTTTTTTAATCATATAGGTAATGGCGTAATCTGCTGACGGCGTAGAAGTTTAGACTTGATCCTTGTACAACACATATGTAGTTTTATTTTAGACAAGATCATTAATTTGATCGTAATTTAATGTGACTTGATTTCATTATTTTTTGTTTCTAATTTCTTTGATTTGACTTCTATTTAATTATAATATTTTTATTGGTTTGACTTCTTTTATTTTTATTGATTTGACATTGTTTAATTTAACGATTATTTTTTGACTTTATTCTAGTGTTTATGCCACCGGAAAATTCCAGACTCCGTATGGTACAACCATATAAATCTTTATTAGATTATAATTTCTTGATCTAATATGAAAAAATCGTTTTGTATACGATAAATCATATCCAAATTCATTCGTTTCCAACGTAATCGAATTTTATTTAGAAAACATTACAAAATTATATAATTGAACTAACTAACTAATACATTACTATGCTTTACTTAACTTAATTAAAATTAACTTACAAAACAAAAATAAAAGCCCTAAAGTACAAAAAATAGCAATCTAAAGTACGGCGTCGAAAAACTCCTCCGCATTGCTGTTGACTGGTAATGTACCCAAAAGACTGACGGCATTGCCACGCTGAATGGCAATGCTTATCCTTTGTTCGAAGTAAAAGCCAGCCCTTGGGTCATGCGAAGTGTCAACAAGGCGTTTTGAAAACATAGTTTACAATTTCACGCCATATTTAACAATCTTACGGCGTTTGCAATTTCCAGTGACATAATATAATTATATATAACTTGTTAGAATCTTTTGTCAATAAAATACTATCTATGACTACTACAACTATGACAAAACAACACCATGCCTAGATTCCCTGAAGGGTTACAGCAGAGGTATAATTAAAGTTTTTTATTCTTATTCCGAAATCTTTCTCTTGACCTCAAGATGCCTGTTCACTTTGGCTATGAAAGTTGACGGGACATTCACACACACATCACACATTTCACAAAATAAGTTCAAGCCATATGAAATAGGAGGCTATCGCAACCAACCGGGCGTAAATGGAGATTCCAGATGGATTTGTAGATGTAGAATAAAATAGAATAGAATAAAACTTTATTGTACACCAAAATAGTAACAAAACTTTTAAACTAACTTAATCTATGGGTACAATGGCGGTCTTATCGCTAACAACGATATCTACCAGACAACCTTAGGATGGACTGTAAGCACTTAACATAAAAGGGGGTAGTCTGCGGTGTACTGCAAATTATTGAAGTGGTAAATTAACTAATATTACATTTATTTATCTCAGCACCCTAAGGTCCTGGACCTTTGGAAGGCGTACGAGGAGCCGAAACCAACTCGCAGAGGCCCTTTTAGACGCTTTTAATGGGAAGTGGTACGAACCGGTGATTATCCCTGTACGCACTATGCTAGTGCATCCAAGGACAACCCCCGGTTGGTGGGAAACTATTGCGACATATGGAAAACTAAGATATAAGGCTATGGTTTTTGGAGTCTTAAGTGGACTGGTTACCAGGAAATATGTTAAGACTATGGCCCCTGCCTAAACAATGTTTTTAATATCCATCGACAAAAGGCAGGGGGTGACTTGCACACTCAATAAATGGGCCCCCAGAAACGGTCGCTAGCACGAAGTGACGTAGCAACAAGAGGGCAACATATCCTGAGGTGCTTAAGGAGTGGAGAGGTATACCACGGCTATCAGGACAATCCCAGAAGTACGGTCAAGATCCCTACCAGCACCTTACTGGATTATACATCCTTCTCCCGAGCACGTTTGCTAGTGTGTAGTTGTGTTTATTGAATGTAATGACATAGTAACACTACATGACCCGGAAATCGAATTCAATACATACCTCATGCTTAGCTTTAGAGCTTGTGACCTCTAGAGCAACGACAATTATGAGAAATTGGGAAGCATTGTTACTTCGTGGTAACCAGAATAAATATAAATTATCACTCAAAGATAAATAGATAACAATATATATATGTTTTTAATTCAGGGACAGGAAGTGAACTTAGTTTTTTTTTAAATTAATTTTCTAAAAACCTACAAACTGACTGTAATTATTAGCTCCGGCACAATTGCTGATTAAAATGTACCCACCCATTACAATGGTTAATTTTAAATATTATAATTACGTATTTACCTAAACGTGACATTGTCTAAAATACAGATATCAAAAATAAAAAATATGTTTATTTTTTTATAGGCAGACAGGAAAATAATGTTTTTATTCTCATGTTAATTTTTTATCATAATTTTTAATATGTCTCTCTCATAAGGCCACGTCATGCTCACGTGAGAGGCGGACCCTTTTTTTTGAGTTAGAACATCCGATGACTTCTCCCACCCTAGGGTGGAGCGACAGGGCGTGTGACTTACTGATTAAAACTACACCTATATCCTTCAGTTGCTCTTTGTGTGGGTTTTCTTTTCAGGAATTCCCCGTGTCCCTAGCGGGCATTGACCCTGCTGGGCCCTTACGGTTTGCTGACATCTTTTTGAACACTACGCGCGGTCGAAGGCTCGGGCCCCTTCCTTAATGGACGGGCGGACGGCGAATTGAGAAGCGGACGCCTGGAATAAAATTTTTATACTGGTGACCATAGGGTTTACAGCAAACCTCAAACAATGTGAAGATTAATATTGAAAATATACGTCAGATACCACCATCCGGGCGATCACCAACTGATGCTGAGCTAGACAGCATGCGTCTACCAGAGGCTCCTCGTTGAACAAGAGCCGGGGAATCCGAAGAGGTCACAGCCGTATATTCATCTTAAACGAATGGTTTTTTCAGGTGTTGAGGTTGTTGAAATGCTCGTGTGCTAGCATGACTATTTCCAGTGTATTAAGTAGTATCCAGTAAGCCTTTGATAGCACTGCTATCACAGGCTTACTGGAGATAGTCATGCCTATATGGAACATTGTTATCGCGGCCCGTGACGCGAATGCTTTTGTAACCACTGATCCCACATTATTTAGCGAGGCATATTTCAAGGAGATTCATGATCACCGTCACTGTTATAATGCCTATTTCAACCTTATAGGTATAAGTTATAAAGAGTAATTTATCAGTTAACCTATTTTTTTTTCGGTGGGAAAATCATCCAATGACATCCCCCGATGCCGGAGCGTGAGATAGTGTCAGACTTTTACTGACTAAAAATCCACTCCTGTTCCTTCCTTGCCCTCGTTCCAGGGCCCCGGGGTTTTCTTTCGCATCACTCATGGCCCCAGTAGGCTATTCGACCCTGCTGGGCCCCTACGGTTTTGCTGACATCTCCCTGAGGCGCGCGTGGAACACTACGCGCCGTCGACAACTTGGGCTCGGTCCGGACGGCTACCGGACGGATAACACCTGCGCCATCTGAAAGTCTCCGTGAGACACAGAAATTCAATTTAGATTGAACAAATGTAATGTTCTATACATAACAGCTGGGCGCCGGTAGACTCAGTAAACAAGGACACAACGGAAAAGGACATACCTATTATAATATTTAAGCTACAACTACATTAGACCAATGCACACGTGTAAAACGCCTGATAACGACGTCGCGTGGCGTGGATCAAGTGTAGCTCTACAAGTCTAGTTTCCATATAAAATGTATGGAGACCGACGCGCCCAGATCGCCGTGTGTGGCACACGTGTGCGCAGTGTAGTTCTAGCTTTATAGGTACTATGTACTAGGCGAATTCAAATTTGAACACCTGAAAAAAGACGAAACGTATAAATATTTAGGTATTAATTATGGCGGCGAAATAGATCATTTCGAAATAAGAGAACCGCTAAAAAAAAGAATATTTTGCATGGATAAAATCAATAGCTAATAGACAACTAATTGCTATGAATCTGATAAAGGCGGAGTGGTGGGCCACTGGTAACGGCCCCGACATACGAGTTGTAGGTCGCGGGTTAAAACCCAGCCAGGCGGATCCCAAGTGTCGGTTCTGTCTGACGAAAGATGAGATCAAACAATATTATCGACTCTGGATGTACACTAACTGGTACTTACTATAATATACACCAAACGACATAAAAATATTGTACAGTACATATTCTGGGCACTAGCCAAAATACACGAAGTTGTTTGTATAGCAAAAAAAAAAAAAAGAAAATGAAACAGCAAAGTCTTTAAGGGAGATTCCAGTTCAGACAGATGACATATTTAGGTAGGTACGTATATAATCTATTAGATATAATATACGTAAATAAAAACTAGAAAAATTAAGCAAATACCACCTGCTTCAAACAGAAATACAACGACTGTGGAATATATCTACAAAAGAATTATTAAGAATCATGACAAGAATGATAAATTAGATTCAGCCTTCAGGCATAAAAAATAAGCAGGAAGTCGTACAGTTACCATCATTATCATTTCAGCCGAAAGACGTCCACTGTTGGGCATAGGCCTCCCCTAAGTGTCGCCACAGGGATCGCTCCTGTGCGTCTCGCATCTGTCGGATTCCCGCGACCCTCACCAGGTCCATCGGTCCACTTTGTGGGAGGCCTTGCAACGCTGCGTCTGCCGGTACGTGGTCGTCACTCCAAAAGCATTTTAAGCTAAATATTGAGGAGGGGGCAGTACCTACTTGTTACTAATTTGCAGGGGATCTACACCTTCTTCTTTGAGGGTTTCAGGGTTGCTGGAAGCAAGGAGAAAGTCCTAAAAGAAAACACTTTAAAATACAATTTTTAAAATGTTTTATTCTTTTCGCTTGACGTTATATAAAAGTGGTCATGTTTTCTAAGTTTAAATTTCTCATGATTTTAGGGTTCCATACCTCAAAAGGAAAAACGGAACCCTTATATCACTTTGTTGTCCGTCCGTCTTTGTCTGTCAAGAGTATCGAGTTGAAATTAAAACCATATACTCAGGTCTGCGGTTCCTTGAAGCTGTGAAAAAATCAAACTTCTGAGTTAACGAAAAAAAAGTTACGGCAGTTTATGTCGTAAGAAACGTGTATTTCGACACTCTCAAGGGAATCAAAATTCATAGGGTACTTCCCGTTGACCTAGAATCCTGAAATTTGGTATGAAGCAAGTTCTCATAGCATAAGTATAGGAAAAAAAAACTGAAATCTATAAATTTGTAGTTGCGCCACAATTTTTTTTTTGTGATTCGGAAAAATCTTCGTGTCTCAATTCGGGAATTGAACTGTTTTCATATGTAAGTTTGTACGGAACCCTCAGTACGCGAGTCCGACTCGCACTTGCCCGGTATTTTTTCTCACATAACCCTTCTTGCAGTCGGGTAAAAAGCATATTTTACAATGATCTATTTAAGGCATTGTGGTCGATATGCTAATAACCTATTTACCAATATCCAGGCTTACAAAAAAAATAGACGTAAATACGTAATGTACTTACCTACCTGAATACAATAGTTTATTAGACTTCCTAGTTGTAAAAGTTACAGATAAGAATAGAACGATATTATAATTAATTACTAGACAATTCGGTTGTGAAAATAATCTAGCTTTAAAACTTACCCTTGAAGCTCATCCAGGTAATCCTTTTGTACCTACTAACGTCGAACTAAACCATTTTCCTATTAATTGACACGGATCGATCCACCTTGACCTACAATACACATATTTGATCATTATAGTATTTGCGAGCGCTTATCAGCGTCAAACAACGCCCCGTATTAGATATCACTGATAAGCATAGAGATACCATGATTCATTTTAGTGACAAAGAGACCAACACTACTGCAATACTTGTAATATGTTTTACTGAAACCTTTTTTCTAAAGTGCCAGTGTAAAATAAAAAAGTAATAAAAAGAAAAAAAAGTGTTCTTGTTCGTAATTTGAAATTCGAAATCAGTTTTTCGCGGGAATTTGGTGTTTTTAGTTGAATTTTGCGTTAAAATAGTGATTGATTTATCAATTGACATGCTTAGATCATTCTTGTTGGTTTAATATTAATTTGTTTGAAGTGTTGGTTGGTAGAAAGTAGTGTTTTCCTGAGAAATATTTCAGTGGTCCTTTAGTGCAAGTTGAGGACTGGATTTGATTAAATAGAAAAAGGTAATAACTAACTATTGATTAAAAAAATATCAAGCGATTCAAATAATTCAGAATCTTATGTTTTAGGCTTTCGCTCGGTACCTACCTGTATGAATGTTATATTATTGTAGGATTTCAACCCTAAACTATGTTGATGACCGAATAGCGGAATGTGTATGTAGAAAGTTATGTTCATAAAAAACTATACTGACTCATCATTTCCCTAAGATGATCAGACACATACTAAAAAAAACCAGGCAAGTGCGAGTCGGACTCGCGCACTAATGGTTCCGTACAAACTTACGTACTAAAACAGTTTAATTCCCGAATTAAATTACGAAAATTATTCCGAATCGATTTTGACGTAACTACAAATTTACAGTTTTCAGTTTTTTTCCTATACTTGTGCTATGAGACCTTGCTTCATGCCAAATTTCAGGATTCTAGGTCAACGGGAAGTACCCTATGAATTTTGATTCCCTTGAGAGTGTCGAAATATACCTACGTTTTTTTGCGACATAAACGGCCGTCTCGTTTTTTTTCGTTAGCTCAGAAGCTTGATTTTTACAGCTTCAAGGGACCGAAGACCTGAGTATATGGTTTTAATTTCAACTCGATATCTCCACGTGTTCCCGAGATAAAGGGTCGTGACAAACAGACAGACAGAAGGACGGACAACAAAGTGATCCTATAAGGGTTCCGTTTTTTCCTTTTGAGGTACGGAACCCTAAAAATGCGACAGTTTTAACGATTAATCAACGCGTTTCATAACAATTTCTATGAAAGCTGAAACAATCATATTTAATAGTGACCCATCCCAGTTACGCACGAGTTGGAGTTATAATTATTCTACTTTTTATTTCATGGACAGGCTTCCAAACACTACATTCCAAAGATAAAAGAGAAATCTGCACCATTTTCATTTTTCTTTCTTTCTTTCAATGTCGAATCAAAAGATTGCAGGATCAGGAAGAGATAAAAAAAAAACTGAAATTTTCTAATTTTAAGCGCTCATCTGTAAAAACCTATTACAAAGTATTAGGATACTTAACCCTTCGCGGGTTTACACGTAGGTATTAAAAAAGTATATAATAATAAGTTAGGTAAGTTAGTAGTAACTTAAGTTATGGTTTAACTAAAGGGAATAGAGGTCCATAATATACTCTATGTTATTTATAATAAAATTGAAGTGTCGGTTTGTAATCTCGAAATAACATTTTTTTACTAAATGCATATGAAAGTATTATCGATGCCTATTGCAAAAACGCATTTTTTTTTAACTTTTCGTGTGTATTGGGCTGTTTGTCTACATATCTGTTTGTTTTTTTTTGTTCCGGTCAATCTCCGAAACAGCAAGGCTGGTTTTTACGGAACTTTTTTGGCTACTTTAAATTTTCCTACGGGAATGGGATTTAAAACTACGGACTAAATCTGCGAATAAAAACAAACATTTTTATACATGCCACAAAAAAAGGAGAGCACCTGTTCTTAAACTCCACGTGAACGAAATCACGGGTAAGAGCATATTATAACTAGCTGAAAGCTGGCTTATATTAAGAAAAAAAATAGAGTACCCGATTGCAGCGCCACCTATATACACCACTATTTTTTGATTAGTACAAGTACTTAAGAGCATTCATCCGTTAAAACTACGCAGAAGCCAAAATCAATGATTTCCGACGGACAATATAACAATAATGTGTTTAATTTCTAGATAAGATATTGACGTCATATTATTGGGGATTTCATTTTTGTTTTTTTTTTAGACTTATTAATTAAAAGCATTTACGATCTATGACATGGTACAATATTTTTAATAACTTATTTGTTTACACTACAATTAATTATTTAATATCACTAGATAATAGACGCGAAATCGCGTCAGCGCTTTGTACCGGCCGAGGTCTTTCAGATTTTTAGTCTTTCTATTCTACAGTGATACTAAATAATTAATTGTATTGTAGTGCACATTATTGTTATATTTTCCGTCGGAAATCATTGATTTTGGCTTCTGCGTGGTTTTAACGGATGAATGTTTTTTTTTTCGGTGGGAAAATCATCTTATGACATCCCCCGCCCTTGGGCGGGGCGGGAGATAGTGTCAGACTTTTACTGACTAAAAACCCACTCCTGTTCCTTCATTGCCTTTCGTACCAGGGCCGAGTCTTCCTTTCAGAATCAGACCCTTGGCCCCAGTAGGCTTCGACCCTGCTAGGCCCCTACAGTTGCTGACATCTCCTTGAGGCACGCGTGGAACAGCACGCGCCGTCGACGACTTGGGCTCGGTCCGGACGGTTACCGGACGGTCGGAAGGCGAGCCACCCATTGCTCGCCGTCCGCAAGCCCGCGCCTACGATGGCCGGAAATCGGGATCGGAATCCCGGCGGCGATTGGGGCGTGAGGACCGTTGCCTCACGCGATCGGCCGCCTCCTTTGCTAGCATTAGAAGGAGGCGACCGCCTGCCACTCCTCCTCGCTCCGGACCATGGCCTGTACCAAGGCCCGGCGCGAAAGATCGCCGCAACCGATAGCCCCCACGAGGACACGGCGTTGCTCTGCCCAAGCGGGACACACCTCCACCGTGTGCTCCACCGTGTCCTCCGGGTGGTCCACACAATGGTGACACCCGGGCGTTTCTTCCGCACGAATCCGGTGCAGGAACCTCCCGAACTTACCATGACCGGTGAGGACCTGCGTCATGCGGAAGGTAAGGACGCCGTGTTGCCTTTCCAGCCACTCCTCAAAGAGGGGACTTACCGCCATAATTATGGCGTGCCCAGCACTGGGTTGCGATAGTCACTGTCGCCATTCCACCATGAGACCCCGCCGGAGCTCTGTCCGCCATGCCGCGACTTGTCGTGGCAGCGGAGTTTCGCCCCGACGTTGCATCTCCACGCGCAGATCGTGCATGCGTGCAAGGCCTGTTGCCACCAGGTCCCATGGTGGCTGGCCAGCAAGGAGGCTCGCCGCTTCGCGGGAAACCGTGCGGTATCCCCGCACCATCCGTATGGCCATGACCCTCTGGCACGCGTTCAGCTGGGCCGCCGGTCGCTTTCGCAGTGACGGCGCCCACACCGGCGCCCCATAAAGGGCCATGGACTGTACGATGCCAGCGTAGAGCCTCCGGCAGGAGGCGTCTGGACCCCCAAGGTTGGGCAGGAGCCGCTTGAGGGCAGCCCCAGTCCGATTCAGTTTGGGAGCCAGACGTCGGAAGTGCTCCTCGAAATTCCACCGGCTGTCGAGGACGAGTCCCAGGTACTTCATCGTCGACCCGACGCCGATGTGAACTCCTCCTACCATTAATTGGGAGCGCCGAGGCGGCGCGCTCCGAGGGCCGTGAAAACACATGGCCTCGGACTTGTGCAGCGCCACCTCGAGTCCCAACTGCTGGATCCTATCAACGACTATCGCAACCCCGCGTGTCGCTAATTCGACCGCCGCCTGGTACGACTCTCCCTGAGCCAGGACCAGCGTGTCGTCTGCGTAACAGACCACGCTGACCCCGTCAGGGAGGTCGCCGCGCAGCACGTAGTCGTAGCCGATGTTCCACAAGGGCGGTCCTAGTACCGATCCCTGTGGAACACCGCACGACATCTCTCGCCGTTTCCACTCTCCCTGGTGACCGGGGTAGATGATGTACCTGTCCGACAGGTAGACCTCGATCACACGACAGAGGTAGTCGGGCACCCGGTGATACCGGAGTGCCCTCCTAATGCTACTCCAGGGCAGGGAATTGAAGGCGTTGGCGATGTCGAATGACACCGCCACGACACACCTGCCCTGGGACACCGCATCCCCCGTCGTGAGAGCTCGCACGCGCATGATGGCGTCCACCGTAGAGCGCCTCCTGCGAAAGCCGAACTGGCCGTCCGCCAGATCTGGCCCCACCCGTGTTAGGTGCGCGACGAGGCGGTCTGCAATTACTCTTTCAAAGAGCTTGCCCACCTCGTCGAGCAGCACAATGGGCCGGTACGCGGACGGAGAGTCCGCAGGGCGCCCTGGCTTCGCGATAAGGACCAGTTTCCCCGTCTTCCAGCGAAGTGGGAACTGGCCCCTCTCCATGCATGCGCTGAAGAGCCCTCTTAATCGAGACCCGAGAGCCTCCATGGCCAGGACCCAGGCTTTACCAGGCAAGCCGTCGGATCCTGGGGCGGTATTCTTGGCACTCAGCCTTCGTACCGCCACACTCATCTCTACCTCGGTCACCTCTGGAGCATTGCCGTCGTCGGGATGAATGCTCTTAAAGGGCTTATTAAAAAGGTCTTATTATTATTTAAGTAAAGTCCCAATAAATAATATTCATAAACAGCAAAGATAATAGCGTTTTTTTATATCCCAAAATGTCACTTAATTTATGGAAATATTGATTATGAATGAATGAATGGCGATCAAAATGGAAAACCACTGCGCCTAGTATTTTCTGGTAACAATTTTATTGTTATTAATGATTGATTCAATTATGATTTTACCAATGATGACAAATTTTCGTGGACAATTTTGGGATTTCGTTTTTTTTTACTTTTGACTACACTAATATGATCAGTAACGGGTATGGATAGAGCTCCATTTTTTTGTACTAATTAAAAAAATAGTGGGTTTAAAGACAAAAAAATTCAAAAGTAATAAGTCGAATCTACACTACACATAGTGATGTGGTCACTCTGATCAAAAGAGTTTAGTAGATATGCAATTACGAAATAAACATATTTTCTGCTACGCAGGCAAATAAAAGAAGCAAGTAGCTGAATTATTTCCAAGACATAAAAAAAAAATTACTACTCAGCGCAATCATGAGAAAAAGTGAACAATTGGTATATTTGTATTTTGTTAAGATTTAATACATAAATTATATTCCATCAATATATATATATTATGTGTGTTCCAAAGTGATAAAGTCTCATAATATATATAGAGTTATAATAGTCCTATGGGTAGCATTGGGCATTGAAATACAGAAAGAACGAAAAAACACTGGTCCTTTGAGTCAGGGATTTTTGGAAAGTATTGAGTAATTAATTATTATTGTAATCATCTTGTTAAGCGAATAGCTTTCCCTAAACTACGGATGGTAAATACTTACAAAATATGTTGTCCACTTGAGTAATTGTTTATTTTGTTATTGCTTCAGGACGTACCTAGATAAGATAATAAAAACGCCACATTTCCATTCAGCGATAGATACCGATGAAGGATGGAGTACACAAGTTCGACAAACGCTATCATGTAGATCTGATGTATTTGCAACAGCGCAATTGCAACAATGCTTTATTACAATCTTTAAATGATTTATTTAAGGATTCAGCGTCTAGGTATCTGGAGATTACCTATGCTCTAAAAAATTTTTTTATTAACTTAAATAATATTTAGTTGTCCCAATTAACTTTTTAAACTTCTTCATTTCAGACGAGGAGATATGGAGCGATCATGACACATTACACTTTTTACTAAAGAAGCATAAAGGCAGATAACAACATGAGTTTGAACCGATACAGCCAGAATGTGGACGGGATTATGACCAACTCCAAGGACAGCCCCTGTTACTTCTGCAATGAGAAGTTCGAAATGGGACAGCTACAGGTAAATACATAATCCTTCCGACCGAATTTCAGCCACAGTGGCCAATGGCAACGAAGATACCCAAAGAATTATTGTAGTGTTTACATGTACAAGTGGGTGCGCAGACACAGGTGCACTCACTGTTTCTTTACTGACATAGTGCGATATTGGGCGGCAATCGATATAAACGGGGTGAGGTTGAGCGTAGGAACTACGGTTTCTAAGTGTGTTTTCCGAGCGAAGGGGTGTAACACCGCAAATTCGAAAATTTTGGGCTGCTACTAAAATAATTCTAATAGGAAAAACCATTTTAGCCGTTCTGGGTATTTATTTATTTATTTATTAAAACTTCATGCAACACAAAAGTACAAAGGCGGACTTAATGCCTTAGGCATTCTCTACCAGTCAACCTAGGGTGGTGAACAGAAAATGTGGCAGGTGCATAAAAATACAAAGAGTTCAAAAGTGTGTATATATATATTCATAATAAACATACATATATAATTTAATATAATATATACATATATATATTTATATAAATTTAAAGAAAGGGGTTATTGAGACGACTATGTATGTGACTGTGTATGTCTGTTGTATCCTTCCTCACACGGCTCACACTTCATATTTATTTGCGAATTTAAGCAATAACCGAATGACAGAGGGGTCGAAATATAGTCTTGGTTGACTAGGCTTTTAGGGTTCCGTACCCAAAGCGTGTCAATGGGACCCTATTATTATGCCTCCGCTGTCCGTCCGTCCGTCTGTCTGCCCGTCTGTCAGCAGGCTGTATCTTACAAACCTTATGAGGTACAGAGTTGAAAGTTTCACAGAATCAGAAATCAGAAACGTTTATTTCAAATAGACCAATTACAGGCACTTGAATTTTCAAAATATCGGTCAATCAAAAAAAAAAAAAACAATTGAAGCTAAATTGCACGTTCCAAAGCGTACATCTCTATGGAGAAGAACGTGCAAGAAACTCCATGGACACTCTTTTAAATCCATCGATATATATGTACTACGCACAGTCGACGTTTAAATCATATTATGAGTTACATAAATCTTGGTTACATATTTCTTGTCGCTTCTAATATGTGAGCACAAAAAAAAAAAATAGAAATTAAATTAAGCCAATGGCAGCTAAGAGATGACCAGTCTCAACTGACGGCACCCGATCACGAGCATGACCTGTGCATCAGCCCCACTCAGCTCAACCATTTTGAAGGGAACTGAATGACCCAATAACAATTGATTTAGAATTAAATGTGTATTTCTATTGCCGCTACAACAAGAAATAAAAACAAAATAAGTTAGAAATTAAGGGAACGTTACCTTCGTCGGCGTTTTTTTACTCGATTTCAATATTGTAGTACGACTCGCACTTTGCGAGTTTTTATTCTGTCTCCACTTACAATAAATTTATCCATATCAATCTATTAAAAGTACATTGTTCTTCAAGATACATGATTACCTAATTCCTAGTTTATAGGATTTATTTATGTGAAATAGCCACTCCCATTTTTGGAGTTTTATCACTGATATTATTGTAGTACCGGAACCGGAACCGGAACCGGTCGGTACCGGAAGACGTAGCGTTGGAAGGCCTCCTCCTACAAGGTGGACCGATGACTTGGTAACGGTTGCGGGAGTCCGATGGATGCGAGACGCACAGGACCGTTCATTGTGGCGACACTTGGGGGAGGCCTATGTCCAGCAGTGGACATCTTTCGGCTGAAATGATGATGATGATTATTGTAGTCTAATTTTTACTTACAGGCTAGTTTTTGACTAGTATCTCACTTGATGGAAAGCGATAATGTGGTCGACGATATAGCGCAGCCTAGAATTACTTAAGTAGCCATTTCTTTTTTGGGTTATATTCCCCAAGATATAATAGAAAAATCATGCAAGAATCTTTTATTTATAAGCTGTACGCGCAATCCTTCTTCTCGATGTACTCAAATTAATTTGACAACCTGTACAGCTCTGTTATTGACCTCGTATTAATCCTGAAAAGTACAGGAGGTTGTGGAGGATGGGCAGCATAGCTGGTGACGCATGTCCTGTGCAGTGGCTCCAGACTGGCATTTTGTTAGAGATGGGTCGAGGAAGCCCCATTTGGCCAGATTGTTTTTGCAGCAGCCAACCGGGGTCCGTATTCGGTTAAGAGATTTCCAGATTGGCCACTGCAGTTCGCGTCCAAGGCGGAGATATTCTGATGGGAAGCGCAATTATAGTAATTATAAAAAAAAATATGGAGATATAGATGGGGATGATCATCATGTGTCTAAATGGTCTTCAATACTTGTAGTAGGTAGATTGCTTAATTAATAAAAAAATAAAATAAAACAAATATTGCATAAATACACAATGCGTTGTTATCTTGTAACTTGGAGATCTGCCGTTAACTCTACACTGAAGAATCTCGATCACTCATGTACCTACCTAGATATCGGGACAGCCACTGAACGGTTGTGTATTTTGGTAGATCCGATTGCAGTCCAAAGATAAGATCTCAGCGAGGTATTTGTTATGTTATCACGTTTTAAAATTGCACAATGATTAAAATGGCACTGTTGTAAAAACGGGAGTGGCCGTGTTGGACTGTCTTGATTTTACGAAAATGCGACATCTACACTAAAATTGCTATAGGATGGTTTTGGTGACAGCTGTTGGATTCTTACAATGTAGCTACTTATCCTTTTCTCTCATCTTAAGGATGCAAATTTTCGTCATACTTTCATCCTCCAAAAATTCAGGTCCTACCATTTCACGCAAAGGTTAATCTTGCACAATCTCTTCTTCTACCGCTCATAGACTATGCGGATGTCTGTTTTCTAGATGCTACGGAGGTACTGCTAAACAAACTTGAACGACTGCAGAATTTGTGAATCCGCTTTATTTTTGGCCTCCGCAAATACGATCACGTGTCGGAGTTCCGCACCAGATTAAGGTGGCTGCCAATTCGGCGTCGGCGAGATACACATATTCTATCTCTTCTCTATACAATCCTTCACAATCCTAATGCTCCTCAATACCTTCGGGAACGCTTTGAGTACCTCGTCCCTAGGGGTAAACTCTGTCGCACCACCTCTTCTCTTCTCCTTCGCACTCCACGTCATACTTCTAGCCGCTATGATGGCTCCTTTTCTGTTACTGCAGAACTCTCTGCCACACTCTCTTCGCGATAGCCCTTCTCTAGATGTCTTCAAAAGGAAACTTAAAGAGCACTTCCTTTCATTATTGACATAATATTAGTATATATAGTATGTATAATATAATTATATATTAGACTTAGTATGTAGGTTTATATTGTGAACTGGATCCTACCCTCGAATATGTATTCAAAGGTTTGCTGGGAGAAAACTCATTGCTGAGTTAAGCTCGCCTTTGTACATGAACTGTCTGTATGTCAATATATTATATGTTTTTGTGTACAATAAAGAATTAAGAATCCTACCCATGCTATGTAAAAAAAACCGTATGGGATTAAATGTACATAAGTCATAAAAAGTTTACGTTCACTATATAACTTAAAATGTTTTATGGTTATAATAAAATATTTTAAAAATCATTTTAATGCTGGTAGCTAGCTACGTAATGTTAGTTTGTTTGACCTACAAAATAAATTACTTAATGTTATATTATGTTTTTGAATATAATTAATGAAAAATACATAAAAATATAGTCTCAGATTTTGAATATGATGATTCACGACTGACTTTGATAACAAATTAGAGACAAACTTCGATCACGGCCATTTATTTAATTTCATCGTGTTTAGAGTGGAGTTGCGCTTATTAATTTGATTTGTTCCCGTGTAATCTGATTACCTACAATGTAATATTATGATTCAATTTTCTTTCCATATTTGTGTCGTAATTTTTTACTAGTTCGTAGGCATTAGTAGCCATGTCGCGTACCTAACATTATATTTTCTAACTCCTTAATGGCTTGATGTAAACCATTCTAAACTCACAAAAAACGGCGGAAGTAGGTACTTGTTTTTCGGATTAGCGAGTGGCGCAGTAGTGTATCTTAAAATCATAATTATTCCGGGGTCAGAAAGAGATGGTGCTATTTGTCTTGTATAGCTCAGCCACTCTCTCTCATTGGATATAATGATTTTAAGACGTCATAATGGGCCCTGTGAAGTTATAAAAAGTTCAATTGCTTATTGTACACCGTGTGTCAACGAGCCAGAAGGCCACCTCTTACTAAGTCCACCCATAAATTAAAAATACGAATTTCATGATTATTATCTATTAACAAAACAACCATTGTATTGTTTGCTGACGATACCTCGTTAATTTTTAAGATTAATAGTTCCACAAACCTTGATGACGTAAACAACGCTCAACAGCAAAGAAACTCGAATTCGTCGAGAATACGGTTTTCCTAGGGATCACGCTTGACTCGAGGCTAAAATGGGGTCCTCATTTAACATCTCTGGCAGGTCGGCTTAGTTCAGCAGCATATACTGTCAGAAAAATCCGTCAATTTACTGATGTAGATACTGCGAAATTAGTCTATTTTAGTTACTTTCATAGTATCATGTCTTACGGTATTTTTCTATGGGGGCGGCCGGCAGACAATGAGTCTATTTTTATTCTGCAGGAAAAAGCTATCAGAGCCATAATAATCTTCGCAGACGCGATTCTCTTAGGGAACTATTTAAGGAAATAAACATCCTGACGGTCCCTTGTCAATACATTTATGAAAACATTATGTATGTTCGGAAAAATATTCATCTTTTTACTAAGATAAGTGACAGGCACAATTTTAATACTAGGAATAGGAACAAATTAGATCAACCTCGGTTCAGATTGGCTAAAGTACATAGTTCTTTTATGGGGTACTGTGTAAAATTTTATAATAAAATACCAGTTGAAATTTTACAACTAAATGTGTCCAAATTTAAAACTTACATTAAACGCACACTATGTAGACAAGCATATTATTAACTGGAAGATTAATTCTTGATAAAAATCTTTGGCTAAATGCCCGTCCTGCTCCACAGCCAAAGCCATTTTTACCTACAATTTTTTTATTTTATTTATATTTATAAATATTGGAAGAGATACTATTCCCCTTTTTATATTGTTGTTTTCGAAATGTTTTTTTTTTTTTTTAATTTTATCTGTTTATAGTTTGAGATTTTAATTTATTGCCTTTTGTATTTAGAAAACAATAGCATTGTATAATTTAGAGTTTTTTGCACGTTCTTCTCCATAGAGATCTACGTTTTAGAACGTGCAATTTAGCTTAATTTTTTTTGACTGATCGACATTTTGACAAATTCAAAAGTTTTTACGTATATGTATATGAAAAGTTATTGTTCACGTTTCAAATTAATTTGATGAGTATAAATTGTGATATTTTTATTGCGTGGTATTAAATATTATTTGTTCAAAATCGGAACTAACTTTGAAGTTTGGTCCTTCGAGCCGTATTAGCTTCAACGTCGGCTCAAAGGATCACAAAAGCAGATTGCTAATCTAATAAGTTCATCGCCAGGGTCACCTGAAGATATGCGGCAGCATTCTGGAACAGTGTCCGCTTCGCTGTGGTGCCTGGATCCAGAGGAAGCACAAGGAGACACATGTCAAGGAATGCCCTAAGATGGAGAAGGTAGGAATTAATTTCTAAATGTTCCAACTGGTCTACAGTGTTGACTTATATGATAGCAAATTTAACTTGTAAATAAAACACACTCAAAGTTTACGTTTTTATTTTGACTGGCCTGTTGGTCTAGCGGTTAGTGGCCTTGACTGCTATGCCGGAGGTCGTGGGTTAGATTCCCACCCAGGACCAATGTTTGTGTGATGAGCACGATCATTTGTTTGTGTCTGGGTGTAATTTATCTATAATATGTGTTTATTTAGAAATCTATAAGTTTATTTATCAGTTGTCTAGTACTCATAACACAAGCTCTGCTTAGCTTGGGACTAGACGGCGTTGTGTGATAATTGTGGAATAAAAAAAATAAAAAATATATCAGCATATGCGACTGAACTGTGGTAGTCAAATGTCTTGCCGTTTTCCTAGCTTTTGCTATCGTTGAGTTCCGGTCCAGTCAGATACTCCCGAGTAGGTACTGGTATTTTTCATAAAGCCACAGACTTTTTCGTACAATTCATAGAACACGCAGACAATTTGGGGCCGCTGCTAGAGTGGTATTGTCAATACTTTCCTTAGAAACCATGTTTGTCACAGCTTTTTCGCATTATAACATAAATTGCGTACGAAAAGAATAGTTTTGAAAGGTAAAGGTGACAGAAGCTGTGCGCTTAATTAACTGGTTTAACACCCTTTCAACGCCACGAATTTCATTAGGTCTACCATCTCTAACCGCTGCTGACTGCTGAGTACTTACAATATAAACTTCCTGACCACAGACCCGCACTTCTTCAAGCCACGTGAGCGTCCCAGTGCCGTCGCCACCTCCGCCGCCCGTGCCAGTCTCCAACCACACCTGGTCGCCCAAACGAGTGCCTCTGGACGACTGCGTGTCCTATCTGGAGAAGGAGGTCACTTCTATAAAGTAAGAAATGCTTACGCTAATCTTAGCATTGTATACACCTAGAGAACATCAAAAAACATCAAATCACTATCCTGTTATAAATCATCGAAGGATTCAAAAATAACTTTCGGAACTTTTATCAGTCGGCGTGCAGTTCTATCTAAGGCAGCTGGTAAAATCATCATCATCATCATCGTCGTCGTTATAGCCGAAAGACGTCCACTGTTTGACATAGGCCGAAGGATTTGAGGAGTTGGGTCGAAGTGGCGGTTCTACTGTATGCAGACCAGCCGGACCCGCGCTGGTATTGACATATCGGGAGACTAGTCGCGGAGGGTAGCGGGATCCGAGGCACGGTGCACCGCTGGCCGACCGCAGTTAGTTGGGGGCCCAAGTAATGTGCTAGCCACACATGAAAGGCTGCCCCGCCAACTGACGAAAAATCACGGAATGCACCATCGTGCTGGTTGGCGACCAGATGAGAGGGCCCGATGGTCATTTCCGGGGGGGCTCGGGCGTCCCCGCAGTCTCCAGACTAGTGCCCCAATGATGTTGTCCTGCCAGTGCGTGACGAAGGTTAGCAGCATGGGACTCCATTTCACTTCCTTCTCCTCTCCTACCTCACTCACAATATGCCAAGGTTGAAAAAGAGAAAAGTTAAACAGCGGCTGCACTCCCTCTCACTTAAAGTGCACCTCAGCAATATTAGAGGTCTGCACTCAAATCTCGCAGCAGTCCATCATCACCTGGAGACTGAAAAACCTTCCCTCTTTTTCCTTTCGGAGACGCAGATAAGAAGTCCGTCAGACGTGTCGTACCTGTCTTACCCAGGGTTTACCCTGGAGCACAATTTTAAACCACACGCTGGTGTGTGTTTGTACGTCAGGGACGACATCTGCTATCGGCGTCTCCGTAACCTTGAAGATACCAGGTTCTCAACGCTTTGGGCTCTGGTGGACACAGGCATGGATAAAATTATCTATGCTTGTGTCTACCGTTCGCACAGTGGTGATCAGGAGACGACCAGGCTCACACAGTACCTTAGTGAGGCGGCGGATGCGGCTCAGCAGAGGTACCCTTCCGCACAACTGGTGTTACTGGGGGATTTTAATGCCCACCATCAGGAGTGGCTTTTCCCATACCGGTGCACAGACCATGCTGGTCGAGAGATGCGAAAGCTTGCGCTAGCGTTAAATCTCACCCAGCTGGTCCAGGGAGCTACGAGGGTGCCGGATGTTGATTCGCACACGGCCAACTGCTTGGACCTTCTGCTGACAACAGATCCAGACCGCTATTCAGTGTCGATATCATCACCGTTAGGTAGTTCCGACCACTGTCTGGTGAAATCTGTATCAGTCTACTCTCCGCCTGATCCCTGCCTTAGAGGCACCAGGCGGGTTTGGCGATATAGGT
Source organism: Mythimna impura (assembly GCA_905147345.3). Lineage (NCBI taxonomy): Eukaryota > Metazoa > Arthropoda > Insecta > Lepidoptera > Noctuidae > Mythimna > Mythimna impura. The sequence continues at coordinate 34,016,174 of LR990341.1, forward strand.
CAGCAGATTGGGATGGCATGCGATCTTTCTTCGCATGTTATCCTTGGCAGCCTACTTGCTTTTCTTCGGATGATCCATCGTCGTGCGCAGATGCTGTGACAGATGTTTTGCGGCGGGGGATGGAGTATTACATTCCATTCTCTGACGTAACAATGTCTGGCCATGCTCGCCCTTGGTTTGGTGCGGAGTGTGATCGCGCTAACGCGCTTAAGCACACGGCATACCAGGCATGGGCCGACGCTCGTATGCATAAGGCGAGTGACGTGAGTCAGAAGAAGAGAGCCTTCAACAGAGCTGCCAAGTCTTGCAAGAAGGTGATGCGGAGGTCTCGGTTCGACCACATTAGCCGCATCGGGAACAAACTCGCATCATACCCTGCTGGTAGTAAGGCGTTTTGGTCCCTGGCTAAGTCGGTTGAATCGAACTTCTGCCGTCCCTCACTACCGCCACTGCTGAAACCCGACGGGTCGCTGGCCCATACCGCTGAGGAGAAAGCAAATTTGTTTGCCTCTCTCTTCGCGGAATCTTCGCGTCTAGATTCTGGTGACGTGCGGCCCCCTGTTAATCCTGATGGTTGCGAGACGAGTATGTCGGATATTCGCATCCATCAGAAGGACGTCCGTAGGGTGCTGCGTAACCTTGACGTGAACAAGGCTAGCGGTCCAGACGGGATACCGGCAATTGTTCTAAGAACGTGTGCGCCTGAACTGTCTCCGATCCTGACACGCCTATTTCGGCTTTCATTTGAGGCTGGAAAAGTGCCGATTGCATGGAAGCAAGCTAACGTACAGCCCGTGCCCAAAAAGGGTAGTCGGGCTGACCCAGCTAACTACAGGCCAATCTCAGTAACGTCCATTCTCTGTAAGACAATGGAACGTGTACTCAACAGTAAGCTCCTGGCATACCTAGAAGCTAATGACATCCTAAGTGACCGACAATACGGCTTTCGCCGAAATCGGTCAACTGGTGATCTTCTAGCGTATGCCATCCACATCTGGAGTGAGGCCATCGAGAGACACGGGGAAGCTCTTGCCGTCTCCCTCGATATCTCGAAGGCTTTCGATAGGGTCTGGCACGAAAGCCTTATTAGTAAGCTTCCTTCTTTCGGATTACCTGCTGGTTTGTGTGCTTGGATTGCAGATTTCCTGAGTGACCGGTCCATCCGAGTGGTCATCGATGGTTGCTCGTCCGGTCAAATGGCCATTAATGCCGGGGTCCCTCAGGGGTCAGTGCTCTCGGCAACATTGTTCTTGCTGCACATAAATGATCTGCTTAAGCCCGGTACCTTTGGGTATGCAGACGACAGCACTGTTGCTGAGAGTTACATATCCAGCGCGCAGGCTAGTGGGTCACAGATCCAGTCTCTCCGAGAGGCTATGGTCGAGCGCTTGAACTTGTCCTTGGAGGCAGTCTCTGAATGGGGCGATGCCAATTTGGTCAAGTTCAATGCTGCTAAAACCCAGGCGTGTCTATTTTCCGCTAAAAGGAGCCAATTCAGCCCTGCTCCAACTTTCCGGGGCGTAACCGTGCCAATAACCGACCATCTTGATCTCCTTGGTGTTACGCTGACGTCAACACTCAACTTTGGGCCATACATCGAAGCAAAGGCTCAACTGGCAGCAAAAAAGCTGGGAATCCTCGCGAAAGTCAGACGGTACTTCACGCCGAAACAGCTGCTCAAACTTTATCAAGCGCAAGTTCGATCGTGTATGGAGTACTGCTCTCATCTTTGGGACGGATCTGCCCGATACCAGCTTGATGCACTTGAGGCAATTGAGAGGCGAGCCAAGAGGATCATTGGCAATGATGCACTCGTTGAGTCGAGGCTTCAAAGTCTTGAGCATCGACGCAGAGTTGCTAGCCTGTCGGTTTTCTACCGGTTGCATTTCGGGGAGTGTGCGTCGGAATTGCATAACCTAATTCCGCCTAGCCCGTTCCATCATCGGACGACCAGGCGTACGGCAATGCGCCACCGGTACATGGTGGACATCCCACCTATACGCACAAAACGTTTTGCGAACACATTCATAGTGCGTACAGCTAAGGAGTGGAATTCCTTGCCGGAATCTGTTTTTCCTGATGGCTACAACCCGGGAATCTTTAAGTCAAGAGTGAATAGGTTACTTCTAGGTAAGCGCGTTCCATCGTCGACCGCATCGTCGCTTTCCATCAGGTGAGTTAGCGGTCAAGCGCGAACCTATCAAGAATAAAAAAAAATAAAAAAAAAAATAGGCCTCCCTCAAGTGTCGCCACAACGAACGGTCCGGTGCGTCTCGCATCCATCGGATTCCCGCGACTCTCATCTGGTCATCGGTCCACCTTGTGGGAGGCCATCCAACGCTGCGTCTTCCAGTGCGCGGTCGCGGATCCGGGACTTTTCGTCCCCATCTGTTTTGCGAACAATGTGCCCTGCCCATTGCCACTTAAGTTTGGCGATTCTTCGTGCTATGTCGGTAACCTTGGTTCTCCTGTGGAAATCTTCATTCCTGATGCGATCACGCAAGGAAACTCCAAGCGTAGCCCTTTCCATTGCCCTTAGCTGGTTAGCATCGGACATTCTTCAGAAATATTTCTGAAGAGTTTTCAGACTTACGTCAGAAAGCGATGATTTAGTTATTTTTTAGTAAATCAGATAACGATCCTACGTTATCTGATTTAAAGAAGAGGAAGGTCGATTCGTATTGGAGGAAGTTTTTTAAACGACTTCTAAAAAAGGAGAAGTTCTCAATTCGTATTTATGTTCTTCATATTAGTTTTTTTTTTAATTGATATAAACTAGTACTTGACTGCGATCCCACCTGATGGTAAGCAGTGATGCAATCATTGATGGTGAGGCGCACTAGTTTATTAAAAGCCTAAATTATAATCGGATGGAAAGAACCACAACAGGCAAATTGTTCCAGTCCTTCAATGTACGCGGTATAAACGACGAGGCGAAACGCTTAGTCCGGACCGTAAAGGTTTCAACAACGTAAGGGTGGGTACTCGCTGTATGTCGGGTTGTCCAATGATAGAAATAAGATGGCGGAATTAAGTCATGCAATTCCCGCGCACACTCTCCAAAATGCATTCTGTAAAGCTCATCTCATATAATTATGATTGAAGACCCCGAGATTAAGCTGTTGAAAAAACTAGTTTTTATTAATCTAGCTAATAGGTTAGCTACAGTCAAAATTTAATTTTAATAAATAGTGTGTCACACTTATTTTTAATACTTTTGTAACTCCCATCATTCTAGACTAGCTCTAACTGAAGAGTCCGGACGCCGCGACGTGCAGACCACGGAAATAGAAACGATTCGATCAAAACTAGTGTTGGTAGAAGAACGCAGCCAGCACTTCCTCTCGACGCTGGTGTCCCTCAGGGGGGCCGTGGATGACGAGGCGGAACGGTCTGCCAACTGGGCCGCGCAGTTTAAACATGACCTGGCTAATGTGCAGTTGGCTTTGCAGGTATGTTTATGACTTCCTAATTCCTTTTAACAATGGTGTCCTGGTGGTGCTGTGGGAACCGTGCTCTGATAGGTAGCTGAGGTAGGTAAGCCTTGGCTCCCAGAATGTGTTCCCGAGGAAATCAAATAATACGTCGTAAATGATAAATGATACTTATTTTGCAAATAGGTTTTTTAAAAACACTTTTACACGTCAATTTTTTTGACAATTTTAAGTAGATGATGCCGGTGTTTCCTAGCTGACTACCCTGAGAAGAAACATCGAAACAAACTCAGGGGTCAAAGTCTCTTTTAAAGTCCATACAGAAAACATATAATGGTCAAATCATATGAGAACCATGCAGATTGGAGTCTGAGATGGTCTTGAGATGGTCGTAGTCATAATTCATTTCTTTTTTTGGCTTTGCGAAAGCATTAGCCAAATTTTTTGTCTAAATCCAATTTACATTTGTAACCAAAAAATCAATCAATTTCAAAACCTATTCTAAATATATGCAAAATCCTGAAAAGGTATATTAACCTTCCCAGTCCGCTAACTAATAAGAAAAATAACCCATCCGTCCATCTTTCCATCCGTCCATCTTTCCGCCATCCTTCGATATCTCAGTACCTTGGCCCACCACTATTCCAGACTAGTCCTTACAGAAGAGTCATGAACAGAGACTATCTGCTCCAAGCTAGCGCTATTAGAAGAACGAAGCCAGAACTTCCTCTCGACACTGGTGTTCCTCAGGGCAGTAGTGGTTGATGAGGCAGGTCTGATAACTAGGTCGCGCAGTTTAAACATCACCTGGCTAACATACCTACTGGCTTTGCATTCAAATTTATCGAACTTAATAGAACTGACAATTATTTCATTGAATTGCAACTATACTGACAAAGTACGTAATACAGGCGTATTTCCTTGAACGCATTGGACGTACTTATTCGACGAAAACATACAATAAATATAAATACAGTAAAACTCTGACATACCCTTGCGCTCCGTCCAAGGGCTAGAGATTTCATTGGATGATTTTCCCACCTAAAAAAAATGGATGCATGGCCCTAGACTTCAAAGACACGACTATCTATCTATTGTAGTCTGCCCCCTAGCCAAGTTACAACCGTTTCGTTTCGGTTCTCATTTCGTCGATCGCCTCGAGTCGGCCACGCCTCCGATTCCTTTATTCTGACGTCATCTCAAAGCTCAGTCACGTGGTCAGAACAAAGGAATAGGAGGCGTGGCCACTCGAGGCGATCAACGAAAAGAGAATCGAAACGAAACGGTTGTAACTTGGCTAGGGGGGCTGGTTTCCGCACTTATTCCTTTGTGGACCATCGTGCGTTGGACGATTCAAACTGAACTGTTAAAGGGATGGAGTTATATAGGGTGTATAGCTCCATCCTTTTTTCTCCCTCGCACGACTGACATTTTAAAATATTATGGTAAGACTCCTGGTCGGACATCTTTTTCTTATTAGCAGCTTTGAAGCTTTATAATTTCGTCGTTTATGAAAATATTTTAAAAATTCGTTCATATTTGTTTACTAGTGCTAGCTAAATAATCAGCCTTTCAATTTCCCACTGCTGGGACTCAGGCCTCCTCTCTAGGAGAGGGAATGGGCCGTAATACACCGCGCGGGCCCAGTGCGGGTTGGTGGATGTCACATGTCTTCGAATTTTTGGTTCTAGGACATGCCGGTTTCCTCACGATGTTTTCCTTCACCGTTTTGAGAGCAGTGGTGATGAAAAAGTATTTAATTTAGGAAATTAAAAATTGCAAGTATAAATTGTCCCATTCTTGGTCAGGAACTCCAAAGCCAGCAGCTATCAACGGTGATGCGGCTGGAGAGCGCGGTCAGCAGCTTGGTGCACGAGCAGCACGAGAGGGAGCTGCTGGAGCAGGCGCTGACGCAGCACGACAACAGGATCCGGGCGGTCGACAAGTTGGGTGAGAAACTACTATTTATTTTAACCTCATGTTTTATAAATGTATCATGTAAGATCTATCACAGGATGTTATCACGCTAATTTTGGTCTATCGTCGAGAGAGGTACCTAATTGATCGTTGGTAGACCCCGATGGGTGTGTAATAAAAAAAGGGAATATGCATGCATTTTTTTATTTGCTAAATTAAAAAATTCTTAGTTCTCGTAAACAAATATTAAAAAACCGGTCAAGTGCGAGTTGGACTCACGCTCGTAGGGTTCCGTAGCGTGCGTAGCAACAAACGGCAAAAAAATCGTGTTTTTTTGCAGTTTTCTGCTCGATATTAATAACTGCTACAGCTAGACACTTGAAATATTCACAGAATATTTAGTTGTATAAATTCACTTTAAAATAAATAATTAAAATAAAATAAATATTTAAGGAGCCTCCCATACAACAAATATGTTTTTTTTTCCCATATATAGGGTGACTGGCAATTAGTGTACGATACTGAAACACGTGATTATGCTCATGATCACAAACAATTTTTATTATGGGAGCAAAGTCGAAATCACGAAAAAAATATCAGCTGTTCAGTACATTAGGCAAACATAAATGTACTGAACAGCTACTGCATAGTAGCTTACTGAATAGTAAAAGTTGTTGGTTATCACGAGCACAATCACGTGTTTAAGTATCGTACACTAATTACCAGTCACCCTATATAGCGTCTATTATTGCATAGATAATAATGGTACGGAATCCTTCGTACGCGATTCCGACTCACACTTGACCGGTTTTTGGTCCTCTGCTCCTCCTATAGATTCCACACCGCCACCAGTGCAGTAGCACTGGTGGCGGTGTGGAATCGGTGCTCGGTAAAAACGAGTACGCTAAAAATACTTTTTTAGTTACTTGTTTATTTAGGATCACCAACGATAATCACTACATAGTATAAAACAAAATCGCTTCCCGTAGCCTGTCCCTATGTATGCTTAGATCTTTAAAACTACGCAATGGATTTTGATGAAGTTTTTTTAATATATGTATAGAGTGATTCAAGAGAAAGGTTTATATGTATAACACATGAATAATAGAGTAGAGAAATACTGGTAATTTTAGAGATTTATAATGTGATGTCGTAAATAAACACATTTTTTTGCGCTCACATTGCAAACGCTGCCGCTGGCTGAACCCTACGAGATAGATCAAAATAACGTACTACAGTATTGTAAATCTTAAAAAGGTCTACTAAAAAGTCCTCGATGTTATATGTCTATCTCTTAGGGGTAAACCACAATAACCATTTTTTATCCTTCACTTTTTACGAGAAATAATGGGTTATTTACGAAGCGATTTTAAGCAATACAGCATTAATCCTTATCCAATTAAGTAGGTACCTTAAACACATTGTGCATTTAATATAGATCAATATGGCTCTTTACAGCATGTAATTTAAATGAATGTTTTCGAAATTCTATAGTATATTTAGTATCAGCATTGCATCCGTGCGAAGCCGGGGCGGGTCGCTAGTAATATCACAGTATATAATAATAACAGTAAATAAAGGCATAGTAATGACTGCTATGCCGGAGGTCGGGGGTTCGATTCCCACCCAGGACAAATGTTTGTGTGATGAGTACGATCATTTCTTCTTATCTACTTACAATATGTATGTATTTAGAAATATATAACTTTTATAAGTATGTTTATCAGTTGTCTAGTACTCATAACACAAGCTCTGCTTAGTTTGGGACTAGACGGCGTTGTGTGATAGTTGTGGAATATTATTAGTATTATTATATTATAGCGTCTAATATTGTATAGAAAATGGTACGGAATCCTTTGTGCACGAGTCCGATTCGCAATTGGCCGGTTTTTGGTCTTCTGCTCCTCTTATACACTTTGTAAATTCTACACCACCACCGGTGCTACTTTTTTAGCGTGCTCGTTTTTACCAGGTACGGTACTTATTTATTTAAAGATCACCAACGATAATAATAACAGTAAATAAAGGCATAAACATTTTCCAGAGGACGTAATAAGCTACATAAAACAAACCGTAGAAGAAGAACGCGAGAGGAATGCGGAGAACCGCATGGCGTTCGAGGCCGAGCTGATGGAGGCCAGGCGCTCCTCGGAGCAGCTGGCCAACTTGTCCGCCTTGAGGGTCCAGCTGCAGGCCACGTCTAGCGAGAGACCGGTGAGTTGATGTTTTTATACGACGTAATAAGCTTTATGAAGGAAAAAATAGAAGATGATCGGGACTACGGGATTTTGTTATGGAACCAAATTAAATTTTGAGGTTATAAAGTTCTTATAAATTAATACAGAGGTGCGCATAAAAACTTGCACATGGTATTCATTGACCTCGAAAAGGCATACGACCGGGTACCTCGTGAGGTTCTGTGGTGGGCCCTTAAGGAGAAAGGTGTGCCTGGGAAGTATGTGCAGTTGATCCGAGCGATGTACAGTCGATGCAGTACCCAAGTCCGGTCTACAGTGGGCACCACTGGCATATTCAATGTGGCTGTCGGCTTACATCAAGGGTCGGCTCTCAGCCCTTACCTCTTCCTGATGATAATGGATGCTCTGACATCGGACATTCAGGAAGAGGCTCCCTGGTGTATGCTGTTTGCCGATGACATTGTGTTGGTTGCCGAGAGTGGCCTAGAGGTCCAGAACAGATTGGAGGTGTGGTGGCACAGACTGGAGAGTGTTGGCCTGAAATTGAGTAGAACCAAAACGGAATACTTGTTCTGCGATTTCGGCGGTCTCTCCAATCCAATGCCCTTATCTCTCGCTGGAACACCCATACCGATCTGCTCCGACTTTCGGTACCTCGGGTCACTCGTCCAAGGGGATGGTGAGGTAGACCGGGACGTAACACATCGGATCAACGCAGGATGGATGAAATGGCGACAGGTCACGGGAACAACTTGTGACCCACGGATGCCCCTCAAGTTGAAGGGTAAAATCTACAAGTCCGTGATAAGGCCTGTCATACTGTATGGATCAGAATGTTGGGCTGTGAAAAAGACGGATGAAAAAAGATTGCACGTAGCGGAGATGAGAATGTTAAGATGGATGTGTGGTGTGACGAGAATGGATAAAGTGAGAAATGAGTATATTAGGGGAAGTTTGAAAGTGGCGCCAGTGACTGAAAAGTTGAAAGGGAATCGTTTGTCTTGGTATGGTCATGTGAAGAGGAGAGATGAAACGCATGTTACTAAAAGAGTTATGAGTTTACATGTGGATGGATGGAGAGGGAGAGGGAGACCAAAGAAAAGATGGATGGATTGTGTTAAGAGTGATATGAAAGAAAAGGAAGTTAGTGATAGTATGACGAGTGACAGGGCAGAATGGAGGAAAAAAACGTGTTGCGCCGACCCCAAATAACACGGGACAAGGGCAGGAAGATGATGATGAAAGTTCTTATAAATTGTCAGGATGGTCTGCAGAACTTACCAACCATTTAGATCTCAATTCTTTTGTCAGTGAAGTCGACACTCGATAAGGTATTTGTGATATGGGTACTTTATTTATTATCTAATAATTTAGGCACACAAAAGGAAAGAGAAGAGAAATTTTGTCTTCAATAATAATCCTATCGATTAGTATAATAAAATAGCGAGTGTTTTTTTTTTTAATTTTAGTTGGTTCGAGTCTCGGGCGAGGCGAGCGAGTTTTAGAAAATCTTTGAATGCATTTTTGTTTCTTTTTAAAAATAAAGGAATGTCTCCTTTAAGTAAAATGAGCCAACTTAAGGATTTAAGGTACATTGATCCAGGGCCCGACTTATTTTTCCACACTGTATAATCGTAAGATAGGCTTTGGGAGGAAAGCCGCAGGAAATATCTAGTTTCTAATATCCCTTTTCTTTCCAGACGATAGATCGCGTAGCAGTTCTAGAGGTAGCCACAGCAGAATCCAGAGCAGAGCTATCAGAGCATTCGACCAAAGTGGACGCCGTGCTCAGAGACCTGAGGGCGCTCACCAAGTCCTACCACAAGCTGAGGAACGAGCTCGCTGACTTCCAGGCCAGGGTCACCTTCGACAGAAGCGAAATGGGAACTGATGATGGTAAGTGAAGATACGCTATTACACAATCACATCAAAGATTCAAAGCATTTTATTTTAAACTAGCTTTTGTCCGCTTCTTCGCCCGCGTACATAAAATATAGCCTCTGTCACTCAGGAATAAAGCAGCTTCCTATCGGTGAAAAAATTTTAGCATTTGGACCAGTACTTCCAGAGATTACCACATATAAACAAACCTACCTGGCATAGGGGATAGCGTGATGAAGAAGGCAGTTCCCCCAGGGCGAGGCCTTTCCATTGCACTGCGGTTAGGTTGACCCCTGCGATTATCCCTAATGTGGATGAAAAACTATGCATCTGAGTTGATGCGTAGTTTTTGGTAATGGGGACTGCGTTCGCGCCGTCCCCCTTGATTTCAGCAGGGTCGAAGCCTACTGGGGCCATGGGTGATGCGAAAGAGATCCCCGGGGCCCTGGAAAAATGGCAAAGAAGGAACAGGAGTGGGTTTTTTAGTCAGTAAAAGTCTGACGCTATCTCCCGCTCCGCCCAAGGGCGGGGGATGTCATTAGATGATTTTCCCACCCGAAAAAAAAACCCCATATAAACAAACAAACAAACTACCTCTATATAATATTAAAATGATAATTAAATATAAATAAATAATAATAAAAGTATAGATAAACCATTTACAAGAACTTTTGAAATGTCAAGAAGTCAGAAAAATGATGCTAGTTGCACATTCCAAAGCGTAATCTCTAATGGAGAAGTATGTGCAAAAAGCTCCATGGACACTCTTCACACATCACATCACACTCTAATATGATAAAGGCGAAAGTTTGTGAGTGTGTATGTTTATCATTTTTTCCATGCTCGAACGGCTGAACAGATTTGGATGAAATTTAGTACACGGATAGATCATGTCCTGGAATACCAGATACGATAGCTTTTTATCTCGGGAGTATGTATGAGCTATTTTTATAAATTCGTCATTCCAACACGATTCCATTGTCATTTTGCTAAAAGTTCGTAATCTGCTTATTCTTAATGATAGATCATTGATCGGTCAATGGTCTCGTAATAGAGTTGCTTGTGATAGAATGACAATATCGAGCTTATACTATTTCTCTTTTTTTATTGGCGTTTATTATAATTATTATAATGACGCCATTATACCTATTAGTAGATTACCAAACTTGTCAAAATCAACTATTATGAAATCAATGATAGACCATTCTGACACTATTATAATAGCAGACTTGAGGCCCAGGTACCAACTAGTACAATATTGTAAAGTAAGTTTGTGAGTAGGTACCTAATGGTACTTTAACTCCATAAATTCCTTTAATCTAAGGTTTGGTGAAGTTAAGTAATGAATTGTTCCAGGCCACTTCATATGGAGGATAGACCACTTCCTGGCGCGAATGAAGGATGCCAAGGAGAACGATGCCGTGCTCAGCAGTCCTATGTTCCGGACCAGCAAATATGGATACACTTTGAAGGTACGTCATCTTTGTACATGTAATTCTTCTGTACGTGCGTTTGTCACTTAACAATGTAAGAGGCATGTGTATGCTGCAATGTATTTGTATTTCCTTACAGGCGGAATTGAACCTGAACGGCATTGGCAAGTGGAAGGGGCGCCACATAACGTCTACAGTGCGTCTGGTGGCCGGGCCGTATGACGCGCTGCTGGAGTGGCCCTGCGACCTGAACGTCAACATCGTGCTGAAGGACCAGCCTAATAATAGGAATCAGGTTAGTTGGAGTAACTACTCATCTAAATTCTATTTAAAGCATGTGATGCATAGCATAGCATAATCAGCCTTTTAATGTTCCCACTGCTGGAACTAAGGCCTCCTCTCTAGGAGAGGGAATGGGCCGTAATCCACCACGCGGGCCCAGTGCGGGTTGGTGGATGTCACATGTCTTCGAATTTTTGGTTCTAGGACATGCCGGTTTCCTCACGATGTTTTCCTTCACCGTTTTGAGCAGTGGTGATGAAGTAAATTACACAAAGCAATGCGCCTGATTGGGTTTGAACCGCGACCTACAACTCGTAAGTCGGGGCCGTTACCGCTCGGCCAACACTGCGCTAAGCATGTGAAGATTTGTATAAATCAGTAGAAAAGGTAGGAACTATTCGCTCAGATAGGCACTAGATGACATACACATATGTTTTTTGGTTTAGGGGGACTGCAGGGTGATGTGTCCTACTATTTTTCCCATCGGTATCGGGAACAGGGTCTCAGCTACCCGGGCTCCAGATAAAGGAACCTCCTAACAATGCGAGCGAGTGTTTGTCGAGGCTCGAGGCTATTAAGCCATTGGCTCAGACGACTATTATTATTGACAAGCTGACCCGGCGTACTTCGTACCGCCTAACAGTCAATGAATGTATTGATTACCTTTTAACTATACTTATTGACCGAATTATAGTATCTTAGCCGTGTGCAGCGCCCCTTAGTGAACTCCACTGCGGGTGACGTAACCTACGACAAACTTATTATTTGCGGTTGGTACAGTAATCGGGTCTAGGGATCGAATCGCAAAATTAAGTTTGTTTTTTATTGTATATACTTTTCCGGGATAAAAAGTACCCAGTGTGGTGCCCAGGATATTAAAGAAAAATTATACTAAGTTTCATCGTAATCGAACCGGTAGTTTTTACGTGATGCTTGAACAAACAGACAAAAAAATTTTTAATCACATTTTTGGGTTCGGTGTCGGTCTAGTAACTCCCCTTGCCATTTATTTTTTTTATATTTTCAATTTACAGAATTTTCACTTCTACAGATTTATTATAAGTATAGATAGATTACTAGCTTCTGTCAACGGCTTCGCCCGCGTGAAAATAGGTTTCTCTATACAAACTTCCAACCCCCGTTTTAACCCCTTAGGGGACGAGTTTGGTAAAATCCGTTCTTAGCGGATGTCTACACCCTATAAGGAACCTACCTGCCAAATTTTAAGTTTGTAGGTGTTATAGTTTCTGAGATTTCGTGATTAATCAGTGAGTGGTATTTCGCTTTTATCAGCTTTTATATATATAATTAAGTAAGACGTACCTCTCCCCGCAGGCAATGGACATAGTGAAGTCGCTCCAACTGCGCCGCAGATCCTCCTCCAAGCGTCACGATTACGACGATGGTGAAGAAGAGAAGACCAAGTCCAATGAGACCCTGGACAAGTCTGTGACGCAGCTGAAGCGCCAGTACATCTTCATACCTCACACCAGCCTCGACAAGTTCGAGTATGTCAAGAATGATGTTATGTTTATTGAGTTTATTGTTAATCAGTGAGGTGATGGAACGTGTAGAAATTATGTTTTTTTAGCTGCACAAGAAGGTAATGCAGTGGAAGACCATACTGTACATTTATAATAAAAAAACAAAATGTTTACTATAAAGATTAATTTAAAAATGGAACGAATTTTTTATAATATAGCCATTTGATATATGTATAAAAAATCAAAAATCTTATTCTTCACTAAAAATACAAATTTGTACATCAAATATTAATGGACTTTTTACAATAATATTAAAGAACTTTGGGCACTCCAACTCGGACAAACTAATTTAGAAGGGGATAACGAGGTTTAGTGACTGAGCGAAGAGAGCGAACATAGCGAACATAGACCTCGCCATCCTCTTCGTGGTTTTTTTTAACCACTCAGAAGAGCATATTTTAGGGACAAAGGCATGTTTTGTAGTAAAAAAACAGGAATAAATTGAGGAACAGTTAAATACTACCCAATAAAGTGACGGGTGACAGGATGAAAAGGGAAGAAAAATACGTGTTGCGCTGACCCCGCTGTAGCTTGTTACAAGGGCAGGAAGATGATGTAATTATGAAGTAATTGCTTAATGTTATTTTGCAACAAAACTATCTTCTTTAACATTTCAAGTGGCGATTTATGTTACCATTTCATCAGAAAATGTATCATCGCATTTGCTGGGCTTTTGATTGCAGAACATGGTAAAAATTGTAATTGCTTGAACAGTGCGTTGTAGTTAATAGTCTATGAATAGTATTTATAAGTTTGTGACTGATGAGTCATAGGACAACTATAATCGAAAAAAAAGGAATCCCATACATAATATACATAATCACTCTACTACAGACACTAGTACAAATTCACTCATGTTATTGAGGTCTATAGTGCATTCGCGAAAGACTCATCGTTAACTTAGCTTAGCCATGCCCCTTGAACAATTAGAAAGCTCTTTTCACATTGACCAGTTGTCACTTGTCAATTTTAAAAATTCATACCTCAACTATTCGTAAAAATTAAAGTGAAAATTCTGACAATTATAATTAAACTTTAAAATAATTAGGTACTTAATATTTGAACATAGTATATTTTTACCCCAACATGAATTAGTGATGTAACGAATGTTAGATTTCTCACATTCACGAATGCGAATGGGAATATTAGAATTCAATATTTGCGAATGTGAATGCGAATATTGACTTTCAAAGTGCGCGCAAAATGTCATACAGGTTTGACATTTCATGTCAGCCAAGTTTAAACCGAACATAGAGCCGTGCCCGTTACATTAAGTTCATTCGAAAAGATTTGTTATGATTTGAGGTGTCAGTATTATTGTATTTGTTAAATTTAAGTGATATAAAAACATGACCATGACTCCAAACTTCGCTAACATTTGTTGTTTCACAATTTGTGACACTGAAAATGTGAAATGCAAGTTGTGCGATAGAAAAATATTAAAGTAAACATAAAATTGTAAAATCTTATCAGTTTTATTGTCATTCTATATCCATCAATCAATATATTATTACCTTTTGTTCGTCAAAAACATTCGCCAAACATTTGCATGTTTCTTGTGAATACGAATGCGAATGTCAAAAAATGTGCGAATATTCGTTACATCACTAATATGAATAAGCCTTTACTTTTTACAGTTACACTATTTTCTTGACGTGAATGGACTATAGAGTCATAACAATACGTAATTAGTGTGTTCTTGAGTAATTGCAAACGGATGTAAGTGACTATTAGATTCATGAAAAAATAATTCTCGACTATAAACTTCACAGGGACCATTAAAATGTAAGTCATAATTACATATATATGTAAATGTAGAATAGTAATATAAAATTCGAATTGTGCCAAAATTTTAGATGTAATGTTAGTCTAGTTTTTTTTCCACCAAATATTGTAATATTCTATAGTGAAACATTAGCTTTGTGCATTTGCGATTGTTACTATTGGTGTTATAAGATATCAACGTTTCATACAAAGTTTATGTGTTCCTAGCAAAACCTCTTCCACCTTAAATAAGACTTAATCTAAACAAATTCTCTCTAAATTGTACAACGAAATTATAATAAAATAAAACTATATATTTTACTGTATACATATTTTTATTTAATACAATCTAAGTATTTATTATTATACTTATTACATAGAATTCAAGGACAAATAATTGAAAAATATTTTTAACAAATTATATTTTCCAGGACGTTTTTAATAATAATATTATCATCGAGTCTAACTTTGATACATTATTTAATGCTTATTATTACAATTTTGAAATGGCACTACTTTGCAGTCATATAAATATTGACTGTTCACATAAATTCATCAAAATTCTTAGTATGATGATAAACGACCTTACAAGCTATCAGATATATTTCTCTACTTTGTGTGAATTTCATTAACCCAGCCGCGATGGATTGGTCCAACGAGTATTTTCGCGTCCTATTCGCCAGGGTCGTATGTTTGCGACCCTGTTTACTCCATCTCGTTAAGCTCTTCAATGAGGAAAAGTCAGGATTTTTGTGGAGTATGCAGAATTATAGCGTCATAAAAACAGTAAATACTGTGAAGAAATTATTTAAATCGGACCAAAAATTAAGAAGATACAGCAATTTTAGTGTATTAGTTCCAGAAACGCGGCCGAGAATGAAGCGACTCGCTGTGACGTCATCTGTCATGATCGGTCTCCACCGGCAAGTGAATACGATCAAGCCCTCCCTCGCACGGATCATGACTGATGACGTCATCGAAAAACAGTCCAGCGAGATCGCGCGTTTCCAAGTAACCGTTCAGAAAAAACTGTAATAAATCCACCATTTCTTGGACGGATTTTAATAATAAAAAAAAAATGCGCAGTAAATTATTACACATACGATGTACTTAGTAAAAATCAGATTTGCTATTATGTGATTGATCCTCATTCCCGTATGTGACAGAAGAGCTGACGAGATGAAGTATTTGGACGTGGATGTACGACCCGGGCGGAATAAACACGAGTGTTTGTCGGATACATTCGACTTAGGCGGTTAAACAACTTTTCAGCCATTACAGTCAAACGGGGTGAATAGGAACAAAAGTTTGAAGGGGATCTTCGCGTTAATTAACAATTTTCCCCAGCATTGAAGTACTCCTATTTATTTATTAATTGTAATAAAAACGGATGCTTTGATAGAAATTAATTATACAAATATATACCAATGTGAAAAACCCAACCAAAGTTTTGTTCCTATTCACCCCGTTTGACGGTACGGCTTCAATTAATACAGACACCCAGATATTGAATTGAATAAAATCACTATTGATACATCAAGTTGAGTATATTTCGAAACATGAATAAGATTCAAAGGTACGATAATATTGTTAGTGGCTTTGATCCTATTTGATAGGAGTGTAGTGTATGGGGTTGTGATCACTAAATAATGTTTGTTCGAGCGACTAAAATGCGCTTTTTTTTTGTAAATAAATGCAAATATATACAACATGTAATGTACACCCATATACACCCCAACTAGAGAATTAAGTTACAATCATAATTTAAGCACAGAAATTATACTTAAATGCATTTAGGCAGTGTTTTTAAGAAATTAATTATCTATCTAGGCAAATAAAATGGACATCGACGCATTACACTGGAAGCGCATTGGCACAAAATATATAGGCACAGAAGTCAATCTCATGTATGTACTTCACTTTTCATAGCTACGCTTGGCGGTCGCGTTAGGGTCAATGTGATTTGTAAAAATATTCCATGGCCACAAAGTCATGTTCGCTTTCTCGGCGCGGGGCCATTTGCCGCCGGGGTACTTACCTACCTACCTAACTGTTCTGCGTTACGTTAAAACAAACCAACAAAATACAAGCAAATACCTTATTACCTAATAATTTATCATTTAATGTCGAATTTAACCGTTTATTTAACAGTTATAATAACTTTTTTTGTTGCTCAATTATTGTTCAAAAAAATTCACAGATGCGTGTCTCAAGCGGATGGCACTCGTACCAGACCGAGATATCGTGTCTGTGAGCTGTGTCTATGTGTGCGTTGCTCGAGCGCGCTTTGTATGTAGATTGACTTCTGTACCTATCTATTTTGTGGTATTGGTACAGGAACGCAAGTCCACACAAACATGCTAGTGACGCAATCAAAATTTATCAAAATAGTCATTTTTTTTTAATTTAAAATATTCTCTTTTATTTTAAAAATAACTGAAATTGATTCAGTAGCCGATTATGAGCATACTACTTTCAGGGTGTGCATTTACTGCGTTATATGTTGTATAATATGATAAAATTATTTTAGCTAGCAACAGTCCGCAAATAATGATTTTTCGTTCCAGCCAGTATATTACTAATGGCCGTTGACCCTGTCTCCTGTACTCGATGCGTATCAATTCTGCGGAATTTCCTTAGCTAATTTCATTTGAAACTGTTAGGCTTACTGTCCACAGACGCGTAGCTTCATAGACGCTTCAAAATACGCTAGACAGCTTGAGAAGCACAGGGCGTATTATACGCGTGCGTTGTCAATCATTGACAACGCGACAATATCGTCGGGTGACGAAAACGTACCTACCATTTTTACAAAAATAAAAACGTGTTTTCGCTCGTTGTCTGTCCCGACGACGTATGACATGCGGTGCGGCACGCGTCATGAAGCGACGCGGCGCGACGTTGCCGCTTCGTCGACAGAGTTTTATAGTTTTGTGTGTAAGCTGTGAGCAGGCGTACAACAAGCTTACAATAACGAATACGCGTCTTTGAAGCTACGCGTCCGCGAACAGTAGGGCTAAGTAAAAAATAGTAGGAGCTTGTAAAATCGCCCCACCACTCTTTTAATATTTCCACACTTATAAGCAAAGTGAGTACACAGTTAAACTGACAGTCCAACACTACTACTAGATAATTTATCACGAGATAAGCTCGATTCAAGTTTTAATACACGTTCAAGTTTTACAATTACATACATTCATGATTTAAACATACAATTTCCATGGCATTTACATTTAGAGATATTATTTTGTACGACGTACAGTCGACAAAAGAGAGTAGAGGTAACCTTAGTACAATTACTTCTGAACGGAATTTCTTCCATGTGCTGAGAATTCAAGTACTTAATAATTTATTAAATATTACTTTGAATATGCTAAGTGAATGTTGCTTGTTTGTAGAGTGCAAAAAATGTTCATTTCTATCTCATTTGCTGACTGTACATTTTTACAGATCGTATACATCTTCAATATAGTAGAGATCGTCAAATATCTTGACCACTCTGATTATAACGTTTAAAACGTGCAGAAATATTTGTGCACTGAGTTAGTAATGAACCAACTGATAAAGGTACCCTTCACTCTGCATAACAACTAATATGGATAACAAAGTTCATGTACATATGCGAGCCCTGCATTAGTGTTATTTTATGTAACTTTAAACTGCTAGATCAAACTACTCGCAGAACTCTTGAAAGATTTTGGAGTTGCGAGTGTGCACCGGAAGACAGAGCTTTGATGCGGCCTCACACAATGTGCGTGCACCTGGTGAAGGTCGCGGGAATCCGAGGGATGGGAGAAGCAGAAAATCGATCATTTTGGAGACACTTGGAAAAGCCTATGTCTATGCCTTCGGTTGCAATGATGATCATGATATCAAAAAGTGCAAATTCTACGTGGAATCAGAGTGGTCAAGAAGCTAAGGTGGATTTACATTGAGTAAGGTACTGACTTCGTTTAGATAGTGCTGACCTGTTTCTGCTACCAGAAAATTATTAATAACTACATGAAGATCGCGATAAAACTGCCATTTGTAACCAGTGTATAAAGAGCAGCGCTGTGACTGTCTCACACACTGGTGCGAGCATTATACTGAGTGATGAACGTAATGCGACAATTTTTTTTTTTTCTATGTGTCATACTTGAGGCAATGTCTTGCAATCAATAAATCAAAGTTATTTATTGTTTGTCACAGGTGGAAATTCAGTTCTTTATTAGTCACTGCAACATATTTATTTATTTTATTTATTTATTTATTTATTTATTTATTGGTTCACCAACAATTGTTTACACTGGTATTAAGCCAAAGGTACCGGTAACATATCCATAAGGTATACAACACTTTAGTCATTTTAAATAGATTATCATTAATATTATTACAAAATTATCACTCATGTCATTGTCCATTATTATTCATAAAATTAGTCCATATAGTCAAAATCAAATTTATTGTCAAACATACAATTTACATAATTATTTTATTTGTCAATATGTTTGTCATTTACAAAGTTATTGATCGAGTAATATGCTTTACTTATTAAAAAATCTTTAAGTCTTCTTTTTTTTTTGTTCTTATTCGTGTTTTTTAATATGACGTTCGATAAAATTATTTCATAAATGTATCTGCCCCCCTAGCCAAGTTACAACCGTTTCGTTTCGATTCTCTTGCATTGAACGCCTCGAGTAGGCCACGCCTCCGATTCATTTGTTCTGACGTCATCTCAACGCTCAGTCACGTGGTCAGAACAAAGGAATTTGAGGCGTGGCCTACTCGAGGCGTTTGATGCAAGAGAATCGAAACGAAACGGTTGTAACTTGGCTAGGGGGGCTGGTGTGCCTAACCTGACTCTAGTATCTGAGCCAGATAATGATGTTGATATCAGCATGTTTGGAACGTCAGTAACTAGCTCAATGTGAATCCACCTTCAGCGCAAGCGAGATCAAGTGTGACGTGGCGACAGAGTACGGAACGCCGCGCCGGTACCGACAAGAGTCGACATTGCTTATTTTTTAATATACAGAAAAGTCAAGACACAATAAAAAAATAAAAAAGGAGTTGTGAGCGTTTTACAATCTATGACAAACAGCACTATACTCCATTCGAAAAAGTTTACACATTTAAACAAATTTTTATACTGTCCGTTCAACCGGTTTTGAATTATTATTTATAGGCATAAGGCAGCTTTTCCACCAGAGATTTGCTATGCAGCTATGCTACAAGGATGTAATAGCTAAGCTGCTAAACTATGTGACCGTTTCCACTGATAATAAGCTATGTAGCGGTGCGAGTAAGATGTGCAGCTCGAACTAAGCAATGTATCTATAGTAGGGAAGCAGCACACAGCTACACCACTTGCGACCATCCTTAGTACGCATCCATAACAGTAGGTATAGCACGCATCCTTCCATATAAAAAACATATATTAGTTGAATCCGTTTCCACCAGTCCTAAGCTATGTGCACCAATAAATATGATTGGTGGATATCAAACGCATCCATAGCAACGTAGCATAGCACATCTCAGGTGGAAAAGCACCCTAAGGATAAAGGAAGGAGTAAAAAATTGGTCATAATTCCAATTATCAATCCATATTATCTATTATCTTTGTCAATTTTAAGGCGTTTGTGGTGCGAGTATCGAACTGTTTTCTGCACCTTGTTATCAAAGAAGACTTTTGGCCACAGTGTGTGGTGTTCCGTCACTTCCGCGGACAAATACCACAGGACAGCACCAAGACGATATAGTGCGAAGTGAAGTGTTACTAACATAGTTTTAAATCATAATTACTAACAAAATATTTTGATATAGTTATGTATGTTAGCCAATAAGGTATTTATGATATGGGTACTGATTACCTGAAATAAAATGATTATTATTATCATTAATTATTTACTGCAGCCGCCATTTATCATGCCACCAATGCAACAAAAGTCAAAATGGGTTAAACGGACAGAAAAAATTATTTCTGTCTAATATTATTTCAAATGGAGTACAATTGCATGTGACGTCACTCGCAAGACACGCCCCAGTGATGTCAAGCTGTCGATTATTACGAGTAAACGGCACCACTCACTGACTCGCTTAGTAAAGTGTCGACAATGTCTTCTCTAGCAGCAGCGGCCGAGGCGTCTCAGTTCTCTTTCACGGTGTCCTACAAAGCGATCCGATGCGGTTCACACGATTTCTACGCGACGCGGCAGCTCTGTCCTACGTGCGTGCGAAGTTACCGCTTCAACCTCAACCGCACATCGAGTTTGCGCGAAATAAAATATATCAAACCAAAACAATGCGACCGCTTCGCTTCGCTTCGTGCGGTTGGTCACGTAGGTTACTAACAAAGAAATCTTAATAATAAGGCAATAGAAGTCGCAAAGACGCGTGACCTTGTCGCCGCGCATGTGTCTCGTAGAACACAAGTGCGTTAAGTGTGAGTGAGGGCGTGATATCATTCTCTGCTTTTCGCACACGTTTATTATTGGTTAGAGGGGCCGCGCCTGCTGAGACCATGCGTAATGTCATCGCTAAAAGTTTAATTTTTGTTGCTACAATGCAAAATGCATGTGTATTTATTGTTTGTCTATGTGTTGGTAGCTCTGCGAACCGGCGACACGCGTCCCAGTATTAAAAGACAGTAGATAGCATTTCTATTGCCTTATTATTAAGATTTCTGTGGTCACTAATATAGTGTCAATTGTTTGGTCCATACGCACCGCATCGCTTCGCGTTCGCGTGTTTCGCTTACGTAGGACACCGCATTAAGGCCTAGTGCGAAGTTTTTAAAAGAATTCGATCGCGTTAACGTAAACTTTCGCTTATAAATGTAATCATATAAAAACAGTTATTCATTATTGTCATCAAAACAGTGCTTTTTCATATATTCAGTTTTAGTACAAACTGGCTGTTCCCCGCGTTACTGCTTTGTTCTTATTCGAACTAGAAGTTCCTGAGATATTAACACATTCAAACAAACACACAAGCTTTATAATCTTTATATACATAATTCTTCTGTACGCTTGTTCCTCCTAAACGGCTTGATCGATTTGTATAACACTTTGTGTGTATATTTGAGTGGATTTTTGGATAGTTTGAAAATAAAATTGAACCCGGTAGATGGCGCTGCACTCGGGTTTCTCAATTTTTTTGACAAAAAGCCAATTTTCGGGCTGGACAACGTCTGTCGAGCACGTTAATATTAGTATAGATTACGTTAACGCGTTTTAATAGGTTTAGAAATTCGCACCGAGGCCACTATGCGCACGTTCATAGAAGTGATATCTACAGAAGTGACTTGTACTGCGCGAGGAACTCCTCCTCCTCAGTGAGCGAGGTGTCGAGGTAGTCGTCCTCCTCGGTGCGGATGGCCGCGTTCAGGCGACGCAGAGCCAGCTCACGCTCTTTTCGCCTGTAATATTCAGAAAAATATATAAGATACTAACTCATTCCAGTATTTTCGCTAAAATTTGTTTTTTCTTTGTGTATAAGCAACCTCATTCTTATTTTTATCAAAGCAGATTTATTTTTTTAGCGCCTTAAGACAAAATGAATTGATAACTAATAGTTTTACTGTTTAAGTAGTAGTTAATTAAACTATTTTTCTTCACAAGTGTGTTGAAAAACGTCGTATGATACACGTGAGAATTGATGACTACCGTCATCGGCTCTATTAAGACCTAAATACCGTCTCAACGATAATATCAACACTTTACTTATGTCACAATGTACTATTTTGATTTGATTGCATTTAGGTAACACACCTTTTATCTTTCTTGTGTTTCTTCGACTTCCTCTTGATGACCACTCCCGCACTCGTCGACGGATCATCTGGGTCGTCATCTGTAGCAGAAACAAGGATGTTAAGTATATAATACACTTTCAAAGAACAGCTATTTTCACAAAATCAAGCTTAACGTAGCAACAAAAATATGCAAATAAAACAGACAACATAGTTATGCACACCAAGCTTTGATTGCTTCTTAAGGTTATAATCTGAACATGAGGCGCTTGCCTATACAGTATAGTCAGCCACTATACTGAAGTAATTATGGTCAGGCAGGCATTATACTGTAGTAATTATGGTCAGGCACTATACTGAAGTAATTATAGTCAGGCACTATACTGTAGTAATTATGGTCAGGCACTATACTGAAGTAATTATGGTCAGGCATTATACTGTAGTAATTATAGTCAGGCACTATACTGTAGTAATTATGGTCAGGCACTATACTGAAGTATTTATGGTCAGGCACTATACTGTAGTATTTTTTTTTTAAATTATGTTCAGGCACTATACTATAGTAATTCTTTTTTATTTAATTATTTTCAGGCACTATACTGTAGTATTTTTTTTTAATTATGTTCAGGCACTATACTGTAGTATTTTTTTTTTAAATTATGTTCAGGCACTATACTGAAGTAATTATGGTCAGGCACTATACTGAAGTAATTATGGTCAGGCACTATACTGAAGTAATTATGGTCAGGCACTATACTGAAGTAATTATGGTCAAGCACTATACTGTAGTAATTATAGTCAGGCACTATACTGTAGTAATTATGGTCAGGCACTATACTGAAGTATTTATGGTCAGGCACTATACTGTAGTAATTTTTTTTTAAATTATGTTCAGGCACTTTATTATAGTAATTCTTTTTTTTTTAATTATTTTCAGGCACTGTACTGTAGTAATTTTTTTTAAAATTATGTTCAGGCACTATACTGTAGTAATTTTTTTTTAAATTATGTTCAGGCACTATACTGAAGTAATTATGGTCAGGCACTATACTGAAGTAATTATGGTCAGGCACTATACTGAAGTAATTATGGTCAGGCACTATACTGAAGTAATTATGGTCAGGCACTAAACTGAAGTAATTATGGTCAGGCACTATACTGTAGTAATTATGGTCAGGCACTAAACTGTAGTAATTATGGTCAGGCACTAAACTGAAGTAATTATGGTCAGGCACTATACTGTAGTAATTATGGTCAGGCACTATACTGTAGTAATTATGGTCAGGCATTATACTGTAGTAATTATGGTCAGGCATTATACTGTAGTAATTATGGTCAGGCACTATACTGAAGTAATTATGGTCAGGCACTAAACTGAAGTAATTATGGTCAGGCACTATACTGAAGTAATTATGGTCAGGCACTAAACCGAAGTAACTATGGTCAGGCACTAAACTGAAGTAATTATGGTCAGGCACTAAACTGAAGTAATTATGGTCAGGCATTATACTGTAGTAATTATGGTCAGGCACTATACTGTAGTAATTCTGGTCAGGCACTATACTGAAGTAATTATGGTGTGTCACTATACTGTAGTAATTATGGTCAGGCATTGTACTGTAGTAATTATGGTCAGGCATTGTACTGTAGTAATTATGGTCAGGCAT
The DNA here is from genome assembly GCA_905147345.3 of Mythimna impura. Lineage (NCBI taxonomy): Eukaryota > Metazoa > Arthropoda > Insecta > Lepidoptera > Noctuidae > Mythimna > Mythimna impura. The sequence goes on from LR990341.1 coordinate 34,040,023, forward strand.
TGTACTGTAGTAATTATGGTCAGGCACTATACTGCAGTAATTATGGCACATCGAGCTTATGGCATACTAGCTTCTGCCTGCGGTTTTGCTCGCTTGAAAGTAAGTTTCTCTATACTAACTTTGGACCACCATTTCATCCTCTTAGGGGGTGAATTTTGTAAAATCCTTCTTAGTGCTCGCCTACGTCATAAAAAAAGAAACCTTGTGCAAAATTTCACACTCCTAGTCCCAGTAGTTTCGGCTGTGCGTTGATATGTCAGTCAGTCAGTTTTTCCTTTTATAAATATAGATGTAGCGACATCTATGACACCAAATAGGAACTAAAATTCGAAATACTATAACGCGGTATTAGTTCTCCGCGCGATGAGAACATATCGACTCTTGAACGGCAAAAATTACTAAGCGACATTGAGTAACCTTTACAGGAGTGATTTAAAGTGAAAAAAATGACGAAACCATTTTATTATGATGGAGCTATACACCCTATATAGCTTCTTCCCTTTAGCACTTCAGCTGCATCACATTAAGAGCTTGAAGTAGAGACTCTGGTCTGGACCGTGCGACTGGTGGACAGTCTTTCCGTCAATCATGCTGTTATATTTGGGATGAAGCTGCCAGATAACAGCTTGATGCGCTCAAGTCAATTGAGACACGAGCTAAGAGGTTCAGGAGCAATGGTGCACCCATCGAGTCTAAGGGCTATATTTCACCAGGACACCATGGCGGCGAGATTAGTGGCGCCGCCATGGTGTCCCGGTGAAATATAACCCTAACATACTCTTTGGTGGGGGCGTCACTGGCGGCCGAGCTGGTCGCGCCATCATATTGGTTGCGCAACCAAACGGACACCAGGTGAGTAACTCTCTATAGAGCTGTATACATTTTGTTAGTAGCGACGACTGGTCGCACCCTCATGGTGGCCCGGTGAAATATAGCCCTAAGAGCCAGTGTTAAGCATTGACGCTGAGTTGCTAGCCAGTCGGTTTTTCTATCAGTTCAGCCGAAGAGTGTGCATCGGGATTATATAGTTTAATTTCGCCTCACGTGCTCCGTCATCGGACCACCAGACCTAATCGTTTTGGGTACACATTGTGCGTACAGCTGAGTGGAATTCTCTGCCAATGTGTTTCCTGAGTCAACCTAGGAGTCTAGCGTGAGCTAAGCGTGCTCTAAGATTTTTTTTTTATTTAGGAAAAATCGATGAAAAATTCCACCACTGGGGGGTCCAGAATATACTGGTTCCATGGAATTCATTTGTGCGTCGATGTCTAACACACCCTGTATATTTTCGTTTCGACCCTCGCTCGATGTGCCATAAAAAGCCGTTTTTTCTCAATATTATACTTACGACGACGCAGTTTTCTGGCAGGCTCTGGCATGAAACAAACAGGTATAGGGAACGTTAGCGAGTACGCCTGCACCCAACATGAACACATGGCGTAAAAACGTACAATGCGATTTAAGTAATAAGATCGACTTAGCGCCATGTTGTGACGTCATAGCTGTCAAATCGAATCAGGTAAGTTAAGCAAAACAAGATATTGTTTTAATTAAAATTGATTTACAAATCATGAACGAAAAAGGTTTAATCTGAATATGCTCATCTCTGCAGTGGCGAATGGAAGAAGAAGGCAAATTGTTACCAAGAATGAAAATAACACAAAAAACCGTTTTCTTTTTTTCAACTAATTATGACTTTTAACACACATTATTACATTACAAAACATTTACATTATTTAATTACATTTTATTATTGTATTTAGCATATATATGTATTTTATTATTATAAATAACTTATTTTTTATTTTATTTTCTGTTTGAAGTATCTGTTATTTGTTTATTGTGCAAACCTACCACAGTGTTGTCTTTTTTAACCCAAAGGTTGACTGGTAGAGAATGCCTTGTTGCATTAAGTCCGCCTATGTACCACTACTGTACATGAAATTTAAATAAATAAATAATAATTATGCATAAACGATATACTAACTGAGCTCAATCTTGCCGCCTCCCGCGACGAGGCGGTCCACGGCGCCGCTGATGTGGTTGCGCGAGAGGCGCAGTGCTAAGCGCGCTTGTTCGGGGTCGTAACCCATCGCCTCCAACTGTCAATTATATTGAAAACAAAAACATGTTAACAGGGAAGCCCGATTTTTGTTCATTTTTTTTTTTCTAAATGCGATAATATGCATTCTATATTTTGCCCCTACAGAAAAAAACACACACCCACAAGTTAGTATAAAAGGAGGAGGGTTGATATGGGGCAGTTTACGCCAGTCAAACACTCTAAAAACAATTTTATAGACAATTTTTAAATGCATTTGTATCATCGTCATCATTTCAGCCAAGAGACGTCCACTGCTGGACATAGGCCTCCCCCAAGTAATAATAATAATAATAATATAATATTCACACAACTATCACACAACGCTGTCTAGTCCCAAGCTAAGCAGAGCTTGTGTTATGAGTACTAGACAACTAATAAACATACTTAAATATTTCTAAATACATACACATATTATAGATAAATTACACCCAGACACAGAACAAATGATTGTGCTCATCACACAAACATTTGTCCTGGGTGGGAATCGAACCCACGACCTCCGGCATAGCAGTCAGGGCCACTAACCACTAGACCAACAGGCCAGTTAAAGTGTCGCCACAATGAACGGTCCTGTGCGTCTCGCATCCATCGGATTTCCGCAACCCTTACCAGGTCATCGGTCATACATATGCATTTGTATAGTTAAAGATATTTTTTTTATTTCAGAGATATTTTAGGTGATAAATAATATAGTAAGTCAAAGCAAATATTGCCCAAACAGAGAATGTTTGGCCTATTTTGTAATTTTTTGTCGTTTTTGTGAGTTCCATGTTCCATACTCTTAAGGGGGTCCTTTTTCACTCGCCTATCGTCAACATCGAGCATGGTTTAAAAGCTTGTTGATTCTAACGCAATCCAACGCGATGTTTGATGAAGAGGCAATGCAAAAAAAGAGAGATAACATCTGAAAACTCCGTTAGCGTTCGACAATTTCGTGGTTTACTCGAATATTTCACAAAACAATTAAAAGTTTTTTAGAAAAATTGTCGTCATTCAGAATCTCGATTAAATGTGCAAGGCTTCAATTGATGTACTTTTTTATATTTTTAATATACGAGTGCATTACGGAGGGCCAAAGTTTACGTAAAATAGTATATTTTCAAGGGTTTTTACTAGATTAGTTTTACACAAACTTATGTTTTGATTTCTATAGAAGCCTAGATAATATCCACAAGATAGCTGTGTATCCAAAATAACAAGAAATAAAAAGATGTGTATTAACATATAATCACGTAAGAGTGATTGTATGGAAATGTACTTCGAAAAGGGCGCTCTTAATAAACATTTATGTGTTTTTCTGTTTAAATTTTCAACCATTTATAAATGTAGCAGTAAACATTAATCCGCAAATATATCAGGGCATTTCACAAAAATATACGTAATAATCTTACCTCGGCGACCAATTTGTTGTCTGGTATGATCAAGGATTCGTCGGAACTGATGGTGGACGCGTCATCTGATGACTGATCGCTGTCCGCTAGCTGTAACAACATTACATTCAACGACTATTTGCAAAATTTAAACTTAATTCTAATAATAATAATAATGTGGACTCTGCGATCATTGTACCGATAGTCGTGTCGGGCAATGGCTTAATAGCCAAGAGCCTCGACCAACACCTTAGGAGGCTCGCGTTAGGCGGCTGGATCAAGAGCTTGATTCAGAAAGCGGTACTCCTGGACACGGCTCGTATTGTCAGGAGGTTCCTTTCTCTGGAGCCCTGACCGCCGGTAGCTTGGACCCTGTTCCCGATACCGGTGGGACACTGTTTTTTTATTATATGCAAATGTTAATTTTTCTTTTTTAATATTTAAGAATGTGGTGAAGAGAAAATGATAAAGAGAATAATAATAATCATTTATTTGCAAACATGGGTATTCGTACAAAGATGTCGTCATAAAGCAAAAGATTCTGTCAATACAGGGGCATGCAAATCATTATAATAACAAAATAAAATATAACTACTACTCGTAACGGTGGTCTAAATCTACAATTGACAGCCGGGACAAGCGGCTTAACGTTCCTTTCGAAGAATGGCGGAGTCTTAGTAGGTAATGGTTGGTCACCCATCCACGAAATGACCTCGGTAAAGTGTTGCTTAACGCGAATGTCGACTCGTGCAACTATTAATAGTTAACCATGAGTTCCTCAGATAACATCATCAAAAGACGTCCAGTGCTGGACATAGGCATTCCTCAAGTGACACCACAACAATCAGTTCTGTAGGTTTCGCAACCATCGGATTTCCTCACCCTCACCAGGTCATCGGTCCACCTTGTGGGAGGCCGCGCCAAAGCTACTTCTTCCGGTGTGGGGTCCACTCCAGAACTTATTGGCCCCATCGACCATCTATGCTGCAAGCAATGTGCCCTGCCCACTGCTACTTAAGTTTAATGAAGAATATCTTCAGATAACGGTGTACATAGAGATTCATGAAGTTACCAGCTCAGGTTGTTCCTGTATGAGGCGGACAGCTTCTGCGACGTGGTTGTTGGAGTTGCGCAGCGCGACGGCGGCCAGGCGCCGCGTGTAGCCCATGCCCACCAGGGCGTCCACCAGCTGCTGGTTCACGACGGACCCGTCCATGCAGATGCCTATTGCTCGACGAGACCTGAAAAAACAAAAACACAAACACTAATTTAGATTTTTTTTTTTTCGGCAGAATTCCTCCACTATTTGTACAGTGCAGGCACGTACAAAGTTAACTTTACTTGCTACGCGTGGCCTATACTTTAGTACATAAATATTATTCAAAACGCATGCACTCTCTATCTTATTATTACCTACTTTTGCCTATCACTCAAAACTATCAACATTAAAATGTGTAAAGACTCTACATCTTTTCGGTCCTTCGAGCCGGATAACCCATCCACTGCAACTCATGTAAGCCAGAATCAATAGTGGCGACCAGCAGAAAAATGCAAGTCAGTCACTGGCAGGTCAATGAAGCTCCACGAGCCACGGAAAAACGATACAACTGTCTTGGATATCGCAACGAAATCGATCACAAAATAAGAGTAGAGGAGAAAGAAACACATAGTCTTTCTGCATGTGAAAAGTATTAGAGGCAAGTCTGTACTTTTAAGAATAGAGGCCGTCTAATCTATTTTTTTTTCCTGATCATTATCTCATCTGATGGTAAGCGGTGATGTGATTTGTGTGCGTTTTAATATGGTCAACGATGGGGCACGCTTTCCGAGAAGTAGCCTATTCACTCTTGAATTAAACGCCTACAGGTTGTAGCTATCAAGAAACACAGACTCCGGTAGGGAACTTCACGCCTTAGCTATACGCAAGAAAGAAGACAGTATTTCCAAAACATTTGGGTGGGATGTCCACAATGTACCGGTTGCGCATCGCCTTACGTCTGGTGATCCGATGACGGAATGGCCAAGGTGGAATTAATATGTGCAATTCGACGCACTCGTTTACTACTTTTTATTTTACTACTATTGTTGCTGAGATGACACTGCGACTAGATTTTAATTGTTTTATGTGAGTTGGGGTTTTGTTGTTAATTGAAAGGTTTAGATTTACGCTGCGGTAGTGAGTTCCCATGCAGCTGTCGTTAAAGGTTTATAAAAATGACAGCTTCGAAATTTGAGTTTACGTTGTCAAAAGGTCTTCTTACGAGTTGCTGTTGTTGTAATCAATTTATCACAGTACTACAATAAGGAATTTGGCGGTATGCTGAACCCAGTTCTTGATAAAACCTTTAAGTAGAATCTAACACATCTGGCTTGACAATATTGTACGTTGAAATATTCGTACCAATTCGGCGTCCTACGTGCGATGCGATTCATATTCACATTATAATTCATAATCATTTATTTGCTAATATGGGTAATTACATAAAGTTATTAAAAGTATAGCACAGACCAACCATATTACACCTTGAGGTATGCAAATCACAAGCTTTTTTATTGTTATAAGACAATTTCTTGTAAAAAAAAAAAATTACAATTAATATTTCAATCAGAAAAATAATAATGTCAATAGTTTAATTACAATTTGCAATGTAATATATCTGTAAATAAATGTCAAAGTATATCAAATATTAATATAATATATTAGTGCACTAGTTAAATCAATAAGTCCTTACATCCTCCATTAAATAATCCTGAACACTATAGTAACATTTATTTAATTTCTTTTTGAACGCATCTATTGAGGAAGTTTCTAGCATGGAATGCACGTGATTGGATATATCGATCTGATGCTGTCCACGCGAATTCAACGTGACGCGGCGGGCGGCTATGTCCTGCGTGCGCGCAATGTATCCGTTTCAACCGAAATATATTTAAAACAGGCCACCGTACTGCAAGAGTTCGCGCGAAAAATCAAACAATCTCATTGTCCAGTACGCTTTACTCGTCACCACGCCGTAACCACGTGCGTTAGTCACGTAAGCTAAAAAGCATAGCAGCGTAGCATTAAAGTATCAATTGTTTATTCCAAGCGCGCCGCTTCGCTTCGCGATCGCGTTGGCGTTGAATCGGCCACGTAGGATACCTTGTGAGGGCACTGTAACACACCTGTCCAGCCTGTGCATCTCCCGGGCGCGGTCCCTCTGCGCCTTCCTGTCGGCGAGGTAGTGGTGCGCCGTGTCGATGTTGCCGGCCGCGGCGCGCAGCCCGGTGCGCGCGGCCGCGCGGGACCAGCCCAGCTCCATCAGGGTCAGCACCGAGTCCTCGTCCACCTGGGGACGATACGATCTGGTAAATAACACTATCGGTTTACTTTAAAGGGGACTTTGACCTCTAACTTTGTTTTGATCTATCTTTTCAGAGTAGTATCAAATAACACTTACTTAACTGAGCATCTCGGACATATGGGCTGCAGCTGAAGAACAGGGCTTGGTGTCAGCACATAATATTGCCATCTGGCATGCTGAATCTGAGACTTTTTGGCATATATACTGCATCCTTTTTTACAATTTTTAAGTGTAATTTTTATGCCCTTGAACAGTTTTTTTATAAACCAAACATGTTGTTAATATTAGTCATATGAAGAGGAGGGACAAAACGCATGTTACACAAATATTCTTTATTTCATCTGCGTTGGTCAGAATATGACAATCAGGCGATTTTAGTTCACAATATATTGTGTATAAATTGGACCCCAAAATGCTCCCTTGAGGTACGCCGAAATTTAGTGTAACTACTGCACTGATGTAGTCCCCAACCTAATCAGACTGTCCTACTAGTCAGGTAATCTCTAATACTTTTAGGGTCACATCTCTTACACCTATTCTCTATAATTTAACCATTAAGATAGGTATGGATACGGTATCGAATGCTTTAGAGAAATCTAGAAAAATAAAAATGAAGGAACTGCATCTTCTGTGGATAACTGTTTCTAAAAACCAAATTGATGGCTGTTACTAAAAGAGTTATGAGTATACATGCGGATGGTAAGAAGGAGAGGTAGGTCAAAGAAAATATGGGTGAATTGTGTGAGAAAATGATCTGAATGAACGATATTTATCATTAACTAACCCTCAAAGCATTAAGCTCCGTCTCAGCCTTCGTGAGCAGTGCCTTGGCTTCGTTCCGCCTATTCTGATGGTATGCCACGATACCTTGCAGCAGGTACAGACGCATTAGTAGCACTCGCTCGTTCGCTGGAACAAACACGTCACCGTCACGTATGTGTAGTTTGCATTAAACCTACCCTGGTAACCACCATCAGTAATAATGGATCATGTTGAAACTTAAATAATACGTGAAGTTAAATTAAGAGCGGCCAATCTGAGATACATTTTCATTCAACCGCTCTTGTGTGAAATTTTGGAAATACAGATATCTGGTGGATATTGGTACTGGGAACCAATATACAACTTAGCCTGCAAAAAAAGAATTTCGCGGTTTACCTTGAAGCATCTCCTTTAAGCATGACTGCAAGCAAAAGATTATTATACAAACACGGAACTTTCTTGCTTTGAATGCCATCCTTATGACTACAGAAATAGAAGTCAAAATTGGTTGGACGGACAGTGGAAACGGTTAGTTTAAATGTCTAATTTTATTGCGAATGGAGTGTAGTGAGTGGCCACGCTCGGTCGTGTAGCTCTCACCTTAACGCTTAGTCACTCACCCGCATTCCCCTTCAGCGCGATGAGTCTCTGCTGCTCCTCGCCGTAAGTCTCCTTGAAGGCAGCCTCAGCAGCTTTCAGGCGCGAGTGTGCGTCTTGCGCGTGCGTTAGGCTGCGCAGGCACAGGTAGCACCACGAGATGTCCAGCTGGAGGACTGCCCAGTTGTCTACTGTCTTCAGGATTGAGGAGCGGCATTCGCTGTGTAGGGGAGAGGATCTTTAGTAACATTAGGACGAAATCTAAGCCAGCTATCACCAAGTAAAAACAATAGGGTATTCACTCATTTTTGAAGTGTCTCAATTAGATTCTATAGTGCTAATAAACCACTAAAAAAAACACAATATTTTTATTCAGTCGCTAAGTACACTAAAAATGCATTTAAAATTTACATTTTCAAATTTCACACGTAATTTAACGGAAATGCAGAACGCAGTGGACGCCATATTTACTCTGTGGTCGTGACGTTAGTTGGCTGTGTAAATAAATGCGCTGTTATTCACTCGGTATGGCCGATCAGTTGATAGTTGACAGCTGTTATTTTAGTTTACACAGCCGAATGACGTAATAACATGGTTGCTGTTTCATGGTGATAACGAACAGATAAAAAAACTGTTTTTTTTTTTTAAATTTAATCTAAAAAAATATTTTGTTATTTTATGAACTAAAACTAATACTTGCCGACTGCTTTTTGCCTAAACTATCTTAATAATAGATTTTTTCTTATATAGAGTACAATACCCTATTGGGTTACTTAGAGCTCATACGCATGAGCGGCATGTTGCCAACGGCAGAAGTAACTGCAGCCGTCGACACGGGTCGACGATACCCATCAGCGCGTCGGCGGCAGCCGTCGACCTATAGTCACACTTGACACACGCATGCTGCCGCTGATCTTCATTTATTGGAATGTCGACGGCTGCAGTTATAACTGCCGCTGGCAACATACCATGCCATGCCATGCCGTGTGTTTGAACTCCTAACCTAACCTAACCTATCATACTATTCACTTGGCAACAGTTACCCCTCAATTTTTATAATTAATCGTATCAAAGAGTAATTTTATTCAAAATCACAAATAGAATGAATTTTTTGAATGCGATCTATATTATGTAAGTTAGAAAGCTTTCAAATCTGGAGGAAGGGAAAACTGTCAAGTAACAGAAAAAAGATGCACACATTGAAATGTGACGTCACCTCCATTAAGTTACGTGTGTACAAAAGAAATGGCGAGATGTTTGCACTACGCCCCCACTTTTCTTCATACCAATATTTATAGTAATAATGATAATTCGTATTTCATTTAGTAACTAATTTTGAAGAAGATACAAAAAAAGATTTATATTTAATGTTATTTGTTGTTTTATATAAAATATTATATAATACGAAAATTAACATAGGAAATTATCCAATTGTCAATGAAGGAGTATTGTAAATAATGTTCATAGTTATCTTCGTTGCAAGTTTTGTTTCCCTGACAACGGCAGTGACAAGCTGTAATTTGACGACAGAAGAAGAATATATATAGAAGTAAATATAGTTTAAAATGCAAAGGAGTGGTTGTTGTGGTTGAGGCGAGACTTGGTGGAGTCCTACGTCCAGCACTGGACGCCCCTCTGCAGAAATGCCGATAATTGTAGTATGAGATCTCGCAGCTTACCTGAGCTGCCGATCAGCCTCCAGTAGAAGCACCAGCGCTAGCGTGTAGTCGTGTTGTTTAGCTGCAGTCCGCCCACGCTCGTGCAGAGCTAGCCCCACCATTAAGGCGCGACGCTCAGCAGCTGGTAGTTCCACAGCTTTGCCGGACTGGTCTTCTAACTGTGTGGAATGGAGAAGTTGTTGAATAGTGCAGATCGCTAATGCATCTGATAGGTAAGTTAGTCTCTAAATTATTTGACATGACAGAGCCATTAAAACTCGGTTGCCTATTGGGGATAAAAATTACAGGAGCCTTATTATGTTAAAACTAGCTTTTGCTAGTGGCTTCGCCCGCATGAAGGCCCGTAGGTTTTTCCATTCAAACTTTGGACCCTCGTTTCATCCCTTTAAGGGGTGAATTTTGAAAAATTCTCTCTTAGTGCTCGCTCGCCTACGTCATAAGAAGAAGCCTTGTGCAAAATTTCAGGTTTCTAGTCCCAATAGTTTTGGCTGTGAGTTGATATGTCAGTCAGTCAGTTTCACCTTTTATATATATAGATGTCAGTCGTTCGAGCGAGAAAGAGGGAGCTATATAGGATGTATAGCTACATCCTATATAGCTCCATTCCTTTTACAGTTCAGTTTAGGTCATAAAATGGATCGCGTTGGAACTTGGGAGCTCGAGGTAGTGGCCCAGTACTGTGACCGATTAAGGTGAAAGCGCTAGGGTAGCTCGCGAAATTCAAATTTTTTAAAGTTTTTTTGCAATTTGCATGACAGAAGAGGACCCGACTGACATTTTCGTTAAATAGTCACACAATGATGATTTTAATGATTATGATTCCGGAAATAAGTACGTAGGTATTACGCCTACTAATCATATTTTAATTAACATACAACCTTGACTCTGGACCTGCAAAATGCAAAAACCTTAAGAAAATTAGAATTTCGCGGGCTACCGTTGAGCACTCCCCTTGACCTCTTACGAGTTTAACATTTAAAACGGTCTAGCTGGTTTTACTTGGCCATATCATGAAGTGATCATTTCTAAGATCTGACCCTGACATATACATGTAAAGCAAAATGTGTCCAGCACGCCCCTGTCATGATTACATGATAGATGCTGCTACTACGCGATAATCAATCTTGTAAAAAAGTTTTGTTTGTGAAATGCTTACTATTTATTTCATTCATATTAGCATGAGATTACAAAAACGAACTCTACAAGAACGTAGCTTGGCGCTGAGAGCTCGCTTCAAAGGGTCAACTGCTGGCTTAGTGATAGGGTAAAACTTTCCTTTATAACATTTTTTTTTTAATTGTTGATAGGTTCGCGCTTGACCGCTATCTCACCTGATGGAAAGGGACGATGCGGTCGACGATGCAGCGCGCTAAACCTAGAAGTAACCTATTCACTCTTGACTTAAAGACTCCCGGGTTGTAGCCATCGGGAAACACAGATTCCGACAGGGAATTCCACTCCTTAGCTGTGCGCACAATGAATGTGTTACCAAAAAGTTTTGTGCGTATGGGTGGGATGTAACATAAGAAGTTGATCAGGGGCCTTACCATGTCATATTTAAAATGTCAGTCGTGCGAACGAGAAAAAGGGATGGAGCTATATACCCTATATACAGGGTGTCTTTGACGCACAAACGTATACCATGGATCCAGTACATGATTCTGGATCCCCCAGTGGTGGAATTTTTCGTCGGTATTTTTCTATTTAAAAAAATCTTTACGTTTTTTAATTTCATCATCATCATTTCAGCCGAAAAACGTCCGGCTGTTGGACATAGGTCTCCCCCAAGTGTCGCCACAACGCCGACCCATTGCGTCTCGCATCCACCGCATTCCCGATAAACGTGATAATGGCGGGACCAACTCTTGTATCCGAATGATTCTACCACGTATATTTAGTACGTTTTAGTACTATTTTGTACCCTTCGTGAAATTTTTGTACCTCACACGGTGTAAACGGAATTTCACGATATTGTTGGCCCCGCCATTATAACGCGTTATAATGGCGAGACCATGCTTGTACGCCAAAACTATAACGAATTTCATCATTCTGATAAAACTAGTATTTAGTACGCGATTTAGTACCTCCGAAAATCAACAATAAGTGACGAAGATATTATTAGTTTCTTTATAAAATCATTTTTTTTATTTTTGACATTTTTTGCGCCTGAACAATTTGACAACCAAAAATACGTCAGGTTAAAAGTTGCAGTTACATTTCGTGCAGGCGCTTTATTATTATTTATCTATTTTATTTATATTATTACAAAGCACTATATTATTAATAAATATTGATTAGGCCACACAGGAAAATTATTATTGTACGTTTTAATATATTATATTAAGTTATTACTATAAATAATCTGTATATCCTACTTTTTGATGATTTTTACAAATTTCACTTAAAATTTAAAGATATTAAAACGTACAATAATAATTTTCCTGTGTGGCCTACTCAATATTTATTAATAACATAGTGTTATGTAATAATATGAATAAAATACATAAATAATAACAAAGCGCCTGCACGAAATGTAACTGCAACTTTTTACCTGACGTATTTCGGTCGTCAAATTGTTCAGGCGCAGAAAATGTCAAAAATAAAAAAAATGATTTTATAAAGAAACTAATAATATCTTCGTCACTTATTGTTGATTTTCGGAGGTACTAAATCGCGTACTAAATACTAGTTTTATCAGAATGATGAAATTCGTTATAGTTTTGGCGTACAAGCATGGTCCCGCCATTATAACGCGTTATAATGGCGGGGCCAACAATATCGTGAAATTCCGTTTACACCGTGTGAGGTACAAAAATTTCACGAAGGGTACAAAATAGTACTAAAACGTACTAAATATACATGGTAGAATCATTCGGATACAAGAGTTGGTCCCGCCATTATCACGTTTATCATTCCCGCGACTCGCACCAGGTCGTCGGTCCCCTTGTAGTTACCGCGCCAACGCTGCGTTTTCCGGTGCGCGGTCGCCACTCTAGAACCTTTCGTCCCCATCGACCATCCGTTCTACGAGCAATGTGCCCTGCTCACTGCCACTTTATTTTGGCGATTCTAATTAATTGCGTTTTTAATTTAAACTGTATAAAATCGTTATTCTAACATTTTTTGTGAGAAAAAGGAATAAATTACTTTTAACATTAAAAATGTCATCGAGGTTGATTAGAATAACGGTTTTATCTACCCCGATGACTTTTTGATTAATTTTTAATTCAATTTTTTTTTTTGTTTTTTTATAAAAAATTGCATTGGGGTTGGTTAGAATAACGATTTTACACAGTTTAAATTTGATAAAGTACAGACTTTTTTTTAAATTAGTAAAAAGCCGACAAAAAATTCCACCACTGCCCCGGTCCAGAATCATGTACTGGATCCTTGGTATTCGTTTGTGCGTCGATGTCAAAGACACCCTGTATATCTCCATCCCGTTAACAGTTCAGTTTAGGTCGTAAAATGGACCGCGTTAATAGCTCGTAGTAGGGCCTCAGCTATGACTTTGCATTGATAGGCTCGTACGAGGCATGCCTTTTAAGTTTTGTCGTTTGAAGAAAAAAACACAACTAGAACCTTATAGTACTTTTTGTTGTTTTTAAAAGTATTCACCACGTAGCTTAAATACACTTTTCCATTCGCTCAAACCAGTTATTATAACATTTATTCCACTCTAAAATGGGGGTGATCAAAATGGCTGACTTGAAAGCGTCGACTGCTTCTTCACCGGACTGAAACCTTTGACCACGAAGACTTTTCTTAATTTTAAGAAATGTAAAGAAATCGTTAGGGCTTAGGTCAGGACTGTATGGAGGATGGTCAAGAATTTCTACTTTTTCCTGCTTCAAATACTCAATCGTTTGACGAGCGCTGTGTGAGCTTGCGTTGTCGTGGTGCAGGATGATGCGTCGCTTTGAGTTAGATTTTCGAAGTTCGGCGATGACTTGTGGTAAACAAGCTGTGATATACCACTCTGCGTTAACCGTTCTACGATCTTCAAGTGCAATAGTCGCAACATGGCCGGTTTTTCCAACGAACGTGGTCACCATCTTCTTTGAAGTGCTTCGAGAACAAACAACTTTAGTCGGCTTTGGCTCGTCTTGAAAGACCCAGATTGTAGATTTTTGTTTGGAATCAGGATCGTAGTCATAGATCCAAGATTCGTCACCACTGATGATGTCGTAGACGTGATTTGACTCTCCTCGGTTGAACCTTTGCAGAGTTTTTCTTACACCATCTGACGCGGGCCGCCTTGTGATCGTCGGAAAGCAGATGCGGTATCCAACGGCAAACTAGCTTACTCACACCAAGCGCTTTATGCAAGATCTTCTGAATGGTTGTCCCTGAGATGCCTAATAGAGCCTCTATCTCTCGATACGTCACATGACGATCTTCGAGAATTAGTTGTCTCACAGCAATGATGTTATCTTCAGTGAAGGCGGATTTTGGGCGTTTTTCGCGAGATTTGTCACTAACACTAGTATGTCCACGCTGGCATTCTAAATACCAGCGTTCAACAGTCCGCAGACATGGGGCTTCATCACTGAACACAGATGTTAGCTCTTCAAAACACTGAAGCCGTGTCAGGCCTCTTCTAAAGTTGTAGAAAATTAATGCACGAACATTTTCCTTAGAAACATTCATTTTCGTACGTAACCTGACAGATTCCAATTGACGCTGTGACTAAACAATAGCATTAATCCTAATACTTTCAACTGTTTTGAGATTCAAAATTTAAACACATTCGAATATAGAACAGTTCCAAATTCAAAACTGCCGGGAAATATGGAAACGACAGAACTTAAAAGGCATGCCTAGTAGTAGGGCCTCAGCTATGACTTTACATTGATAGGCTGTCCAAGATGTGAACAAGTTAGGATCAGAATTTTATTTAAAACATAAATTCGCAAAAGCACCTCGCTGATTCGCTACTTACCTTCATATAATCATCATCAGCAAGTTCATCCACATATTCTGACAGAAGCGTAGCATCATCACGGACCGTCTTCATCTCCATGTACATTGTGTCCTCTTTCTTCGCCTCCTCGGGAGTTTCTGTTGACAACATTTAATAAACAGTTTATTGTGCAATAGGCGGTCTTATCGCACAGCACTATCTCTCACAGTTCACTTTTGGAAAGACTGAACAATAGGATAAATCCATCTTTAGGGATGTCAGTATACAACAAGGTATGTTATTGACTTAAGGAGTCACATTCAGTGTATAGCAATTCTAGAAAAAGATAATTAGTGAATTACATATATTATGTTCATAAAAGTGAGACACCATATGGTAAGCAGTGATGCTATCGTTTACGGTGAAGTGCACTAGTTTATTAAGAGCCTATTCACTCTAGCCTTGATGACACCTTAATTATAATGAGAAGGCAAGACTTGTAGCAGGCAAATTGTTTATTTTTTTTTATTCTTGATAGGTTCGCGCTTGACCGATATCTCACCTTAGAAGTAACCTATTCACTCTTGACTTAAAGATTCCCGGGTTGTAGCCATCAGGATTGTTGTTCCAGTCCTTCGATGTACGCGGTATAAACGACGAAGCGAAACGCTTAATCCGGACCATAGAGGTGTTAACAATGTAAGGGTGGAGACTCGGCGTACGTCCTTTTGTCAGATGGTAGAAAGGGGATGGCGAAATTAAATAATGTAATTCCCGCGTACACTCTCTAGATGTAATGATGATGAATAAACAACAAAAAAACAAGGTTATTGAAAAGAATGTTGCCAGAAAAGCTGGAGAGGTACAAAGTGAAAACCTTAGAAATATTTTTTTTTTCTATATATATATGTTTTACAATATAGAGTATTCTTTGTATCTACATTACATTATCATAATGAAAAAATTACATTATTATATTTTTTTTTTTAAATTTAATAATGTCAAAAGATTTGTTATATTTCTAACAAATTGAACTAAATTTAAGTACAGTGTTTCCAAGAAAATGAATCATACAAACCTGCCATAACAAGTGCCATCAGTGTGGCTCCATTCTTCAAGCCCTGCCCCTCTAAACTTGGTGTAGGCTTTATAACTTTGCCGTTAAATATTAATTTCAGCCTGAAAATAAAGAAAATCTTTAACAATAATGACATGGTCTAATCAAATTAGGTACAGTAGGGATGCAAGAGATGAGGTATGGGATTTAAGTTTTATCGTTTTTAACTGAAATCTATATATATAGGGTGACTGGCAATTAGTGTACGATACTTAAACACGTGATTGTGCTCATGATAACAAACAATTTTTATTATGGTAGCAAAGCCGAAATCGCGAAAAAAATATCAGCTGTTCAGTACATTAGGCAAACATAAATGTACTGAACAGCTGATTTTTTTTCGCGATTTC
This sequence comes from Mythimna impura, assembly GCA_905147345.3. Classification (NCBI taxonomy): domain Eukaryota; kingdom Metazoa; phylum Arthropoda; class Insecta; order Lepidoptera; family Noctuidae; genus Mythimna; species Mythimna impura. The sequence continues at coordinate 34,056,249 of LR990341.1, forward strand.
AGGTTTGTTCCCATAGTAAAAGTTGTTGGTTATCATGAGCACAATCACGTGTTTAAGTATCGTACACTAATTACCAGTCACCCTACATTTAAAAGGAGAAGCTGACTGACTGATATATCAACGCACAGCCGAAACTACTGAGACTAGGAGCGTGAAATTTTGCACAAGGTTTCCTTTTGTAAAGGGAGCACCAAGAGAGGATTTTCCAAAGTTCACCCCCTAAAGTGATGAAACGGTGGTCCAAAGTTTGTATAGAGAAACCTACTTTCACGCGAGTGAAGCCACTGGCAGAAGCTAAAGTATAAATTATTATTATTAATATATAAAAAAAACTAGTTTAAGCTAGATTTCTCAATACAAACTTTTGACCCCCGTTTTATCTATGGGGTAAATTTTGGAAAAACACATTACAATAGGAACCTATGTGCAAAACTTTAGCATATGTCCATATTTATGTCTAAAGGTTTGGGCTGTGCGTTGATAGATCAGTCAGTGCGTCTGGACTATGCTTTATATATATATATACAGCAGAGATTATCATCCATTTATCCATTGAGGGAATGGTTCTATGAATTTGTAGAAGTTTTGAATTTGTAAATTTAATAACATTAATTTAATTACTATTAATTAATCAATTTAAAATATATATATATTTCAATCATCTAGTAGTAAGTGATTTGTAATCTTTAGAAATAAATGAGTTCAAACCGAAAATACAATGCAACAGACATTAGTTTTTGCACTAGCATTATTTTCATCAAAACACAGATATTTTCATGCATCAATATTTAAAACTGAAATAAATCTATTGCAGAATAGAATAACTTACCTGTCCTGAGAGACCCCAATCTCCCCAGCTACAGCAGTGATCAGCTCGTCTCCCAAGGATTCCAATTTCTTCTGCATCTTCAACATCCTTGGCTTCTCCCCCGGTATCGTAGCCTTCACCCTGAAGGTTGCAAACCCAGTCTGCTTGAACTCCACATTGTCTTTGGACCGCTCAACCGAGTGCAGTTGCAGTTCACGTAATGCTTGAAGGATGACTTCATGGTCGAGGGAGAGATCTTTTGTGTATTTTGCAACAATGTCCTATGGATATAAATTGGATGTCATTTTAGCATAGATCTGTTACATTGTGATGATAATTTTCTATTGTTCATTTTGCGCAAGGGTATTTGTCACCTAAGGCCCAAGGTACCATTCTGTCAGGACTTAACTCTATTAATTGTTCTGGAGACAAAATGATACCTTAGAAACGGTAATAGCCCTAGCGACGCTCTGTGCAGATCACATTAGGTGTGTGTTCTTAAATCCCCTCCTCATAAATCCAGCTACTACTCTTACTCTTTCTCTGTCCATGCAGTAAGGTTGTGGAACTCTCTTCCGCCTAGCATTCGAGATTTGCAAACTATTTCACTCTTCAAATCTAAAGTAAAAGAGCTGTTCAGATTTACAAAAGCGTCACTCCAATCGCTATAACTCGTCTAAACCGTACATCACTATCACATTTCATGATCACCGTCAAAATCTAGGCATATTTTCAAATTTTAATTTAAAAACCTTTTTGTTAACTGTTTCATTCGACAATGCACCGTTCAACCGTACACATCGTAATTTTATTAAAAAATACTCCTAATTTTCCCAAGAGCACTATCTTTCCTCTGTAGTGTTATAATTATATCATCATCATCTTCCTGCCCTTGTCTCGTCTTATTTGGGGTCGGCGCAACACGTTTTTTTCTTCCTTTCTGTCCTGTCAACCGTCATGCTATCACTAACTTCCTTTTCTTTCATATCACTGTTCACACAATCCATCCATCTTTTCTTTGGCCTCCCTCTCCCTCTCCACCATGTATATATAGGGTGACTGGCAATAAGTGTACGATACTTAAACACGTGATTGTGCTCATGATAACAAACAATTTTTATTATGGGAGCAAAGCCGAAACCGCGAAGAAACTATCAGCTGTTCAGTACATTAGGCACACATAAATGTACTCAACAGCTGATTTTTTTTCGCGATTTCAGGTTTGTTCTTATAGTAAAAGTAGTTGGTTATCATGAGCCCAATCACGTGTTTAAGTATCGTACACTAATTACCAGTCACCCTATATATTATGTATTTATTGGTAAAACTGTACTATACTAAACAGCGAAATAATGGGATTTTTTTTTGGGTTTTTAGTCGGGGGGGATCCCCTCCCCCCGACCCCCCTCTCGAATCTAGAAAACGCTTACTTTTGGAGATATTCAATATTGAAATTTAGAGGTTATGAATAAAAAAATCGTACATTTTATGCATTTTTGGGGCAGATTTGAGGGTTTTAGGGGGAGTGTCACCCTCAACCCCTTGGACCATCCCCCTACAGTAGTAATTGTATACTTTCATGGATTTAAAAATGAAAAAAATATTTTTTATGTTCGGAGAGCACTTTACCATTGTAGGGTGGGATCTGGAGGCAACAGGCCTTGCACGCATGCACGATCTGCGCGTGGAGATGCAACGTCGGGGCGAAACTCCGCTGCCGCGACAAGTCGCGGCATGGCGGACAGAGCTCCGGCGGGGTCTCATGGCGGAATGGCGACTATCGAAACCCAGTGCTGGGCACGCCATAATTATGGCGGTAAGTCCCCTCTTTGAGCAGTGGCTGGAAAGGCAACACGGCGTCCTTACCTTCCGCATGACGCAGGTCCTCGCCGGACATGGTAAGTTCGGGAGGTTCCTGCACCGGATTCGTGCGGAAGAAACGCCCGGGTGTCACCATTGTGTGGACCGCCCGGAGGACACGGTGGAGGTGTGCCCCGCTTGGGCAGAGCAACGCCGTGTCCTCGTGGGGGCGATCGGCGGCTGCGATCTCTCGCGTCGGTTCTTGGTACAGGCCATGGTCCGGAGCGAGGAGGAATGGCAGGCGGTCGCTTCCTTCTGCGAAGCAGTAATGCTAGCAAAGGAGGCGGCCGATCGCGTGAGGCAACGGTCCTCACGCCCCAATCGCCACCGGGATTCCGATCCCGATTTCCGGCCATCGTAGGCGCAGGCTTGCGGACGGCGAGCAATGGGTGGCTCGCCGTCCGACCGTCCGGTAACCGTCCAGACCGAGCCCAAGTCGTCGACGGCGCGTGCTGTTCCACGCACGCCTCAAGGAGATGTCAGCAACTGTAGGGGCCTAGCAGGGTCGAAGTCTACTGGGGCCAAGGGTCTGATTCTGAAAGGAAGACTCGGCCCTGGTACGAAAGGCAACGAAGGAACAGGAGTGGGTTTTTAGTCAGTAAAAGTCTGACACTATCTCCCGCCCCGCCCAAGGGTGGGGGATGATATAAGATGATTTTCCCACCGAAAAAAAAAAACATTGTAGGGTCATTTCGCCTGTTCGTGTCCATTTAGTGCAGTTGGCAAGTTTGACGGCGATAATAAAAATGACCCAGCACTAATTTCTATGAAAAATTTATGTAATGTGTTTATTATATTAGTCTATTGTAAGATTAACTTACAGTTTTGTTCGAAACATCACGTGTTTTTTTTTTAAATATATAAACTTCAGAATTCTGAAGTTCGTGGTTCGTGTGTTCGTGTGAAAATCCAAATTGCGTCCACCCATGGACCATTTAGCGTCCACCAGCTTAGAAAAGGAATATAGGGGAGATATTAAGAGATTTAAGGGTGATATGTTTAAGAATTTGTAAAGATTGTATTTTAACAATTTCTTTATTTAAGAATATAAATATTCATAATCAACATAATAATCATTAAAAAATTCACTTAAAAAAAACAAAAATAAATATTCCTCTAATTCTCTAAACCACAATCTCTTCTGTAACTTGGGTTCTAGCTTTATTAATACCCTCCGCATTTTTTAGTGAGATTTCTTTATTTCTAGCCAAAAATTTTTCAAACCACGTTTGACCTGGGCGATAATCTTTGAAATTATTTTTAAACAATTAAAATGTCAATACAATTAAATCTAAAAAAAAAATACATTAATGTCATAAATTAAATGTCAATCGTCAATAAATAACCCGCCCCTGATCGTTCCCGGTGCAAAGGTGCCCATAACACTCGCCGCATTACCTCGCTGAATAGCGATGGCCATCCTTTGAACCAAGAACGACCAGGACCGGGAGTCACCCGTTGCCTCCCCGAGCCTACGGCCCAAGTCCCCCACAAAACACTTTGCCTCCGTACTCCAACTGCCCAGAGTCTCCACAGCAACCGGCACAAAATGGTAAAGCTGATCCAAGGCAGCGTACTTGAGCCTTTTTTTAGAGCAGGCGTCTTCAGCGGCGGCAGAGGCGGTGTGCATGGTGCGACTCAGGTGACTGGCGGCGACAGTGCTGACGCAAGTTACGTCCCAGATCAAGCACTTCCCGTTTTTCCATGGCACCAGAGTCAGCCCATCCGGTCTCTTACCATCAGACCTGCTAAGACCTGGAGGCTCAAGCACGCAGGGGACGTTTGCCGATATAAGGGCTCTACGGACTATGTCGTTCAGGGCATGATGACGTGGGAACCTCCCTGTGCAGCGCCGACAGTTCAATGCGTGATGGCCATCGGCCTCCACCATAGAACCGCAGGTGCATGTATGAGGTTCGCACACCTTACAGCCCAGGCGGAGAGCCACCGCCACACGCAAAGAGTCATCGTCAAGTAGAGTGCCCAGATGAGGTGAAGGAATCGCCTGTAACCACGCCCCGGACTCGGGTTGCGACACTGCTCGTAGTCTAGCCTTATCGACTCCCAACGCACCCTCCAACAACTGCTCTTGGAGCAGCTTCACCCCCCTGTCATCCCACGCCCGCTGAACATGAACTGAATCGGGAATTGTTGCACCCGAGTTGAGGGTCAACCAAGCTGACACAGCATCCGACACAAAAGGCATACTTCCCCCATCACCATTGGTATTGAGTAATACAGTGACTAGGTTGGCAACCCCATGCGCAGACGCCAAGAAAGCCGGCAGACCCACATCCCGTGCGCACCGCACCCCGAGACCACCATATCGGATTGGTAGAGCCGCCTGCCTCCACTGGGGCCCATCTAGGGAGACATTGAGAACAGACTCCACCACCAACTTCAAAGCGTTGTCAAACGAGGAAACTTCCTCTGGACACAGCCAAGTAGGGGTGGTCCGCAACAGATACGTGATTTTTGGAAGAGCGAAGCACATGCGCAACAGGACAATCGCAACGTGCGCGGAAAGATCTTTAAGACGCTCGTGAGCAGAAAGGAGGAGCCGAGTTCGAGAAGTAATGGCTTCAGGTACTGCACCAAGAAAAATAGGGGATCCTAAGAGATTGAAGTCGGAGCATGAAAGTTCTCTGAGGCCAGGAAGAAAGGAGTTAAAGCGAGAAAAGTGTGTACGAGCTTCAGTACTACAGGGGAAGAATTCGCACTTCGAGGGATTCACCTCCAGACCCAGGTCTCTGAGGCGAGGGACTAGAGCCTCTAAATCCTGAAAAACATCTTCTGGTTTGCCCCCGATAGTGCCATCGTCAAGGTACCACACGTTTAGGCCGGATTTCAGCTCGATAATTGCCTTATGAATGGCCAAACTGAAAACGAGTGGCCCGAGAGGGTCCCCCTGCTGGGCTCCCACTTTTGAAAGAATAAGACTGTTATCGGAGAAAAGATTAGAAGGCAGCCTATAAACCTGATGAAGGAAGGGATATAAAGACGGGATTTTTTCCTTTACCTCGCTCAACAGAACGTCTCTTTCCAAAGTATTGAACGCGTTGCGAATATCGAGCTTCAGCAGTATCGAGTCTTCATTCTCCGGGTCCATCACAAATGCTCGCGTGGCGTGGATGGCAGCTTCGCATCCCAGACGTGTGCCAAAACCCAACTGATGAGGCTGCAAGTAATGGGCCATATCCTCTTTGACTGCACGACAAGCCAATTTTGCAGTAAGACGGCGAAAGACACTACCGACTGCAATTGGTCTTATTCCGCCATCTTTTTTTTCTAGTGCAAAGAGTGATGCCCCGTACAGGAACGGACAAACGCATGGGTTCAACTGACCACTTAGCAAGAAATTTGCCAGCCTAGTCAAACCCCCCACAAGACGCCTTCCATTTTCCCCCGCCGACACAGAAATCAACTCCTTGAGGTGCCCCGGCCGGATCCCGTCCAAGCCCGCTGCTGACCCAGTATAAAAAGAACCAAGCGCCGATATCACGTCCTCTACAGTAACCGACAATGCCGTAAATGAGCCGACTGTAATATCGATTTTTAAACTATATATATATTTTTAAATTTCCATTTGGAAATGTTCTATTCAACTATTTTTTTTTTCACCATCTACTCCTAGCGCTGGTTCTGGTCCCGGTTTCTTTACTCCATCTTGTCTGCGCCCACTGATTTTGTCCAATATTGTAGTCTTGGGAATAGCCAATGATATTCTAATTAATAATATCATTGGGAATAGCATATTCTTTGCATATTTGTCTTATCGATTTATTCTTTTCTCGAATTTCATTTAACGCTTTCTTTAAATCGTCTTCTGTGTATGTTCTCTTTTTCTTTTTCTTTCTTGTCTCCGAAGAACTCATCTTAAATAGAAAAAAAAATAAGAATGAAATTATAAACACGTAGTCTTAATAAAAAATGTACAATAATAATAAACAATACATTTTAAATTATGTTTACAAGCAAGTCAAGTATTTAACGAAAATACTGGACGCAATTTGGGTTTATTATTATTCCCTGTAGTTATAGTTTGCATCCGTTGCGGACACTTGCGGACGCAAATTGGAAGTTTTGTAAATTCGATGTAGTAATTCGCGTCCACCTTATTTTTTAACCGTTAAATATAAAAAAAAAAACATAAGCAAATTCATAATTAATATTATTCCTTTTTTCATTATAAAAGTCTAGAAACAGCTATGTATCCTAATATTGATATAAAACAATAAAAAACTTACCATTGAACGCGCCGCTGCACACTATTTTTTATCTAAAATCCCGCGCGTACGCGCTCCCTTGTTGAACAGCCAAGACTAACTATCTTTTTTTTACGGGATTGGTTTGGCGCAGGGACCTTTTGGCCATGTGTGAGTGCCTCTTATACATTGAAGTATTCGCGGTAATGACTTTTCGTTTGATTGGTGTGTTAGTTTACTTATTTTCAAGGATTTTTAAAGGGAGATCCGTAAAATGGACGCGAATTGGGCGATGGACGCGAAAAGGCGAAATATTTGTGCACTGAAATACAGTGTGAGTCTTAATAATGTGCACATAACGAAATGAGGGAATCTATGCTTAATTTTATCGACGGCAAAAATATTAAAAAAAATCTAAATATTTATTTATATTTATTATGGATTTTTTAAAAATTTTGTTTGCTCTTTTGACCCCAGTGTATACAAAACTGTGTACCTTTTATCACGATGAAACAAACTCAATAATGATTGGAAGTAATTAGGCGTCGTCATAAAATGAAAATTGTGGAAAAAAAATAGCCTCAATAAAACATAAACATTTTTTTTTTTTGCAAAAATCTGATTTTTTTGAGTGTGTTACATAAATCAGAAAAGAGTAACATCGAATAACACGTTCCCGTAAGTTTACTAATCCGAAACACTTAACAACGAATGCACGTTACCACGAAAAACTTAACGCCACCGCCGCGCCGTAGCCATGCGATCTCGAATTACATGATTCAGAAAACTGTAATATCGAATAACACGTCCCCGTATGTTTACTAATAGGAAACTCTTCACAACGAATGCACGCTGCTACGAAAAACCTAACGCCACAGTCATGGAATCTCGAATAACCAAATCTCTAATTCACCAATTCGACTCAGTTATCAACAAATGCGTGCTTCTACGAATTCAAACTTATCGCCGAAGCCACGCGACCTAGCATAACCAAACCTCTAACGAAAAGACATCTCCAGATTAATCTATCTATTTAAATTATTATTATCGAAGTTTTTCGTGGTACGTGCATTCGTTGTTAAGTATTTCGGATTAGTAAACTTACGGGATCGTGTTATTCGATGTTACACTTTTCTGAATTATGTAACACACTCGATTTTTATTCATTATTTTTTACAATAACTGTAAAATTTCTCAATAACATGCCCCCATCACCTACCTTTTTTATTACTTTAAGTTATTCTTCATTGTATTAGGAACCTAAAGGTAAAAATTGCATGTTTTTAACTCAACCCCAAAATTTTTTATCAACTGTCAAAGAGAGGCCCAGTGCATAGCTATGCACCATTAGCAGGTAGATAACCTTTTTTTGTGAACTTTTTTGTGAATGTGCGCGGGTCGTTTCAAAGATGGCATTCCGAACGCGTAGTTGTATTGTTCTCATAAGGGTGGTTTATTTGGGATGATAATTAATACAAAAGAGTTCAATTAAAACCCATTTATTATTAAATACAAAATTTAATGCATCAGGTTCTCAAAATGTCCTTTCAGATCATTTATTTTAAAAGGTACACAGTTTTGTATACACTGGGGTCACAAAATCAAACAATTTTTTTAGAAAATCCATAATAAATATAGATAAAAATTTAGATTTAATATTTTTGCCGTCAATAAAATTAAGCGTAGATTCCCTCATTTCAATATGTGCACATTATAAAGACTCACACTGTATAGTTTTCTGGGTGGTTTTAAAAAAAAACGCTAACCCCCCACAGTAGCAATTGTATACTTTCATGTATTTAAAAATAAAAAATAAATTTTGTTGTGTTGGGGGGTGCTCTACCATTGTATAAAAATATTTGTGCACTGAAATATAGTTTTCTGGGTGGTTTAAAAAAAAATATGCTAACCTAACCCTCCACAGTAGCAATTGTATCCTTTCATGTTTTTCAAATATTATTATTTTAGCATTGGACATTCACTTAATTATGTATAATATGTCGTTTGGCAACATTTTATTCATTGTGGCTGTAGCTGAACTATGAAATACCTTTGTCATAGTACTATAAACAAAGTTCACTTTTTTGTGAATGAAACCTATGAAAATGGCGTCAAATATTATGAAAAATTATCGATTATCATTTTTTTTTTCTCAAAAACTATATGTTTCCTAACATTGAGACATTGCATAATTACTTTTCAGACATAAACCTTTTCATTAAAAAGTTATGAGCGTAATACTCGCTGTCCAGTATAGTACAGTTTAGCCTATTTATTTTTAGCATAAGGTAGTTAAAGGTATAAGTGTTTATTACTTTAATTTAATTCATTAAGCCCCAAGCGAATGCATTCACTCTCTCATTGTCTTTCTATTGTGTATCTAATTATGTTATTCGAAAGGTTTCTTTTATTACTTCTACATTTCTTCCTATCTCTCCTTTCACAGGTCTGCTTGAAGAAATTTCTTTAAGAAATAAGCAGTACCTTTGTACAATTTCTTTAGTATCTATGTGTGTACATAAATTATAAAATAAATAAATAAATTACAATTTTAATTAATAGAAAGGTTGCCAAACATCTGAGATGTGCTATCAAACAATGTAAAACCTTTTGAAATGATTCACAAACAGTTTTATTTTCAAATTAGGTCAGCGGGTCATGTATTTCAGAAAAACAGTTCGCAATATGACGTATTTGTTTGGATCAATAAATTCGGATGGAACAACAAAACATACTACTTCAAAAATAAAGTAAAGGTGATAATGATGAAATCATTGAGAAATACCCAATATTATTATTTACTTGCATCCGACGAGTCATACTACTCGAACTAGGTCTAATATAGTATATTTCTTAGTAAATCGGCCACAAAAATAATACAAAAGCCGACATCAACAAAGATACCCCGTCAGTATATTTACATACCTTGAAATTTTGAGTGATTTCATTATCCGATGTGATATACGGTGCTTCCCATAATTTCACCTTTTCCTCGTTCAGTTTAGCACGCAGTTTTATCAACAAATCTTCATGTTGAAGATTATTCTCCATTTTTAAAGACAAAAATAAACAGGATGATACGCAAAAAACAATTTTACACGAAATTCAGTTCTGTTTTTGACAGATGACTGACACTAAAGCGTTAGCCATAGATTATACACTGCGTTAGCTTCACAGAGTACTTTGGTAATATACTGAAAGTTAGCTTTATAGACGTATGCGTCCGATATATCAAATCGTATTCAAAATCCGATGCCAGTCACAAAGCGATACGTATTTGATATCACAAACTAGAAAACCGATTTCACGAAAACCTTACCAAACCAAACGCAAAACTAAAATCGGAAATCTAGCCGTAATCGAGATATATTCGCCCTGTCCTTTTTATTTCCACAATGTTCCGCTTAGTTAGAAAGAGAGGAGGCGAATTTCATATCACATCAGTCAGTTTGCGTTTGGATATCCACACATATAGTTTTGTAATATCTAAATAATTATCCAGATACGATTTGGATTTTTGTAGTTTTCGTTTTTTGAAGTTTGCGTTTGGATTTCCACACAAATCGTTTTATGATATCGATATTTCTTATCGGTTTGTTGGTTACCGAAATCCAACCAAAATCTATTGCACATTATGCAATCAATGTCACCCTTATTTTCAGGCGTAGTAAAGATTAGTTTTCCGTGATTATGCGTTGATTTATTTTGGTTTTAATTTAGTGTTTATCTAATGTTTTTGTTCAGAGATGCAAATTTGACCTTGGTGACAAGTGCGCGCGTCTTCGTATCACCATATCAGTGAATAGAATTTGCCGACTTTTTATATAATTATGTTAGTTTAGAGTGGAATAGACTTTAGTTAAAGATAGATAATAAATGTAATTAGTTAAGTAATTAGTGAAGACATATATATTAGATTTATAGTTTAGACTTTATTTTAAATGATTTTATTTTTTTCCAGTAAGGAACATCGCGCAAATCTTTATCTTCTTGTCTTAATGATACCAATGTTTGTGTTTTTCGATAGCTATAAAAACCAAATCGAAGTTTTTGGCGATATTTTTCCGAGTGAATTCAGTGATTGTTGTAACTATTCGCAAATTGATCTAGTGGATATTGTAATGTAAAATTGGTGTTGTTTCGTATCTGACTACTGAGAAGGCTGACTCGATACATTTGCTGCCAAATACTGCAAAAACATTAGGACGTGTTACACCCGCATTCTAATGAAATTCATAAACAGAGCAAAGCAAAATAAAAAACATACAAGTACCTATACTACGCGGTAAATAAGTTGAACCAAAATGGCCGTCGTTGCTATGGTTACGTGCAGGCCCGAAAATCGGTTACTTACTACGAATTTAAGGTCGGTCGCCATTTTGGTTCAACTTATATGCCGCGTATTGTAAGGAACGAATCGGTGAAACTAAGTGCTTTAGAAATCGGATATTGAAATCGATTTCAAAATCAGAAATTGGATATTTATATCCGTTTGCGTTCAGAACCAAAAACGCCCATGTCTATAGCTTTACAACTCTTTGCGTTTTTAGTATAATGTCTTTGCCTGACACTAACAGGAATATTTTTTTTGTTAAAGTTTTCGGCTTGGATACTAAGTTTTTTAAGTAGGTATATCTTCATATTAATATAAAAATAGTTCAAGTTAATTTAGGATATTAGATAGATATATTCTAAAGTTTTTAGTATTTGGCTAATTATTGCAACGTGAAAAACATAATAAAATTATTTATTTTTGTTAACAACCTGTCCTATGAAAGATGATGGAATGTGCCACTCTGCAAAATTGTACGGAATAACTTGATTAATATGCTGCACACGCTAAGCAGTACTCGATGAGATGTCTCTGCTGGCTGAGGGGATTTATGGTTCCGGTTAGTGCCTGAAGCCACAAATTCTGGTCATCTACCATATGCACTATGATGTGAATGTGATGGATATCGCATTGTTTCGGCTCGCGATCTGGCTACTGCACTTGTATTTTTTCGTATCGAGGTCACTGCGGGAAGGCTGTCGATGGCTTGGGACACCATGAGCTGTCCTACTAGAATACAAGAGCGCTGGCCGCATAGCACAGTACTCCTGCATCAACGATATTGTATGTATTAATTTGTCGAGTTCTTGTCACCGCAGTTCGCATACTTGCGGTGTTTCGTACTGCGGCTTGCGGTTTAGGTTGCGAAGAGACCAGATGTCATGAAAATGGTGCCGTGAAAGGTGGGTAAGTTTTTGGTGTGGGACGCAACTTGTCTCGACACCCTTGCGCCATCTCAATCATGTTCCAAGTGCAGCGGGTTGTGCCAGCACTATTTGCTAGTTCCTTAATGGGCCTACCAGGCGCATAAGTGTAAAACTGTACCTACCTGTGAGTTTTACCAACCACACGCGCGGTGTTCCGTGTACCTACAAACCGACCTGCACAGGCAAAACTGTGGTGAAGCTTGTGCTTGTGGTAGGCCCAAAATCAAGAGATGTAAGTGGAGTTCGAAGGAGTTCTATAATTTTTTTACACTTAGGTATCAAAAAATGGCTAAATAGATATTATTTTGGAGTGATTTTTGAGCAATGACTTTTGTCGTGGGACGCAGTAGTATGTTGATGGAACTTATGGACATACATAGCATGGATGACAGCAGGACGAAAATATGTATCTTTAAGATGAGAAAAAAGGATAGGTAGCTACACTGTGTGAATCTGACAGCTGTCACCCGCACCATCCTCTGTCAATTGTAGTGTAAGTGCAACTTATGTCCTATGCCTTTCTTTTCTTTCTTTTAGTATTTCATTTCAAGCAGAATTTGGTCGGTCTTGACACATAAAGTTTCATTTTAACTAAATAGCTACTATTCTATGTTGCTATGAGTAAGTACTTCGTTACCTACTTAAGAGGCTATTCATTTTATACTGCCATAAAATATAAGTAATAATTTTACCGCCAATTTAAACAAACTTCATTATTTTATGCCACGGTCAATAAACACTCAATATAGGCACGTAAATTATTATGTTCGACGAGTTATCCATTTCCTGCTGTAGTAAACTTTCAATTGAATCATGTTTACTAGCAAGATTTGTTTGGCAAGTAAGTTTTTATAAATAAACTAGCTGATTCGGCAAACGTTGCTCTGCCATATGAATTATGAAAGAAAAAAATGGGAAGCCTTTTTTACCCTCGTATGCTCATAGGAGGGTAAAAAAAGCCAACGATCTATTCTAAGACCTATCAAATACACAAAAACTTTAATAATAATCGGTCAAGTCGTTTCGGCTAGGAGGCGTTCGGCAATAAACACTGTGACACGAGATTTTTATATAATAATATATTAGATAATATTTCCTTAATTATATTTAGGTCGTATGCCAAGCCCACTAGAGTCAGAGTAGAAGTAAATACCTAAGTGGACATATCTATTCAGAATCTATATATACATAATTATAATCACGGATATCGGATATCTATGATTATAATAAATCTGCCCCCCTAGGCAAGTTACGATCGTTACGTTAACGTCGAACGCCTCGAGTAGGCCACGCCTCCGGTTCCTTTGTTCTGAACACGTGTCTGAGCGTTGAGATGACGTCAGAACAAATGAAATCGGAGGCGTGGCCTACTCGAGGCGTTCGACGCAAACGAAACGATCGTAACTTGGCTAGGGGGCTGTAGATGGTTTTAGTTTTGCGCGCATCACGTAAAATGTACGAAATCAATGTAGATGACTTTTATACATTTTTTTTTTTTAACTTGATATATTTACTTAGGATTTGTTTCATCGCAATCGGTTGAGTGTTGACTATATCGGAAGATGTACTACATTCATTGCCTGTTAAGCGGTACGACGTTTGCCGGGTCAGCTAGTAAATAAAATAATTGTAACTAGATAGTGTGTATTTGCTCAAAATAATAATATGTAGTCAATTCACGCCCCGTGGTTGCTTGGTCGTAAAGCATGCAGTTCGTGGATTCGATTCCCAGGTCGGGAAATGTTACGCCGGACCTTGGTACAGGCCATGGTCCGGAGCGAGGAGGAGTGGCAGGCGGTCGCCTCCTTCTGCGAAGCAGTATGCTAGCAAAGGAGGCGGCCGATCGCGTGAGGCAACGGTCCTCACGCCCCAATCGCCGCCGGGATTCCGATCCCGATTTCCGGCCATCGTAGGCGCAGGCTTGCGGACGGCGAGCAATGGGTGGCTCGCCGTCCGACCGTCCGGTAACCGTACGGACCGAACCCAAGTCGTCGACGGCGCGTGCTGTTCCACGCGCGCCTCAAGGAGATGTCAGCAACTGTAGGGGCCTAGCAGGGTCGAAGCCTACTGGGGCCAAGGGTCTGATTCTGAAAGGAAGACTCGGCCCTGGTACGAAAGGCAACGAAGGAACAGGAAGCGGGTTTTTAGTCAGTAAAAGTCTGACACTATCTCCCGCCCCGCCCAAGGGCGGGGGATGCCATAAGATGATTTTCCCACCGAAAAAAAATAGCCGATAAGCAGGCGGGGGAACACCTATATTATTACTTGCACTTCGCCAGCGAGTGATGCAAGAGACTCAGTCGTGGCCTCTAAAAAATCTCGACTTTATTTTACGTGACTTAAGTCTGGAAAGACGACCAGAGTTTCCAGTCTTTAGTAATAAGACTCCGTCGTTTTACCAAATGACTAAAAGACTTGAACGATTCGAACTGTTTTTAGAAGGACTCGCGCCTGAGTCGTGGTTGATATTCAATAGAGCTCAAGCTTTAAGGTTAAAATGAAATGGAAATCGGATTGGGTAGTAAGTTTTTTATAAACGCTGTATAATAAATAGCCTCTAAATTAAAACAATGAGGTAGGTAAAAAAGACGTGCACTGATGGGCATAGCATAGCATAGCATAATCAGCCTTTTAATGTTCCCACTGCTGGGACTCAGGCCTCCTCTCTAGGAGAGGGAATGGGCCATAATCCACCACGCGGGCCCAGTGCGGGTTGGTAGATGTCACACGTCTTCGAATTTTGGTTCTAGGACATGCCGGTTTCCTCACGATGTTTTCCTTCACCGTTTTGAGAGCAGTGGTGATGAAATAAATTACACAAAGTATTTGGCCTGGTTGGGTTTGAACCCGCGACCTACAACTCATAAGTCGGGGCCGTTACCACTCGGCCACCACTGCCTCCCCACTGATGGGCATGGGCCCTAGATTTGGGGCTGGCTCGACTACATTATAAAAGGTAGCCTTGCGCAAAATCTAACGTTCCTAGACCCAGTAGGTCGCTGTAAGTAGCTGTGCGTTGATATGTCAGTTAGTTTCTGCTTTTATTTAGATTAGGTAATTAATGTGTGATAAAAATGTGATGTAGGAACCAACGAGAAAACCAAAAAATCTACTTGATTCGACTCTTTTAGAGTTCCAGAGTCCTTTGAGTTTTGCGGATAGGAGAAAAAAATAATCTTCAAAAGGTTTTCAAATCCTTGAAATACACCTGTAGAGGCCATAAATATAGTATTCAAAAAAGGTGCTGACAGCTCGCTGTTTTGTGAACAGCCATCTCGAGAAAAATATAGGGTAGGTAGATATTTTTTACGTAGGTATTAGGGTCGTCTCACCTGTCACGCTAACGTTAAAAGTTTGCATATAAAAACAGATATTCATTTGTATTCTTCACTTTTTCCTCCCTTTACTTTTGCAAGACGGAATGTCGGTGGGTACAAATTGGTAGGTACTTACTAAATCCATACTATTTAGTATGGTGTAGTACCGTGTAGATATGAATAGTAGGTAAACATAATATATTAATATGTTGCTTGCGCGAACGTTCATTAAGAGACGGTAATGGGCAAACATTTGAACAGAATTTAATTAATTTATTATTATGTTGGTAATTAACGTCATCTTCGTCATGATATGCTGTTGTTCTAATGTTTCCTACTGTGTATTTTATTGTCCCTGTTGGGCGCCATTAAGTACCAGGAACAATACCTACCTATTTAGTTCATTAACCGAATACTGTTTGCTGTATCTATATTATCTTTAACACTTATCACTAGTTTCGGTTATCGTTTATATATAAAAAAAACCCTTATTTCAGATCCCCATCATATTATAGATCCATCATATAACCTTTCCCATCCTAACCCATTTAAAAAACACAAAAAAATACAAAAACAAGCCTTGGATACAAAAAAGAAAGTTCATTTTATGTTGAATAATAATAATATTCCACAACTATCACACAACGCCGTCTAGTCCCAAGCTAAGCAGAGCTCGAGTTATGAGTAGGTACTAGACAACTGATAAACATACTTATATATTTCTAAATACATACATAATATAGATAAATTACACCCAGACACAGAACAAATGATCGCGTTCATCACACAAACATTTGTACTGGGTGGGAATCGAACCCACGACTTCCGGCATAGCAATCAGGGCCACTAACCACTAGACCAACAGGCCAGTCCAGAATGCACCTGTTCTCGTCCGATCACCGAATGAACTTTTGCGACTCAGTGAGCGACCAGGGACCGTTAGTTACCATGATGTATTAAATTGCAGATGTGCGAGCGAGAAAGAGATGAGAGTGAGAGAGCGAGAAGAGAGAGTTTCATCTATAAACTATATACCTAGCTCCATCCCTATAATAGTTCAGTCTAAGTCGTAAAATGGATCGCGTTAATAGCTCGTGGTAGGGCCCCCGGTTTGAGCTCTGTAAATTAATATAACTTTTAAAATATGACTTTTGATGTCTTGAGGTGTTGAAGGTGTCAAATCTTATTTGAGTTCAGTCACCCGATTTTTTCGGCAATATTCTCAAAAAGTAATTGTTTTAACAATTTGTCACTGAACAAATGCTTAGCCATCCATTTATTACTGACGGTAGGGATCAAATTGAAGCGATATTTTTATGAAAAAACATCCACATTTTTTCATATAAATGTAATGGCCAATAGCCGAAGTGCGGCTACACCTAGTTTTAGCCGGCTACAACTAGGTGCAACCGGCCACATGCGGTTAAACTTAAGGGCCTATTACACTACTCGCTATTCAGACAGTCTATGTATATCTATATATCTCATCGTTCGGTTTTATTCCTTTATACGACATTGGCGTAAGTTGCTCTTTTTCTTGTGTGACGCTACATAGACTAAGACTGTCTGAATATCGAGTGGTGTAATAGGTCCTTTATTATGTACCCTACTTATTTTCGATTAGAACTAGGTGTAGCCTTAATCATGGCGGCTAGAACTAGTCACAGCCTCACACCGGTGGTTAAACTTAAGTGTATCCTATTTATCATCGGCTAGAACTAGGTTTGTTAAACATTTTAGTTTTATTTTGAGATTCCCATCTTGCATTTCTCAATTGATTCGATTTCGTATTACCTTCGTAGACTAGACATTTACCCCAGATAAGTAAGTCAAAACAAGATTTATTATTTTATTGTGTTTTGTTGTGTATTTTGTTGTGTGTGTGTGTTATATTATGTACTGAAATTACATTGCCTTCTTATTGCAATGTATTTTAATGTGGTGTCCGTCTGTGGTAAAAGCTAAATGGACGCTACAGTACGTAGTGTGATAGTCATTCTTGCAATCTAAGTACTATTACATGAAAAGTTTGTTGATTGTTTTTTTAAAAAATATAATTCCCACCCAACCCAAAACCCAGCTTAAGATATTTAGTTCTTTTTCTGAAGAGAAGATTTATGATATTTTGAGTTTTATTAATTACTTATATATCTAGCTATTTTTTGCCCGCAGTTTCGCCCGCGTACTTAAAATATAAATTTTCGCAATCAGATCAGTACTTACAGAGATATCTCCTACAAATAAAAAAATAAACTTTACCTCTTTATAATATTAGTGTAGATTATTAAATGTCACTTCAACATCCCTGTCTTTTATTTTTTTTATATATTAGAATCAATCGGGAAACGCGAGATAAGCATCTCAAAACAAACCCATAATACTTACCTGCACTGAAACATATTAGGTACCTAGGTACATGTTTTGTACACTATTTAATTTTAAATGAAATTGGTCATCGGTCCACCTTGTGGCCTTCCTATAAACTCCGTTTTCCTGTACGCGGTCGCCACTCTAGAATCTTTCGGATCCATCGACCATCTGTTCTGCGAGCAATATGTCCTGCCCATTGCCACTTAAGTTAAGCGATTCTTCGAGTTATGTCGATAACCTTGGTTCTCCTGCGGATATTTTCATTTCTGATGTGATTCTACATTGCCCTTTGAGTGACTTTAAGCCTTCTGATTAGGTCCATTGTGAACAACCACGTTTCAGAGCTATATGTCGTAATTTTCCACACGCCTTGGTCATAGCTTTTCGTCTTGAAACACAGGTATGTCGTACAAAAAAATACCACGAAGTGTTCCAAACGCTGCCCAGCCGAATGAAATCGTATTCGACGATAGACCTCATTGATATGTTTTGATTTAATCTAAGTTTGACATCTATCTAGAATTTAGATCTACCTAACTGAATCGTCTGTCCCAAGTAAACGTAATCGTATTTATCTCCGAGTGTAGAGTCTTCGATTATGATAGGAGTGGGTGCTACGTGTGTGTTTACCATAATCTTGGTTTTGTCCATGTTCATCTACACTATCTACACTAATAATAAAGAGGTAATTTTCGTTTTTTTTTGGTTGTAGGAGGTAATCTCTGAAAGTACTGGTCCGATTGCTAAATTTTTTTTACCGACTGAAAGCTGCTTTATTCCTGAGTGGCATAGGCTTTATTTTATCTACGCGGGTGAAGCCACGGGCATAAGCTAGTTTTTAATATTTTATAGATTTTGTACCTTTTAGATCAGTTGGTAAACTGTAACGTAATCTAACTCCTAGCCCTATATTTGTTGTGCAAGTAACCAAGACTCAATATGTTAGTAACAATATGAATATCCTAGAAAAGTAATCAATAAATTAATTCTAAATAAAAAAAAATACCAATTTTAAAAATAGTTGAAATTTATTTATTCAGTAGCCAATTCTGAAGACACTATTTTAGGGATATGCGTTTATTATGCATGGCATAAACAGCTTTATAATGTTCCCACTGCTGGGACTCAAGAGGAGGCTGCCCTCTAGGAGAGTGAATGGGCCGTAATCCACCACGCGGGCCCAGTGCGAGTTGGTGGATGTCACATGTCTTCGAATTTTCGGTTCTAGGACATCCCGGTTTTACAACACTTAAGCCGTGACCCTCACCACTGGGCCACCACTACGCGTTTATTATGTTATGTAGTAAACTGAATTTCTTGTATAAATAATTGTATAAACACACAAACACAAAGGTGGAGGACATCGTCGAATATGTGCGCCAAAAGTTCAAGTACACAATGAGGGTGTAGTTACTGGAGTCGTACCGGAATGTCAATTTTAAGGCATTTGTGGTGCGAGTACCGAACTGTTTTTTGCACCTTGCTATGGAAGAAGACTTTTGGCCACAGAGCGTGGTGTTCCGTCACTTCCACGGACAAATACCACAGGACAGCACCAAGACGATATAGTGCGAAGTGAAGTGTTACTAACATAGTTTTAAATCATAATTACTAACAAAATAATTTGATACAGTTATGTATGTTAGCCAATAAGGTATTTATGATATGGGTAGGTACTGTTTATCTGAAATAAAATGATTATTATTGTTATAAATGTAAACTGAATTTCTATCTAGTTTTTAAATCCACGGCTATTATTTATTAGTATATAATATAGCCATATTCAGCCTTTTAATGTTCCCACTGCTGGGACTCAGGCCTCCTCTCTCTAGGAGAGGGAATGGGCCGTAATTCACCACGCGGGCCCAGTGCGGATTGGTGAATGTCACATGTCTTCGAATTTTTGGTTCTAGGACATGCCGGTTTCCTCACAATGTTTTCCTTCACCGTTTTGAGAGCAGTGGTGATGAAATAAATTACACAAAGGAATGCGCCTGGCTGGGTTTGAACCCGCGACCTACAACTCGTAAGTCGGGGCCGTTACCACTCGGCCGCCACTGATCTCATAAAATGATTATTATTGTTATAAATGTAAACTGAATTTCTATCTAGTTTTAAAATCAACGGCTTATTATTACGGCTGTTCAAATTCATAACCTAGTATCTCAGATTTTAGGAAAATCGTTTTATTCAATTTTCTGACTTACTAGGTATAGGTCCTTGTGACCAGGTGCTTAAAACAGCCATTTTCATAAGATAAATTTAAAAAAATATTGAGCAAGTCAAGTTAATTTGTAATCCATGTCTAGTTTCCCTAAAATAACAAATTCATTACGTAGTAACTCAGAAAACAATTTCAAAAACCTAGTAAGTCAGTCAGTTACTAGGTTTTAATTTTGATACTCACTGTTACTTTGTTTTGAAATTGTGCCATTCATTCGTTCGTCGGTCAGACTCGGTCATTCGTTCCAGTAAGTCAGTTTACGCGGGCGCAAAAACTTTTTACACAGTGATCAATATTGTTTAAAATGAGACTTCAACAGTTTTATCGGTCCAAACTCATTTTTAATGCTATGAAAAATGCAGAAGAAACTAGGTAAGTACAAACCTTCACATAGTTTTATTAAGCTGTTGATCCCCGCACGAACGCCGGCTTTCGTGCGCCATTGTCTTACTATTGTGTCTCTAATTACACTACTCAACGAGTTAAATTTTATATAAATTTGGTCGTAGCATGAAATTAACCTCAAAATATTTCAATGTTTTTAATTGTTGGTTCTTTTATGGGATTCTGTTTACAAGTAAAGCTTTATAATGCCCAGTTATTACTGAAATCCACTTACATACGCATCTTCTTTCTTTTTATTAGCATTTCATTAGCTTGAAACCCTGGTATCTAGTGTTTTAAAAGTACTGAGTACCTATAATTCTGTGAATGTTATAAAGTACGATAGCCAGTTCTTTTTACTTATTGGCGGTAGTATTAAAACGAATTGTACTATACATTGTTAAGGGTTTAAATTATTATTGAACTATTACAAAATATTAGCAATAATATCGTCAGCATACTCATTCTCCCGCCAACATGAACTGTCAAAGTAAAAGCTAGTGCGGGGACAAACATCTCGCTGCTTGAAGTAGTGATGTGTAGTGATTTTCTACTGCAGATCCAGTTCTAGGTCTAGTATTAGTATTCGGTCTAGTACCTCATCACTACATGGTATAAAACACTGTCCGGCTCTACCTGTATGCTTATATCTTTAAAACTATATATCACATAATAACTATGTGTTGCGTCCCTATTCATTTTGCTTTAATTTTTTATCTTTTTTTATCAATCATAACTGCTTCTGGGGACTTGCTTACCAACAGCTTGCTTTTCATTTTCTATCAGATCTAATACCATAGAGAGTAATAAAGAAGCTATCCCTTATATTGCTATGGATTATGAAAATCCTGTACCTGGGACATCAGCTACGAGCAGCGTAGAATCAGATGATGTAGCGTGCGTGTTATATTCAAGCTATGATTCTGTTACTGATCCTGAATACCTCCCACCCTCGAAAAAGAAACTGAAAAAGGGCTTTACTTTTCATTGCAATGACACAGATTTTCTTTTCGAAAATCTTGAACTTCCAGAACCAACATTTCCAATAGAAGATCTGCCCCAAATACCTTCTTTTTCACCTACTCCAACCGGCAATTCAATTTTAGAACCAACATTTCCAGCAGAAGATCTGCCCCAAATACCTTCTTTTTCACCTACCCCAACCGGCAATTCAATTTTAGAACCAACATTTCCAACAGCTCTTCCCCAAATACCTCTTTTATCACCAACTCCAAACAGCAGTACAATTTTTGTTGCTACATATCCAAATACAACTATTTTTATCGATGTTGAAAAAGCTTTCCGGTTTGTTGCACCAGCACTATAGATATTGTTACTATAGTAAACTGTCAGTCTTTTGATGTTGAAACTATTACATTTAAATATCTTACGAAGGGGCACACCCATATGTCAGCGGACGGTGTTCATGGTAACATCGAAAGAGACTTCAATCGGCGAAACGGAGTTTACGACTACGAGGACTTTAAGATGTGATTGCGCATTGCAGAAAAAATATTAATGTGATTGAGGTGCAACAATCATACCAATGGCCAAAGAAAAAGCGCGTTGCTCGTCGGAATGCAAAAGATGATCCTCTGGATAATTTATTACTAGGTCCATTAGTCGAGGCTAAGTTC
The DNA here is from genome assembly GCA_905147345.3 of Mythimna impura. Taxonomy (NCBI): domain Eukaryota; kingdom Metazoa; phylum Arthropoda; class Insecta; order Lepidoptera; family Noctuidae; genus Mythimna; species Mythimna impura. The sequence continues at coordinate 34,078,313 of LR990341.1, forward strand.
ACAGCAGGATCACGTAATCTTTTGTACAAGACTGATTTTGGGGACCCTTACAAAGAACTCGATTTTCTTATTAATAAATTCGATGTATCAAAGCTTCCACCTTTATCAAATAACATTCCACGTGGAATAAAATCTTCAAAAAAAGATGGTTTAGTTTCTAAACTAGTACCACTAATGCCCATTAGTCGAAGAGAGTTTTGGTTACAGTTACCAATTAATGACCGATCTATTGATTTAATATCTGATGGACAAATAACTAATGATGAGTACCTAAATTATCTAGATATTGTAAGAAATTATTACTTGGAAATAATACAGACTATTTCTTAAAATATCGAGTTAATTTATTCATCTATTTATATTCGGTTTTTCGATCGCATTCCGATTATTTTTTGTCGCAGTTGATCAACGTTATTTATGTAAAAGTTATTGTGAGGTAGTCAACTGTACTTGTATGAATAATAATAAATACATTCACTTATTATTTTGTATTATGTGTTTTAATTTCTGTAGTATAGGAGATACTATCTTTTGAACTTTAAAAGATAATCACGTTTACAAATCAGACGCAATTTTAAAACCTAGTAAGTATACTTACTGTGTTATGATTTGGTTCCTTATTGAATAATTGGTATATTTGATCAAATTATTAAATAGTAAGGAGGTTCTAAGCTGTACTGAACGCCTTCTTGAGTAAAAGACAATTGAAAAGTGTAGCTGATTTTATTACGCACATTTTGGTCTAACATTCATAACCCTAACTCTAATGGTTCAAATAGGGCAGACGATTAAGGATGCAAACATGTTTTTGGCTTTTCCTTGACATTTTTGAAATTATGAGTTACTAGGTTTTGATTCTGAACAGCCGATTAGTATTGTAAGTTAATATCAAAGTTTTGTAATAATTATCTACTTTTACACGAACAAATCTGCTAGCAGAACCTGGTAACCGTATTCTAGAAAATAAAGACATAAGGTCAACAAAAACTTATGAATTAATTATTACTTACTGGCAAATCCTAGGATTTACCGTAGTCCGGGGTTCAACAGTGCCCAACAGAGTCCGCCTAGCTTTAAGTTATTAACATATTTAACAAGAGAATAACTAAACAGTCCAAACGTTCATTAATCACTTTCAAAGCTTTTTGTAAATTTTAATGTCTAGTAATTATCCAGAGTAAAGTCTTCTAAAATCTAAATAAAAACCTTGTTAAGATAATGAATTGTAATTTTAGTCTGAGTAACATTGAAGCTTCTTCAAAGTCTTTTAGTAAAAAAAATATGTAATACTTATTCATTAAGAAAATGTTTACAACGGTTCTATTCAGTTGCACTTTCTTCGGTAAAATTAAGGTGTATAATCCCTTGAACATCTGACCGTAGTTAAATGCACACATACTCATACTACTGCTTGCGCTCGTATAGAGCCCCGCTGACTTTTAAAACCATTATCTTTGCGAAATATTGATTGATTTACAACAACAACAACCCGGGAATCTTTAAGTCAAGAGTGAATAGGTTACTTCTAGGTAAGCGCGCTCCATCGTCGACCGCATCGTCGCTTTCTATCAGGTGAGTTAGCGGTCAAGCGCGAACCTATCAAGAATAAAAAATAAAAATAAAAAAATTAAATATGCTATGTACATTCTGAAGAACACTTAACCCGCAATTTTATTGTGTAAAAATATTTCTAAAGATCAAAACCGTTTGAAAGGAGTAGGAAAAAGAAACGAAAAAATTTCATGTTGTTAACTTTTTTTTTGGCAAAAGTTTTAGTCATAAGAAAAAATTACATGTGATAATATTATATATGAATTTATAATAAATATATATATTTTTAAAATCTATTAACCCAGCCGTTACTGAGGAGTAGGCTTCAGAAAGTCACTGTTTTATGGCACTAAATGGGAGCAAGGGCCTTAACGGGGAAGTATATAAAAATCTGAGTGCTCGTTTACAGAGACGCGGGGCGTCTCGCATCGCTTGTAGCGTGGCTTTTCGCGGCTCGTTGGCGTAGTGTTGTGTTACGAGAGATTTGTGTCCTTGTTCGCGAATAAATTGTGTGAACAACGGCGATATCTTTGTGATACGAATTTCTTCGTAACGTTAGGTTTATTGTGGAGAAAAGATAATTCTTATAACCAGGCAAGGACATAAAAAGGCGAGTTTTATCGGAATTATGAAGAACAGAGACAGTGCCACGATCAATTCTAGGATTTTAGTACAATGAGTATACTTATATAAATCTTTGCTATTCCAAATCGGTGTCCAACAAAAATCGGCGAAATAATTTGCTCCATCATATCCCCTTGCATTTCGAAACATCATTAAAAAGTAAAAAGCCTAGCTCAACACTACGCCAATACAGACGTGCCGGCATCGCTTGATTGGCGCGCAGCACTCGAACACCGCTCCCACGTCGCTGCCTTCGTGGCCAGCCCCCCTAGCCAAGTTACAATCGTTTCGTTCGCGCCGAACGCCTTGCGTGGCCTACTCGAGGCGTTCGGCGCTAATGATACGATTGTAACTTGGCTATTCGGGGGGCAGTTCCATATAAATCTATGCAGTTTAACGCTACGCGCCTGCTCAGCTGCCGCCGCCGCCGGTCCGCTACCTGTTGACTATGTGTCCGTGGCCTTAGTCTTATTAAATTCGAGCACGTTATTAGTATTACCAATTACATTTTCATGTTTGTGACCCAAATTAGTTACGGTATGGTGAACTTGATAAAACCAACAAAGAACATACCTACTCACTTATCTTTTGTTTTCTCTGCCCTTGTGGTAGGTACTTGACAAACGTTCCAGTAAAAACATGCGATTTGTGATCATTCGTATATGCCTTTCTTTGCTTTGGGACGGGCTTGGGCTCGCAAAAGTAATGGGTATCACATTGACATAGGACGGTTTACATTATTGTTATTTTTTAATTTGTGTGCAATATTCTCCCGCTCTGGTTGGAGACCGCTCTGTTGGAGCTGGCGTGTCAGACTTTTACTGACCACTTTCTTCGTTTTCCATTCCTTCGCCTTCAATCATTTCTCAAAGAGAGGGCTTACTGCAGCGATTGTAGCGTGCTCATGGTCTGCGCTCGAAAGAGCTCCCTCTTGGTTAAATAATACAGCAGTACGACTCGATCTGAGGTCGGTCCGTGAATGGGAGACTATCCATTTCATACCGAGAGACTCCTCTGTGCCTCGAAGTACGTTAAGCCACTTGTCCTATGCATATAGATATTTAAAAGTTGTTAGGCCCCTCGCCCACGGCGACTTTTTGTAGCGATGCTGTAGCGCGTTAGTACCGCGTTGGCATATTTTCTATCGCGTTTGCAAATGCGACTATAACGCGCGTTAGTAGCGATGCTGTCGCGTGCTTACGAAACGCGCGACTGCATCGCTGCAAAAAGTCGTCGTGAGCGAGGGGCCTTAGGGGTAGGCAGAAATCAGGATAAATGACTTGATCCAGTTACTGGATTTTGGGGATCAGATCCGGTTATACTGGAAGATGATCCTTATAAACGTGGAAAATGGTTAGGCAGATTGATTGATCTGCAGTTCTGCACCCATCTTATTGTTGGTTCACATCATAAGCTGGGCAGCTTGTTATGAGGACCCACAATAAGATGGGACGGACGTTGGAGTTAGCTTCCATAATTATGCAGTGACCGCCTAACTTACTTCTACATCTGATAAACCTACTCAGTAACACGGTATAAAAGGTAACACTAGTTTTCTGATCCTCAGAGTGCAGTTAAAGATCTGACTGAAAAACTTTAGTAAGTAGACTTTGGAAGTTCTGTTCGTATAGTGAAAATAACGACATTTCTTTCACTAATAGACCGTGGGCTATAGAATTTTTGTGCTAAATTTTTTTAAAATTTTTGAAGGATAGGGCAAAGATATGGGACAAACCCAGTACAAGCAAATAGACGCAAGAATCAACTACATAAAATAGAGCCCGAAATATTTAGACTGTACCTTTGATGCTACCAGTGGCTCTATACCATCTGAGGCCCGTGGCAAAATCATTGGACGGGGCTCCAGGAAAATCGTCTACTTTGTAATTTAATTTGGATAAATCACTGAAGTACAATTATATATAATTTATTATTATTAATCCGAGGGGCCCGTGGCATTTTGCCAGTCATGCCACCCTATAGTTACGCCACTGGATGCTACATCTTTGTTGTCAGCTAATGAAATAAATTATTATTATAAACTGCATTGATCTTACAGCCGTGTTACTGTCACTCCACCTCGCAAACTCCTACATCTTGCTGACCGCGAACCTGGACGACGTGCATTCCCTAGCCAAGCAGATAGCCGATTCTCCGGTCGTAAATCAGATCAACGACATTATCCGCCGGGCAACCAGCACCTTCAACGATAACAATCGGCCGGTGGTTCGACAGCATAACCCGGAATACAGCCACAAGTGGTCTAACCCTGAATTGGATGAGGACCGTCAAAAACTGGAGGATCGAAAGCGTAACCCGGAACCCCTCCACATGCGGACTGACCCTGAATTGGACGAGGACCGTCAAAAACCGGAGGATCGAAAGCGTAACCCGGAACCCACCCACAAGCGGTCTCACCCTGAATTGGATGAGGACCGTCAAAAACGGGAGGAACGAAAGCATAAACTGGAACCCAACCACAAACGGTCTCACCCTGAATCGGATGAGAACCGTCAAAAACCGAAGGAACGAAAGCATAATCCGGAATACGTCCAGAAGCGATCTAACCCTGAATTGGATGAGGACCCTCAAATAAACAGCAGACAAGCCTCGAAAGAGAATACTGAAAAAAATCTGCCACCTGCTACCGAGGAAGACAAATTGAAAAAAGGTTTGTATTTGACATTTAATTCAAAATGTTTCGAAAGTTCCCTTATCATGGTATGCTTGATTTTATTACAATATCTAGAGTCTATTAGATAACTGTTAACATAGATTCATTTAATTTGTATCTACAACAGCGATACATATATTTTGTTAGTAATACAAACAGCTTATAATCTAGTGTTAGTAACAGTGACATAAAATATTATTATTTAAAACAAAGGAAACCGTTTTTAGGGTTCTGTACCTCAAAAGGAAAAAACGGAACCCTTATGGATCACTTAGTTGTCCGTCCGTCTGTCTGTCTGTCTGTCAAGACCCTTTATCTTGGGAATGCGGAGAGGTTTCGAGTTGAAATTAAAACCAAATAGTCAAGTCTGCGGTCCCTTGATGCTGTGAAAAAATCAAATTTTTAAGTTAACGAAAAAAGAAGATACGGTCGTTTATGTCGCAAAAAAACTAATATTTCGACACTCTCAAGGAAATCAAAATTCATAGGGTAGTTCCCGTTGACCCAGAATCCTGAAATTTGGCATAAAGCAAGGTCTTATAGTACAGATATAGGAATAAATCTCAAAACAGTAAATTTGTTGTGACGTCACAAAAAAAAAATTGCGATTCGGAAAAATCTTCGAAACTCCATTCAGAAATTGAACTGTTTACATAGGTATAGATTAATACGGAACCCTCAGTGCACGAGTCCGACTCGCACTTGCCCAGTTTTTTTACGTATTATGGCTTGAAAGCTCTCTGTATGGGACTCCGTAATACATTTCCAAAGCGCTACAGAAACAGGGCAGTCGCAACCACATCCTAAAAGCAATATTATACTTGACTGGCCTGTTGGTCTAGTGGTTAGTGGCCCTGACCGGATGTCGTGGGTTCGTTTCCCACCCAAGACAAATGTGTGATGAGCACGGTTATTTGTTCTATGTCTGGGTGTAATTTATCTATAATATGTATGTATTTAGAAATATATAAGTATATTTATCAGTTGTCTAGTACTCGTAACGTAAGCTCTGCTTAGCTTGAGACTAGACGGCGTTGTGTGTTAGTTATGGAATATTATACGTAGGACATCCAGCAATCTCTTAGTGCTGGTGCTGGTACTCAATTCAAATCCTCCAGTCAATCTGCTCAGTCTTTTCAGCCTTGTCGGCCTCCCAACTAACTGTAAGACGCTGTTGCCTTCCTGACCTCAACAGCCCAGTATTAATATTGTGATATGAAAATATTGTAAAGTAGAGTAACCATGGAGTTTCTTACCGTTTCTTCTCCATAGAAAACGACTAATTGGAACCGTGCACTAGCCTCTGACGTTTTACAAGTGCCAATGTAGGCCTACGTGAAATAACAACATTTTGAATTGAATTAGTACAATAGAAATAACACGATATGATACGATAATATGACTAGTATTAGATTTTCTACCTACTACACTCTAACACTATCACTAGATTTAATTTGAGTCAAATCTATGAGTATCAATCTCAATAATGGTTAATAATGGAGCATCGTTTAAGAATACAGTCGGAAGGCTGGTATAGTTTTATTTAACCTACGTGAGTGTGACCATGGCATCACCCACCGCGGTCCCTAACAGAATACCAGCGCTGCGTTATTTATCGTTTTAAATATCGCATCATTTGCTGAGTTAGGCGCCTTTTTGGCTTTGCAAAGATTTTAAAATTATTTTTTCATACTTAATTCAACTGTATTTTAATTCTTTTCTTTTTTTTTCTTTTCTGGTAGTTATAAAGTAATTCTAAAAATTTCAATCTGCTCTAGATGCGGCACCCGAAAGTGACAATGACGATATTGAAGTGTGGAGTCCTGACAAGAAAGGTAATTTTGAAAAATCAAAATTACTACCTATTAAACATATAGAATTAATGTAGTAGTTGTTATTACTAGTAGCCTATTATAAAGACCAATCCGATTCTGACAATGGCGCGGTCGAGTTCGAACAGCATCCTAAAGATGTTGGTGGACAAGTTCGACGCACCGTGGTTGTGTCACGCCAAAAATTAGTGTTATTTAACCAGCCCCCTAGCCAAGTTACAACCGTTTCGTTTCGAGCCTCTTTTCGTCGATCGCCTCGAGTAGGCCACGCCTCCGATTCCTTTATTCTGACGTCATCTCAACGCGCAGTCACGTAGTCAGAACAAAGAAATAGGAGGCGTGGCCGAATCGGGGCGATCGACGAAAAGAGAATCGAAACGAAAGGGTTGTAACTTGGCTAGGGAGGCTGGTTAGATAACACTATTTTTTTTTATTTGTTTCTCTCAATGGCTAGGTAATGTTTTGTTTACTAACATAGTTATTAAGAATTCTGTTACTAACAATTTTGCTTTTAATAAACAACATTTATTATTATATTATATATCCCACTGCTGTGTGAACGTCTCCCTCTCCCTTTTCTACACGTCCTCGGCCATTGCGGGCCAGTCCTTCCGGTAATCGTCAAGCTCATCGCACCACCTTCGTCTTGGTCTGCGGCGATGTCGCTTTGCGTTTAATGGGACCCAATAAGTGGTTCTTTTAACCCACTGCTCATCTGTTTGCCGCAGACATGTCCGGCCCAATCCTACTTTAAAGTAGCAGCTTTTTGGGTAACATCTTTTATCTTTAACAGTTTTTTTTTGTAATAGCCTGTACTGTCCCATTGCTGGGCCAAGGCCTCCCCCAACTTCTTCCAGGTAATCTTTTCTTGAGCCACCTAGAACCAGTCCTTGCGGTAGGCGTCTAGGTCGTCTCGCCACCTCGTCCCAGGTCGACCTCGGCGGCGTTGTCCATCTTTAGGTACCCACTTCTTAATAACCCGCCAACCTTCAAAGCGAGACTAAACAGGCAAAAGGCTGAAGCTTTCCTTCAGACGAAATCGAGGTCACAGCTGGTCTATTTCTTGGGTTGCGGTCTTCCCAAGAGTTACCAGAGCCCTAGAACGCAAAGGGCGACTGAAGAAAATGGTGGTATATTTCTTAAAATAAACCAATGCAACTATCTTTATTACATGCTCGGCTTTTTCTCTAAACGTTGTGGTCAGCTTCCAAGCTAGATGTTTATGTTTTACATTAGGTCACCAACCATGTCTTTGCCCTCCGCAAACCTTCAGACAATCAAAAACGACTGCCAAAGATCCGGGTTCAGAACAGTTTAACTTGCTTTCTGAAGAAAAAAGCTATCCTTATTTCCTTCCTTTTTCTTTTTTTCTTATTTTTTTTTAAATCTATTTAAGTTTACAAAACCCGTTCCTTCTTCAGCATTAATGTTAGAACTGAACTCGCAAAATTCGGACTCTTCGAGCGAAGACTCGGAGGAGAACAACATAAAGCCGTCAAAGTCGAGGAGGACCCAGGATGACGCAGACATCGCCGAGTTGGGCAGGAACGCCAGTTTTTACCTCTCGTCTATCAAGAAGATCTTTGAGAATGTTTAGTTTGAAATAAAGGTCTTTTATTGTAGATGTTTGGTATTTTTCTTTAGATACAGGGCTTATTGTGTACCTATAAATGATAACCACTGAGCAAAAGTATTCAGAGTACCTGGGGACCAACGGAATCGCCGAGACTGACCCTAAAAGCGGTGGTGGGGTGACCTGAGACCTGAGAGCGAATTGTGTTTACGCAAACGCGATCGACACGTATACAATGCGTTTCAAATAAGAATAGGATCGATTGACAGGTAGTGACGTCACTTCATACTGTCAAATCGAAGAATTATTATGGTGAGCAAAACAAGAAAATTTTAAAATTTAATTTATTTACGAACTGTGAACGAAAATAGTTTAATCAGAATCCAGTTCTCCAATTTTGCCCAATTTCTTGCGATTTGACAGAATGACGTGACGTCACAACATGGCGTCGATCCTATTCTTATTTGGAACGCATTGTACTGCGTTTAGCTCTCTGATTGGTTAAGAGCTTGGAGCGGGCCAATCAAAGTTCCGTATGTCATAAAATGTTAGTTTGCGCACTAGGCCCTCTGAACAGTGAACGTGTACCACGAAAGTTGATTCGAGGTGACACAAGAAAGGAATGGCTGGAAAAACCATGGACGAGGGTTTTGCCCAGCTGTGGGAGAATAACAGGCGCGTGGGCAAAATTGAAATTACTGAAAATTCTTTGATACAATTTCCACAGAACATTTTAATTCTATGGTGCAAATGTTTGCGCTGAAAATCTGAATTATTACTTATAGCACTATCAAAAATAATTGTTAATTTAATGCTAATTTCAAAATAAAAAACGATATGCCTCACTGTACCTATTTAAAAACCTATTAAACTGTGATTCAATCAATCAATAAAGACCGTTTATGCAACGTGAAAGCCCATGCATGAAAAGTGTCAAAAGATGTAATCATCATCTTCCTGCCCTTCACTAATCCTCACCATTTTCTTTCATGTCATTTCTCACACAATCCGAGATAGAGGGAGAGGGAGGCTAAAGAATAGTTGGATAACTTTTTGGCCTCTCTATCCCTCTCCATCCATCCACATGAAAACTCATAACTCTTTTAGTAACATGCGTTTCATCCCTCCTCTTCACATGACCATACCAAGACAACTAATTTCCTTTCAACTTTTCAGTCACTGGTGCCACTTTCCAACTTCTCCTAATATACTCATTTCTCACTTTATCCATTCTCGTCACACCATACATCCATCTTAGCATTCTCATCTCCACTACGTACAATCTTTTTTTATCCGTCTTTCACAGCCCAACATTCTGATCCATACAGTATGACAGGCCTTATCATGGACTTGTAGATTTTACCCTTCAACTTGAGGGGCTTCCGTAGGTCACACGTTGTTCCCGTGACCTGTCGCCATTTCATCCATCCTGCGTTGATCCGAAACTGGGCAAGTGTAAGTCGGGCTCGCGCGCTGAGGGTTCCGTACAAACTTACCCATGAAAACAGTTCAATTCCCGAATTGAGTTCCGAAGATTTTTTCGAATGGCAAAAAAAAAAATGTAACTACGATTTTATAGTTTTCAGATTTTTTCATATACTTGTCCTTGTCCACACCTTGGTTCATGCCAAATTTCAAGATTCTAGGTCAACGGGAAGTACCTTATGAATTTCGATTCCCTTGAGAGTGTCGAGATTTAGAAGTTTGATTTTTCACAGCTTCAAGGGACCGCAGACCTAAGTATATGGTTTTAATTTCAACTCGTTACCTCCACGCGTTTCCGAGATAAAGGGTATTGACAGACAGACAGACAGACGGACCACAAAGTGATCCTATAAGGGATCCGGTTTTTCTTTTTGAGGTACGGAACCTTAAAAAATACCTAATTAGTAGTTTTCAATTATATAGGGCTATGTTCCTTGCGTTCCTTGTTTCCTTGCGTGATCGCATCAGGAATGAGGATCCGCAGGAGAACCAAGGTTAAATAGCCCGAAGAATCGCCAAACTTAAAAGGTAGTGGGTAGGGTACATTGCTCGCAGAACAGATGGTTGTTGGGCCGCAAGGTTCAGGAGTGGTGATCTCGTACCGGAAGACGCACCTTCCACAATGTGGACCGGTGAGGGTCGCGGGAATCTAATTAATGCGAGATGTACAGGACCGTTCCTTGTGGCGACACTTGGGGGAAGTTTATGTGCACCAGTGGACGTCTTACGGCTGAAATAATGATGATGGTGATATGTGCTATTCTAGTACTTGGTCTACCCGTATGTCAAATTTCATCTACATACGTTCATCGATAGATAGTTATGGGCTGTTTCAAATCCCGCGGAGAACTTTATAATAATAATAATGAGATCCTCATGAAAGCTGAGAAAGATGTAAACAAACTAAATATCTTGATTTGGCTCGCGAGGTTGTCGACATGTGGGAAGTGGATATAGCCAATAGCAATCATTGTGCCGATAGTCGTAACGGCTAATGGCTTAATAGCTAAGAGCCTCGAACAACATCTAAGGAGGCTCTCGTTAGGCAGCTGGATCAAGGGCCTGATCCAGAAAGCAGTACTCCTGGACACGGCGCGCATTGTTAGAAGATTCCTCTCTCAGGAGCCCTGGCTGATTGACTGACTGACTGACAAAAAAAAAAAAAACCGTAGCTTGGACCCTGTTTCCGATGCCGGTGGGTTAATATTTTTTATATTTTTAAATTTCTTTTTATTGAAATATTTAAAAATATAATTTATATGATATGTTAGTGAATAAATGAAATAATAATATGCTTATTTACCATAACGTACAGATACATAAAGAAACAAACAGTAGGTTGAGAAGTAATATGTGTACTAATATTTTTAGAACCCTGCCTCTCAAACTAGGTTATAATTTAACCTGTATTTTGAGAAACAGTGCCTCAAAACTCTTATACACTATTATTGTTACAAATTTAAATACGCGATGCAGGATTTCGTATTTTTTTTAGTTCTTATGAGACATCATAAAAAGGAAAAAAAAAGGAAGGGAAAAAAACGAAAAAAGAAAGAAAGAAGGGAAAAGAAAAAAAAGGAAATAGAAGAAAGAAGGAAAAAGAAGAGAAAAGGAAGTTAGTGATAGTTTGACGAGTGACAGGGCAGAATGGAAGGAAAAAACGTGTTGCGCCGACCCCAAATAACACGGGACAAGGGCAGGAAGATGATGATGATGATGATGATGATGATGAGCCAGCATAGATGTCGCTACGTAATATTGGCTACTGTAGTTTAACCAAACACGAGGTCTGACCTTCTAATGTTTTAGTACTACGTTACTGCGTATGATAGCAAGGCTTGCTTGGGCATGAAGATTATGCACCTTCGTAAAAGTTTATAGCTCATTGGATATTATAGTTATTTCGGTCTTAGAGGATTTCTGACAATATTTGCTGCCCGGATATAGAGCCTATAATTTGAAATGTAAGCAAGCTGCATGACCATGGAATTCAAGGTGTTTATTTAAGCTAGGTATCATGGCGACACTTGGAGGAGGCCTATGTCCGATAGTGGACGTCTTTCGGCTGAAATTATGATCATGATGATGATGATTGAGGCTAGGTAAGCTGCCAGCTCTTGTCTCCTCCTTCCATTCTCCCTTATCAACTGTCACGCTACCATTCACTCCCTTTTTAGGGATCCGTACCTCAAAAGGAAAAAAAACGGAAGCCTTATAGGATCACTTTGTTGTCCGTCTGTCTGTCAAGACCTTTTATCTTGGGAACGCGTGGTGGTATCGAGTTTAAATTAAAACCATATATTCAAGTCTGCGGTCCCTTGAAGCTATGAAAAAATCAAACTTTTAAGCGGCCGTATATATATCGCAAAAAACGTGTATTTCGACACTCTCAAGGGAATCAAAATTCATAGTGTACTTCCCGTTGACCTAGAATCCTGAAATTTGACATGAAGCAAGGTCTCATTGCACAAGTACAGGAAAAAATCAGAAAACTGTAAATTTGTAGTCACGAAAAAAAAAAACTTTTTTTGCGATTCGTAACTCAATTCGGGAATTAAACTGTTTTCATAGGTAAGTTTGTACAGAACTCGCAGTGCGCGAGTCCAACTCGCAAATGCTCGGTTTTTTTTCCAAGAATCAAAGGAGAATCACGGGATGATTGACGCATTTACATAGCCAGGAAGTTGTTCCGGGTTTGTGTACGTGAGCTTACATGTTACCCACGATACAGGAATCATTCATAGTGTGGGGCAATGTATTTAAAAAGAATAAGGAGAAATCTATATATTTAAAAGCGAAATACCACTCACTGATTAATCACGACATCTCAGAAACTGTAACACCTACAAACTTAAAATTTGGCAGGTAGGTTTCTTATAGGGTGTAGACATCCGCTAAGAACGGATTTTACGAAACTTCACCCCTAAGGGGGTAAAACGGGGGTTGGAAGTTTGTATGGAGAAATCGACTTTTACGCGGGCGAAGCCGGTGGCAGAAGCTAGTATTATATAAATTCCACGACTTTCACACAACGCCGTCTAGTCCCAAGCTAAGCAGAGCTTGTGTTATGAGTACCAGACAACTAATAAACATACTTATATATTTTTAAATACATGTTTGGATAAATGACACCCAGACAGAAAAAAATATCATACTCATCGTACAAAACGAACTATTATACACAAATTATTTTGTATGTTTTTTAATCATTTGTCTAAGATTTAAAAACTAACTAGATCGGCTCAAATAAGCCCCTTATACGGTGTCTTATTTTTGCAAATGGATGCATTACCAACTAGGGACTGGATGTATGACTGGTTTACTACTATCGTAGGCTATTTTTTATAACCCTAAGTGATTAAAGCAAGTCATTCTGTCCCTATGGAGATAATGTAGTATGGGTGATCCCTAGGGAATAACGAGATTTGAATTTAGAAAGTCAAAAACCTCTATTTTGAAAAAAAAAACACAGAATTAAAACGTACCGTGTGCATAAAACAGGTTTTAAATAAAAAAATCGAACTGGCCACTAACAAAAAGAAAATATTAAAATGTGGTTATAAACGAGTTTCTAAAAAAAAGTAATGAAAGAGCGAAGCGTTATAGAAAATTAAAACTATAGAATCATAAAGTAGTGAATTTTGTTAGTTTTAAATCTAGTAGTTAAAAATATTTTAAGTGTTAGTTAAAATTAACTTATAAATAATATTTATATTTCTCTAATATATAATTTGTTTCAGTAAATTGTCTTTTAATTATCTCACAGATGGTGTAAATGGTAGAGTATCGAATATATGTATATATAGAGTATTGAATTCCTCACTTCACTCAGGTTTCTATATTAACTCCCTCGCAATGCTCGGGAGTTCATTACATAAATCCCTCACTAACGTTCGGAATTAAATCTTAGCAACCTTCGTTTCAGCGACTTAAAGAAACTGCTTTATCCCCAAGTCACATAATCTACTATTATAGAAAATACTCTGTACCTATTTTATACCCATAGACAGGATTAGAATATAATAGAACAAGTTTTATTCAGGACTGACACAACGGTTATAAAAACAAAGTAAAAAATAACAAAAGTACAGAATGCTCCGAGAGTGCTCGCACCGAAAGGTTGATAACCTCAGCATTTGCTGGGCGTCAGACACTCAGCGCTGGATTTTAGTTGGCACCCCGCAGAGACATTTACATATGAAAGGTACTAAACACAATTGAACAGACAAGACGCCGCAATAGTTTCGTCTTTTGTCACGAAATCAATATCGTGACAATAGCGCCTTGCCGTAAAGCTTGTCATCAAATAGTAATTACTACACGTTAATGAGTCTAGAAACGCGGAAACCATGTGACGTCACAGGTTATGCGCCATCTTTGATATTAGGTAGTACCTATGGTAGGTAGTTACAGGTGGTAACATTAGCTTGTAAATGTCAAGGAATATTAATTTCAAAGCAACTTAAATTATTTTATTTGAATATAATTTTTATTGAATTATTTTATTTTAACTTATTTTAATTTAAATTATTTTAATTGAATATAATTTAGAGCAGTGGTGGCCGAGTGGTAACGGTCCCAACTTACGAGTTGTAGGTCGCGGGTTCAAACCCAATCAGGCGCGTTACTTTGTGTAATTTATTTCATCACCACTGCTCTCAAAACGGTGAAGGAAAACATCGTGAGGAAACCGGCATGTCCTAGAACCAAAAATTCGAAGACACATCCACCAACTCACACTGGGCCCGCGTGGTGGATTACGGCCCATTCCCTCTCTTAGAGAGGAGGCCTGAGTCCCAGCAGTGGGAACATTATAAGGCCGACTATGCTATGCTATGAATATAATTTTAACTTATTATATTATGGCTGGTCTGTCGATCTAGTGGTTTGTGGCCCCGACTGCTATCCCGGAGATCGTGGGTTCGATTCCCAACCAAAACAAATGTTTGTGTGATGAGCACGATCATTCATTCTATTTGGGTGTAAATTAACTATAGCATTTAGAAATATATAAGTATGTATAGCAGTTGTCTAGACTCATAGCATAAGTTCTGCTTAGTTTGGGACTAGATGACGTTGTGTGAAAGTTGTGGAGTATTATATTATACTAGCTCCTGCCAGCGGCTTCGCCCGCGTGAAAGTCGGTTTCTTCATACAAACTTCCAACCCCCGTTTTACCCCCTTAGGGGTGGAGTTTCATAAAATCCGTTCCTAGCGGATGTTTACACCCTATAAGGAACCTACCTGCCAAATTTTAAGTTTGTAGGTGTTATAGTTTCTGTGATTTTGCGATTAATCAGTGAGTGTTATTTCACTTTTATATATTGACTGCTATATCACCTGATGGAAAGCGAAGATGCGGTCCACGATGAGGCGCGCTTACCTAGAAGTAAAATATTCAAAACTTAAAGACTCCCGGGTTGTAGCCATCAGGTAACACAGATTCTGGCAAGGAATTCCACTCCTTAGCTGTACACACAATGAATAAAATAAAATAAATAACTTTATTGCTTAACATATTGGCATTAAATTGCATGTCGAGGAGTCTCCATTTAGGCTTTCCATCAGGTGAGATAGCAGTCAAGCGCGACACCTATCAAGAATAAAAAAAGGCATAAAATGCCTGTAGTTGAAGGCTCCGCTCTTCCCTTACATTATTAATATTGAACTAAGCAGATGACAAAAAGAAAAACAAAAAATAAAATAAAATAAAACTAAATGGAGCAAAAAGTAACAAAGAAAAAAAAAATAAACGATCAATTGTATATGTGCGTGAGTGTATTTGGGTTTGGGTGTGTGTGTGTGTGATGGTGTGGGTGTGTATGTTTGTGGGAGAGAAGGAGATTATGAGTGAGATTTATAATCAAGTCACACGTTGCAGAAGTAATTCTGTATCATTATAATTTAAATTTTGTAGCCATATTGTTAATTGTTTTTTGCATTCAATTCTTTTTTTATCATAGATAAATATAATTTTATTAATTTTATTATACAAGTAGGCTGACCGTTTTTTATATTGTATGTTGGCAAATTCTGTTTTTGTAGTGGGAACGTTTATTATGCAATGTTTTTTTCTCTTTTCAAGTATTTTAGGATCATATGGTGTTTCTTTGTGCGTTTTGAGGATGATAAGCAGGATTTACAATTTTCTCACAGTCAGCAGATTACATAATTTGTAAAGCTTTTCAGTGGAGAATATTCTTTTTTTGAAGTACATCACCTTAAGTATCGCTCTTTGAGCACGTTCCAATTCTAGAAAACTGGATTTCGTTGCTCCTCCCCATACAGGTATGCAGTATATTACAACAGACTGTACCAAAGACACCTAAATTTCATTTAAAAGATTTCTTTGATAGTCATTATCTTTATTTGGATTAACATTTATTCTCCTTGGTACAATATATCTCAGCTCTTTGAAAATCCAGATGAGTTTTCGTACTCTACTCATGACGTTTTCAAGTTGAGGATACCAGGAAAGACGCTGGTCAATAATCACTCCTAAGTATTTTGTTTGGGTAACCTGTTGGATAGTTGGGCAATTGCAGCCAGTTCCATCTGTAGTAATGTCGCAAGTGTGGATTCTTAAATAAATTCTCTATCTGGTTGAATCTGATTATAAATATTAAAACAAATGAAGTTGGTTTTGCTTGTGTTCAGGGTGAGCAGATTATTTTTTAACCAACTTGCAACAAGAGCTAGTCCTTCTTCTGCACTATTTTTAACATCATCCCATGTTTTCCCTGAGAAGACGACAGCTGTATCATCATGAATGTGTTCCCAAAACGTTTTATTTATACATATAGATTAGCTATACTTGTAAATAATAGATATTATTACTTTACACCATTTATTAATGTAATAATATACAAAATTCAGACGAATTACACAGAGAGCTACCGAGCTACCATTATCGTTGGCAGCAATTTCCAAAGAGAACATAACTAGTGATGTGCAGTGACAACTTTTGTGATACCATCAATAGTGATGTCACTAGATTACTTTAGTAGATATAACAACAGTTATACTTTCTAATAAAATAATATTATATTTAAAATACAGTATCTCTCAATCTGTGAATGATGTGCTTACCTGTAATAGATTTGTTGACCTGTGTTCCATCTTCTGACTGTTAAGTAGAATTTATTTGTACCTAACTAGCTTTTACCAGCGGCTTTGCCCGCGTGAAAATAGGTTTTTCAATACAAACTTTAGATCCCCGTTTCATCCCCTTAGGGGCTTAATTTTTAAAAATCCTCTCTTAGTGCTCAGGCTCACCTACGTCATAAAAGGAAGCCTTGTGCAGAATTTCATGTTCCTAGTCCCATTAGTTTCGGCTGTGCGCTGATATGTCAGTCAGTCAGTTTCTCCTTATATACTCGTATATATATTATAGATTAGCGGCTGCCATCAGCTTCGCCCATGTAATAATAGAAAATTATCCCAAGGGAACATAATTCCGGGATCCAA
This sequence comes from Mythimna impura, assembly GCA_905147345.3. Lineage (NCBI taxonomy): Eukaryota > Metazoa > Arthropoda > Insecta > Lepidoptera > Noctuidae > Mythimna > Mythimna impura. The sequence continues at coordinate 34,095,519 of LR990341.1, forward strand.
ATCCTTTGTGCTATTCCAGGACATGGTCTAACCGTGTATCAAGTTTTATCGTATTCCGTTCAGCCGTTTGAGCGTAAAGAAGTAGTAAACATACACAAAAAAAAAACCAATTGTTTCAGGGAAGTTTTTGTTCATAATCATCATCATTTCCCTCCCCCAAGTGTCGCCACAACGAACGGTCCTGTGCGTCTCGCATCCATCGGATTCCCGTAACCCTTACCATGTCATCGGTCCACCTTTTAGAAGGCCTTCCAACACTGCGTCTTCCGGTACGCGGTCCCCGTTCTGCGAGCAATGAGCCCTGCCCATTGCCACTTAAGTTTGGCGATTCTTCGTGCTATGTCGGCAACCTTGGTTTTTGTATCACCTCCAAAACTCCTTGTTTTAACCAGACATGAAAGAAGAAAGTGTATTGAGTTTTTACTAATCTTGTTCTAACTACTCCTTTTCGAGGACCAAAAATATTGTATCCATTTTGTCAGGCGTTTATCTTAGCTTACGATGTAATCCGCTACTCGATTTCAACAACAGCGACGGAATAACTAAGTAGGTAGGCAGCCTAATTCTTTCTGTAAACAAACAATCTCATAAAGATGCAAATGAACAGCCTGTATCGTGTTAAAATGTTAGCCGTGCGAGCGAGAAAGAAGGATGGAGCAACCTATACAACATCATTATTAGGGTTCCGTACAGTTCCGTACCTCAAAAGGAAAAATGGAACCCTTATAGGATCACTTTGTTTTCCGTCTGTCTGTCTGTCTGTCAAGACCCTTTATTTCGGGAACGTGTAGAGGTATCGAGTTGAAATTAAAACCATATATTCAGGTTTGCGGTTCCTTGAAGCTGTGGAAAAGTCAGAGTTAATGAAAAAAAAAGATACGGCCGTTTATGTCGCAAACAATGTGTATTACGACATTGTCAAGGGAATCACAATTCATAGGATACTTTCCGTTAACCTAGAAATCCTAGAATCCTAGAAATTTGGCATAAAGCAAGGTTTCATAGCACAAGTATAGGAAAAAGTCTGAAAACTGTAAATTTGTAGTTGTTTTACAAAAAAATACTTGTTTTGTGATTCGGAAAAATCTTCGTAACTCAATTCGGGAATTGAACTGTTTTCGTAGGTAAGTTTGTACGGAACCCTCAGTGCCCAAATCCGACTCACACTTGCCCGGTATCGTTACAATACGTTTTCCAAGTGTCAATTTTCCATCGTCAATGGGTAGCGGTTCTGGCGACAGATTGGTGCAAAGGTGTCATGGAGCACCTGGTTTTGTACCCTTGTGTACCCTTCAACGGCCAAGTCACACAACATTAACTATAATAATAAAGAAATCGCAGTAAGGAACCTTAGACTTGGCACGACTTTGTCCAGATTTCATTACTTTTTAGAGATAAACAAGCAGCTCCATCGAGACTTGGCTAGTTTTTTTACAAAATGTTTTTGGTGGGATTTCACTTCTTTTTGTAGAAACGTGGGCATATTGATTTTTGCAATGACAGTCGATTTTTTTATGTAACAATAGTAGAAGGAGGCATTACCATATCTCTAATACAGCTGAGACCAGCTGAGGGTTCTTCATCAGATACTTCAGACCTTCGATTTTTGACATCAAATGAAGCGGCCCGCCAAGTTGAATATATTTTGTAAAGCCGGTATGTCGATCTCTAATAGTTTGGTTGGGCTCTTGTGTTTTCTAATCAGGGTCACCAGGTACTCCAGATCATCGATTATCCTAGTTTTTTATAGTTTTCCCTTTATATGGCCATTAAACCCTAACTCTGTACCAAATTTCAGCTCTCTGAGTTTATGGGAAGTACTAGTTCTATTCTGATGATCATGAGTGAGTGAGTGTCATAAATATGCGAAACTTTGCTTTCGCTTAACTTCGGAACTAAATGACCTACAGACTTGAAATTTTAGATTTTAAGTATGTGATTATAGCTTACTGGATGACGAAAATTTCTGCGTTCTGGTCTTATCCAGAGGTTCTCAAATAGGGGCCTGAAAATGCGGCGAAATGGTTCCAGTAAAGGATGGTACGGCAGTGTTTGCTTCGCGCTCGGCTTGGCGGGGGCACTGCCGTGCCCCCCGATATATATGTATGTTTATTTTGTACATATAGATACTTTTGTACTTATCTTATCTTATCTTATCTTTGTGGTCTGGTTTCCGCACTTAGTCCTTATCGGACCATTGTGCGTGGGCCATGGCGGCCTTTACTCCAACCAGCCCACCTCATTCCAGAAACAGATGAGTATCTTCAGTTTGCTCAGGGCGTCCATAAGTGAATTCGGTGCTCCCAAGGTCCGAGTTCTTATCTCGCTGACGGCTGTGCACTCAAGGAGCACATGCGCAACAGTTTCTTCTGACTCCATGCATCCTCTGCACAGAGGGCTATCTGTGATATTCATCGTGAAAAAGTGTTTGTTCAGGGAGCAGTGTCCGGTGATGGATCCTGCCACCAGACGCAGGCTGCCTCTGTCCAGTCGCAGAAGGCTGCTGGTTAGGGTTCTATTTAAAGTTGGCATGGCTTCTTTAGCCTGCCTGCAGCCCGGTGCCAGGGACCACCACCTTCCCGCTTGTGCATTTGTGTGCTCTCGTAGCCAACCATGCAGCTGACTAAAGGGTATTGGCACGATGGGCTCCGGTCCGAAGACCACCGTGTCAGACCCCCGCCTTGCCAGCTCATCAGCTGCGTCGTTGCCCAGTGAGCCGCTGTGTCCTTTTATCCACTGCAGTGTCACAGTGTTATTATTTAACACTGTGACACGTTCTAGTGCAGAGTGGCATTCTTGTATAAGTTTCGACGTTGTTGTGGGTTTTTCTAGCGATTGTAGTACTGAGGCACTGTCGGAAATTATGCGGATATGAGTATCCATAACTTTTCTGGCTTCTATAGCGTTGGCCGCTAGAGTGATGCCAACACATTCTGCCTGGTAGACCGAGTTGAGTGCTCCTAGCGGTTTGGATATCTTTATATTAAGGTCATTGGAGAAGACTCCGACTCCTGTTCCGGTGTTCGTCTTTGATCCGTCGGTGTAAATTCTCAGTTCCTTGGGGCCTGAGCAATCGTACGGTTCTTCTGCTAGTTGGATGCTGTAGTGTTTCTGGAAGTGCATTGCTTTGGGGGCTTTGTCGTTGGGGGCCGTCATCATTGGCTGTCGCTTAATGGCATCATCCATAATGCGCGTATGTTTAATTCGAGAGTCTGTTTTCAGTGTACCCGATAGTTTAAGTCTGAATACTGCCAAGGCTGCCTCCTCCCGCACTATGAGATGCAGTGGAGGCAGTCCTAGCATAGCCTGTAGGGCGGCAGTGGGTGCCGTTCTCATGCTACTAGTGATTGCTACGCAGGCGTATCGCTGCAATTTTTCGAGTTCTTTTTGGGCTGTGCTCAAATCTGTCATGGGCCACCAGACTAGGGAGCCATATGTTATGATTGGTCGGATGATTGTGGTATATAGCCAGTGGGTGACTTTTGGGCTTATACCCCAGTTTCGTCCTAACATGCGTCTGCATTGCCACATCGATATACTGGCTTTTTTGTTTGCGTAGTCCATGTGTTTTGCCCAATTCAACTGCTTGTCTAGGTAGACGCCCAAGTATTTGGCTTCAGTTGAAAGGCTTAGGGTAGTTCCAAAGAAGCGCGGAAGTCTTAGTACAGGTAGCTTCCTTTTTTTTGTGAAAAGAACTAGTTCTGTTTTGGTGGGGTTCACGGTTAGTTGGTATTCTTTGCACCAATCCTCTACTAACTTCAAAGCCTGGCTCATTAGGTTGCATAAAGTGTTTTCATGAGTGCCGTTTACTATTATGGTTATGTCGTCGGCGTACCCCACGGTAAAGTAACCTTTATCGTTGAGTTTCTTGACGAGGCTATCTGCGACTAGGTTCCATAGCAAGGGTGATAAAACACCCCCTTGAGGGCAGCCCTTTGCTACAGTGGCTCTTGTTGTGCTATTTATGGTGACTTGCACTGCTCTTTGTTTGAGCATGTTCGTGATCCAGCCACTTAAGGTCGGATCTACGCCGTGCCTCCCAAGGGCTGTGGGTGTGTGATACTTTTGTACTTTTATTCTCTTAATAATCTTCTACCTTTTTATGCACCTGCCATGTTTTCTCTTCACTATCCTTGGTTGACTGGTAGAAAATGCCTAAGGCATTAAGTCCGCCTAAATGTGTACCTTTGTGAATGAATGCATGAAGTTTTATTAATATAATAAATAAATAAAAGCTCGTCAACACCCTCATATTCTCCATTTTTGTGCATGGTTCAGAGACGTTTGCGACGGCATCCAAATCGCTGAAGATAGAACAACATGGTGAAATATAGTCCACAAAAAAGTTATTCATCGAAGTCACGGCTCTCAGCATTGAGAGTAAACGACGCAAGGAGGAGGGGGAGTAGATAAATACATACATTATCCCTTAGCCTGGCTTTGTACCCTCGCAAGGCACGTGGAGCTATAAGTAGCTAAGATTCGCGTAGTGTCAACAATAGCTCAACATTCAATGCTGTCCGCGACTTGCTACTTAGTATGCTGGACCACGGCTGTTGTTTCACTGTGACAAGCTTGGTCCCGGCGTCAGCTACAGTATGCTAATAGGTATTCTAAGCAAAGGATCGCCCATTAAGCACGTCAAACTCAAACACAAAACTCAAAATTATTTTATTTCATCTATGCCTACATGGGCACTTGTAAAACGTCAGAAGCTAATGCAAGGTTCCCAATGGTCGTTTGCTATGGAAAAAAAGTGGCAAGAAAATCCATGGTTACTCTTTTAAAAAAAACCGACCAAGTGCGAGACGGACTCGCGCACTGAAGGTTCCGTACAAACTTACCTATGAAAACGGTTCAATTCCCGAATTGAGTTACGAAGATTTTTCCGAATCGCAAAAAAGTTATTTTTGGGACGTAACAACAAATTTACAGTTTTCAGATTTTTTCCTATACTTGTGCTGTGTGATCTTGCTTCATGCCAAATTTCAAGATTCTAGGTCAACAGGAAGTACCCTATGAATTTTGATTCCCTTGAGAGTGTCGAAATATACATTTTTTGCAACATAAACGACCGTATCTTTTTTGTTCGTTAACTCAGAAGTTTGATTTTTTCACAGCTTCAAGGGACTGCAGACTTGAGTATATAGTTTTAATTTCAACTCGATACCTCCACGCGTTCCCGAGATAAAGGGTCTTGACAGACAGACAGACAACAAAGTGATCCTCTAAGGGTTCCGCTTTTTCCTTTTGAGGTACGGAACCCTAAAAATGATTAATCTACAATATTTCTATATTAAAATATTAATAGGTATGAGAGGACAGTGTAGACCGGTCAACGTTGTACCCAAAAGTACAATAAACGTAGTAATCTATGAAACCACGTCAGGCTCGTGAGCAACACTCTTCCCCTGGAAAAAAACACGAGGAGGAGAGAGGGGTGTAGTTCTTACTACACCCCTTTCTCCTCCTCTTGTTTTTTGCAGTATGTGCATTTTTTCATGTAACGCGCGATTTTTAAGGCGAGAAACGTCACGTAACTTTGCGGCCATAGCTAGGCCACGATTTCTTTGCTAAATAAAGGAAATCATGGAAAATTGTAATACTTAAATTGTGATTTTAGATACGATAGGATGTATCTTCAAGAGGACGAGGGGGTTAAAAAATTGCTAAAAAACAACACGTGGTTAATGGACGACCCCTGAGATTTAAGTTTGCAATAGTAAATTGATCTAGTCTAAACCACCACTTAAATGGAATTTGTTGAAATAGAATGTGTGGATATGAAATAATAACGTTGTATAACAGATATATAATTTTGTTACTATTTTGGTGTACAATAAAGTTTTATTATAATCTATTCTATAATATCCAAAATTATGTCTCTTTTTTCATCATCATCATCATCATTATTTCAGCCGAAAAACGTCTACTGCTGGACATAGGCACCCCCAGTGTCGCGACAACGGACTGTCCTGTGCGTCTCGCATCCATCGCATTCCCGCGACTCTCACCAGGTCATCGGTCCACCTTGTGGGAAGCCTTCCAGCGCTGCGTTTTTCAGTGCGTGGTACCACTCCAGAACCTTTCGGCCCCGTCGACCATCTGTTCTGCGAGTAATGTGCCCTGCCAACTACCACTTATGTTATGTCGATAAGAGCTATGTCGGTAACCTTGGTTCTCCTGCGGATATCATGATTCCTGATGCGATCACGCAAGGAAACTCCGAGTATAGAGATGCAACGCCGGATGCTGACGCGCCAAGTCACGGCATGGCGGACAGAGGTCCGGTGGGATTTCATGATGAAATGGTGACAGCGACTGTCGCAACCCAGTGCTGGGCACGCCATAATTATGGCCCTCTTTGAGGAGTGGCTAGAAAGACAACATGGCGTCCTTACCTATCGCATGACGCAGGTCTTCTTCACCGGAGATGGTAAGTTCGGGAGGTTCCTGCATTGGATTCATGCGGAAGAAACGCCCGGGTGTCACCATTGTGTGGACCGCCCAGAGGACACGGTGGAGCATATGGTAGAGATGTGCCCCGTTTGGGCAGAGCAACGCCATGTCCCGAGCCAGGCCCTGGTACAGGCGATGGTCCGGAGTGAGGAGGAAAACCAGTGTCTTTCAATCTTTATGAATACCTACATAACTCCTTTTTTAAATAGACAAATAATGGCGACCCCCCTAGGACCGTAACATTGCGATGAGTGGACGGGCGCACTGCGCTCTTCTGCCCTCTTGATTTGTTTTAAAATCACTAACAAATTGCGTGTCTAAAAAACTACGACACTTTCTTATTATTTTTTCCGTGTTATTTATCTGTTTCTTGGACTCGGTAATTTCAGTGAACATTCCAAAGCATACTGTACGACCTGATGATGACCCACCAGGGTCCACACATGGCTTTGGATGAAACCAGGGAGCCCCACAGAAATAAAAGAAGGCAACCTTGTTCCAACGGTATATTTCAGCAGAAAGAGATTTTTTCTAAATATATAGGGATTATAACATAGCGATGACGTAGAATCTTAACACCGCAATCTAGAATACCGTACAATGTCATCAACCGCATTATGTTAAACTAATTATAATAAGCATAAGCATAATCGGCCTTGTAATGTTCCCAATGTTGGGACTAAGGCCTCCTCTCTAGGAAAGATACTGCTTACCATCAGGTGGGATCGCACTCAAGCACTGGTTTGGGCCACGGGTAGTATGAAAGTGAAACCCGGGGCCCTGGGACGAAGGCAAGGAAGGAACAGGAGTGGGTTTTTAGTCAGTAAATGTCTAACACTATCTCCCGCTCCGCCCAAGAGGGGGATTTGTCATTAGATGATTTTCCCACCTAAAAAAAAACTCAAGCACTGGTTTAAATCAATTTAAAAAAAAAAGGAGAATGGACCGTAATCCACCACGAGGATCCAGTATGGATTGGTCTTCGAATTTTTGGTTCAGGTAAATGCCGGTCCAGAAACTAAATATACTAAATAGTAAGTATAACTAGTGTTGAATAGTATTTCTAGTGTTGTCTTCGACCCTGCAGGCCCAGCAGGGTCGAAGCCTAGTACACAAGGCAAAGAAGGAACATACGAGTGGGTTTTAGTTAGTAAAAGTCTGACATGTCCTCTCGCACCGCCCTAGAGCGTGAAAAGCCATTGGATAATTTCCCACCTTAAAAAAGTGTTTCTACTATCACGTTAAACACATACAATGTTATTTTATCCTAGTAGAGTACTTTCATACTCTCGAGACCTGTTTCGGTAGTCGAGGAAATTAAACAATAACATAAACCGTTTGTTAACCTGTTTGCCAATTAGTTAACTAGGAAAGAGAAATAAAACGATGCGTCGTTGTTAATTATGCTAATTACCAATTAACATCGTCGCCTTGAGCTGTTTACATGATATTTTTTTTTAAATTGGTATAAACTAGTGCTTGACTGCGATCCCACCTGATGGTAAGTAGTAATGCAATCGTTGATGGTGAGGCGCACTAATTTATTAAGAGCCTATTCACTCTAGCCTTGAAGATACCTAAATTATTCCAGTTAAAGCAGGCAAATTATTCCAGTCCCTCGATGTACGCGGTATAAATGACGAGGCGAAACAACGTAAGGGTGGATACTCGCCGTTCGTCGTCTTGTCCGATGGTAGAATCAAGTCATGCAATTCCTGCGCTCAATCTCCAAAATGCATCCTGTAAAATACATAACAAATCTATAAGGTGTGCACATTATATTATATCCATACTAATATTATAAATGTAAAAGTAACTCGATCTGTCTGTTACACTTTCACGGTTAGGCTACTGAACTGATTTTTATGAAATTTGGTATAAAGTAAGCTTGAAGTCAAAAAACTGGACAAGTGCGAGTCGGAGTCGCGCACTGAGGGTTCCGTACAAACTTACCTATGTAAATAGTTCAATTCCTGAAGATTTCTTCGAATCACGTTTTTTTTTTGTTACGTAACAAAAATTTTGTTGTTTTTAGATTTTTTCCTATATCTATACTATAAAACCTTGCTTTATGCCAAATTTCAGGATTCTGGGTTAGCGGGAAGTACGCTATGAATTTTGATTCCTTTGAGAGTGTTGAAATGTACGTTTTTTTGCGACATAAACGGCCGTAACTTTTTTTTTTCGATAATTAGAAGTTTGATATTTTCACAGCGTCAAGAGACCGCAGACTTGAGTACTTATATGGTTTTAATTTCAACTCGATACCTCCATGAGTTTCCAAGATAAAGGGTATTGACAGACAGACAGACAGACGGACCACAAAGTGATCCTATAAGGGTTCCGTTTTTTCCTTTTGAGGTACGAAACTCTAAAAAGAACAAAGATCAGAAAACTATTGAAGCATAATCAGGCACAGCTTTATTACGGAATTTTCATACTTTTTTTGTAGCGTCGTTTTGTAGCACCACTTTCCGACTTCACTTGTTAGATAAACACATTTCATCCAAATCGGTCAAGCTATTTAGGAGGAGTTAAGTGACAAACACACGTACAGAATAATTATATCTGTAAAGATGATGTACTTTCAACTGTACAAATTAAACGTAACATCAGAAAAAAAAATTGAGTAACATAATTTATTTAAATTTAAAAAATGCCATATTACTTACTGTTGCGAACGTGAGTAATTAAATGCCGGTTTACTAGCAGAGATCTTTATTTACCACAAACAATAACAAATTTGTCCAATCAACAAAAGCCAATCAAAAGGAAAAATCGGGCAATGAGTACTAGAATCGCTTAGGTCGTAAAATCACTATCACTTATGCAGGTATCGTCGCTGTTCGTACTTGTCGCAGTCGACATCAAAACTGCCTCACTTCCAGTCGGAGGCTCGTATTCATACGCAAAACCAGCAAAATTCTAGATAGTACTGACGTTTCAAGGTCAATCTAGAACAATATAGTCGCATCGCGGTGTAATAAATCAGTATCATCATTCTCGCGACTTCATGTGAATTTCGACTCTATAGTATAAGACGGAAGGAATAAATTTCCTTATTAACTATTATGAACTAATAATAATAGATATAATTGTGGCAGACTTTTTCTAGAATTCACTAGACCTTGGTACGTACTTCGATTCTGGAACTTTTGCTCAGCAATGCGTTTTAATTGGTTGACGTTACTGTTGATTTCAGCCAGGAGATATGACTTTTAAAGTTTCATGGCGTAACATTACTTATGGCTATTTGAGTTACTGATTTTATTATAAAATAGAATAAATTAAACCGGCCAAGTGCAACTTCCCAACTTGGCAACTTGCGTGTGGTTGAAGCAGTGGTGGCCGAGTGGTAACGGCCCCGACTTACGAGTTGTAGGTCGCGGGTTCAAACCTAGCCAGGCGCATTACTTTGTGTAATTTATTTCATCACCACTGCTCTCAAAACGGTGAAGGAAAACATCGTGAGGAAACCGGCATGTCCTAGAACCAAAAATTCGAAGACATGTGACATTCACCAATCCGCACTGGACCCGCGTGGTGGATTACGGCCCATTTCCTGTCCTAGAGAGAGGAGGCCTGAGTCCCAGCAGTGGGAACATTAAAAGGCTGATTATGCTTATGTTTATGCTATGCAACTTGCCCTTCGGTTCCGTACCTACCGTCCGTAGCAAAAAACTGCGAAAAACACGTTTGTTGTATGGGAGCCCCATTTACTCGTAAATACTAATATTATACTTTTTTTAGTATTTACTGTTATAGCGGCAACAGAAATACATCATGTATGAAAATTTTAACTGTTTAGTTAACATGGTTCATGAGATCCAATCTAGTGACAGACAGATGGACAGCAAGCATAGCCCGTTTTTACTCTTTGGGTGCGGATTTCTAAAAACTACATCAGTTCTAAAACTCGTTATTTCATCGCGTGTTTCCAGAATGTAGATGAGAATTTCAAAGTTAGTAAGCACTATTAGATTAAGTAAAACTTTAGTTTTTGAAATTCAAGTAAGTAATACAAACTTCAAAGATAAAATATTGCTTATAGAGTACTTAAAAGAAAATGTTTAAGCTTTACGCTGAAAGTTGTGAATAAATGATTGTTTCAAATTGTTGTGGCTACAGCAGTTAGCCAATGTAATTAGCAATTTTGTAATTAAGTATAGAAGTGGTGTTGTCTCAATTATTTAAAGATGTTTCATTTATAAATGTTTGGATTCAACTCAAGTATTTATTATATTGAAATATGTAACCAAGATTTATGTAACTCATAATATGATTTAAATGAGTGTCCATGGAGTTTCTTGCACGTTCTTCTCCATAGAGATCTACGCTTTGGAACGTGCAATTTAGCTTGATTTTTTTAGAGTTCCGTACCTCAAAAGGAAAAAAACGGAACCCTTATAGGATCAATTTGTTGTCTGTCTGCCAAGAACTTTTATCTCGGGAACGCGTGGAGGTATCGAGTTGAAATTCAAACCATATACTCAGTTGTGCGGTCCCTTGAAGCTGTAAAAAAATCGAACTTTTAACGACAAAAAGATATGGCCGTTTATGTCGCAAAAAACATATATTTCGACACTCTCCCGATGACCTAGAATCCTGAAATTTGGCATAAAGCAAGGTCTTATAGTATAGATATAGGAATAAATCTAAAAACAGAAAATTTATAGTTACGTCACAAAAAAAATTGTGATCCGGTTTTTCCGAATCACTTTTTTTTTGTAATGTGATATGGCTATTTATGTTGCAAAAACATATATTTCGACACTTCAAGGGAATCAAAATTCATAGTGTACTTCTCGATGACCTAGAATCCTGAAATTTGGCATAAAGCAAGGTCTTATAGTATAGAAAATTTGTAAAAAAAATGTGATTCGGAGAAATCTTCGAGACTCCATTCGGGAACTGAACTATTTACATAGGTAAGTTTGTACGGAACCCTCAGTGCGAGAGTCCGACTCGCACTTGCTATTTTTTTTGACTGATCGACATTTTGACAATTCAAAAGTGTCTGTAAATGGTCTATTTGAAATAAACGTTTCTGATTTCTGAAGGGGGATCATAGACGTAGGGAGAAAGGGTGCTAGGCAAAAATTGAATTGAGCAGGTCATGTCATCCGCATGCTCTGTGACGTGCACCGCATGCGCTGAGCAATAGTTTTTAAAGTATGGGGTTACAAAAGATGAACGGCTCTCGCGAGCTGCTTGCGAACAGCGTGCGTGCATAATATTTTATGTTTGTACAAAGTCCCTCTGCGCCGCCCGCGCTCTGCTCGCGGGCAAGCTACGCGCCATACTCGAGTCGCACAGGGGGTACGCGCGAGTCGCTCGCGGTACATAGATAAGTGCGCGCGCGCTGCACCTCATTCAAGCCTTGCCTGAGCTGCACTAGAGCGGCGCACCAAACTTAGGCTGTAACCGCACGCGAGCAGCACGCGCGCAGCTCGCAAGCGGCTCGCGAGCGCCGCATTCACCAGGTTTGGACACCATTAGGTCTTATTTTGAGTTTTATTGAAGTGGTTTTGTTTATTTTTGTTGATAGCCTCGCGCTTTTCCACTATCTCACTTGATGGTAAGCGACAATGTGTGTGTGTTGACGCTGGAGCACGCTTGCCAAGAAGTAATCTATTCACTCTTGACTTAAAGACCAAGGTTGTAGCTATCAGGAAACACAGACTCCGGCAGGAAATCTCACTCCTTAGCTGACACAATGATTAAATAAATAAATGGATGACTACTAACAAAAACTAATTTATAAGGTTTTTAACTTACTTCGATAACTACCTAATGTTAATATTTAAATTGACGAATAAAATACATAAGTGATATTATGATCATCATTTCAGTCGAAAGACGTCCACTGTTGGACATAGGCCTCCTCCAAGTGTCGCCACCATGACCGGTCCTGTGCGTCTCTCATACATCGGATTCCCGCGACCCCAGGTCATTGGTCATAAATGATATAATAAAAGTTATTTTAGTTGTAATAAATATTTAGTCTAATTGAACACCTGCGTCATTTAACGCAGGTGTTCCAGAAACATTAGATTTAAGTACAAGTGCTAGAAAACAGTTCTAGTCTAACTACTGTTACTGTGTCCAGACGTTCGCAAGAACTGGGATCAATATTGGTACTAATAAAGGTATAAAAAAAAAACCAAGAGTCGTATTTGTTTTGATTAGATAGAATTCTATTGTCCCAAGAATGTACCTAATGACTTTTTAGGGTTCCGTACCTCAAAAGAAAAAACGGAACCCTTATAGGATCACTTGGTTGTCCGTCCGTCTGTCTGTCAGACCTTTATCTCGGGAGCGTGGAGTTGAAATTAAAACCATATATAGAGTGACTGGTAATTAGTGACCGATACTTAAACACGTGATTGTACTCATGATTACAAACAACTTTCCCAAAGAAACTTTTTTTATATACACACTACTTTGTAGGTACATTCACTGATTAGGTACGTACACCTATGGGTTTGCAAGCCGCGCGGGTATTCTATCACTATTGTAGGTACGACGGCGTCACGCGGCTAACAGCTGAAGGGTCGCCGGACGCAGGCGCGCGCAAGTATTTAAACAGCTGTTTTAATATTGTGATAAAACTAATGAGAATATAAAAGTTTCTATAAAAGTTTCTTTGGGAAAGTTGTTTGTGATCATGAGTACAATCATGTGTTTAAGTATCGGTCACTAATTACTAGTCACCCTATATATACTCAGGTCTACGGTCCCTTGAAACTATGAAAAAATCAAACTTCTTAATCAAGTTAAGGAAAAAAAAAGATACGACCGTTAATGAGCAAGAAACGACGCTCTCAAGGGAACCAAAATTAATAGGGAACTTCCCGTTGATCTAGAATCCTGAAATTTAGTATGAAGCAAGGTCTCATATAGAGCAGTGGTGTCCGAATGGTAACGGCCCCGACTTACGAGTTGTGGGCTGCGGGTTCAAACCCAGCCAGGCGCATTACTTTGTGTAATTTATTTCGTCACCACTGCTCTCAAAACATGTGCGTGTGAACTGAGGGACCATACCGATATTTATTAAAAAAAAATATAGGATTTAGTAGTACACTTAAAACAATTGTAGAACAAATCTGGGAATATGTAAATCAGTATACTAAAAACTACAGCCCTTAATGTGCGGTCCCTCAGTTCTCACAGACCATCAGCCAGATCTCGAAAATTATCAAAAATACCAAGTGGTTTCTACAACGGTCATTACCGAATGTGTTAATAAATAAAAATATACAGCAATCGAGGGAAAATGTATGAGAACAAACTGGCCAATCGGAAGAAGCTATCGCGTCATTTAGCTGTGCTCTTATTGGCTAACGATGACGCGATCGAATTTCGATATTCGACCCAAGAAAATGTGGACAAATACTTTCATTCACTACAAAATTATATTCACCCTACCGAAGCAATAATTACTCAAAACTATTCTAATAACATTTCGTTACAGATATTAAACTAAAACTCAAATAAAAGTAATACTCAAAGTCCTGAGAGTCGTTAAGACTTTTTAATCAAAACGGCCGCCCTGGAGGGTCGACCTCCTTTGAGGTACAGGCCGTTTATACAGACATCTGTTACAGACTAAGTCTGGCCATCAATCAAACTAATACACGAACAAGAATGGGAAAATGTCGCTGATACTTTTTTGTGAACTTGGGACTTTTTGTTGAGTAAAATATTACTTTTATCTAGATCGGTTTTTGTTCCCAATTGTTACTTTTTGTCGTAATTACTGTACGTGGAAGGTTGTCGCATCTTCAATTTTTGTTTTTGCTCTTAAAATACGCATTAATTTAACATTAGTTTCTCGTGCCTACGCCAGTCTACGGCGTAGCTGTTCCGCTACGGCGTAGCTGTTCTGCTACGTCGTAGCCGGCAGTAGTCGGTAATCAATCACGCATACATGTAAATTGAGCAAAACTTGAATTTAGATTATAACTAGCGACCCGGCCCGGATTTGCACAGGTAGGTACTAATCATATACAGAAACCTTCCTCACGCTCATTTATAAAACATCACAAGCCTAGAATCCTTCAGGAAATTAGTCTAGAATGCTGAACGGCTGTGCCATGTATTGAACAGGTTAAAGTGCGCTTTTGCCTACGCAAAGGAATAATATATTGCCCTAATTTTCATGAAAAGGAATTTTGACATTATTGTGAACTTTTTTACAGTCAAAACTATGAAAAAAATAATTATAACTTAAAATATCAATAAATAATAAACAAAGTCATGGTGGTTAGTGTCGCTAACCAGGTGGTTGAGGAATGAGGTCATTCCTCGAAACCTTTATTAGCTAGATTATTCCTATTTTTTAGGATTCCGCACCTCAAAAGGAAAAAAACGGAACCCTTATAGGATCACTTTGTTGTCCGTCTGTCTGTCTGTCTGCCAAGATCCTTTGTCTCGGGAACGCGTGGAGGTATCGAGTTCAAATTAAACCATATTATCAAGTCTGTGGCCCCTTGAAGCTGTGAAAAAATCAAACTACTGAGTTAACGGAAAAAGATACGGCCGTTTATGTCGCAAAAAACGTGTATTTCGACACTTACGGGAATCAAAATTCATAGGGTACTTCCCGTTGTCCTAGAATCCTAAAATTTGGCATGAAGCAAGGTTTCATAGCACAAGTATAGGGAAAAACTCTGAAAACTGTAAATTTGTAGTAACTTCATCAAAGAAAAAACTTTAAAAAGTCGGAAAAATCTTCATAACTCAATTCGGGAATTGAACTGTTTGCATAGGTAAGTTTGTACGAAACTTTCAGTGCGTGACTCCCGACTCCCACTTGCCCTGTTTTTTTAATATTTTATTTGCAAATGATGCTAAAACCAGTAATATAATAAATCAAGTAATATTTAGTATTTATTTCTGTACAAGTGATTGGTAAGTTTTAGAAATAAATGAAATCAAACTGTAAAGCCAAAAATATATATATATTTTTTTTTAATAGCCTATACTGTCCCACTGCTGGGCAAAGGCCTCCCCAACTTCTTCCAGGTATTCTTTTCTTGAGCCACCTCGAACCAGTCCTTACGGTAGGCATCTAGGTTGTCTCGCCACCTCTTCCCAGGTCAAAAATATATATCCTTGTAAAAGCGGAACTGAAAGGTTAAAAGCCCCTAAATTGTTCTAATGGGGGTACTTTTAAGAACAAATCATGAACAAAACATTCTGTGTTCTCAAAGTTAGCATGTTTTTTTTTTTTTAATTGTTTTAACTAGTGCTTGACTGTGATCCCACCTGATGGTAAGTGGTAATGCAATCGTTGATGGTGAGGCGCACTAATTTATTGAGAGCCTATTCACTCTAGCCTTGAAGAGACCCAAATTATAATCGGACGGGAAAACCGCAGCAGGCAAATTATTCCAGTCCCTCGATGTACGCGGTATAAACGACGAGGCAAAACGCTTGGTCCGGACCGTAGAGGTTTCAACAACGTAAGGGTGGATACTCGCCGTTCGTCGGCTTGTCAGATGGTAGAAATGAGATGGTGGAATCAAGTCATAAATAGTAATAAAGTGGTAGTTACTATTTATGCTCACTCTTAAGTACACGGAATTTGAGTTTGCATACAAACGACTTCCCCCTTTTCACCCCTTGAAGGTTGAATATTCAAAAACCCCTTTTTTAGTGCTCACCTACGTTATAAAAGAGCCTTGTGCTAAATTTTACGTTCCTAAGCCTATAGTTTCGTTTTTTGACTGGCCTGTTGGTCTAGTGGTCAGTAGCCCTAACTGCTATGCCGGAGGTCGTGGATTCGATTCCCAATCAGGTCAAATGTTTGTGTGATGAGCACGATCACTTGTTCTATGTCTGGGTGTAATTTATCTATAATATGTATGAATTTAGAAATATATAAGTATGTTTATCAGTTGCCTAGTACTCATAATGCAAGCTCTGTTTAGTTTGAGACTAGACGGCGTTGTGTGATAGTTGTGGAATATTATTATTATAGTTTCGGCTATTCGTTGATATGTTGATCAGTCCATTTCTTCTTTAATATATCAGTAAAAAATTGAGAACCTGATTTCAGCGTCATCTACCGGGTCCAATTGTATTTTCAAACCATCCAGGGACGCAATCCATATACACACAAAATTTAATCTATAGAAATCGGTCAAGTTGTTTAAGAGACAAACACACGTAGGTACAGAAAATTATATTTACAAATATATATATTTACTGCCTGTATTAAAGTGTTGTTTAAACTTTTCATGTATGATAAAGTTTGATTTTCCATAAATTGTTAATAATATTGAAATCTAAACAATATAGTTAAACAATGTAGTTGATAAGACCGCCATTGTACCCATAGATTTAAGTTTAAGTATAAGCGGTGTTATTTTTTTTGTCTGTTCTATATAGTTGTCAAAGTCGCGGGTAGGAAATCATCAATTAACTTCTCTCGCTCTGGGTAGATCGAGAGGGAATGTCAAACTTTTACTGACTAAAACCTACCCGCGTTCCTTCATTTGCCTTTTGCGTCCCAGGGTCGCGATGACTCTTTTCCATTCTGATTTGATTCATTTGACTTGCGTGTTGGTCTAGTGGTTAGTGGCCCTGACTGCTAAGCCGGAGGTCGTGGGTTCGATTTCCACTCAGGACAAATGTTTATGTGATGAGCACGCTCATTCGTTCTGTCTGGGTGTAATTTATCTATAAAATTAGAAATATATAATTATGTTTATCAGTTGTCTAGTACTCATAACACAAGCTCTGCTTAGCTTGGGACTAGACGGCGTTGTGTGATGGTTGTGTGAATATTATATTTTTGTTGTATTACCAGTTACCAATAGCCATTAAGCAGTTAAATGGAAATACGTTTAAAAATAAATTGAAAACATTTTTGATTGATAATGTATTTTATAATCTGCATGAGTTTTTTGATAAAAAATAATATTTGTGTGTATCTACTTCTTTTTTTTATATATATTTTTTTAAATACTATATATCCGCATATCCGACTTGGGTAGACTGTTGAAACTAAAAATGTAATGTTTATAAATAAGACCTTAATGTACACAGTTACGCAATAAATATATCTTTATCTTTATCCTAAATTTTGTTTTATGACCCAACAATAAATCAAGGATACAATAAATGCTTTTTCATAACTTGATAAATAACCATAAAAAAGATACAAAACTTTTACGAAACCGAGATGTAATCAAAAAGTAATTACCATCCAAACGCTTGTCGAAGAAGTCCCGTAGCCGGCCAGGCTTAGTTACCACAGGCACTTTGCCACTAGAAATGTCCAAAAAAATAAAAGACCTAATCGAACCTCGACGATGGCTACAAATTTACATATTAAATACTTCAGCCAGTGACGGAATAGCATAGGAACAATGCGTGTAAATCTACAATCATCACAAACAATGGAAAATGTTATTATTTACTAGCTTTTGTCCGCGGCTTCGCTTCCGTCAACTGACTACTATATCCTACTCTACCCAACTCTATCCTACTCTACCCTACTCTACCTTACTCTACCCTACTCTACCCTACTCTACCCTACTCTACCCTACTCTACCCTACTCTACCCTACTCTACCCTACTCTACCTTACTCTACCCTACTCTACCCTATTCTACCCTACTCTACCCTACTCTACCCTACTCTACCCTACTCTACCCTACTCTACCCTACTCTACCCTACTCTACCCTACTCTACCCTACTCTACCCTACTCTACCCTACTCTACCCTACTCTACCCTACTCTACCCTACTCTACCCTACTCTACCCTACTCTACCCTACTCTACCCTACTCTACCCTACTCTACCCTAAAAAAAAGTATCCTATGTCCGTCTCCTGGTTCTAAGCTACCTCCCCACCAACTTTCAGTCAAATCGGTTCAGCCGTTCTTGAGTTATAAATAGTGTAACGAACATGACTTTCTTTTATTTATATAGATTAAAAAATATTTGACCCGATGAACTTCGTATCGCCTAATAGTAAATAATATAATAAAAATAATGCCATCTACTGGCATTACCAGAACAGCATAATTCATTTTATAATGACATTTTAATTAGAGATGGCATTGTATACGGATTTTTTTTTTCTGACTTTTTCCATTTTTTCTCACCGTTTAAACCTTCCCTGCACCCCTAGCCAAGTTCACGAAAAGATTTGCAATCGTTAACGCAAGTCGAAAACTAATCAAATGTATGGGAATGACGTTAAGTCACGTGGTCAGAACAAAAAAATAGAAAATTCGTAGCCAAGTTCACATCGTTCAAAATGAATTGTTATCGTTTCTACAATATTCAACGCTACATCCTTTGTTATTGTAGAACGAGCGACCAACCAACTTATCGTTTTCTACAATTGCTGACACCCAGGCGTTACCGATTTGAGAACGGAATTCGACACGAAACGGTTGTTACTTGGCTAGAGGGGCTGGACTATCTCGAATATTTCAAGACCAAAATTAGCCAAATCGGTCCAGCCGTTTTTGAGTTTTAGCGAGCCTAACGAACAGCTATTTATTTATATATAAACAGATTTCAGTAACAACACTTTGACAGCTCACGTCATTGTGATGCTATTACTTACTTCCGTATTTTCATTAAAAACAGTTAAAAAAATCAAATAAAGTTTCATAAAGAAAAGTATCATTGTGTAGGGCCATTTAAAACATATAAAAATTAAATTGCCTTATACAATTTCAATGCATTTAAGTGCTAGTTGAGCGACCCTCGATTGATCGATCGGTCGTTGTGGAGATGCTTGGGGGAGGCCTATGTCCAGCAGTGGACGTCTTTCGGCTGAAATGATGAATGATGATGAGCGACCCTGAGCAAGCTGCAGTGAAATACATCAGTATTCCGTAAACTTTTTGTGTTTAAGGTACATCTAGGAAATCGAGAAATTTTGGAGGTAGGTACAACACATGTGGTTGTTTTTTTAATAGATGCGGTAGATAATATATACTAAAAAGAGGAAAGGACCCAATATTGAGCCTTGTGATACACCCATTTTGACTTTCAAACCCTGAGAATTGACACCGTTTATTTGAACTTGCTGTACCATAAATTAAAAATCAGTTTTTACAGATTATTAATCAACATAACAGAGTTTTTGAAAATTTTAATATTAATGTGCGCTCCGTTTTCATTTTTAACAGTTCTGCCTGCTCGGTGAGTATCGAAAAAGGAATGGAAAGGTAAATAATTAATAATAATTTATTTATTTTCAAATGTACAATTTTTACTCAAATTTTGTCTAACATGTTTTTTTTTTTCGGTGGGATAATCATCTTATGACATCCCTCGCTCTTGGGCGGAGCGGGAGATAGTGTCAGACTGTTACTGACTAAAAACCCACTCCTGTTCCTTCGTTGCCTTTCGTACCAGGGCCGAGTCTTGCTTTCAGAATCAGACCCTTGGCCCCAGTAGGCTTCGACCCTGATGGCCCCTACAGTTGCTGACATGCGGCATAATTTCTATTAAAATTGCATTTGTCTTCCATCCGCATTAAGAGACAACAGTATTTTTCCGAGGCACACTATGGTCAGTGGCGGCCCTGGGGACACTTCTTTATTACCCTGGATATATTTTCGGCCCGTTTCAGACGTAGACCCAACGAGTATTTTGTGAGAATGATTCTTAACATCCTTTGTTTTAGCTCATGGATTCCGATGTTTTGTGATACACAAATGTAGTTTGACTTATTTAGGATTCAAGGAAAATATTTAGCTACTAACTATTCACCACGGTACACCTGTGTGCCGCGGCACACTTTGTGGAAATAAAATACATCTCTCTCAATAGAAATAATATTCGACAATCATATGGCGCGTGACAAGTGAGTTAACTAGGTATTTATAGATAATCTAGGTGTCTTCAAGGATAGAGTTCTCTCGAGGTTCAAGGGTAGAGTGAGGCTCTTAATATACTAATTCATTAAACCCCGAGCGAACGCCGGCGTTCGCTCGGTCATTGTCTTTCTATTGTGTCTCTAATTACGCTACTCAATAGGTATCTTAATAATTTTGTCAGTAACGAATACGGAAGTTACATGCAGCACCTACTCCGAGCTTATTACGATTATTATCGACTTTAACCTATTTGCTTCATACACTAAAATATAACTTCTCGTTTCAGCAAACCCAGCCTTTCTACGTGAACATGTTCTTCAGACGAGAATGTGATCAAGAGATTGCTGAGGTGGAACAACACCACTACGAGGAGATTGTTACCGGAGTTGCTGAAGGGAATTGAAACGCTCAAAACTCCAGTAGCACACTATGGATGACATTGCTTTTACTATGAACTGTACGAGCACGATACAGTAGCCCAGTGCGTGCAGAACGCTTTATAGTCAAACCAAATATCAAACTATTGATTACCTTGCTGGTCTGACGCGTCCTAATATTATATACCACCTTTGTTTTCATTCCGGTCGATCCGGGAGAGATCAAAAAGATTATCATATCCATTAAATCCAAGGCCGTCTGCGATAACATCAATCGACATATGATCGTGTCGGCCCTGGATCAACTTCTTCCTGCTATATCTCACATCGTCAACTTTTCCCTTTACTTTGGTGTATTTCCTTCCCTGTGGCGTAAAGCTTATGTTCGTCCTTTACCTAAGATTTCCAATCCCACTCTTTCCAGTCACTTTCGTCCAATTTTCATCCTTCCGTTGCTATCCAAAGTGCTCGAGGCCTATGTTCATAAACAATTCTTAACTCCCTCATCAGCCCATTTCGATTCGGATTCAGGCCCGGGCACAGTACCGTGACAGATCTCCTTAAAGTGACTGACGATATTAGGTGGGGAATGGAAGACATTAAAGTAACTACTTTGGTGTTAATCGACTTCTCCAACGCTTTTAATACCGTCAGTCACGATGTCCTCTTGTCTATCCTGTCCTATCTTTTGGTCTCTCCGGAGGCACTGGAGTGGTTTTCCTTTTATCTTCGGGGTCGCCAGAAGTCGGTTCGTGCTGGAGACTGTTCATCACAGTGGTGTGACCTTACAGCTGGCGTCCCTCAAGGCGGTATTTTATCTCCTCTTTTGTTTTCTGTTTTTATTATTCTTATAACCACTGAACTTCAGTGTGCGTATCATCTCTATGCCTACGATTTGCAACTCTACTGTCAGTCAGGCGTTGACAACATATCGGATGCGATCGAGAAGCTAAACCAGGATTTAAAAACTATAAAAAGCTGATCTGACCGTTTTGGGGTGGCAGTTAATCCTTTAAAATGTCAGGCTATCATTGTAGGGAGCCCCCATAGTTTGAGAAAGCTTGATGGCCTAACTGTTCCACCTGTAATATTTGATACACTGTGATTCCGTTTTAACGTTCGACGTTAAGGATCTGGGTCTGCATGTCGACACCTGTCTCAACTGGCGGAAGCAGGTCGGCTGTGTCAGTCAGAAAGTAACCGGAACGTTACGTTCGCTCTATCGACTAAAAAATCTTCTTCCAGCTCACATAAAGGCATTGCTTGTACCGTCCCTAATTTTTACTATTATCGACTATGGTGATGTGTGCTACTATGACCTGAATGCAGATCTCCTCAATAAACTTGACCGCCTTCTGAATAACTGCATTCGATTTGTGTTCAACCTTCGTAAGTATGACCATGTATCTGAGCAACGATCACTTTTAAAATGGTTACCCATCCGTGAGCGTAGAGCGCTAAGAGCCTTGACAACGCTGTTTTCTTTTCTGGATAAACTCTACACGCGAGTGACCGTGTGATTTCTAGAGGCGCAAGTGCTGGCGGGTTAAGATTGTTCCTAGTATGTAAAATGTATGTGATGAGATTGTTCTTAATTTAATAAATAAATATCGTGAATGTACATACCTACCTATACGTACAGGTACCAATGACCGAGTAGCCTTATGATCACCTCACAGCCAAGCTAATCGAATGCCACTCATCTTCAATGCTCGGATCTTGGTTCATGCTTGTTTCAGCATTCGTCTGACATCTGACATATGTCTGACACATGTTTAGGTGACCAAAATGTGGACACTTTGAAAGGTTTAGTTTACGAGTATGTAATAGATGCCTGAGGGAAAAATGTGACATGATGTGATAACGCTCTGTTTATTTTTTGGATTTTCGCTTAACGCGCGATGTTTTCAGGACTATTTACAAGTCTGATGACGATGAAGTCTGACCACGTGACTGAGCGGTGAGATGACGTCAGAACAAAGGAACCGGAGGCGTGGCCTACTCGAGGCGTTCGACGCAAACGAAACGATCGTAACTTGGCTAGGGGGGCTGGTTATATTCTGTACGTGAGTTTACATGTTTGTGAAAGCACCCACAATACAGGAGTAATCTCTAGTAAGAGGCAATGTTTTTTTTAAATTAATTAAGAGTAGCAGCTAACAAGCTTAATTGCCCTAGAAAAGGCAGTTCTAAATCAGTCATTATTTGGTTTGGATTCCAAACCGAAACAGTAAATATAAAAATAAGTAACTTTTGTAATGCCATCGAAACCATAGATATATAGAACTGAACTAAGCGAGTGTCTGGTAGACTAGTGCTTATTCTGACAATCAGACGTCACATTTTGAAAAAAAAAAGAGTTTTCGAACTATGGTATACCTAATTTGGTTAAAAAGATATGACAACACGGGGGTTGATTCGACTTTCAAGCAGGCGAAACCGGTGGAAATAGATAGCTATAACCTAGGGGTCTTTAAAAACAAGAGTGTATAGGTTACTTCTAGGCAAGCGTGCTCCATCGTCGGCCACATCATCGCTTACCATCTGCCCCCCTAACCAAGTTACAACTGTTTTATTTTTATTCTCTTTTCGTTGACCGCTTCGAGTCGGCCTCGTCTCCGATTCCTTTATTCTGACGTCATCTCAACGCTCAGTCACGTGGTCAGAACAAAGGAATAGGAGGCGTGGCCGACTCGAGGCGATCAACGAAAGGAAATTCGAAACGAAACGGTTGTAACTTGGCTAGGGGGGCAGGTGAGATAGTGATCAAACGCGAGCCTATCAATAATAAAAAAATAAATAGCTTGTTCATAAAAAATGGTAGCACCATTGTAATGTCGCTTGCCGAGCCTCGTACGTGATATGTATAGAAATCGACTCAACGTAACCATACATCACTGTGTATTAATTGTGTGGTAGGTAATAATGATATCCATTTTAATTTTATGCGAGATGACGTTACCATAAATTGCGTTTTATTTTTCCTTCAAAAATACAATGCGTTCCAAATAAGAATAGGATCGATTGACAGGTAGTGACGTCACGTCATACTGTCAAATCGAAGAATTATTATGGTGAGCAAAACAAGAAAATTTTAAAATTTAATTTATTTACGAACTGTGAACGAAAATAGTTTAATCAGAATCCAGTTCTTCAATTTTGCTCATCTCTGAGTTCTTCAATTTTGCCCAATTTCTTGCGATTTGACAGTATGACGTGACGTCACAACATGGCGTCATTCCTATTCTTATTTGGAACGCATTGTACTGCGCATAGTTTTCAATATTACTCTGTTTATAGCAGTGCTGTTCCAGTAGGTGCTAATTATTACATTACTTCGGGCATACTGAAAATTTCTGGATTCTGATAAATAAGACTAGATATAAGACTTACGATACATTTATTGTTTTTCAAAATATATTCCCTCGCAATTAATGCATTTTTGCATTCGCTGAAACCACTGTACAAAGCAGTTGGACCAGTCTTCTTTAGGGACCTCTTCAATGGCTTTATGAAACGCATTCACCGCCGATTCCGGGCTCGTAAAACGTGTGCCTCTAAGTTTGTCTTTAATTTTTGGAAACAAATAGAAGTCGTATGGTGCAAGGTCTGGGCTGGGAGGCGGATGCGTCACCAGTTTCACATCTAAAGCCTTCAAATAGGCTTCTGATACTTTAGCGGAATGTGAGGATGCGTTATCGTGGTGGAGGAGTACATTGCTTCGAGGATGCTTTTCGCGAGCTTTTTCTAAGACTCTGGGCTAGCAAGTGTTGACGTACCAATCTGCAGTCACTGTCCTTTGATCTTCAAGCGATGCTGTAGTGTAATGTCCTGATTTGCCGAGAAAAGAAGAAATCATTTTTTAACAACTTTTCGACTTTTCATAAATTTAGTTGGCAAATCTTCAAAAGGAAAAATCCACTCTGCCAACTGGCTTTTTCTTTTGGATTCAAAGCAGTACACCCAGGTTTCGTCACCTGTCACGATATTATAGACAGCCAATGACTGTCCTGCATTAATTTTTTTTATCATTTTAAGACACCACTAGACATGCAGTCGTTTCTGGTCCTCCATTAAGTCATGTGGTATCCATCAAGTGCAAAGCTTCCGAACCTTCAGATGCACATGTAAAATGTTTTGCAGTTGGCTCATTCCAATGCCTAACAAAGCACGAATTTACTGGCAAGTATTTTTTTTGTCAGTTTCAATAAGTTGTCGTACGGTGTCAATTTTCGAGTCTGTAACCGTAGTCGCCGGCCGACCTTCACGTACCTCGTCATAGAGAGTCCAACTGAGGTCTCTGGCAACTCTCTTGTTGACTTAAGACATAATAAAAATCATAAAAAATCATTGAATGAAAATGTTCACGAGTTAAATTCATTTTTATAACGACACACAATCTTTGAAAGGACGCAACAAAGAAAAAACAAATGACAGTTTCGAAAATTAAAAAGTAACATGCTTGCAAAGAGTTCCATTTTCGAATTCTATAATTGTTTTTTCATTATTTTCCAGATCCAGAAGCTTTCAGTATGCCCCACGTACTACCTATTACAGACCTTTTTTTAGTGAAGTATACATACGTCTCATTGAGTACTAAGTTAGGCCTGCGGTATTGCCTTGTAATATTACTACAGAAGTATGGATATTTGCTTTGATTTCTTTTAGTACTTGCTATTTCCGGCCGGTGAATTCGTTCTCGTGGACGATCCAATAGAAACCGTTAATTTTTAGGGTCCGTAGCTCAATAGGAAAAAAATGGAACTCTTATAGGATGTCTTTGTTGTCCGTCTGTCTGTCAGTCTGTGAATACCCTTATCTCGGGAACGCGTCAAGGTATCGCGTTGAAATTAAAAACATATGCAGCAGTCCCTTGAAGCAATGAAAAAATCAAACTTCTAAGTTAAAGAAAAAAGAAGATATGGTCGTTTATGTCGTATAAAAAACGTATATTTCGACACTTTTAAGGGAATCAAAATTCATAGGGTACCTACTTTCCGTTGACCCAGAATCCTGAAATTTGGCATAAAGCAAGGTCTTATAGCACAGGTATAGGAATAAATCTTTCGGTAGCCAGCCTTTCGGCATTTTACAGAATGCATTTTGGAGAGTGTGCGGGAATTGCATGGCTTGATTCCGCCATCTTATTTCTACCATTGAACAACCCGACGCACGGCGGGTATCCACCCTTACGTTGTTGAAACCTCTAAGGTTCGGACTAAGCGTTTCGCCTCGTCGTTTATACCGCGCACATCGAAAGACTGGAACAATTTGCCTAATGCGGTCTTCCCGTCCGATTATAATTTGGGTGTCTTCAAGGCTAGAGTGAATAGGCTCTTAATAAACTAGTGCGCCTCACCATCAACGATTGCATCACTGCTATCAGGTGGTATTACAGTCAAACGAATATATATCAATTAAAAAAAAAACAAAATCTGTTGTATATTTTTTCAATTTGGAAAAATCTTCAAGACTCCACTATTACTGTTATTGTTTACTATTTACATAGGTAAGTTTGTACGAAACCCTCAGTGCGTGAGTCTGACTCGAACTTACCTAGTTTTTAAAAGTAAATAAGACAAAATTTAGCGTTCTACACCGTCGATGCTGCCACCTGTCATTTAGAAAAAGAAAGAAAGAAAAACAGAAGAACCTTAAAAAAATAAGTAATCACCGTTGACCGTGACGAAATGGGAAAGAAAAAAGCCCTTGTTGTGATAAATTAAAAAAAAAACACGAGGGTGATCATCATCATCATCATCATCATCTTCCTGCCCTTGTCCCGTGTTATTTGGGGTCGGCGCAACACGTTTTTTTCTTCCATTCTGCCCTGTCACTCGTCATACTATCACTAACTTCCTTTTCTTTCATATCACTCTTCACACAATCCATCCATCTTTTCTTTGGTCTCCCTCTCCCTCTCCATCCATCCACATGTAAACTCATAACTCTTTTAGTAACATGCGTTTCATCTCTCCTCTTCACATGACCATACCAAGACAAACGATTCCCTTTCAACTTTTCAGTCACTGGCGCCACTTTCAAACTTCCCCTAATATACTCATTTCTCACTTTATCCATTATCGTCACACCACACATCCATCTTAACATTCTCATCTCCGCTACGTGCAATCTTTTTTCATCCGTCTTTTTCACAGCCCAACATTCTGATCCATACAGTATGACAGGCCTTATCACGGACTTGTAGATTTTACCCTTCAACTTGAGGGGCATCCGTGGGTCACAAGTTGTTCCCGTGACCTGTCGCCATTTCATCCATCCTGCGTTGATCCGATGTGTTACGTCCCGGTCTAAAAGTCGGAGCAGATCGGTATGGGTGTTCCAGCGAGAGATAAAGGCACTGGATTGGAGAGACCGCCGAAATCGCAAAACAAGTATTCCGTTTTGGTTCTACTCAATTTCAGGCCAACACTCTCCAGTCTGTGCCACCACACCTCCAATCTGTTCTGGACCTCTAGGCCACTCTCGGCAACCAACATAATGTCATCGGCAAACAACATACACCAGGGAGCCTCTTCCTGAATGTCCGACGTCAGAGCATCCATTATCATCAGGAAGAGGGTGATATAGATGCCATATTGAACCTAATCGTAGTGCGATAAGAGTCAGTTTTCGAGGAAGTGAATTGAAAAAGATTTTTCGCTCGTATTATCCTGTTTCAAGTTATTTATAGTATTACAAAATAATTTCGCTGTTGATTTATCCTGTCGGTACAGGAGAAATCAACAGCGAAATTATTTTGTCATCGAAATCAATTGCACGTTTTCAAGCATTCAATATATTCATTACATATATAACATTTGTGTAGAAGTAAAGTATCATAAAATATTTTTTGTGTCAAAATTGTACAAATAGAATAAAATACTTAGAAAAAATCTGTCAGTATGAATTTTATACTCGCCTATGTGTGTATTTTAATTATTCGGTCAGTCAATGCGTGTAATAGTTTTCCCCGCAAGCCTGGTAAGTGTTTTTTTTAATATATAAAACGGTCATTGTGGCGACATTTGGGGGAGGCCTATGTCCAACAGTGGACGTATATCAGCTGAAATGATGATGATGATGATGACTTAAAACTGGTTTGGTACGACTAATTCATTCTTTCCATAAAATTACCAGTGCAAAGGTAACCGGGATCCTCCCGGAATACAATGTCCAACATAACGCAGACTATCCACACATTTCTGGATCCCAACTCTGTCGGTGTTTCGAGACGGACAAAATGGTGGCATTCATTTTGTATGAGCTTTTGTAGCTATCTGCATATACTGTGATAGGGGTAGACGCAAATGAAAAGCTTCTGGTTCAATTATACTGTTATTATATTGTATGAAACACTTTCTAATACACTTTATATATAAAATTACGTCTAGATTTTTATTGGCATCCCCCTAACTCTATTGTTTTTTCATCAATCCTACCCAAACTTTTTAAAACATAAACATTAAAAGTATATCTTGCCAGTTTGCAAGTTAATAAGTTTGTGACCTTCATAGACGCCACATGAGCTACGCCCCTATGAATAGAAGTGCTGAGGATTGCAAAGCACTTCTATTACAAAAAAAAAACTTTTAAGGTTTAAGTATAACCTGCCTATACCTAACCAAGGTGTCCCTACCTATAATGGGAATAAATTTACATTAAGCCTGTCTCTGTAGAGTGGCCTATCATGACAGACGATAAACTACTTTCATATAATTTCTATACAATTAAGTATTATGCGTCAATATGCGCTCATTAACTAACGCTGTCATATTCAAACCCCACTGTAGCAAAACCCATATAAAAGCCACAGCATAGCCAGCATAGTCCCAACAGTGGGAACATTATAAGGCCGACTATGCTATGCTATAGCGCCCTTGTCATAATTAACATCTACTCAGAAGGGGTCTAACAAGATATGAACTACAATTCTTACGGTTAGGACTTTAGCCTCACCGGGCGCTCATCGTGTCAGAGAAGAAAAAGACAGAACTGTGCAAGTTTCTATCAATGCTAAACATTTAATATGCTCCAGTGACAAAACTTTAAAAAAAAATATCATGAAGTCTAATATAATCTATCAGTACATCTTGACTCAACTGTGGGACTTCAATCATCAACTGAACCAATGGTGTCAACTAGACACCTTTTGCGAAAGCTATGCTTTATCAGTAAAGTCGGTATCAGCATTGACTGACACAACACTCTCCCTCATTAGGAAGGACCACAGTTTCCAAAATAACTTGATTACTGCAAGTTCACTGGTGCAAATTCACTTAATTTTAAATTATATTTATAAAAATATAGACAAAAAGAAAAAAAACTATTTAATGCACAGTTTTCTTGTCTTCTTTCTTCGGTGATGGCGCGCGGCGTCCCTCATTGAAAACGAACATAAAACAAAAAAAAAAAATGATTGAACTCATGCCCTGCTGATCTCACAAAAATAATGCAGTGACATGATAACAAAAACAAAAGCCAAAATATTTACAAAATTCTTAAAATTAATCGTTTTCTTATTTTATAATTCCTAAAAATAAAGTAAGTTGTTTTATAAAATTTCCAAAACTTATATTTCAATAAAAAGGATTGTTTTATGAAGTTATAATCACATCATTTAAAATTTGATGAACATGATTTTATTTTATTTGAATGAAGGTGACGGACGGACTTTCTTCTGACTTATACCCTTTTTTGCCATATACTTTTTATTTTTTATTTGGTCACGACGATTCAACTTAATGTTGAAGTACTTCCTTGATGCCATGCTATTTTTGGTTTAAATGGTGCCACATTTAAACCAAAAATAGCATGGCACACAGACGAGGAAATTTGTTATAAAATAAAATCAAACCTATTTAAATTTGTTGTTACCAACAGAGAATGGACCACATCCCTTGTACTATACTGGACCATCTCATCTGCTTCACTCTGGAAAAAACTCTGTCCAGTTACATTATTAATTTCCAAAGCGTGATCATTGTCGATGTGATTTTTGTTCGTTTGTTCATCCTGTTCCCGTTGCGATTATAAAAAAAAACGAGTCTTCGTTTCCTGAAAATAAACTGGGTAAAATAATGATTGGAATGGACACACCCTTGTCTTTTATCTTCATCCGTATACTCCAATCTTGTCTCGTCATCGACTAAGCTGCTTACATTACAGCTCTGGTCATCATTGTCATCACTCTGCTCATCAGTTTGTGGATCGTCCATCATCATGCTAAAACATAAATCAGCATTATCGCGTCATCATTTAAAACATTTAATGGTCGGCCTTCTCCAAGTAAATCTGCGGTTTCTTCCTCAATATTACATGCTTCCAATGTTGCACTCGCTGCACGTTGTTTACAATCAAAACATTCGCATAGGAACACATTCCTCAATTTGTCGCATACATCGATATATATGTACTACGTACTAGATTACGCGTGCCGTACACTCACTTCAACCGACTCAGGTGCAGTGTCTTCTATGCACCTTGATATTGATGACATTAGTACAGTTTTGACGTTTATGCAGTGTGAGAGCGGCGCTTATAAATTCAAATTAAAGTGAATCTGGACGTAAATAATAATTATGTAGTCATTTAAGTAAAATTACTGGTTGTCCAAGCAATATAATAGCTTCTAATATCGTAATAGTATATTAGAAAACATATTATTTTATTAAAAAGCTTTCCCATATGTTAACTCGCAGATGTTAACTCCCACAAAAACCAGATTTTTACCTACAACTGGTTTAGTGAACACAGACTTGCATGGTGTTTTATTGCCTATTTTTTTTTTTTTTTGAATATTATATTTAATGTTATATCATTTTTGTATAAATGATATCAATGAATTCCGTCAAATTCAAAAATGATGACGACGTGTGGTTTTTGATACTGTAAAAACTCAGCAAGAAATGTCAGCAAATCATTATGTATCAGTTTTCATCGGTAAGTTTTGTCGTTAGGTAAGCATTCTGTCATTCGTTAGCACTTAGGTATTACGTATCTACCTAGATATCACGTGCAGATTAGTATTCATACATTAGGCTCAGCTGAATTTGTAGTCTTATGTGTGTTATTGCATTACTCATGTTGAGATTTCGTCCTTCATACACTATAATTATATTCTAGATTTGTTCACACTAGTCAGCCGAAAAGGGAAGAATGGATAAAAATTCTTCAAGAGGATAGATGTGAAAACACGTGGCTTTCTACAAAATATTCGTTTATCTGCTCTGCACACTTTCAAGCTGATGATATTTAAGTTGAAAATGATTTAAAAAAAAGTTTTAGCTGCAAAAAAATTATAAAATTACAACAGAAAAATAAATATCTCTGAAAAAAAAAAAGAATCTTTAACTGGAATTGTTAAACATTTTAAAGATAAAGTTACCGTTGTTGTTTGTTTTGTTACTAGATATTAGCGGCGCAGTCCTGATCATCATTCACTCAGGATAGCTGTTCAGAATGATGATTACAATAAAGGGTTTCAATATTTTACCCGATTTTGAATTCACTTATTTATTAAAGTAGTAGAACGTAGTTTTTGAATTTACACTAACGAGGACTATTATTAAATTTTGAAATAGAGTGTTATTGTAATGAATTGTAGGCAAAAAGCTGTGTCACTTCTGCGGTATAAAAATCTATATGGATAACATGTCATTACACTATGTTGAACGAAACGCGTAAGTGCCGCGAAATTCATGGCGCTTAAGACATTTTGGTCGTGAAAAAAGTATCTCTAAAAGCTATCTAGGCGCTGTATGTTTTAATAGTTTTATTAGACGACATAGAATAGAATAGAATAGAATAGAATAGAATAGAATAAACTTTATTGTACACCAAATTAGTAACAAAACTTTTACACTAACTTAAATCTACGGGTACAAAGGCGGTCTTATCGCTGAGAGCGATATCTACCAGACAATCTTAGGATGGAATGGAAGAACTTGAAATAGAAAAAGGGGGTAGTCTGCGGTGTACTGCAAATTAATAACGTAAATATTATATTACAATGATATACCAATTATGTAAAAGACAATATATAAACATAATTATAAATATTATATATATATATACATATATAATGCTAATCTAGCGCTGCAGCGAACTTTTTTTTTAACTTTTCAGTATTTTGACAAATAGTTTCCATGAACGTGCTTGTCTATCGCTAGAATATAAGTCGATGGTCGCATAACGTTGCGAAGTCCATATCATCATGATATGTGTATCTATAGAAATGTTGCGCCGCACCATGAAGGAATGCGCCTAATATGAGAGCGTAATCACTCTCCAACCATTCGTTTGACCTTGCGGTCTGCCTGAAATCGGCGATAAATTCTTTGAAGCACACTTCGTCTACGCCTGAGAACATCATCTCTCCTTTTCAACTTTTTAAACAATATAAAAAAACTACTTAGCTCTTTATATTTCCAGGCGTCTGTTCTTCGCCTGCTATGCCAGCTAACTCGCTGCATTTCTTTGCTTTGCTTCTTTTTCGAGAGGTTCCGTAGGGCTAAACCAGTCGTTTTTCTCAAACTGTCAGCTACTTGTATAATCTGAAATTTATATTGTACCCGGCGCCTCCACCATTTGTGATAGGGGATAAACATTAAAAGTATATCTTGCTAGTTTGCAAGTTAATAAGTATGTGACCTTCATAGACGCCACAATACCGTGGTGGTTTTCACACGACGCTGCTCACTGCCGTGGAGAGCGTATGCGGCGAAGTGGATTTTATGGTGGTACGCCGCACTGAGAGGCGATAAATGCACGGATAGAAATCGAAACGTGAAATCTATTTTCAAATGCAACTCACTCTTATTTATCCCATAGTGATTCTTGCGGTAATGTGGTGTTCTGCGCAGGTTCGGAAGCGGTACAATCACCGCTCGTCTGCACAGTCGGGCGGTGTACGTGTGCTAGATTTCAATGGACTTCATACTTGTCCAATGAGATATGAGATCCATTTCACCGATTATTTAACTATTTTATTTATATTATAATAACGATTTTATACAGTTTAAATTAAAAAATAGAACAGTTTTTTTTTTATTAGTAATCGGGGGGGGGGTTCATAAACTGGGGTTACCTATCATATTTGACCGAATTTCATTTCACCTAAAACTTTTCAATTAATTTCGTTTCGTTTTTTTTTATTTCATCGAAGTCACGTCTGCCGCTGTATCAGTTGTCCTATTATCAATTCGATTTTTTTCGTTACTCCGACGTTTCATTTGGTCGAAAAAGTTTTCACCGATGTTACACTTAGCCGAAATAACATTTGTTCGAAGTATTATGTTTCCGAACATTCATTATACCACTGTTTTAATTACCATATTTTCATTTCACCAAGCGCCTAGAAATGTAATTATTACAGTGGCATGATTGAGGCAACAGGAGCTAATTTCAGATTAGTTTAATCACATATTTTTTTAAATGAATTATTCAAAAGTACAGGCACTTCAAAATATAGTTGATTATGAACAAAAGTGGTTTTAATTGGTCCCAGTAAGAAGCATGCAAACAAGGATGCTTGCTTTAAGCATGCAGCATGCAAGCAAGCATGCAGTATGCAAGCAGGCATGCAGCATGCAAGCAGGCATTTAGCATGCAACGAGGCATGCAAAATGCAGCAGGTATATAGCATGCAAGCAAACATGCAGTATGCAAGCAGGCATGCAGTATGCAAGCAGGCATGCAGTATGCAAGTAGGCAATGGAAGCAGGCATGCAGCATGGAAGCAGGCATGCAGCATGGAAGCAGACATGCAACATGAAGCAGGCATGCAACATGCAAGCAGGCATGCAGCATGGAAGCAGGCATGCAGCATGGAAGCAGACATGCAACATGGAGCAGGCATGTAACATGCAGCATGCAAGCAGGCATGCAACATGCAACATGCAGCAGGCATGCAGCATGCAAGCAGGCATTCAAGCAAACATGCAGCATGGAAGCAGGCATGCAACATGCAGCAAGCATTATTTCTGTCACGGCTCCGGCGCTGAGGAGTT
Source organism: Mythimna impura (assembly GCA_905147345.3). NCBI lineage: Eukaryota > Metazoa > Arthropoda > Insecta > Lepidoptera > Noctuidae > Mythimna > Mythimna impura. The sequence continues at coordinate 34,129,218 of LR990341.1, forward strand.
TGGGCGGCCCCACGCGAGCTTATCGTCGCAGATAGTTTTAACGCTCACCACCGCAGCTTCGGCTTGCTGGCCGGCTTAGCCGGCCAACCTCAGCCGCGGCGGCGGGCCTTTATACCACCTGCTCCTTAGCTCGCGGGCCGCCCTACTCCTCCGCGCCTACGCGGCTTTGAATTACACTCTAGGGGTAGGGCAGATCTAAGACTATGTGAAGTCGGTTTTGCAGCGATTCGCTTCTGCCACTAAATTTTGTAGCACAATATATTTACTTTTTATGACACTATTTTAATTTAATATTGAAATGCTACCAAGTAACCGTCTTGAAATAATTTTGACCAAAATTCCACAAAATGTTAATTCGGTGTGGTTAAAATATGGCAAATAAATCATTTGGAAAATGAAAAAAGTTCAAAAGAGGCTTCGGCCAATAGCAAAAAGTTATTTTGTAAATCGGCGAAATATAGTTCGGTAAAATAATACTTATGACACATGATACTTCGATGAACTAAAAATATGTCAAATATATGATGTTTTCAGTCAAATGAAATTCGATTTAAAAAAATTCGGATAAGTGATCGGTTCCCATGTACTGGATCCATGTTATTCGTTTGTGAGTCGATGTCTGACACACGGTGTATATACAGTATGGTGACCATCAGTAATAAATTCATGCACCTTTTTCATTTACCCAGCTAGGCTGGTAGATTCTCGGACAATATGTTCCTGCGTAGGTACGTCAGTGTGGATAAATTAAATATTTCAAACGCTCAAGTTACGTGAAAACTAAAAGTTTTTTTTTAGGTGTAACAATAGAAGCGCCATATTATTTTGGTTACAACAGCACACGTGACACTATGTTGGCAACACTTTCTTTCAACAATAATTTTTCATCTGCTGTGGAGGTTTATTCAGTGATTCATAAACGAGCCGGTAAGCATATGCTTATACTTAGAGAAACATCTTTGATGACGAATTGTCTCACTGATATTTTGGCATCTGTAAATTAACTATTCAATTCATTATTAGAGTTCCGTACCTCAAAAGGAAAAAACGGAACCCTTATAGGATCACTTTGTTGTCTGTCTGTCTGTCTGTCTGTCAAGACCTTTTAACTAAGGAATGCGTGAAGATATCGAGTTGAAATTAAAACCATACACAGGTCTGCAATCCCTTGAAGCTGTGAAAAAATCAAACTTCTAAGTTAACGAGAAAAAAAGATACTGCCGTTTATGTCGCAAAAAACGTATATTACGACAATTTCTTTTTGTTGACCCAGAATCTTGAATTTGGGATAAAGCAAGGTCTTTTGTGTAAAATATATGAATAAATTTAAAAACAGTAAATTTGTTGTTACATCAAAAAAAAAAACGATTAAAAATTTTCGACACTCCATACGGGAATTGAACTATTTATTTATTATTTATTTATTTATTATATTCTTTATTGTACACCACATAAACAAAAAATACAGGACAAACATTATTAAAAATAAGTGTACAATGGGTGGTCTTAACGTACAGGGCAATTATTTACATAGGGAAGTTTGTACGGAACCCTCAGTGCACGAGTCCGACTCGCACTTGCCCAGTTTTTCTTTTTGTTGAAGTGTGTGTAGTTGTATAATATTATGCAGGTCCTCTTGTTTATTTTCTCCAGATCTTAATAACTTATTAAAAATAAACTTTTTGTCTTTCAGCATTTCAAAGGAGTACATATAAAAAAAAAATTAAAATCGAAGCAAGAAAGAAGTATTATTTTAATTACAACATAAATTTAGAGTACGAACAGATTATATTGGAATTTATGTTTGCAACGGATGCAAGCTGCTTTGATCCCGTAAAGATCTTGGAAGGGATAGCTATCGACCGCAACAATTCTGGCTCAGGATATGAATGTAAGATATTTTAATATCCTCTTCGTCCATATTCCTTTTTCTTGTTTATCTACATCGCATATATATCACCCCCTTCTCACTTATCATCTTTCATATTTCCAGTATTCGTTCCTTTTATTATATTTTATTTATTCACAGTGATTTTCTTTACTCAACCCTCAATTAAATTGTTAATCATAGATTTTGATTTTTTAACTGACTTCAAAAAGTAGGAGGTTCTATGTTCGGCTGAATGTATTTTTTTTATGTATGTTAACCGATTTTTCGGTCGATATTTTTTTTTCATCTCATGACAATTCTAATAAGCCCAAACACGGCGAGGATAATAATAATAATAATAATAATTATATAACCTGAAACAAAGAGAGCATCCGAACACGGTACGCGGTCAGGTTGTTTCCTCCCTCTGTAGCCCCATAGTATGCGCGCATGACATTCTCATTGATGGATTGCGTCCATCGCATGCGCTGCACACTTCCGCCGGGAGCTGGGACCCTATCAGAGGCCGGTGGGCCTCGAGGTCCTAAGCCACTCGGCGGCCGGCGTCCTCTCCGTCGACGCGCAGGTGGTGGTGACGTGGGCGGAGAAAAGTACTCGTCGCTGGAGCTCGACGCAACTGCCACGGCCGGTGTCACAGCACTCACGGTGGGGCTGGATTCCGGCGGCGGCGAGGCGGAGCTGAGCGACGAGGCCGGAGGTGGTAGGCGTGCACGGCGAGCTGCGGCTCTGGTCAACATTTTTGCGGTCTTTTCACTTTTCAGCTTCAATTTTCCATAGTTTCTATTATTGATGATTTCATCTTTGTATGTGTTTGTTTTGGTGTAATTTTTTCTTCTCTCATATTTGTTATTTCTGAAGTTATCTATTTCTTTTTAATTTCATGATTTTAGGGTGTTTTGGGATTTATTAGGTAAATTTGTTATAAAAAAATTGTGCAGAGAAAATTTTAGCTTGTCACTTGGTTGACAGCCGAGCCACAGATTAGAAGATTATAAGAAGGCCTATGACTCTGTTCCTCATACATGGCTCATGAGGGTGCTGGAATTGTATAAAATTGATACAACACTACGCACCTTCCTGATGTCGTGTATGAGGCAATGGAGTACGGTCCTCCGCTATCCAGGATGTCGACATATCCAGAGGAATAGCGAACCTGTAAGGATCGAGCGAGGTATATTCCAGGGTGATAGTTTGAGTCCACTTTGGTTTTGCCTAGCCTTGAATCCTCTAAGCACACTGCTGGAGAATTCAGGTCTAGGCTATCGGTTGAAGAGAGGTGGTCAGGTAATATCTCACCTACTTTACATGGATGACCTGAAACTTTTTGCCCCCAACAATCTGCAACTGATGGAGCTACTGAAGGTAACTGAAACCTTCAGTAGTGCCATCAGGATGGAGTTTGGTGTGGACAAATGTGCGGTCATGCATGTAAAACGAGGGGAGGTTGTGGAATCCGTGGGCACTCAACTCACGGATTCCATAAACCTGAGATCCCTCTCTCCAACCGAAACCTATAAGTATTTGGGTATGTCGGAAGCTCTAGGCATCAATATCACTGACATGAAGCAATCGTTGAAGGAACGTTTCTTTGGACGCCTGAAGAAGGTATTCAATAGTCTTCTTTCAGGCGGAAACAAGGTGCGTGCCTTCAACGGTTGGGTCATGCCGGTATTGATGTACTCTTTCGGCGTACTCAAATGGACTCAAACGGAACTTGACGCCCTGGATAGGAGGGTCCGCACACTGCTGACTGCATACCGAATGCATCACCCACGATCGTCGGTGATGAGACTGTATATCCCGCGGAAGTGTGGAGGTCGAGGTTTTTTAAATGCTAAGACCCTACACAACCGCGAGGTATGCAGTCTCAGGGAATATTTCCTAGCTACCGACGTGGGTATGCATCGAGATGTAGTGGCAGTGGACAAGGGACTCACCCCGCTCTCTCTGGCTAACGAGAACTGGCGTAAACCGGTAGTGCTTGACACTAACGATCGCAAGGAAGTATGGCAGAGCAAGGAACTTCACGGACGCTTTTTCCGGGCCTTTCACGGGCCCGATGTAGACCAATTGGCGTCCGTAGCCTGGCTGCGTTTCGGTGACCTCTTTGGGGAAACCAAAGGTTTTGTCTGTGCAATTATGGACGAAGTTATCATGACGAATAACTACCGGAGATTTATTGTGAAGGACGGCACGGTTGACATCTGTCGGGCATGTCACCGTCCGGGAGAATCAATTCGTCACATTATCTCTGGTTGTTCTCGTCTAGCTAACGGAGAGTACTTGCATAGACACAACCTTGTAGCCAGGATTATCCATCAGCAACTTGCTCTGAAATACTCTCTTGTGGAATCGGAAGTGCCGTACTACAGGTATGAGCCCGACCCAGTTCTTGATAATGGTCATATCACTTTGTACTGGGATCGGTCCATCATCACTGACAGGACTATTGTAGCCAATAAGCCTGATATAGTGGTGGTGGACCGAAGCGAGAGGCGTGCAATGATTGTTGACATATCCGTTCCGCATGACGAGAACCTCGTGAAAGCCGAGAAAGATAAACAAATCAAGTATATTGACTTGGCTCGCGAGGTTGTCGACATGTGGGATGTGGACTCAGCGATCATTGTACCGATAGTCGTGTCAGCCAATGGCTTAATAGCCAAGAGCCTCGACCAACACCTTAGGAGGCTCGCGTTAGGCGGCTGGATCAAGGCCTTGATTCAGAAAGCGGTACTCCTGGACACGGCTCGTATCGTTAGGAGGTTCCTTTCTCTGTAGCCCTGACCGCCGGTAGCTTGGACCCTGTTCCCGATACCGGTGGGGTACTATTTTTTATATTTTTAAATGTTTTTTTTTATTTATGTTTTAAGAAATATTTAAAAATGTACAAAATATGTATATAAAGTAAATAAAGGAAATAATAATATTCCACAACTATCACACAACGCCATCTAGTCCCAAGCTAAGCAGAGCTTGTGTTATGGGTACTAGACAACTGATAATCATACTTATATATACAGGATACATACACTACACATATACACTAGGATACATTGATTGATTACGCAGTTCCTGTGCCAACCTTCCGGCTCCATCATCAGATCAGGTCGATAGTACCTTATAGCCAAAGTGCATCTCATGAAAATTCTAATAAGCCCAAACATGGCTAGGTTACATTTATTAATTACGGAGGTCCAGTGCCTACCTTCCAGCTCCATCACCATCATCAGTTCACTTCGATGATACCATTACCAACATAACTATTCAGAACCATTTATTTATTTTTATTGTCATAGTCGCTTAACTATCTTCATTGTGATATCTATGTGAGTATGAAGTTCCGTTGACCATTTCTGGTCTTCTTCATCAATTCCACTTCATCCAATGTTACTTTTTGACTGTAAATGCTTAATCTCGATGAAAATACCAAAATAACTATATAGTTGCCTATAATATTTGAGGAGTTCCCTCGGTTCCTCATAGATCCCATCGTCAAAACTGGATTTTGAAAAAAAAATGAGAATAATCTGAAAGTATATCCTTCAAGAGGAAAAAAATTTGCAAATCGGTCCATAAAAAACGGAGTTCTGAGGTAACAAAAAAAACAATCGAATTGATAACCTCCTTTTTTTGAAGTCGGTTAAAAAGTACAAAATAACTTTAATTTCGGAAGTCGGTGTTATAAATAACTGTGGGGTTTTTGTGGGGGAACAAAACACATTATATTTATTACGATATCTGGAGTTAGAGGTTGACACGACCGACTCGCTCGGTGGCTAACTTACAACTGCGAGCCGACTATCCTCGCCACCAAGTGGCCGGTTTATGCAACCAATAACTACATACTCTTTATTTGTATACTATACATCACATCTCTTCCTTATTAATAATTATTATTTTGACCACTAAACATTTTGATTCTTATATTGCCTAAGTTTATTTCATTAATTTATTAATCACGCCTTAACGTTCATTTAAAACACTTATATTTTTACTTATTACACTTTTCATTTAATCAATTCACATGTATTAAATACAACATTTTTTCTCGTCGCCAATTGTGGGGTTTCGGAATAAATCACATTATATTTATTACAATGTCAGGAGTTACAGGTTGACACGACCGACTCGCTCGGTGGTTAGCTTACAACTGCGAGCTGACTATCCCCGTCACCTAGCGGTCGGTCTATGCAACCAATAACTACATACTCTTTATTTGTATACACATATATCACAATAATGAAGAGACAGAACTAATATAGAAACACCGACTTCCGAAATTAAAGTTATTTTGTACTTTAATTATGTTTTTTTTTTTACATTGGAATCACTTGTATTTTTTTTTGTAAAAAGTTTTATTTTCTGTTGTCATGGCGATTGCCAGAATGCGATATCGAATTTATATATCGACAAAAGTCAACTGAAAGGGATACAGTTTTCATCGCCGGAAGACGCGCTAGTAGCGTTTAAGAAGACCGTGGAAGAGGTGTCTGCGGCGGACTGGAAAAAATGTTTCGAAAATTGGTTCAGACGCATGAAATTTTGTATAAAGGCTGGTGGAGAGTTCTTTGAAAAGATTTGATAAAAATATTTTATCCATAGAAGTTAGTTTTTTAGTTCCTTAAATCTTTCTGAGCTCCCACGTATGTCATACAGCTACAATACAAACCTACTAAAAAAAAATCACTAAAATTTATTCGTTGTAAATTAATTTCCTTACAGATGACGGTAGCTGTTTAAGATCTGAACCCTGTATAATTAATTTCTATCTGCAAGACAAATGTCCAGGTAAGCTATCCATAGTCTAGAAATATAGAAATTTAAAATAATAAGAGGCTCATGTCAAAGTGACATTCTATAGACGAAACGATTGCCATTGAGGTCCAAAATCTATGGGATTGACATGTCCCATCATACTCCCGCCTAATCTATACATATAATAAATCTGGAGAAGTTTTTAGTTGTGCGCGTGTATATAATGACGAATGTCATTTATATATGACGTAGTTAAATCACGATGTTAGAATTATGGAGGAGTGAAAGGATAACTACATTGATTTGTATTTCTTAGATCTTATTTCAAAGAATATAATACCGATTGACAGTTCTGTACTAATCAACTCAAACAACTTATTACAATAAAATATCAATTTAAAATGAGAGATATAGCTTCATGATCATTAATAATTACGAAATAATTTATAGGATTATCATCAATACGTCTAAGTTTCAAGTTTTATATTTGTATACACAACAATATTCCTCATTAATCTTGGTAGGTACTTTTAAATTGGATTTGAACTGCATAAATGTTACCAATGT